>JAJHSJ010000013.1:9492365-9692365 GCA_021015155.1 Magnolia officinalis
CTTGCGACACGAAATCCGCGCAAGCTCGACTGGTTGTGGGCGGCCCCAGATGTGGCTCCACTTCTCAACAATCTCCACTTGGAGACACATTTCCATAAACCTTTGTCTTCTTCATCCGGAGTGCACCACCTCCCCGTCTTCAAGCCTGAAGACCAATCAAAGCTGAACAGAGCTTCAGCTTCTCCCTTGTGACCGCCTTGGTCAGCATATCCACAGGATTCTCACTTGTATGAATCTTCTCCAGAGCAATCGATCCATCTTCCAGTAACGAACGTATGAAGTGATATCTGATGGCAATATGCTTGGTCCTTGAATGAAAGGCTGAATTCTTAGCCAAGTGTATTGCACTTTGACTGTCACTATACAGCTTGCAATATGCTTGCTTCTTACCCAACTCTTCCATAAAACCTTGCATCCACACCATCTCCTTGCATGCTTCTGTAGCCGCAACGTATTCTGTTTCTGTTGTACTGATAGATACTATCTTTTGTAACTGAGAGACCCAACTGACTGCAGCACTACCCAGAGTAAAAACATAACCTGTAGTGCTTCTTCTGCTATCGATATCTCCTGCCAAATCTGAATCCACGTAGCCTTGTAACTTGATTTTCGATCAACCATAACACAGCCCTACGTCCTTAGTACCTACCAAGTACCTAAGGATCACTTCACAGCTTCCCAATGTTCCTTCCCGGGGTTGTTCATGAACCTGCTAACAACTCCCACTGCTTGAGCAATGTCTGGCCTCGTGCTCACCATAGCATACATGAGACTCCCAATAGCTGACGCGTATGAGACTTTAGTCGTGTAGTCCTGTTCCTCCTGCGTCTTTGCACCTTGCTCCTTAGATAGCTTGAAGTGGTTGGCTAATGGAGTGCTAACCGGCTTAGCACCTCCCATATTGAATCGATCAAGTACCTTGGCTATGTACTCTGCCTGTGACAAAACTAATTTCTTGTTTTCCCTGTCACGCTTTATCCTCATGCCTAGGATTTGTTTTGCAACTCCTAAATCCTTCATGGCAAATTCTCTAGACAATTGTCTTTTGAGATCTGAGATGTCCTCCATGCTTGAGCCAGCCACAAGCATATCATCAACGTACAGAAGAAGGATGATGTATGACGTATCAAACTTCTTCAAGTAACAACAGTGGTCTGCATGACATCTCCTAAAACCGTTTCTCGACATGAAACTATCGAACTTCTTGTACCATTGCCTCGGGGCCTGCTTCAGGCCATATAGACTCTTCTTCAGTCTGCACACCTTGTTCTCATTACCTGGTGCCACGTATCCTGTCGGCTGATGCATATATATCTCTTCTTCAAGGTCCCCATGAAGAAAGGCTGTCTTAATATCTAGCTGTTCTAGATGTAAGTCCTCTGAAGCCACTATACTCAAGACCATGCGAATCGTAGACATTTTCACTATCGGTGAAAATATTTCAGTGAAATCGATACCTGCCTTTTGTTGAAACCCTTTCACAACCAATCTGGCCTTGTACCGTTTCGAACCATCGTGCTCCTCCTTCAGTCTGTAAACCCACTTGTTATGAAGAGCTTTCTTACCCTTGGGTAGAGTGACTAGCTCCCATGTACGATTAGACTCAAGAGAGTCCATCTCATCATCCATGGCCTGCTCCTACTTAACCCGTATATCTGACTGTAACGCCTCTTCAAAACACTCTGGCTCACCATTATCTGTCAGTAGTAGATAATGTAAGGAGGGTGAGTATCGGACCGTGGGTCTCCTCTCCCGAGTAGACCTCCTCACAACTGGTGTATGCGGCTCTGCCTCATCCAGTGGCACTGTAACACCCATGTCCGGTAACTCTTCTAACTCTACGAATTCCTTTTTCTTGGCCTTATTTTCCTGCACACTGTCCTTATGCATCACTTTTTCATTAAAGACTACGTCCTTGCTTCTGATGATTTTTCTGTTTTCTGCATCCCAGAACCTGTAGCCAAAATCATGTTGCCCATAGCATATAAACGTGCACCTCCTGGACTTTGCATCCAGCTTGTTTCTGTGCTCTGCATCAATGTGAACATATGAAGTGCAACCGAACACTCTGAGATGTGCAAGGTTCACTTCTTTCCCAGTCCACGCTTCTTCTGGTAGCCCACCATCCAATGGTGCTGAGGGACTTCTATTGATGAGATATGCGGCAGTATTCACAGCATCTGCCCAATAGGTCTTGGGCAACCCTGCATGTAACCTCATGCTCCTGGCACGCTCAAGGATGGTCCTGTTAATGCGTTCAGCCACACCATTCTGTTGTGGTGTCCCTGGAATCGTTTTCTGATGTTTGATTCCATTTGCTGCACAATACTCCTCAAACCTCTTATCACAATACTCTCCCCCATTGTCAGATCTGAGACACTTTACTGTTTTACCTGTCTCATTTTATACCATAACTTTTCACTTCTTAAATACATCAAATACATCAGATTTATGTTTTAAGAAGTAGACCCACAGTTTTCTACTAACATCATCAATAAAGGTAACAAAATAACATGAGCCACCAAGAGATAATACCTGTGCCGGTCCCCACACATCAGTTTGTACAAGCTCCAACAGATGTGTCTTTGGAGCGCGTCCCGTCTTCTTGAAGCTTACCCTCTTCTGCTTGCCATACACGCAGTCCTCGCAGAATTCCAAGTCAATAGACTTCAGCCCTGGTAGCTTCCCTTTTGACAATAGCACTTTCATCCCTTTCTCACTCATATGTCCCGGCCTCTGATGCCATAACTGCCATTCACTCCAGTTGATGCGACTGCGAGTGAACTATACGATCCTGAAGTCACGTACAAAGTACCTTCTTTTTGCCTCGAGATATTACCAAGGCACCTTTTGTGATCTTCCAGGAGTCACTGGTGAATGTCGTCACATAACCGGTATCAGCCAACTGTCCCACTGAGATCAGATTACGTTTCAAACTCGGTACATGTCTGACATCCTTCAATTTCAAGACCGTTCCGTCTTTCTGATTTACATGAACATCTCCCTTTCTAACAATATTGCACGGCTCATCATCACCTAGGTAGACTCTCCCAAAGTCACCTAACACATAATCACGCAGAACTTCCTTACACGAAGTAGCATGAAACGAAGCACCCGAGTCTATAACCCAAGACTCATTCCTCGCATCAAGAGACAAGATCAACGCCTCTGTGTCGCTCTCCTCAGACAGATTCACTAAATCTTTCCCACCTTGAGAGCTTCCTTCTTGTTTCTTGAGCACCCTGCAATCACGTTTCATGTGCCCCTTCTTGCCGCAATGCCAACACCCGTCTTTGTCTTTCGGTCCCTTGGACTTATTCCTTGACTTAGAACGCCCGTGTTTATTGCCTCCTTTGTTCAGCGATCTTCCTCTTCCTTCAACGTTTAGAGCATTCCCTGAATCCCCTGAAACTCCTGATGCCTTCCTTCTAGATTCTTCGCTGAGAATTAGACCGGCCACATCATCAAATTTCAGATTTGTCGATCCTGAAGAATTGCTCACAGCAATCACCAAACCATCCCAACTGTCTGGCAAACTGGATAAGATCAATAACGCCCTGACCTCATCCTCAAAAGCAATGCCAACGGATTCCAACTGGCTTGTGACTGTATTGAACTCGTTTAGATGTTCAGCCACGCTCCCACCATCTGACATCTTCATGTTGAATAGCTGTTTCATAAGATGAACCTTGTTGGATGCTGAGGGCTTTTCATACATGGTGGCTAGGGCTTCCATTAATTCTTTTGTCGTTTTTACCTTGGATATATTGAAGGCGACGCTCTTAGACAAAGAGAGTCGGATCGTTCCTAAAGCCTTCCTATCCAGTAAAAACCATTCATCATTTGTCAACTTTTCTGGTTACTTCTCTTTTCCTCCTAGAGGAATATAGAGGTCCTTCTGATACAGATAATCCTCCATTTGCATCTTCTAGAAGGCAAAGTTTGAACCATCAAACTTCTCAATTCTAATTTTCCCATCTTCTGCCATCGCTCCCAATAGAACTAAACCAATAGCTCTGATACCAGTTGTTGCGCAGCACGCCAACAACGCAGTGAGCCTAGATCCAATCTAAGGCCTCACCCACAAACGATGGACAGGAAGAAATATAAACTAGAAATAGATCAAAGCAATCCAAAACAAACCACAAGACAAGATATACGTGGAAAAACCCCAAACTAGGGTAAAAAACCATGGATGCAAAATTCCACTATGAAGAGAAACGAAGATTACAAGGCAATATACTAACCTCTCCCTTGGAAGTACAGAGAAAATCCTTTGCCCACACCTTAGAATAATTTTCTAATATTCACCTTAACCTATAATAGCCCTAGGAACCCCAATTTATAGTTTTGGCAACTTCCCTTTTCGCATCCCAATTGCGAAAGGACTTGCAACACGAAATCCGCGAAACTCCTTTCGCATTCCAGTTGCGAAAGGACTTGCGACACGAAATCCGCGCAAGCTCGACTGGTCGTGGGCAGCCCCAGATGTGGCTCCACTTCTCAAATTGCCTTCTAAGTCTGGGGCTAGCCTATGACCCTTAGCAATAGTGCTGACTGGATGAATAATACATCTTTGCTTACTTCATTAGTTTAAAAAAGAGTCTACTTTCTTACTTTCTCTGGTGAGTTGGGCCAGATCAGGCTCAAACATACGAAGCTTAGCCCTTTCGTGATGGATCGGGCTCTATCATTTTATTATTGAGTGGGCCTAGGCTTATGACACCAACCCAAGGCCCACCCAATAAACGGCAGCCCCACTCATACAAGCAGAGGAGCCAAATTATCTAAATACCCTCGCTTAGAAAACTAAAACAAAAAATGTGGTCGAGACGATCATAGTGGGGCTTATGTGGTGTATATAAGGCATCCAATATATCCCACGGGTGCTTCCCCATGATGAGCATATTGTTGGCTGAATTCAATCAAAACAAGGCCACACATGTGATTGAGGGCTTATATTTAGATTTTTTGTGTGATTATGATGTATGGATGTGCCAATCTTATTCGACTCAATGTTTGATTGAACGTTGGTGCCCCCGTGTTGAGTCTGATTGATTGAAAAATGGATGCAAGATACGGTTATTCTCTCAACCAACGATTATGATCAGCGATCAGCGATCAGCGATTTAAAAAGGGAATAAAGATGAACATTTTTTAAAAAGGCTAAACAATGTTGATTTCATTAATATATGGCCTCATTACAATCAACGAAGTATTAGAATAACCAAAGAAATAAATAAACGAGGGATAAGTATTTGATCTATTCATAAGAACATATGATTGAGGCAAATGGTCAACAGGATATGACCAAAGAGGTGTGATCGCTTAGGTAAGAACTCAATTGATTGGGATCCAACAGCTTAGGATTTTGGACATTTAATCTAATACTACGATATTGTAGTGGTGCAAGCTGAACAATAGCGATTTATGCTAGATGTAGGCTAGGCTATGTTATGTTATGATAAAAGATAAACATTAAATGAAAGATAAATTGAAAATTAGATAAATGTGTTTAATGCGGGGCCTCGAGCTCTTCTTTGCATACTCCTTTTATAACTTGTTGATGTGGGGGGCCCCAAGCTCTTCTTTGCATGCTCCTTTTATAACTTGTCAATGTGGCTAAACCTTTGCTCGGTTTTTTGTTTATCCTAGATCTTTCGCGTATTCAGGATGCTTTCCGAATAAAAAAGTCTTCAGGAAGATTCGAAACCGTTGGCTTCTTGTAGTTGATCCCTTTGATGGGAGATGTTTGTGGCCCACTAATCGGATTCAAGATCAATCCGGGGTTCATTAATCCCGGATCTTAAATCGATCATGGCCACTGGCCAAGTGGCTCACCTCCTGCATTTAAATACTTACTCCTTGATGGTTTGGAGTGCTAGATGGATGGTGACACTTGATACTGATCTGTTATCGGATGGGGAATATCAGATCTTTTGTTGAGCTCTTCTATTCTCTTAATTTTGATTGATGTACAGAATTAGGACCCGATTTGCTTGATATCCGCTCTCTGCGGATCTGGGACCAAACCATTGTCAGATTTGATTAGATATTGGTCCAATCTTGGATATTCAAGGTCTTTATGGACTTCGCAAGCTCTCTAATCGTCTTTGGGAGACAGAGTCATCGAGTATATCATAGCCAAATCCATTTTAGGATTCTTGCATCAGTGGGTCTTTTATACATGTACATGGCATATTGCCTCATTAATTGGCTCGTTTAATCAATGGTCACGTGGCATTCGGTGGTTTGCTCCCTTAAAGGTTTGCGTAAGATTCTATGACTCCACATTAATAATGAAATGTGTATAATTGAAGGAGGATCAAACGAAAATACTCCCGATTGCGAGTAGGATTTCCTTGAACACCAAACTTATAATGTCAACACATGGCAACTTTTTATTGATCCACTTCAAGGTGCCGAAAATGGGTATAAACGCATACACTCTAGAGATCAAACTGGACGAAATATTAAGTGGGCCACACTTAAAATAGGTGGTTTTGAGAGGTGTATGCCATATTCTTGGAGCCAGAATTGTACAAGTTGGAAGTGAGTTCATTCAAGTTAAAGGTTCCAACCGATATGAAGAGTCCCCGCATTGGAAGTAATGTAGCTGAGTAACTCAATTCAGCCTGACCGCCCCGTCATTTATCTGAATCGATCACAACTGCTGTGGGGCTCATCAGTATGCTCTTCCAAAATATTATTTTATGGAGCCCACTTATTATAGAAGTCTTACATTCTGTTCAAGGGGCCACAATTTCTGTAAAAATGTACAGATTATAAGATAACTTGGCTGAAATTTTCTAAGCAGTTCACCTATCTGGAATATGGGCCATCCTGATTTTTGTGCCAGATCATCTTCAAGGTCAGACAAACATGGTGAACGGCTGGAAGACTCCACCTGCCTGCCATTCTAGCACATGTGGTGGCATGGACATGGTATCCCTTCTACATTCGTGTGGACTTGGCAAACCTCTTTTGGAGGGAGGCATGGTCCATTCCAGGTGGGACACACAAACCAGTGCTCCAGATCATCCAACCATGGGCTCAACTTGTAAAGCCTCAGATGGTTCGGATCTTATGATTCCTAAGTTGATAAAAGAACCCAAGAGGCCACCTAAGGCACATGTGCAAGTTCCAGGGCCACTTTTTAGGTGGGGCATCTATTAATATGCCCTGGCCCAAAAGCCAAGGTCTCGTACATCGAATGTAGGCCGTTGGTGATCTTTTACCAGCTGTCAGCCTCTTAGCTCTTTGGTGTTTCGCGCTGAGTTGGACGGATCATACTCGTGCACTCATCAACAAGGACGCGGTTTGGCTAGTGACGCGGCCACCAGCCAAGTGGTCGGTGCTATGTGGACCCCACCATGATATATGTGTTTTATCCCCGCCGTACATCCATTTTCAAAGATAATTTTAGAGTTTGATACAAAAATAAGGTAGATCTATATCTCAGGTGGACCACACCATGGGAAAACAGTAGTGATTGAATGTACACCATTAAAAACCTCTTAGGGCCTACTGTAATGGTTATTTGACATCTAACATGTTGATTAGGTCATAGAGACTTAGATGAAGGGAAATATATATATCAGCTTGATCCAAAACTTTTGTGCCCCAGAAAGTTTTTAATAGTGGGCGTTCAATCAACACTGTGCGGTCCACTTGAGATTTGGATCAACCTCATTTATGGGCTCATATGAACCATGACAGTCTTTTCTAACCATCCGTAAAATGGCCAGTATATTGAGGGACTAGGAAGTCCAACACTCTCATTAGGATTCGAACAGAGGACTTTACTTTTTGATACCATGTCAAACAACCATTTTCTTTAAAAGCTTGAGTTGTCAAAGATTGTGTATCAATGTATATCAAGGACTTTAACTAGCCTTGTGTTGTAATGCCGTAGATTTATTCTTAGCATAGTTGAACCGAAAGAAGTCCGAATGAAAGTGAACGTAGTCCATCAAAACTAGGCCCAGACTTAGTAGGGAATGATGTAATTGTGACTTACGCGTATCCGATTTGAAGAAATTCATTCCAGATAGGGAAAAAGTTCTTTTCAGAGTGTGAATGGTAAATCGGCCATAACTTTGATACACTTTGATCCGGGTATCATAACAGGATGCACAACCTATATATTTTTATTGTAACAGCCCATCCTGGGGTCAACCGACATGCACCAGGTCGTGTCGGTTCGTTTCACAAGAGAACACTTCCTACCAATTTAAAATCACAATTTTAGAAAGAAAAAAAAAATTACTATTTTTTGTAAGTTTTAATTTGGACATATCTACTTCGTTTTAGAGTTTTAGCATATGCGGTTTTTTGAGGAATTGCTTTTAATTATATTAGAAATCATCCGGCATGATTAAATTGATATTTTATATTTTTAATAAAATTTACTATTTCAAGTAAATTCTAATTCAATCAAATTAGGACTTCTAACTAAGATTTTTGTTTATTCTTTATAGGTAATATAATAATATAAAAAAAAATCAGAGATTATTAGATAATAATTTTTTTTTTCTTTTTATCTTGTGGATTTAAGGTTTTGCACACTTGAAGTAGACGATGATCTTCCTCCTTACACCTATTCATGGGTCGCCTTGCCCAATCAAGATATTAGGGCTAGATTGCTATCAATGATCTAACCTATGGGACACGTTTAGAGGCCTAAGTCGTGGCCATTATTATAATGTAATGGCGGCCAACTGACACAGGGATGAATGTGATGAGGTCGAGCACCGTCTTCCTCAATGATAACTACTTTGAATCCACGAAGTTTCTCCTAGAATCCTTACAGAGATTTCTTGAATCCACACAAGAAATAGATAAATTCTAATAAGAATCGAAGATACCTTGATTGATAATTGTCTAAAATATATGTGTCCATGTTACACTATTAATAAAGAAAAAACTAAACCAAAATTCGTAATTAGCAAAAATAGTAAAATTCTAACTCTAATAAAAATCCTAATTTTAGTAAAACTCTTATAAAACCTAATTTTTAAAAATAAAATTTTCAACTAAACTTTTACTAGAAGAGTCCTAGCATGATTACAATTTATTTCTAAAAAAGAAGAAAATTTAAAACTCTAAATATATATATATATATATATATATATATATATATATATATATATTAAAAAATTCAGAATTACCAAAAATAGTAGTTTTTCTTTAAAATTTCATTTTTGAGCTGAAAGTGCGCGTTTTCTAACGAAACGAACAGATGAGACCCACTTTGTGGGTTAGTTCACCTCGAATGGCCCATTACAATAAAGATTGATAAGTTGTGCGCCTTGTAACGATACGCGAATCAAAAGTTATGGCCCATTTTAGATTTACCTTCTTTTAGTAACCTTGACCAAACCCAGGTCAGGCCATCTGCATACCTACTCTCGAAAATCTTATTTGGGTGTCCCACATAGAGTTGGGCACGGGACAACTCAACTCGGCAGACTCTACTCATCCAACTCGTTTAGACCCGACTTAATCTGAACCGAGTGGCTGAGTTGATCCATACTGAGTAGACTTTTTCCAATCCAAACTCAAATCGAGTTGAATTCGGCTCACCCAGTAACTCGACTCGACTCGGCCCAAAATCTAACTTGGTACTGACTCGACTCGATCCAAAACCCCACTTGTACACACACACACACACACACACACACACACACACACACACACACACACACACACACACACACGGATCAGCAAGTGCATCTAGGTTTTGGGTTGTGATTTCAACTTGTGGTTACTCATTGCACCCGACTCGACTCAGTACTTCTGACCGAGTCGAACTCCGTCCAGATAGGCCAGACCCGGACTCGGATCGGGTCAGGCATGCTGGACTCGGTACTGAGTTAGGTTGAGTTTGGGTTAGGTCTATTTCAAAACCGGATTGAGTCAGACAGCTCTAATTTAGTCCTACTTGACTCGATGCCCAGCTCTAATCGCACAGACTACATAATCATATACGTTGCTCATTTGCAAAAATGAGTTTTTAAAACCTCTTGATTTCAATTGTCCACCATTAGATAACTTCGATATGTGTGGATGCCGTTACTTTTGAGTTGTTAGCATTTGTAAAGGGAAAACCTTTACAATGCCTCTTTTAGTATGGCTATTTTATTGGACTGATTCTATAATAAGCATAGTATCTCTTTTAGTCATTATTCTCTAACTTTTTATTAAAAATAAATAAATATCCCTTTATACTAAGTCAAATGCTTTTTAAATGTGAAACTACAAGTGCCCATAAAACAAACATTTGTTCTACTGGGCTAGTGGGATAAAAAAACAAAAAAAAAAAAAAGTGTGTATAAGTATCAATATGAAAAACAAGTATTAGGTTTGATTATAACATTGGATATTATCTAATTAAAATATTTAGAGCTTCCATGGAAAAAACCAATCCATTCGAAGCCTGATGTGGGCCACAACTACAAAACAAGTGGATGGCTAGAAAAAAATATTTTAAACTCTCACCACGGGTTGACCTATGAAGGAAGATATATTAAAAGAGTAAATATTCGCCCACGAAACCTTTATTGAATTGCGAAATTTTGGCCAATTGAGTTAGTTTATGTTGTGTATTGCAACCCACTTGATGATCACATAGACATGATTTTCTAGAAATAATAGATAAGCATTTTATGGAAAGCTTGTGACGCAGGGATGAACGTGATGAGGTCGATCATCGTCTTCCTCAAGGATAACTACTCCGAATCCACAGAGCTTCTCTGGGCTCCTCATAGAAACTTCTCGAATCCACGAGGAAAGAAAGCAAGAAGAATAAAAATAAATTCTAATAAATTCGTAATTTGATAGATGAGTGAAATAAATGAGTTCACAACCTGTTAAATAGGAATACGAAGCAATGGGAGAGAAATCGGAAGCAAAATACAACTAAAACTCCTAGAATTCGCAACTTACTATAAATAATAAACTTACTGTTTATATACGGTCGTAATGTCTACTAGTGCGCAAGGTTTTCGGCCAAAAATAGTAAGTGTCCTATTTGGCTTCACCAAGCTATTCTCCTAATTATTCTAAGCTCTTTTCGCGTTGCGCGCAACTCATAAAGCCCAGCGGATAAAGAGTTATAATCGAACTAAAAATTACTATTTATAGTAAAAACGGAATTAAAATAGTGAAACGACCGTCGATCCGGGGGTATTTCGCAAATTCGGCTTGCGTAACCCTATGTTGCGGGGTTAGGTGCATGGCTAAAGTAGCTCGTTCTACCCCAAAATCATATATTTTACGCCCGATAACTCATTCTGGATTGCGAGATACGCCCGATCTAAGGTTTGACGGTCTGGATCACTTCTGTCATCGACCGAGCCTTTTCTAATCCATCTTGGCCATGAAACTGTCAGCGGCCCGCTCTAAATCAGCTTGGATCTCATACATGTCTTAGCATGATTGGTTGCATGTGATATTAGCAACCCAAGTCCACCTTGGAATTAGTAATTCTCTTATACATGTATCTTTCTTCACCTCAGATTTCGTTCACATGGATTTGAACTCCATGGAGTTACCAGTCTTCAAGCTGTGTGGGCCACCAAGATGTGCATATGGAATCTAAACTATGCATCTAGTTCTCCCAACCATTTTAGGCATAGATTTGAAAATCCAACTTGATCTATAACTTCAATGGGCTACACAAAGGAAACAATAGATGACACATGCATCTACAATGTATTTTATACACCATCCAAACCATTCATCATATTCCAACCACAAGGGTGAAGGGATACAACAAAATTTCCAACAAACTCTGGTGAGCTAAACCAATTGAATATGTAGATTTTAGGTATGATTGTAAGTTGTTAACACCTGAATTTTGGATCAATATGATTCTTAAGATGCACAGTGATATGTACGCTTTGGATTATATGTAGACATCACAAGTTGGCCCCACAATTAAACACATTATTTGTCTTCATGCGTAGTTTTAGCTTAATTTGTTTTATTAATTGATTCATTATCTTTTGTGTAGGTTGAAAAGGGCGAGCTCTCAGTCCTAGGGGGGGGGGGGACTATGCCAAATAAAAATAAATACATAAAATAAATGCAGATAGCAGAAATAAATAGCAATCTCAAATGCTCTAGTCTTGAGAGGTTGATACAAACGTTGTTCTAAGGACAACCTTACACCAAAATCCAAGGTTTATGGTAGGACAACCTGATTTCTAGAACTTCGGTAAGTATAAAAAACTCAAATTGATACATAGGTAAAAGAAACAAATCTAGCTATTACAACATTCACCACAAGCACATAAAAGAGATACAAGCATTCACACACATATAACAAATATAACATCCACCACAACTCCAAGAATTATAGTGTTTCGTGTGTGTACACCAACTGTTCGCAAATAGCCACACAACTACTCCACTCCCAATATCCACACCCACGGGATATTGGCTTTCACTAAGAAAGAAGGTTTTCTAAGGTTCACCTTAAAACCTTTACGATATGTTTTTCAATGGGCTTACACAATAAAAAACCCCACGCTGAGATTTTCCTGGCTGATCTCAATCAAAACCACAAATAGAGATTTTTCTGGCTGAATCTCACAAACCAAATGCAGAAAACTGAAAACAATACTTATCTGAAGAATGTTCTTCGATGTAGCCGGTAGAACTGCTTCTTTGTAGATGAAGATGTTCAATGTTCAATCTCACAAATGAAAGGGTTCTAGTTCTAGATGAATTTTAAATTAAATCTAACCTTTGGGGTACTTGGATTCAATTTCTTGGATCTCAAAAAGGGTTAAAGCAAAATCTCCTTTTATATCAAGTAGAATGGTATCAAGAGATCAAGAAATTAAGAAACCAAAAAGTTATATAAGATAAATTTTAAATACCTCACAATAGCTTTACAATAGTAGGGACTAATCTCTCAAAGTGGTAGCTTAAATTGGCTTGGAATGAATGATAAAATCTGAGAAATGTCCTCTATTTATAGGCTGCAATTCGGTTTCCTCAACTAGTCTAAGGTTCGGCTCGACTGGTCTTGGCAGAACCAACTTTCAAATTTTCTGGCGCGATCGGATAAAACAGACCCTCGACTGGTTGAGTAGCTCGGTCGACTGGTCAAGCACAACACTTGACTGGTTGAGTAGCTCGCTCGACTGGTCGAGCACAACACTCGACTGGTCGAGTGGGAAAAATTCACATTGCTGGAGTTCGAGTTGAGTCCTACTCGACTGGTCGAGCCAGACTCCGCGACCGGTCGAGCAGGGTACTCGACCGATCGAAGACCAAACAACCTTGTCTGATTTTTTGAGTAAAACGCTGGACTAGTCGAGAAAAACCCCATACTAGTCGAGCCAGTGCCTAGACTAGTCGAACAATGACTAGGACTAGTTGAAGCAAAGCATAAATTAAGTATTATGACCCAAATTAAATATGCAATAACAATGACCTAAACCTAAGGTCTTTCTAGGGTCATGTATACCTTAAATGTGAGTATTGAACTTGTAACATTGGTCGCTTCGGTAGATAGGTTACTTTGAAGTACATGAAGCTTGACCTCGTATACCTGAGCTTGCATCTTGAACTTGTGTTCTTAAGACTTAAGCTTGAGCTAGTGTATTTGAACTTGAGCTTGAGCTTGAGATGCACTTGAACTTTAACTTAAGTTTGAGCTTGAGATGCACTCGAACTTGAGTACTTGGACTTGAACATTTGGACTTGGTGAACTTGAACTTGATCTCGAAGTTGAACATGCACACTTACTTGAAGTAGTCGTAGCATTTAATGATGATGTAGATGACTTGAAACTCATCTTCGAATGAAGGTGAACTTTCCATCTATTGAACTTGAAGTTGAACTTTCCATCTATCAAAACAAGTCAATCACTCCAAAGTGGTTTGGTACAACAAAATTTGACAATACAGGGTGCTAGATTTACAACTTAGCACTTACATAAGTTCTCTCCTTAGCCCGGTGTGTTGGTATTATCTTCTTTTCTCTTTGGCATGAGTTGTGGGCTTTTCCTTATTTAGGGTGTGTGCTTTCTCTAGCTTAGAGTGTGATTTCTTTTCCTTTTCTTTTATTGCATTGAGGTTTTTAGCTTGTCTGTTGTTTATATTTATGGGCTTTTAGCCTTAATGAGTAACAAGAGTCTTTTTTTCTTACTTGCCAAAAATAAAGTTCACGTGCTATTCAAGATCTAAATTGTTCTATAATCAACAAAATGAATTACTTACAAGAACGAAAAAACGATCTAGTGGGCTAAGTGTATGAAAAGCTTTTTATGCACATAGTTTGTTTTGGAATAATTGGCATTCACGTCACATATTTAGAGGGTCATTAGGTCTAATCTACTCGCTTTTGTGAAAAAAATCATATTAATTAGATGTTTTAGGGTTTAGGGTTTAGGGTTTTGACATTTGTTGTTAGACCTATCTTTTATATATTGTCCATCCATTTTTCATACCACAAACTAGATGGTTTAGATCATCTTATCAGTATCATATTATTAAGGTAGCCTATGAAGAGTATTTCACACTTAATGGACAGTTTACACGGTGATTTGGATGATGAGTCCAAATACAAGTATAAATATAAGCACGGGAAGGCTTACAATACTCTAGTTTAAAGTGAAATTTTTGAATGTTGAAAATTATGTAAATTTTAAAATTTGAATGTGTAATCATGATCACCTTTTTTTTTTTTTTTTTTTTTGTGAGGAAACATGCACGGACATAAAAGAATGCCTACTAGAGATGTAGATTCTGAACTCCAAAGGAAAAAAAAAAAACATTGTACACTATGGAATCTCAAGATTTAGGGCGTGTTTGGACGGGCGTCATACGCTGGAGTAGGTGGGATAGGGTTCTCGAATCCCATCTCGTCTTTCTGCAGGTCTGTTTAGGCGGTGCGGGTTTGAGGACAGATGGGGGGTGTCGCTGGATTCGGGAGAGGATCTACTGGATTGCGAAATCCCGCCGAGTTGAAATCGCGCCTCTTCGCTATCCCTTCTCAATCCCATCCCATGCCCGTCCGCAGTCCAGCGTACGGACTGCAGGATGGGATTTCACAGGCTTCTAATTTGGTGGGAGAGATGTTGGGGGTAGGGTTTCGTCTTGGCGCGAAATGGGGTTTATAACAACCACCATCAGGTCGCGATGGTCGTCTTCATCGATCGGCTGCCATCGCGAGCTGACGGCCTGGTCGGGCTGAGGTAGGTCTTTTTCCTCGCACACTGAGCATGAAACGCCCTTTTGTACTGTCCATAAGTCTTGCATGTTCCAAATATTGATCATTTTTGTAGCGTCCGAGAGGGCCATGAAGGGCTTTCATGCATCTGATGTAATCCTGTCATTATTGGTGAAACAAGCCCTCTGATATGGAGTTGGCTTGTCTGGCTAGCTGCGATGACTTCTATTCCAGATCTGATATACATGTGCAATTGGATTTCTTCTCCATAGGTCCAATCTGCCTTGTTTTTATTCTCATTGCTCTTATCTTTCTTACAAAAATCTGGAACATGGAGGTCACCGCATCATCTCATTCTCTTCACTTTCTGTTAACTCGGATGGATGAGATGTCGTTGTAGAATGGCCGTGTGGGGTTTCTTCTATATCGATTCTCAGGTTTAGGCATTATGGATTCAGATTATAAAATGTCTTGGCAATAGCATGATCCATGAGGTTTTGGGTTCTCCAAATATATATGAGGAATTTGACTCCCTCTGAGATTTCTTCGGTTTTGTAGATCTCAAATGGTATATAATCTACTAATTTATGTACTATTTGCCATAGATTGTTCATTTGAGAATCTCTTTTTACCAAATTGGAGGTGTTACATTCGTAGATCTCAGATGGATTTACTCTGGTTGGTTTTCATTGGAATCGAGATATGAATTTCTTTTATGGACGTATGTTAACCACTGTTTGATCAATGTTATCTTCATTTGCAGATCCTTGTTCATGCGTATCTTCTTTTAAATCAAATGAGATGAAATTTTTCTTCTCGTTGAATGTATGCCCAGAAATTTTCCTATTTTTCACATTCACTTTAGACTGTGGATTTTCTCAGAATATCGTTGTATGTTTTGTCATCTATTATCAATTT
The DNA here is from genome assembly GCA_021015155.1 of Magnolia officinalis. NCBI lineage: Eukaryota > Viridiplantae > Streptophyta > Magnoliopsida > Magnoliales > Magnoliaceae > Magnolia > Magnolia officinalis. The sequence goes on from JAJHSJ010000013.1 coordinate 9,508,470, forward strand.
TCTTATTTTTTACACTTGTCTTTGTTTTCTGCTTTACTGTTTCTCAGAATGTGGGCCTATCGATGCTTACTTTCATATTGTGTGGAATTTCATTTAATATCGATTGATGACTCATCCGAATATGTTTGAATGTTTTGTCATTTGGGTTTTCTTCGAATTATATAAGGTGGAAATTTGTCTTCCTCTCTACAATTTTCTGACAAATGTGTGGTTTCTGCTTCATGTATTGCTGTTAATTTCCTTGGAGAGTTACATAGATTGAATCTCATGTGTCGAATAAACTTCGTATTCAATCTCATTTTGTTCTCCCTGTTACTAGTCAGTCCAAATGGATTTAGTGGTTTTGGTTTCCTTTGAATCGAGTTTTGAAATTTCATTTAAACTACGTATATGAATCTTCGTTTACCAAATCTATCTTCATTGTTAATCATCTGTGGATTCTGTTAAGTAAATTGTAGTGAACTCGTATGTTAGGTGGAATGTATTCTCAGTAAATTTCCAAATATTACATTCCCACCCATCTACCATATGGCATGGAATGATGCTGGTATTTTCCCCTTAAGGTAAATTTGTCAAGTGGGCTGTGTGTGCAAAGATTCTTACGTATCCTGCTCTTCACATTCAGTTTGGATGTGGAAATTGTTTCTTAGTTCATATTCAGGAAAGACATATACTTACAGGAAGAATTGTTTTGATTTTTATTGTTTGTCCAACGTATATGATAATTGTTGTCTTCTGTGGTTTCGATGGTTTCCTTTGGATTCAATCCAGATATATTCACTTGGATACCTTCTTTAAGCAGGGAATATGCTTATTCTGTTTAACCTAAAGTCAAGTTCTTTTCATCGAATTTTGTTGGTTCCTCGCAGCCTGTTCTCATTGACTTGAAGTTCATTGGTGTCATCTCTTGGATTTGTCAAACATCTCTGGTATGGTTACTCTCATATATTGTGTTGTACTATTTCTCAGAATGTGGGCAAATGGATTCTTTGTATAATAGTCTGTGTAATTTCATTTACTATATGTGTGGGCAGATGGACTCTTTGTTAAGCATAGCTATGTTCCTGTTTGCACTTTCCCACCCTTGAAATCTTATGATATGGCATGATGTATATAAATTCATTTACTTGCATCTGTCAAAAGGTGTCTTTGTGCAAAGATTATTTCGTATCCCGTTCTTCACATTTAGTTTCCAATTGTAAGCAGTTTCTTGGTTTATATATAGAGGAAGATTTGTTTTTTATTCAGACATTTTACCATTGATTTCCCTAGTGTTGGAGCCACATAGAGAAAGAGAGGATTGGAGTGAGAAAAAGGGAGATTTCCATTGTAGCTTTTTTATATGGTGAGAAGCAAAAAAAGGGGCTCTTCACAGTGCATGTATAACTAGTTTGCATGTGAATGCACTCATAATATGTTATTAATCTTCAGTTCTCTTGTAAAACCAATGTTTGGCTTTCAATCATTTGTTGGTGCTGTTTCTTTACTTTTTCAAGTATCTAATGGAAACTATGAAAGCAACTTTCAAGTATTAAATGATATTATAATTCTACATTTTCCTTCATGACTGTATGTAGTTCATTTTTAGGATGTGGTGTAACTGAGGATTATTTTTTGTTGTGGACTTACTGAGTCCAGGTGCACCATAATGCGAACAATGTCATAATGTGCCCACTTCAGAGAGATGGGATCCATTATTTTTCTGTTCCATAATCGGTCTCAACGTAAGTGGAAATGCTCTAAAAATCTACCAGACTGGAAGAGTTCATCCCTTGGATAAGTGGATTAAAAATATATGATTAAGAAAAATACAACAATGTCCTAGAAAGAAAAAAAGAAGGGAAAAAAAAAAAAGCACCAAAACTTAGATGGCTATAATCTTTATTTCTACAAGATTTGCAGGTCATTGCCATTCCAAATGGGGCCATCAGATGATTGGTTTGGATTAATGAACCACGTACCCATGGCTACGGGTTGGGGGCATGAGGATGTTATTATTTTACATTTTGCTTTTTTGCTTTTTTTTTTTTAGTGCTGAATACTTTTATTGAATGGAAATTCAAAATTACAGTAGATATATAAAAAAGGAAAAAAAAAAAAGAAAAAAAAAGAAGGTGAAGTTGCAAAATGTGAAATGATCTGGTAGTTAATATTGCACACTCCATTCAATTTTCAAGCCAATGACATATATGCGAACAACGTCTAATTTACATTCAATGGTGTATGACAGGACTTGTTTATTATGGTCGTTTGTTATTCTATCTGAAGGAATATTTCCATTACATTTTGTTCCATTTTACAGGAAACAGTGTTGAGTGCATCGTTCTTGTTCATTACAGAGACGTTTACGAGGTAAGTTTCTACTCTTCTTTTCATATGGGAAAACAGAAATTTCCTTTATTGTTTGGATGACAACAAGATCTCTGTGAAATGTACTTGATTCGCAATCTAGGAATAGCGATGAATACTTCCATTTCCACAATTGGTTGATATCACCAGAATATGCATGTCAGCGTGGATCTGCCAATCAGATGATGTGTTGCTGCCAGGACATCTGATGTGTTGCTGTCAATCAAATAATGTTTCTTCCAATAACTGTTTCCACTGTTTTCCTATGGTGTGGTCCACTTTAGCTTTGGATATGCTTAAATTTTGGAGTTGATACGTGAAATTTTCTTTAAAAATGTATGGATAGCGTGGATAAACTATATACATTCACTGTGGGCCTAACAGAGTTTAATTGGTACGATAAAAGCGGATTGAGTGACTACACGGTCCAATTTCTTGCCATACAGCTGTATCCAGGGTCGTGTGGGTTCACATGGATGTACGTAGAAAATCCACCATGTTCATCTGTTTTGAAAGACTATTAATTAAATTCATACAAGATTCTGATCCATTTACCTTCTTGCGCTTCAATTTTTGATAAACAGTTGGATATTATGATCTAAGAGTCGAGATTAAGATGCACAACTCAAATAAAGATCGGTAATCATTTAGTTAAAATTTTACCATAATTGGATGTGTACAAATAAGTTTTCGAGAAGGGTCCACGGTATGTAGGTATGCCCCTTTAAATTTTTTGGATAATTTCTATGTTATATGACGGAATTATGAGATTCTGATCCATTTACTTTCTTGCGCTTCAATTCATTTTGGTCCCATATAACCAACACTATCAGATTAAATTTTATGCCATATATCAATTTATTTTAACGCTCTGCCTCCTACTCTTTCAACATAGACTGGAATGAATTTGGATTTTCATGTTTCTGCCATATATCTTATTTGTTTTAACCCTCAAACAATTTTCTTTTCGTTATGTCTGGATTTTCATTTGAAATCTTTAGCTTCAGAATTTCTTGAAGAAATTCAAATTTGATTGCTGATCTTGAAAAAAAATCATGGTATCTGAAATTTTTAATTTCATTGCTGAGACTGAAAAAAATCATGGTATCTGAAATTTTTAACATATAATCATAGTTGAACTTATCCCACCATTTAAATTATTTAATTTTTTATCGAAGAGGAAATGAAAGGACTTCAGATGTTCCAAAAACCTTCCCATGCAAGAAAACTCGACTTATAACCAGAGTCAAATTGAAGGAACGATTGACTATTTAAATTGATGATAATTTTCTAAGATTGTAGAGTTGGTTTATTCCCCATTTCATGGGAGAAATACTATTAAATACTGCCAATTTGAGTATACGAACCTGGTAGTGTTGGTTATCAGTTGGCGATGGAGAGTGAAGATTTCAGAGAAGATACAGATAGTGTCATAGTTGCTCGGGCGATGATGGCTTGTGTGGCGGCTATCGAGGAATATTGTCATGAATACATGTTCAAATAGTCGGCTCGTCATGGAGATGATGAGCGAGCCAAGTTCATCAATTCTATCATTAGGGCCAGTGACCAGGATTGTGTTACGTAACTTAGGATGAATCGAGAGACATTCTTCGAACTATGTACCCAGCTACGCGAGAAGACAATGTTGCATGATACTTGACGTATGAGTCTTGAAGAACAGTTAGTTATTTTCCTACATATATTGGGGCACAATGTTCGGAATCGCGTCATTGGCCATAGATTCACTCGATCGGGTGAAACAGTGAGTCACCACTTTCACGTTGTACTGGATACAATTGTATCTCTGTACCCCATTTTCGTTAAACAAGCCGGACCAGCGACTCCCTCTGAGATTCAGACAAACGCAAATTGGGCTACTTACTTTTAGGTATTAATTATGGTAGGTCGGATTTTTATATACCTATTTTTTACTTCCCTTCATTCACACCCTTATCTAATGCATATAGGATTGCGTTTGGGCAATTGATGGTACACACATTTCAACTCATGTGCCTGCCGGTGACCATGCGAGCTTCCGCAATTGGAAGGGGGTCCTCTCCCAAAACGTATTGGCGCGTGTTCATTTGATATAAATTTCATATACATATTGGCCGGTTAGGAGGGTTCTACTTCGGATGCAAAGGTCTTACACAACGCATTGAGTCGATCAGATGATCCCTTGGTTGTCCCACATGGTATTGGTTATCTTTTAAGAGATTGTCATCTATTTCATCTACTCGAATTATTTGATTGTTCACTCAATGAGACTTTGATTCAAATGTGTAGGAAAATATTATGTTGTCGATACCGGATATGCACATTCACCTAGTTTTCTAGCTCCATACCGGGGCATTCGATACCCCTTACAAGTGTATCGAACCAGGAGATCACCTGCCAACATGAAGGAGCTATTTAATTACCGACACGCACAGTTACGCAATGCAATTGAGCGTTGTTTTGGTGTTATGAAAGACAAATTCCACATCTTGAAGACCGTCATGCAGTATGAATTCCACACACAGGTCCAAATTGTGATAGCCTGCTGTGTCTTACACAATTTCATATGTACCGAACCAGAATCTCAAGAAGAGATGGAATACGCTAGAATATTTGTTGCTGATGGGGAGAGTAACCCAACGCCTCACGAGGTATCAACGAACGACGAGCGACAATGGTTACTGCGAGCATCTTAGAGTGAAAAGGATGCTTGATTCGCGTGCGCGATGATATTGCAACCAGAATGTGGGCGGATGCACAGCAAAATAGTAGGAGTAGATAATTGCTCATTATATATTACAAATTTCATGACTTGTTGTTATTTACTTTTACAAAACGTTACGTACCTGACAATGAAATTGTAATCTTCCAACTTCTGACTAGATAGATTCATCATATGGAGATACTAGATGATGATTTTGCTAATCGTTCTTTTGAAATAGTTGTCATTCTTATGATTATGATTGATATTTGCAAATCATCATATGTACTTGATATTCAAGTGGTATGGCAGACCGGATGTCTAATGATCCATCGACACCAACACATTCACCGGTCAAGACACCAGTGGTGCCCACCCAATTTTCCCCACGCACGAAGACGATGAAATCCCTGGCCGAGCTTGTGTCCCGAGCCCCAAAAATAAAATGGACTCCCGATATGGATCAAGTGATGATCGACATATTTCTGGAACGAATGGCATTGGGACGCAAGGGCGATAATGGTTTCAAACGTGAAGCGTACTAAATTGCCACCAAAGCCATGACAAAGCATACCAATATAGTCCTCAAGTGGCAAAATGTGTCGAACCAATTAAGGTATTACAAGAGGGAATACACTGCAGTGAATGATATGCTGGCGGCTAGCGGGTTTGGATGGGACAGTGAGCGGATGGTGGTGACGGCTCCTGATGAAGTCTGTGAGGAATATCTTAAGGTATGATTTTCAAAATATAAAGAGGAGATATTCGCATCAGTATTTACTTTTTACTATACTTACAAATGCTCATTATACGGCTGCAGTCTCACCCGCGTGCGGAAAGACTCTGTGGGAAACAGATTGAGAGAATGAATGATCTTGCAGTTATCGTCGGTTCGGACCAGGCAACGGGCCGTTATGGCAAGGCAGTAGGAGTATAGCCGCATCAACATCATCATCTCATCTTCAACAAGAACTCAATGATGCATGGAGAGAGCTGGATGATGATATTGAAGATACAATTGGCCTGTCATATGATTTTCTCACAGACTCCACAGGGACCATCCCATTTTCGCCAGACAGTCCTTCGATGGGACAATGCGGCTCACGTAGCACTCTCACTCACACAACTGATTCCAATGCTACTCAAAGTGGGAGCGCAGGAAGGAAACGATCGCACCCTCCTCGTCCTTGTGAAGTACTAGGGGCCTCTCTGCAGACCGTTGCCAATTCAATGCTGAAATTTGGCCTTGGTAAGTCGGTGAATCACACTTTCAAAGTTCTTGATGTACTAGAAGAGGTCCAGGGCCTGACCAACTCAGAGTTTTTTGAAGTTGGTCTTGAATAAAGACAAGGGGCTGACATCGTTCTTTGTGAGTCTGCGACCTGAGCGTCGCATTGACTGGTTGAAGAAAACACTTCATGACCACTTTGGTGATCGAGGTCTCGGATCCATCTGAAGATTTAATATCTTTGATTATGTTTTCTTGCTTGTTAGTTGTTGGTATGTAATAACTTTGATTTACTTGATTTTTGAGATTTTTTTTTAATTTATTTTTTTTGGACTAAAAAATATGGTAGTATATACGTAGCATATTAAAATATGACTTATGCGATGACGACAACTTTTATGTAATTAACATCTTTTATATGATTTCACATGCATGCTTTGGTAAGTTTATTTTCTTAAAAAGATAAGACCATACAATCCACTTGCTTGGAAGGGTACGTACTTACAACTGGATTTTGTTTTTATTTAGTACGTCTATTTGTACTTTACGATGCTACTCGATAGGACAGTACTGCATGTAAACTTCGTTTGCGAATTTCTATTCCAAGACACGAATATCTTGCCAATTACGTCCATGTCATTGCAGATGGGAAATGAGAAATATTACGTTGTCTTGGTGGGACGTAGGCCTCGAATATACATGTATTGGGACGACGCTCGGTTGGAGGTGGAGAGCTTCAGTGGAGCGAGACACCGCGCATTCAGGAACTGGAAAGAGGCAGTTGCATGCTGGGACGGTCACTTCATTAAGGCATGTGCACCATCGAGACCTTGCACGGAATCTCATGCGGTTCAGGTTGCCGCATTTTCTGATGAGTTGGATATCTGTCATTCTTCGTCTTCGTCCATCCGACAGACGATGCAAATGGCACAGGCGACGCAGGCCATGGTTTCTAGGGCCATGTCGACTGATGATCTCCCCCCATCAGACAGAGAGATATTCTGTGCTCTTCTAGTTGGCATCGGTGTCCTTTTTCTTGTCATACTTGTTATTTTTAAATTCTAGCCCAACACGGATAACTGTATATCTTTATATGTCACTTGTTTCTTTTCCTCTCTTTTTCCTGCACAACTTATGTCTGACATTGTCTTTTGTTTCTCATGTTTTCATATATCTTTTTTTCGACTGCCATATATTTTTTGAGATCTATCTGTATCACACCATTGCACATGATGTGGTCTATGCGGATTCGTGGACATGTTCCATGGTGATAGTGATATTGATTGAATAAACTAGATATTAATGGCGTTGATGAGACATACATCAGTGGGCCCCACACAATTTTATGACCCGAACAATCTATGGGCATGTCCAAAAATCATGTGGACCACATTACAGGAAACAGTGTTGAATGAGGGTCGACCTTTTAAAAAACCAGTGGGGTCCACATGTAGTTAATATTCTTTAATATCTGTGTTTTATATCTCCATCTGGGCCTGTATGAGCTAATGAACAGATTTGATATGAAATTATCTAGTAAAATAATGAGGATTGCGACTATATCTTAATGTGGTGTGGTCCACCTGAGATAAATCGCGCCTCTAATTTTTGGGACAACGGTGTAACATGATATGTCAAAATGGATGAAACATTTACATCATGATGTGGCGCAGAGAGCACAAACAACCAACCACGGAGTTGTCTGTAGGGGATGTATGCAATCCGTTCATTGGCGCGAAACGGTTATAACCATCCCTTTCCAAGTAACGTTGGCACAAGTATATCAATCCCATGGATGACATGCAATCCCATGCCCAGCCAAACACTATCTGTTCATGCGTTCCCAAGAGTCGTGCGCTCATCCAAACATGCCACTAGATGGGCCGCTGGATATAGCAATCCAGTGGGATTGCGTGTAATCCATTGACGCACTCATTTATGACATTGAAAGCCGTGCAATCCACCCTAATACAACCCACTCCCGCCTAATCCGCCCATCCAAACATACCCTTAGTGGACCAAAGTTTTTAGAAGGGAAGAGATTTCTTTAAAAATAGTGGAGAAGAGAGAAAAATGTTTTAAACCAAAGTCATGCCCATATAGTATAGATTTTCATGTTAGAGAAATATCAACTCCAATTTCTCTCAAGTTATAGTGGTAATTAAATCTCTAAAACTATCACACTCTTCCTATTAATAGAACTTCCAATCAAGTGGATTCAATATGAGATATTTTTATTATAATCTATCTATCACACCAAATCCGCAAGTAGATAAAAAAATGATTCACCCCAATCTCCAACCACTTATCATAGATGGTTAATTTGATCACACTATTAGACATGTCTAATTCCATATGTACACATGCACAAATCCCAATGTTTTAATCGTGATGCATTAATATCTACTTTTAAGATCAAATGAATTTTATCATTGCAAACTTGATTAATTACAACCTATCGAAAATATTAATATAAAATATAAATATTGTTTGAAAAATAGTATACAATAAAATATGATTGTTCACTCAATCCAATACCTTAGATAAGTCTCATGTACATCACCACTTGATGATTATCTACAATCTTACTGTAATCTATCTTCGTGACCTGATCTTGATTTAACTGCTTCTCCAGCATGCTCCTAACCAAACTCAATTTGTGTGCATGGCATTGATAATGCACACCAAAAATAGCATAGAGTAATAAAAACACATGAGTTACCTATAGGACTCGCACAACAACTGGACTAACGTTTATCCGTCGCTTGTGCAATTATTATTAGAGGCTCAATTTACACATCATAAATGATCAAGCATTCATCACTATGCAATCATCATTCGGGATTCAATTGATCCACCAACGATCCATCCCCGTTGCTATACATAGTTTTATATGATTTCACCAAGTACAAAGCTAATGGTGTTGATCTTTATGAAATCTCATCTCGATCATTTTATAAAATTGAGGCAAAGATACGTCCCATATATACATACATCTCAATATACATCATTCTCATCGTATATGCCTACACATTGATCTTAAGCCCATGCGAGATGTGGATCAATCATTAAAAAAATGAATGCTAGCCACATTTCATCATAGTGGTGATTCTGAATATCTACACGCATATGTTATCATGAAACATCTTATCACTGGTCAATAATGATCTGACATGCCACACAGAGTCTAACCATGGTTAGGTATGATGGATGATAAATATTCAATTAAAAATTAGTTGGAACATCCCATACTTAACATACAATTAATTCAAATTAAGCTATTTAAATAATATTTCCCAATTTAAATGTATCATGAGCCAAAAATTATACCTATTGGATAGATGAAAACTTATTGAACGGTTAAAAATGAAAATAGATGAAAACTTATTGAGAGGTTGAAAATGAAAATATCCAATGGCCCTAACTCAACAAACAAATGCCCATGTTAGGATCATCCAACCAATATAATTTGATATTCGGACAGTGGCTATCAACCACCTGGTCCACAGCTTAGTCAGCTCATTGTGAGTTAATGTATTCCACGTGTATAGATTTTGGATGCTTATGTCTCAAGTGTCTTCGGCCACTTGAGAACTATACGACTACCTTTTATATTTCATGCTTCATAGTACGTTTACTTGCATTGGTTAACTTCGAAAGTCTTATCTATCAATCTGAACCGTCTACTAAGTTCATACCACATCTCATGGGCTACCATAAAAAAATTACACCGATCCAATGGTTCAACTATTCTTGATTTGGCTTTATTTTATGTAGCCACCCTTTTTAAGATTAGTCCATCATTTCACATTTGAAATGCGACTAACCAAAAGTCAAGATGCATTTTACAAAATAGTTAAAGAATAATGGCAGCTATCTCATCAAGAGAGCAAAATACGCACAAGGTAGGATTTTTTTCCACAGCTACGAAGTCGGAGAGCGGATTAATGCATGTGCCCCGGGCACATACATATACATACACCTGTGCCAGGTCTGCGTGGTTCCACATAGATATCGTGACAAATCCAGTCCGTCCATCTGTTTTTAAAGACTGTAATAGGATAGGAATCTAAAAATCAGGCATATCCAAAACTCACGTAAGCCATGCCATATGAAACAGTAGGGATTGAACGGATGAGGTGACAGTAGTTTTGCATCAGGATGATATTTGTTCCTACAAATTATCTAAGTTGTAATAACCATATGGACGGTTTGGATGGCATATAAACATCATAGTCAGCTCCAAAAAGGTTTCAACGGTGGACATTTTCGTTGCCACCGTTTCGTTTGTGGGGGAACTAATGTGTGAAACAGATGGACGGAGTGGATATGTCACGGACTATGTGAGCCCCACACAGCCCTGGGCACAGATCACAAGCAATCCGCTCTCAAGAAGCAGAGTCCATTGAAAACTCCAAAATATATTTCAACGGCAGCCGATAGGTCTCCAGCAAAACAATCACTGCTATTCCGTTTTTATTGACTTTGTATACACTTCGCACACGCTTGCATTGTCAAGTTCGCACGTGCACTTGGACTTTTTTTTGGCACTTAATAGCCATCCGTTGTGCAATGAAATAGTCTTGATTCCTTGCAATTATTGTTGTCATGGATAGTGAATCCAGATCATCCATCATCTGATGGATCTTTTGTCAATCACATCATAAAGATTACAGCTTTGGAAAAGCCTAGCGGCCCTAAACGTTAAAGCAATAGACTTCCCCTTTTGAATACGGATCGTTCCAGTCACATTATTTCAGCAATCAATTTCTGGTTGGAAACCAGCATCTAACATTTTCTTAACGTGACCATTGACAGGATGGCCCTCATATGGGCGGTCACGATTCACAACTGTATAACCGTGAGTGCAGTGAAGGATCAACTAAGGTGTGTTTGGTCATGGGATTAAATCGTATGGAATTGTACTACGGCGTGTTTGGCCAGGCGAAACCTATAGGATTAGGAGGGATGAGATCAATTTTAAGGTAATGACGGTGATGTCAGTGTTTGTCCTCCCATGGGTTTGGGATAGCCCATGCGTGGGATATACAGCAGCGTGTTTGGACATTACAAACGGAAAGTCCCATGGGTTTGCTTCTCCACTGCTTCTTGTGGTGTGCCCTACTCATTGTTTTATATCTGCCTCAAAACAGGTTCATAGCTGAATCCTGAATGTAGGCCGGTGAAAATGATGGAGGGAGTGGATATCTCATTGATATCTGGTGGTGCCCCACATAGCATAGGAAACTCGCATCCCACATTTACCGAATCCGTTTATGAGACGGGCAGTGTTTATGAGGGCGCGGCGGTTGTTGAATTCTATCCCACCATCCCCACATAGCATAGGAAACTCGCATCCCACATTATTTCAGCAATCAATTTCTGGTTGGAAACCGGCATCTAACATTTTCTTAACGTGACCATTGACAGGATGGCCCTCATATGGGCGGTCACGATTCACAACTGTATAACCGTGAGTGCAGTGAAGGATCAACTAAGGTGTGTTTGGTCATGGGATAAAATGGTATGGAATTGTAATAGGGCGTGTTTGGCCAGGCGATACCTATAGGATTTGGAGGGATGAGATCAATTTTAAGGTAATGTGACGCAGGGGAGGACGTGAGGTCGAGCACCGTCTTCCTCAAGAGGATAACTATTCCGAATCCACGGAACTTCTCTGGACTCCTCACAGAGACTTCTCGAATCCACGAGAAAAGAGAATAGAAAATATAAATAAATTCTAAATAAATTCGAAATAGCTTAATTCCTCCATAAAAACGAGTTCACAACCCTTTAAATAAGGGTACTAAGCAATGGAAAGAAATCAGAATCAAACTACAACTAGGACTCCTAGAATTCGCGACTTACTATAAATAGTAAACTTACTATTTATAGACGGTCGTGATGTCTACTAGTGCGCAAGGTTTTCAGCCAAAAATAGTAAGTGTCCTATTTGGCTTCACCAACCCGTTCTCCTAATTATTCTAAGCTCTTTTCACGTTGGGCGCAACTCTAAAGCCCGACGGATGAAGAGTTATAAACAAACTAAAACTTACTATTTATAGTAAAAACGAAATTGAAACAGGGAAACGACCGTCAAATCAGGGGTTTCTCGCAATTCCGAGCGTCGCAACCCGGCATAGCGGGGTTGGTTGGCTAAAGTAGCTCGTTCTACCCCAAAATCATATATTTTTCGTCGGCTAATTCATCCCGGATTGCGAGATACGCCTGATTTAAGGTCTGATGGTCCAGATCACTTCTGTCGCCGACCGGGCCTTTTCTGATCCATCTTTGCCATATAATTGTCTGCGACCCGCTCTACATCAGTCTCCTCCACTTCAAAAGAACTCGTCCTCGAGTTATCATTATGCGCTGGTTCATGATACTCAGTCAGGTCCGCAACATTGAAAGTTCGTGAGATTGCCATATCATCTGGAAGATCAACAACATAAGCGTTGTCATTGATCTTTCGGATGATTGGTACCGGTCCAATCTTTTTATTCTTCAACTTGTTGTACGTTCCGGTCGGAAATCTTTCTTTGCGCAGATGGACCATTACTTGGTCGCCCACCTCGAACACTTTCTGTCGCTGATGCTTGTCCGCTTGCTCCTTGTATTTTTCGTTCGAGGCATGTAGCTTGTTCTATACCTCCGCATGAATGCCCGTGATTTTGTCTGCCATATGTTCTGCTGCAATGCTCATGCCTGGGAGCTTGGGCAGAGGGACCAAGTCTAGTGTATGGCGAGGTACTCGTCCGTAAATAATTTGGAACGGGGATTTTCCTGTCGAGCGATTCACCATGTTGTTGAATGCAAACTCCGCTTGAGATAAGGCCAAATCCCACTGCTTTGGTTTTTCTCCTGAAATACATCGAAAGAGGTTTCCCAATGTGCGATTCACAACCTCAGTTTGACCGTCAGTCTGTGGGTGGTACGCGCTACTGAACTGAAGGCGTGTATCGAATCGAGTCCACAAAGTCCGCCAAAAGTGGCTTATGAACTTCGTGTCACGGTCAGAAGTAATAGTCTTGGGAACCCCGTGTAGCCGCACAATTTTCTGAAGAATAAATTCGCCACGTGTGTTGCATCGAGAGTCTTCTTACATGGAATAAAGTGCGCCATCTTGGAAAAACGATCTACTACCACGAACACCGAATCCATGCCGCGTTGTGTTCGTGGGAGACCAAGCACAAAGTCCATAGATAAATCCTCCCAAGGGCCGTCAGGCACGGGTAACGGGGGTGTAGAGGCCCGTATTATGAGATTGCCCCTTGGAAGTCTGACAAATATAACAGCGTTGGACTGCCTTTCCCACATCACGTACCAATTGCGGCCAGTAATACCGTTCTTCCACAAGAGCTCGCGTCTTGTCTCGCCCAAGGTATCCACTGAGGCCACCTCCATGTAGCTCTTGATTATCTGTTCCCTTAACGAACTCTTTGGGATATAGTCGATTTTTCTTAAAAAGGAACCCGTCTTGTATATGTAAGTCACCGGGGTGACCTTCTGACATCTAACTCATGCGTCCTTGAAGTCGTCGTCGTCGGCATATATGTCTTTGAGGCGATCGAACCCGACAACTTCATTGCTCATAGGACTAACAAAGTTGCACGGCGACTCAACGCATCGGCTACTTTGTTCTGTTGCCCTGACTTATGCTTTAGCACGAATGTGATTCCTGCAAAAATGAGATCCATCTAGCATGCACACGGTTAATGTTAGCTTGACTATTAATAAACTTGAAGGCTTGATGGTCCATGTAAAGTATGAATTCTCTTTGAATCAAATAATGTCGCCAGTGTCGCAGTGCCTGGACCACCGCGTACAACTCGATCTCATATGTAGACCACTTCTTGCGTGCATCACTAAGTTTCTCACTGTAGAAGGCTACCGGCCTACCTTCTTGAGACAAAACTCCCCCAATCCCGACATATGAGGCATCACATTCGACTTTAAACAGTTTGTCAAAGTTGGAAAGTACAAGAACCGGGGTCGTGGATAATCTGCGCTTGATTTCTGCAAAGCTCCTGTCGGCTTCGTCAGTCCACTGAAACTGCCCTTTCTTCATGCAATCTGTGATCGGTGACACAATGCTACTGAAATTTTTCACGAACCGACGATAGAATGTCGCTAGTCCATGGAAACTTCGTACTTCGTGAATATTTTTGGGAACCGGCCATTCTCTGATTGTCTTCACATTTTCCTCATCCACTCGAATGCCCGTGGATGTAATCACAAAACCTAGAAACAATAGGCTATCAGTCATGAAGCTACACTTTTTTAAATTGAGGTACAGTTTATTTTTAGTGAGCACTTGAAGGACCTTCTTGAGGTGCTCCACATGGGTGGTTTCGTCTTGACTGTATATCAAAATATCATCAAAATAAACCACAACGAACCGCCTAATGAAAGGTTTCAAAACTTGGTTCATCAACCTCATGAATGTGCTAGGCGCATTAGAAAGACCGAAAGGCATGACCATCCATTCGTACAATCATTCCTTGGTCTTGAAGGTTGTTTTCCACTCATCACCCGGCCGTATTTGAATCTGATGGTAGCCGCTCCTTAAGTCCAATTTAGAGATATTTTTTGCGCCCTCTAGCATATCCAACATATCATCCAACCGTGGTATAGGAAACCTGTATTTTATGGTGATCTTGTTGATGGCCCGGCTGTCGACACACATGCGCCAACTCCATCTTTCTTTGGAGTTAGCAGAGCTGGTACAACACATGGGCTCATGCTTTCTCGAATAAGACCCTTACGGATCAGTTCCTCCACTTGTTCCTGCAGAATCTCGCACTCATTCGGGCTCATTCGGTAATGAGGACGATTAGGTAAACTGGACCCAGGGACAAGGTCGATATGGTGTTGGATATCTCGCATAGGGGGTAACCCATCGGGAAGGTCCTCGGGCCAGATTTCTTGGAATTCATGTAACAAGGGCCTTAGTTTTTCAGGGATGATGGTAGGCTCGAGTCTTCCCTTTTACAATTAATGCATAAGTCTGTCTTGTTTCTTTGTATTCTTCCACGAAGTCCCGAATGGTTAAGAGAAAATGACCCCCCACTTTAGAAGTTTCAGGTGGTCCTTCTGGATCCATAGGGGCCAATATGGTCTTCCGGCCGTCCTTGACGAAGATATATATGTTATCTCACCCTTTATGAGTGGCGTCACGGTCAGATTGCCAGGGTCGACCGAGTAGTATGTGACATGCTTCCATGTCAACCACATCGCATACTACTTCATCCTTATAATGTTTGCCAATTGAAAAAGATATGGTGCACTGTTCAGTTACCTTTGTTTCATGACCTTCTTGATCCAACCGATTGTATATGGAGAGGGATGACGCTCTGTTTTCAATTACAATTTTTCCACCATGCCCCTGGAGACGATGTTCTCGCTGCTTCTACTGTCAATGATTACGTCACAAACCTTTCGATTCACCGTACACCTAGTGCGGAAGATGTTATGCCGCTGTGGATACACTTCTTTTCTTGGCGCATATAATAGCCGCATTACGACGAGCGACTCGCCGTGATCTTGCTGAACCCAATCTGAATCATCTACCTCGTCCTCGGCGGTATGCTCCTGTTCTTCAATATCTGGATCTTCATAAGCGTTATCAGCACTACCATCATTAATCGCGAGGTTTGCCACTTTTCGTTGGGGACAAGTATTTGACAGGTGGCCGGGCTGGCCACAACGATAGCAGTTGTTGGGCCTTGGCCGAGCATAAGGGTTCGGGATTGTACTTGGACTAGCGGCAGTCGATACGCCCCTTTGGGGTCTAGCTTGCCCGCTTCCCTGATCTCGGTTCTCAGATATAGGAGGTTGAGTGCGTGCTCCTACGGGCTCCTTCCCCTTAGGTTGTGGAGCTCCTTGGGGTGGACCAGTCGCAGTGATCCTTGCAGTAGGATAGGCCCGTGTGTTAGAATGTTCAAGTTGCACTTCTGCCCGAGTAGCCAACTTGATCGCATCATTCATCGTCCAGACGGACTGCATCTGGACCCGATCCTGGATCGCCATACGCAATCCACCGTTGAATCGGCGACTTGCTGCGATTCAGTCTCGACCAAATCGTTGCGCGCCGCCAGGCGGTAAAATTCTTCTGCGTACTCTCTCACCGACCGACTACCCTGTCGACAATTTTGGTATTGTTGGAATAATACCTGATCGTAATCGCTAGGGAGGAATCGGGCACGTAGTAGCTGCTTCATTCGCTGTCATGTGCGGATTGGTGCTTTCATCTGCTTGGTTCGTGCGAGTTGCAGTTGTTCCCACCAAGCTGAAGCTCCTCCTTTCAACTTGTAGGCCACAAGTTTGACCTTCTTTGTTTCAGGGATGTCCATATAGTCAAAAAATCGCTCAACTTCAGAAAGCCAATCGAGAAAATCCTCAATGTGTAGTTGGCCATTGAAGTTAGGAATATCAACCCGTATCTTGAAGTCTCGATTTATTCGATCACCGCCTTGCCTGGGGTGTTGAAAGATCACGTCATCGATCTCCTCTTTACTGGAGCCCCCGTCCACAGGGACGGCCCTTGGATGCACTGCTGGTATTATCCTGCGATCAGGGCGATTACGGGTTTCAGCAATTGGTGGTGGAGGATTACCACCAGGAACACGGAGTTGCCCTAGGGTTTCTGCTAAGAGATTTGCTATGCGGTCCATTGAAGCCTGCAGCCCTTGCATGGCTTGCCGATTCTCTTGCTGCGCTGCTTGGAAAGTTGCCGCCGTTAAAGGAAAATTTCCTGGAGCACCGCCTATGGGATTGTTGCCCGACCCGTCGTTAGAAGCCATCGACCCGAGGAGAAACCTCGCTCTGATACCAAACTGACGCAGGGGAGGACGTGAGGTCGAGCACCGTCTTCCTCAAGAGGATAACTATTCCGAATCCACGGAACTTCTCTGGACTCCTCACAAAGACTTCTCGAATCCACGAGAAAAGAGAATAGAAAATAGAAATAAATTCTAAATAAATTCGAAATAGCTTAATTCCTCCATAAAAACGAGTTCACAACCCTTTAAATAAGGGTACTACGCAATGGGAAAGAAATCAGAATCAAACTACAACTAGGACTCCTAGAATTCGCGACTTACTATAAATAGTAAACTTACTATTTATAGACGGTCGTGAGGTCTACTAGTGCGCAAGGTTTTCGGCCAAAAATAGTAAGTGTCCTATTTGGCTTCACCAACCCGTTCTCCTAATTATTCTAAGCTCTTTTCACGTTGGGCGCAACTCCTAAAGCCCGACGGATGAAGAGTTATAAGCAAACTAAAACTTACTATTTATAGTAAAAACGAAATTGAAACAGGGAAACGACCGTCAAATCAGGGGTTTCTCGCAATTCCGAGCGTCGCAACCCGGCGTAGCGGGTGGCTTGGCTAAAGTAGCTCGTTCTATCCCCAAAATCATATATTTTTCGTCGCTAACTCATCCCGGATTGCGAGATATGCCTGATTTAAGGTCTGATGGTCCAGATCACTTCTGTCGCCGACCGGGCCTTTTTTGATCCATCTTTGCCATGTAATTGTCCGCGACCCGCTCTACATCATAATGCCGGTGATGTCAGTGTTTGTCCTCCCGTGGGTTTGGGATAGCCCGTGCGTGGGATATACAGCAGCATGTTTGGACGTTACAAACGGTAAGTCCCATGGGTTTGCTTCTCCACTGCTTCTTGTGGTGTGCCCTACTCATTGTTTTATATCTGCCTCAAAACAGGTTCATGACTGAATCCTGAATGTAAGCCGGTGAAAATGATGGAGGGAGTGGATATCTCATTGATATCTCGGTGGGCCCCACATAGCATAAGAAACTCGCATCCCACATTTACCGAATCCGTCTATGAGACGGACAGTGTTTATGAGGGTGCGGCGGTTGAATTCTATCCCACCATCCTAAATAGCTGTCGGGATGAGATGGCCCGCAATAACTATCTCTTAATACCGTATCTAGCGCTCGGCCAAACACGCCCTTAAATTCGATTAATATTATTATTGTACAATAATTGCACGTTTGTTAATATAAAGTTGTCTGGCATCATAGATTTTGGGGATTTGAAATCCCCTTGGTTGTTTGGCACCATAAAGTAAATAGGGGTTTCAAATCCAAGGTGAAACCTTAGATTACATATAAAATCATTCTTATAATTACATATGTAACATGTATAACACTAGACTATTAATACACATGGCCCATTAATAATATCCTAAAATAATTAAATTATCAATTGCGTCACTATAATTACTTTAATATGATGATCAGTGCCGTCCAAACATTGTCCATGTAAAAAAATGGTCAAAAATTGTTGGTTAGTCACTTGGACATGATCTTGTACTTGTGGCTTATTCGAGACTTGAAGTTTAATCATTTCTTGGCAAAGTATATAGATTCAAACCCCTACAAATATACAATAAATAACTACTTTTGGATTAAAGTTGATTCTCAATCTTAGGTGCCAAACACATTGAGAGGATTTCAAATGCATACATGGTTAAAATGTCACATGTAAAAGACATGAATATATGAATGGACAACATGGATAAGAAACATATATCAATGTGGGGCCCACATGTAACCCCTCAAAATGTACTATGTAACCACCAAATTCCATCTAATACCATGCACCAAACCCTGCGTACGGCACTGGTTAATCGCACAATGGGCTAGAGTCCAACTCAACATGGAGGGCACGTTGGTGAACCAGAAGAACTGGAGTAGGATAGCGAGCCATCATTATGTATCAATCTGAACCGTCCAACCTGTGGAACTTATCATGCATGGCTTATGTGATCGAAAATTGTACTTACGTGCGATGATAGCCATCAATTTCTTCAATTCCGGTCAGTTATTGTTGAGGATCAACTGGTTTTCATCACTACCGTCACTTGGAAGGGCACATTTTCAGATGCATAGGATCATAAAAATTATATATATATTGAACAAATTTCCACCCACAGTAGGTCCCACTAAGATGAACGATCCAGATTGGGAGACACTTTACGCCGGTTCTCTCGTACATCGTCCCATTTTCACGACAGGTCACAGGAATCCTCTGCAAAACAGGTGGTAGCAGACAAGCAACACTCGAGCTGTGGCCCCACCCTATGTTTGCTGAAAATCCAGCCCGTCCATCAGTTGAAGCAGCTCATTTTCATTGTCAATGACGAAAGCAAGCTCCATCAAAAACTAAGGTTGTCCTAACACGGGAACAATGCAAAATCAACTCTAACACCTCTAAATTCACACGGTGTGGCCCAACGGATATTTTTTTCAGATTGAATTATGCAATTTATTTTGATTCTGGTGGCTGCCACCTGATTAACGGGTTGGATGGTATATAAACAATACGGTAGCCCCAGAAAGGTTTGAACGGAAGTTTGGGCCGTCCCCGCTGTTTCCGTGTGTAGGCATCCTGAATAATGTTGTATTGAACTGGAAACGGATTGCCTACTCCCCCTGCCACCAGCCAATGGCTGATGGTTGGTGCTCAGTGGGCCCCACCATAATGTATGTGTTTCATCCATTCCTTTCATTTATTTTTCTATATAATTTTAGGATATGAGACAAAAAAAATTGGGGTATATCCCAATCTCAAGTGGACCACATTATAGGAAACAGTGTTGAATGAACGTCTACCATCAAAAACTTTTTGGGCCATAAAAGTTTTGGATCAAGCTGATCTTTATTTTTTCCCTTCACCTAGGTCTGTATGACCTAATCAACAGATTGGATGTCAAATAAACAGTACAATGTGCCTTAGGAGGATTTTAATGGTAGATATCCAATCACTATCATTTTCCTGTGGTGTGGTCCACGTAAGATTTATATCCCTCTAATTTTTGGTATCAAGCCATAAAATGATCTGTCAAAATGGATTAATTGCATGGATGAAACACATACATCATGATGGAGCCCATAGAGCAGCACCAATCAGCCACCGGGCTGGTGGCAGCGGAAGGAGCCAATCCATTTCCTCACATCTGAGACATGGGCTGTTTGATTTTCATCGTTTCACCGGGAAATGGCAAATAACCTGAAAATGGTTTATTATTACCGTTTCACCTGTTTGGATATTCACGGGAATTTCATTTTTGGAAATCGGTTCAAAAGTAGCAGCGGCCATTTTAGGACCCCATCTTGATATATATGACATATCTGCTTGGTCCATCCATTTTATCACAACATTTTGAGATATAAGAAGAAAAATGAGGTTGATCCAACATTCAATTAGCCCATACCAGAAGAAACAATGGCCTCGGGAAGTTTTTAACGATAAGTATTTGATTCACATTTTTCTATGGCGTGGTCCACTTGAGCTTTGGATATGCCTCATTTTTTGGCTTATATTATAAATTCATCTGACATAATAAATGAACAGTATAGATACATGATGTGCATCACAGTGGGATCCACAAATATTTCACAATATTTGCCTTTTTTAATTACACCCAAAAAGCGGCAACTAAGGAGGAAAATATTTAGAGAAATTTGGGATGGTGGACCCTACCTTTTATCAGCAGGTTTTATGAAGCAATACAAACTTCATTTGGGAACTTAGACCTGCTCAAACGGACAGCAAATTTGAGGACGAAAATACCCCTCCTTTCACGAAAACGGATTGGTTATCCCCCCTACCACCAGCTAATGGCAGATGGTCGGTGGTCCGTGGGCCCCACCATGATGTATGCTTTTCATCCATGCCGTCCATATATTTTTCTACATCATTTTATAGTATGAGACCAAAAATGAGGTATATCCAGATCTCAAGTGTACCACGTTACAGGAAACAATGTTGATTGAGCGCCGACCATTAAAAACTTTTTGGAGGCATAAAACTTTTTAGGGGCCCACTGTGTTGTTTGTGAGAAATCCTCCCCGTCTAAGTTCATTCATAAGGTCACAGAGACCTGGATGAATAAGAAAAATAAATTTCATAATGATCCAAAACTTCAATAACCCTTAAAAGGGTTTCAATGGTAGACGTTCAATTCCCCATTGCCTTTTACAGTGTGGTCTACTTGATAGTTAAATCTATCTTATTTTTCATCTCAAGCCTTAATATGAGCTTGCCAAATATATGAACGGTTTGGATATAACATAGACCTCATGATGGGACCCACAAAAGAAATGTGATTTCAGAAAGCTGGGTTTCCATATTGCTACGGATTATAATCGTAGCCCCTGCTTTTTTGATATGTCCTTCGATATATATCGAAGGTATTTCGATATGTACTTCGATATATCGAAGGTCTTTCGATATTATCGAAAAGGGTCCAGAATTGTACAGTGAGTTTGCCTCAAAAATCCTACAATTTTCAGTACATATCAAAGAGTATTCAATAGCAGTGATGATGATTTTACCTATAGCTACAGATTATAACCGTAGCCATAACTAGTCTATGCAAATTTTATTTATTTATTTATTATTATTATTTTTTACATGGAGAGCTTTATTCTACCTACAAATTTCTCTAATGCATATTTATATAAATATGTATATATAAGTATATAAAAAAAAATTCCTCTCTTTTTTTCATTTAACAAAAATATCTTCTAAACCAAAATTAGTTACTTGACATACCCATATGATTTTGGGGTAGGAGAAGCTACTTTAGCCAACCAACCTGATTATTTTTCAAGATTCCATCAGGTCGATGGTCGAAAATCAGCGGGGTAAACTAGAAATTGAGCGGGGCCATCAAGAAATTCAGCTGGGCAAACATGAAATTGAGCGGGGCAAACATGAAATTCAGCAGGGCAAACTAGAAATTCAGCGGGGCAAACATGAATTTTAGTGAGGCAAACACGAAATTGAGCGGGGCAAACTAGAAATTGAGCGGGGCAAACATGAAATTGAGCAGGGCAAACATGAGGTCTGTGTTAGGAACCGAATGCATTTTATATAAGAGAGTGGCTATGGGAGAGAGTTCTGTGGGTCTTATCACGGGGTATGTGTTATATCCAAATCGTACATCCATTTGAGGAGCTTGTCTTAAGGCTTGAGATGAAAAATAAGACAGATCTAACTATCAAGTGGACCACACTGCAAAAACCAGTAGAAGATTGAACGTCTACCATTGAAACCCTTTCTGGGGTCATAGAAGTTTTCGATCAATATGAAATTTGTTTTTACTCTTCATTTAGGTATTTGTGACCTTATGAAAAGATTAGATGTAAAATAAACATTACGGTGGGCCCTACAAATTGTTTAACGGTGAAAATCATTATTACTGCTACTATTTATGGTGTGGTTGAAATGATCTTTGGATATGATTAAGTTTTTGGATAATGCTCTAAAATAATCTAGATATAATAAATACATCACTGCATGGCTATGTAACTTTGATCTCCTTTGAATCGTTTGTACAACTTGGAGATCGAGGAGCGTCGGTACTCATTTTCCAACGACACGTACCTATAACAGCTGTATATCAGCCAATTAGCTTCCCTCTCCGGCACAACACACTATCATTAGAGGCGCTGACATGTTAAGAAAGCCTAATTGTGGATTAGGTACTTCCCTACCAGTTCTGAGCTCCAGACAGGCTAACGCTCCTAGGCCTAATATGTTTATTTGTCATCTAACTGGTTCATAAGGTCTCTTAAACATTAATGAAGGGAAAACACAAATATATTTTGTTTCCCACCGTTTGCCCCGCTCAATTTCATGTTTGCCACATTGAATTTCATGTTTGCCCCACTCAATTTCTAGTTTGCCCCACTCAATTTCGTGTTTACCCCACAGAAATTCATGTTTGCCCCACTAAATTTCTAGTTTACCCCACTTAATTTTATATTTGCCCCATTGAATTTCTCGTTGGCCCCGTTTAATTTCATGTTTGCCCCGCTGAATTTCATGTTTACCCTGCTGAATTTCTAGTTTGCCCCGCTCAATTTCATGTTTGCCCCACTGAAATTCATGTTTGCCTCGCTCAAATTCTAGTTTGCCCCACTCAATTTAATATTTATCCCGCTCAATTTCATGTTTGCCCTGCTCAATTTATAGTTTGCCCCGCTCTATTTCATTTTTGCCCCCGCTGAATTTCCAATTTGATCGCGAAGTGATTGAAATTGACCATGAAGTGAATGAAATGGATTTTCGACCATCGACCCAATGGAATCTTGGAAAATAACTAGGTTTGTTGGCTAAATTAGCTTCTCCTACTCTATCATATGTGGTACGTTAAGTAAATCATTCTAGTTTATGAGATATGTTTGTTGAATAAATAGACAAAGAAATGAATTAAAAGAGAGAATTTTTTTTTTATTTTTTTTATTTTTTTTTATATGCTTATACATATATATTTATATAAATATGTATTAAAGAAAAATGCAAGTAGAATAAAGTTCCCCATGTAAAAAAAATTTTAAAAAAGATGTAGGACTATAGTTATCGCTACAGTTATAATTCGTAGCTATAGGGAAAACTGCAGGATTTTTGAGGCAAACTCGCTGGACCGTTCTGGACCTTTTTCGATATATGAAAGACCTTCGATGCATATCGAAAAAGCAGGCGCTGCAGCTATGGCTAAGGTTATAATCCATAGCCATAGAAAACACCGTAGCGATGCATTCCTGGTTTATTTTATTTTATTATTATTATTATTATTATTTTTGCTGTTGTAATCCCCACTGCCTTTGTGGGTCCTATCATGAGGTCTGTGTTATATCCAAACCGTCCATCTATTTGGCGAGCTCATATTAAGCTCGAGATGTAAAATAAGACAGATCTAACTATCAAGTGGACCACACTGTAAAAGGCAGTGGGGAATTGAACGTCTACCATTGAAACCCTTTTAGGGGTTACAAAAGTTTTGGATCATTATGATTTTTTTTTCCTCTTCATCTAGGCCTTTGTGACCTTATGAATAGATTGGATGGAAAATAAATGTTATGGTGGGCTCTACAAAATTTTTAACGGTGAAAATCAGTTTTCCCGCTGCTCTTTGTGGTGTGGTCCAGTTGATCTTTGGATATAATTTTTTCTTTTTTTTTTGGATAATGCTCCAAAATGATCTTGAAATATGAATAAACGTTGTGGATATAATAAATACATAGTTGTGGGTCATGTAACTTTGATATCTTTTGAGCCGTTGGTGCAACTCTCGTTTGGAGGAGCCTCAGCGCTCGTCTTCCAAAGGAAGGGGGGTTTTTTCGTCCTCAAACTTGCTGTCCGTACGAGCAGTTCAAGGTTCCCAATAGCTGGATAAAAGGTGAGGTCCACAATCCCAATTTTCTCAAATATTTATTACCATTCACGGGGCATTTCCCCGTGAATTGGAAATCAAACACGCCCGAGACTCTAGAGTTGCACGCTCTACCTTAGAAAAGGTAGATTGCGACTCCTTTTTCCTTTTTTATTCAGCCCAGCTAACTCACCTCGCGCTGCGTGCATCGAGCTACGTAGGACACACTCTGAAAACAGCTGGGATGGGACGCCCACTATTAATTTATACAGGGCCCACTGTAGTGTTTATATGATAATATTCCTGTCCAATCCATTCATCTGATGTGTATCATCAGGATGAAATAATTAAAGAATTCAAAGACTCAGGTGGGCCACCACAACTAATTTAGAAGTTTAGGTATATTTTTATGGGGTGGCCCACCTGAGTTTGAATCATTTTGATTTTCGGAATAGAAGCTAAAAAAGAGTGGTGCAACTGATAGACGGAGTGGATTTCATGCATGTTAAGCTGTTTTCTTCAGGTTAGAGAAGTTACCCCCAGTCCGAACCTACTCGAGGTACGCAAACCGTTTGCCTTTTTCTTAGGCCTCGAGCATATCTCGCTTTCTTGTCCGTGAAGGAGAGAGTACAGGATATTTACCAGTGTTTTGCCTTTTTCAGCAGGTGAGAGACTTTTTGAGGCTTGGGCTGCGTGAAGAAGGTGGAGCATCAACACCAGCTTCGCCTTCATCTTCCCGCTCATGTACAGATACATCCACCATTCTCGATCGTGCCCTGAAATTCCTCGTCATCTTTTTCTATGCTCGGGTACTCTCTCTCTCTCTCTCTCTCTCTCTCTCTTCTGATGTGTGAAAGCTCTCATCTTCTCCTTTCATGGCAGAGATCTCGTTTCCACAAAATAATTTCTCCATATCATTGTTTCCTCGATCTCCTTTTTTCGCATTTCGTATTTTAATTACTACAAGATTTCTCTTCAGATGCTTTCTTCTTTGTTTTGTTTACAAAGGACTAGGGTTTTCTCTTATTATTATTATTATTGTATCTGAAATTTTCTGTAAATTAGATTTTAAGGTTTCAGAGCTATTTATTTCTGATGCGGATTCAGTGGAGAAAATTTCAAAGTCCTGAGTATATCAATTCTCTAGTAGGAAGGGCATTTTGGGGATTTTTGGTATAAGCCGTGTTGCAGAATTCGCAAACTGATCGGCTTCTTTAGTTCAGCTGTGTAATCGTCTTTTTCTTTTTCTTCGACCTCTTTCTCCGTAATCTATGGATGTCAGTAAGATTTACTCTAGCGGTCGAAGTCTTTCTCACTAACTTCCATATATGTGTTGACTATGTTTGGATGCACAAGTGAGTTAGAATTGCAAAATTCAGTTTTATGAAAAGGAAATGGGAAAAAAATAGATGATGTTTCCTAGTTCTCATGATGTCGAAGCATCCCTTGGATTGCAGTTTTCTTCCATGAAACTCCAACTTTAAAGAAACATGTTGCGATTTGGGGCTTGGTCCCTCTGCATCAATTCTGAGGAAAGTGACTTTAAGTTTGATCATTTCCTCCTTATTAGACTAGTTATTTCAATTTGATTCTTTAGTGCCTGAAATCGCTCCTTGGAGTTGGATACATTTCTTCTTCTTCTGCTCATCGAGGGAAAGATCTGATTCCCAGTAGATAACCAACTAAAGGCCTTTTGCCACAAAAGTCAACAGAAAGGAATTGCAGTGTGAGCGTGTTTGGACGCTCATGAGAATGTGGGTGGAAGGGCCACCCTAGTTTCATAGATGGGATGTAAATGAGGCTCGCTGCCATGAAGGAGAAACCCTCTGATCGTTGGGAAAAACATACAACGTAGGAAAACAGCGATTGTAAAACCCAGAATCTGCAAACAGAGGAACTTTCTTTTGCCAAGAAGAGGTACAAGTGCACAATTGACTTTTCCGCTAGTGTGGTGTTTGAGTCAATTCTTCCACTGATCAGGTTTGTCATTAGCGGCTGAATCATACCCTGTAGTCGTTTAGAAAATCGGCTAGTGCAATCAGTTCTGTCCACAGAACAAATCGATGTACATAGCAGCTAGCCCCTCAATATTTTGTATTACATGCAACTCATTGGTTGTTTTGTTCTTCCTGGAGTTGCACTTAATTTTTCTTGTCCAGCTACCTTATAGGCTGTGTATTTATTTATTGTTTTGCAGGGATAGGCATTTGCCAAGTCATGTATTTTTGTGTAGGCAGTATTAATTGATTTTGTCCATATATTATATTGTCGGTTAAGGGCATGGTTGGTATCCAACCAAGTCCACTTCTGGGTGTGTTATTTTTATTCAAATTCGGACCGGGGCAGTTTCGGTGTGGCAGTTTTTTTTTTTTGGACTTGAAAACAAGAAGGCACTTTTCTTACCAAATCACGAGTGTGTCAATTCTAGTTGTTTCTAGTAGGGATAGAGATGACTCCTTTCATGATTTGCAGTGAGAGCATTCCTTCCCCTTGTTGTTTCAAGTCTACCCAACCGAGATTAATGGCAGTTGCATCCACTTCCCAATTGACCCTGCTTGTAAAGTTAAATTTCCTTTCCTTTAGAACTGGAGAGTTCTGTAGCTCATTATTTGCCACAAGGTTTATTATTCGATCATTCAATTTCATCGGTGTGGTCCCTATTTCAATCTGATTGCTGTTGTTTTCTGATATTTTCAGGAATTTAGGGTCAAGGTACCAGTTGATGTGATTGTTTGAAGATGGAGGCTTGTGACTGCATTGAGCCACTATGGTCTCCTGATGAGCTTTTGGTGAAATATCAGTATTTGTCAGACTTCTTCATTGCCCTTGCTTATTTCTCCATTCCTCTTGAGCTTGTTTACTTTGTAAAGAAATCTGCCTTCTTCCCATATCGATGGGTGCTAATGCAGTTTGGGGCATTTATTGTTCTATGTGGGGCTACTCACCTAATAAACTTGTGGACTTTCACCATGCATTCAAAGACTGTTGCACTGGTAATGACTGCTGCAAAAGTATCTACGGCTGTTGTATCATGTGCGACGGCTCTCATGCTTGTTCACATCATTCCGGATTTGTTAAGTGTGAAAACAAGGGAGCTGTTTTTGAAGAATAAGGCCGAAGAACTAGATAGGGAGATGGGTCTTATACGTACACAAGAAGAAACAGGCAGACATGTTAGGATGCTGACACATGAGATCCGAAGCACGCTTGACAGGCATACCATATTGAAGACTACTCTTGTTGAGCTGGGCAGGACTTTGGGTTTGGAAGAGTGTGCTCTATGGATGCCATCGCGTACTGGTTTGAATCTCCAGCTCTCTCACACTCTGCGTCATCAAGTACCTCTTGGATCCACCGTGTCTATTCAACTTCCTGTTGTCAATCAGGTCTTCAGTAGCAACCGTGCAATAAGAATTCCGTACACATGTCCATTGGCAAGGATTCGACATATTACAGGAAGATATGTGCCACCGGAGGTTGTTGCTGTGCGAGTACCACTCCTGCATCTTTCAAATTTCCAAGCTAATGATTGGCCCGAGCTCTCTACAAAAGGTTATGCGGTGATGGTTTTGATGCTTCCCTCAGACAGTGCAAGAAAATGGCATGTTCATGAACTGGAACTCGTTGAAGTGGTTGCAGACCAGGTTGTTATGAGCTCTCTACTTTTCTTCACCGGCTGCCTTTGCATGTATCTTGTGGTATTTTTACAGAAAAGATGCCTGAAATGGTTTTGTATGCGTTTGCCTTTTGCATAATCATGCAAGTATGCATTTGCCTTTTGCATAATCATGCAAGTATGCATTTCTTCCCCTCTCAAATTTGATTTAGTTTACACTTCTTCATGCAAACCATCACAGGTGTTATATGACCTCCTATGGCAATATTTTTTTAATGTTGTTGGGGGCAACATTTATCAAGGACATATTGCAGTCTCTTCTTCAATGTTACATTGGGCCTCACAATAGGTGGGCATTGCGCTTGGATTTTGAACTGGTTGGACTGGGTTTACGGGCTGGGCCTTTTCAAAATATTGATTTTTTCCTTGCCCAGACCCGGTCTATTGTCAGGCCTAAGTTACATGCAAATCATGCATAATATTTTCCTGAGCTCTCATTGTTTTAGCTGCATATGGAAAGTGTAACTTCTTTACCTGTCCTTCTATGTTGCAAGCATGTTTAAATATAAAAATATTTGTTGCTGGTGTTATGCACTGACACACATGCATATGTATTTGCATACCTTATGTACATTGTGCTTATGCTTTTATTCATGTATTATTTCTTTCTTGCATACCTGTTGGCATCTGATTAGGCCAGTATCAACTCTGATATATGAGCGGACGGATGATAGGAATTGGAGGAATGCTGTCTATGAGAACCATGAACTAATAAACTGTCTGGGTTAGTGGAAGGAGCATGGTTTTGGTGTTGTTACGGGAGATGAGTCATTTTACCAGAAGTCTTTTTAAAGATTTTTGGTATCCTTAGACTGTACAGGGTTTATCAGAAAAGGTAGCAAGAATATCTCAATAATAGGTCCAGAGGCTTTGGGCATATCCAACACAAATAAAGCCAGCCATAAGAACTGTTGATCCTCAGTTGAAACGATGGTAAACACTGGAGCATTTGCTGATTTTCAGTTTCAAAATGTAACTAGGCTTGAAAATGGTGAGAAATGGAGTAGATTAGGATTACAGGAGGAGATCTCTAATAATTTATAAGGTATGGAAGTTGGAACATTAGGGAATCCGCCACTCGTTGGGTGAATCCCTGAGCCTTCCTATCCTTATGTAGCTTTTACAATCACAATGTAAAGAGCATTCGTTAAAGCCCTAATATCCTAACCTTCAGATGCAGGTCATATCAGAAAATTGACAACATTTTTGTTTTTTTTTGAACTTCGCCTTTCCACCATGAATGTTTGTTTTTGTCTTTTCTCCTTCTTGGTTTAACTAGCGTGATCTCTACTCTCTCTCTCTCTCTCTCTTTGTTTTTTAAATATTTTTCTCTTAACTTATTTATTTATTTATTTATTTATATTTTATAGATGTGCAATCTCTAGTATTACAATTTTGTCTGCAAGAGAATCATGCCTGATCTTACCCAACCAAAAAGGTCTTACTTTTTTTTTTTCCCTACTCGCATCACCTTGTGAAAATGAATGAACTGTAATCAAATGCAAGTAGTTGTTCACATTTTTGTTCTTCTTCTTTCTATAAATGAAGGGATCATTCATTTATCAACTGGAATACTTTGGTAAACATACTAGTAGTTTGCAAAGTACTTGGCGACAGTCTCAATCTAATAATCTATCCATTTGGGGGGTGAAATCTAAGGATTGGGTTGTGCTTAATGCTAGTGGGTCAGCTGCGGGCATCTTTGTAGCATGGAATTTTAGTAGATGGAATAAAATCGATTCTTTTGTGGGTAATGTTTCTGTTTCGGTCTTGATATCTGAAGTCTCCTCGGGTTTCCTTTTGATGTTTACGGTTGTGTATGGGCCGTGCGATTATAAGGTTCGAGAGCAATTTTGGGAGGAGTCGGACAAAATCAGGCTTAGGTGGGGGCTCCCTAGTGTATAGGGGGTGACTTCAATGTTGTGCATTTGTCCCACGAGAAGTTAGGAGGGGGCAAGATTTCTAAAAGCATGGAGAATTTTTTTTAATTGGATTGGTCGCCATGAGCTAGTGGATCTTCCGATGGGGGGGTGCTAGATTTACGTGGTTCAATGGCCAAGAGACTCCTTTATCGAGATTGGACATGTTTCTTGTATCAGTTGATTGGATTGAGAAATTTCCTTTGGTCTATCAGCGAGGTTTGCCGAGGGTTATCTCAGATCATAGACCTATTGTTCTTCAGATAGACGAGGAAGATTGGGGCCCAAAACCCTTCAGGTTCGAACTTGCTTGGTTGGGGGCTGTTGAAGGCTTCGACCAGTTAGTTTCAGAATGGTGGGCCTCTTTCTTGGTGGAAGGCTTCACAAGAATCAAATTAGCTTGAAAACTTAAATTGTTGAAAGAAAGGTTGAAAATGAGGAAGAAAGAGGTTCTCGGTAAGAGAGAAGAATCTTTCGATAAGCTGGCTGAAGAGATTAATGAGTTAGATTTTGCGGAGGAGGTCTTAGATCTTTTTGAGGCAGATTGATTGAAGAGGGCAGATCTTTCTAATAGATATGTGGCCAGGGCTAGGGAAGAAGAGATTAGATGGCGGTAAAGATCTCGTGCAATTTGGCTTAAGGGGACAAGAACGCTCACTTCTTCCACAATTTCGCCAGTGTTAGAGCCCGGCTCAATAGAATCTACAATATGCAAGTAGATGATGAAACTCTCACAAGTAAGGATCATATTTGTGATGCTCTTGTTTCGTTCTATAGCAATCTTCTTTCAGGTGGCAATTGGGGCAAGCCGAGATTGGAAAATCTGCAATTCCGTCGGTTGTCTGATATTGATGCGTCTTTTTTATAAAGACCGGTGTTTGAAGAAGCGGTTAAATCAGTCCTTGGATCTATGTGTGGGGACAAGGCCTCGGGTCCCGACGGTTTTCCTATGGTGTTCTTTCAGAAATTCTGGCATGTAGTGGGGAGGGATATTACGGACTTAGTGGTGGAGTTTTTGGAGCATGTTCGGCTCTCGGTAGAAATGGGGGCATCGTTTATAGTTCTTAAGGTGAAAGGGGCCGAGCAGTTGAAAGCAATGTTATCAAATGCGATCGCATATGCGCATATGCGATCGCATATTCGCATACTTTGGATGAAATCGCATATGCCATGATGGCATATGCGATCCTGGCAAGTATGCCATGGCATACTTTTGTATGCGATAAATATGCGATCGCATATGCGAGTATGCGATCGCATACTGCATATGCGATCGCATATTTCCCAATGCCTGGCAAGATTTTTTTTATTTTTTTATTTTTTCAAATTGGAGAAACTCATATCCCCTCCATTTTCACTATTATTTACTCCAAAGCTCTAAATCTCTTACTCTTTCTCTCTTACACATCTTTCTTTCTTACTCTAATCTCTCTCTACATTATTTCAATTATGTTTATTTTTTCTATTTATAAGTTGTGCTTACTTTTTGTAAATTGAGTTGCAAGTTATAACTTGTAGTTGTTTCAAGTTATCCATTTATCATTAAAATTTCTTTCTTGGAAGTTTATAATAATTAGTTATCTTAATGTAGCTTGTTGATTGTTTTGTTAAATTTTCTAATATAAGTAATTAAATATCACTTAATGAAACACAAACTATAATGAAATAAGTAAAATAACCCAATCCAATCATGTGTACTAATGTTTTTTCCCTCTCTATTTTTTTTTTTAAAGAATTTTTAGATTTTTTTTTTTTTTTTTTTTTTTTTTTTTGAAAAAAAAAGTATGCCATGGCATATGCGATTGTGCGATCGCATATGCGAACAGCATATGCTGATCGCATGCAATCGCATATGCGATTTGACACATTGGTTGAAAGCTTTCAGACCTATTAGCCTTATTGGGGGTCCCTATTGTTGTCAGAAGTCTTCGCTGCTCGATCGGTCTAGCGGACCGCTCGACCGATCGAGGGTCCACTCGACCTGTTGAGGCCCGCTCGACTCAAAGTCCAGCGAGCTCGTTTTTGGGTGTCCTTCAGGCTCGACCAGTCGAGGACCTCCTTCGACCAGTCGAGGTTACGCAGATCCTGTGCGGACTGCATAAATTAGAGGCGGTTTCCGGACTTTTCCAGACTAGGTGCATAAGTGGAGTTTCCTAAACTATAAATAGGGATCCCTAGGACCTTCTACAGTATTCTAAAGCTTTTTAAAAGGGTTCTAGGGTTATCAAAGGGTGTAGCAAGGGTGAGATTCGAGGTTGTTCGAATCGGGTAAGTCCTCTCTCTTGTAATTTTCTTTTCATATGGATTTCTGTCGCTTTGTGCCGTGGTTTTTTCCCGCAAGGGTTTTCCAAGTTAAATCTTTGTGTTCTTCTGTGATTGCTTGACGTTATTGAATTGCTATCCTAGATCTAGATCTGTGTGATTCCGCAACACAAATCCCCAACACCTATAAGATATTGGCCAAGATCCTTGCCAACAGATTTAGGGCCCGTTTGGCCAGGCGGATTGGAAGGGATTGGATGGTATTGGAAGGGATTGGAAGTTAAATCCCGGGATTGGCCGGGCGTGCCAAACAGACTGGGTGATCTGATCCCGGGATATAGCAATCCCATGGATCTTAAGACAATCCACTGACAACACCATCATTACCTTTAAATCCCATCCAATCCACCCTAATCCGTTCAAATTTGCTTGGGACGTGTTTGGTTTGAGGGATTGGAAGGGATGGGAAGGTTTGATCCCGGGATTGGCCGGGCGTGCCAAACAGACTCAATATAGCAATCCCGGGATATAGCAATCCCATGAATCTTAAGACAATCCACTGACAACACCATCATTGCCTTGCAATCCATGCCATCCACCCTAATACCATTCAATCTCTTCCAATCCACCCGTCCAAACGAGCCCTTAGGGACCTCATCTCTAAATTGATCTCGGAAAACTAGGGGGCCCTTGTGTTGGGCTGCCAGATTTTGAATACCGCTCTCATTGCTCACGAGTGTATCGATTCCAGATTCTGCGAAAGGAAGAGTGGCGTGGTCTGTAAATTAGACATCGAGAAGGCCTACGATCATGTAGATTGGGAGTTCTTAGATTACATGCTTAACAAGTTGGGTTGTGGTGCTAAGCGGAGAGGGTGGATTCGATCTTGCATTCAATCTGCCTCCTTTCAATTCTGGTGAACGAGTTGCCTAAAGGGTTCTTTAGGGTGTGTTTGATTTTCCAAAGATTTGGTAAATACACAGCGAGTAATAATTATTTCACTAGGTAATTACAGTGTTGTTATCAATGCTTGATTTGAAACTTACTTTTTTGAGCTCTAAACCCGAGGAGACTGTGAAATATATGTGGGGCCTACTATGATGTCTGTGTCTTATCCACACCGTCCGTATGTTATGCTAGCTGAATTTAGGGCTTGACCAAAAAAAGAGGCTGATACAAAGCTTAAGTGGGCCACACCACAAGATTTAGGGAATCGAACATCTACCGTTAAAAACGTATCGGTGCCACTGTTTCCTTTAGTGTGGGCCACCTGAGTGTTGGATCAGGCTCATTTTTTGGCTCATGCCTTAAAATGTTACACTAAAACTGATGGACGACTCAGATATATATATATAATATATATATATATATATATATATATATATAATATATATATTATATATATATATATATAATATATATATATATAGGGAAAAGGTACAATGCGCTCGAGCTGATTTTAACGTCCTATGAGGTAGAGCTGTGTGGGCCCCACCGTGATGCGTTTCGAACATCAACACCGTGCATTTGATGCGTCCCCTTTGAATTACGGGATATCCCAAAAATCAGCCGTATACGGAACTCAGGTGGGCCATACCATCTAAAATCATGTGAAGACATGCCAAAAACATATAAAAGCACTTGGTGGGGCCCACCTGAGTTTTGAATGCGTCTGAAACTTGGTCCGAACCCTCGTCCAAGTGGGACACACATAATGGATGGGCTGGATTTGCAAACCACATCTCGGTGGGCCCAAAAAATGATTATGAATGTTTTAATGGTGCACGACCCCTCTCAACTTCTGTATGTGGTGTGGTGTGGTCCACACAAGTCACGGATTGACTTGATTTTTGAGACCTAGACCCACAATGGAATGGTGCATCTGACTGATGGGGTAGATGTTTGAAACGCATCACGGTGGGGCCCCCACAGCTCGACCTCATGGGATGTTAAAATCAACTTGAGCGCATTGTACCTTTTCCCATATGTATATATATTTTAAACCAGTCTTTTTGACTCAGTTTTCAAGACAGAAATGCAAGTGCATTTTCAAACAGGTGATGCAGTAATAATTACTATTTCCCATTGCATTTACATGCGATTTCGAAAATCAAACAGGCCCTTAGGGCTTCCCAACCAAGCGAGTGCAAGAGACCTCACTATCTGCCTCGTCAGTTGTATACAAAAACCACCCGGCTTGTCAATAGTGAACCTATTTCATGAGCTGGTTAGACTCAATCTAGTGTATAGTCCTCTTCACCCGGGCGGGTAAGGTTCAACTCCCTTCCATTCGACCCCGACACAGTGAGAGACAAGGCGTACCAGTATCCAGCTATCATGTGCTCATGAATTCACTCAGTCTAGACATTGGAGCATTCTACTGATACGACTAGGTTTATGGACTTTCACTCAGGGACACCTATGACGCCCTGTAAACTCAATAAGTTTTAATGTCCATAGTCATATACGTTAGCCGCATTCCGGCTGTGGGACCACATCCTTGGTGTCGCTAGGTGTTCTTGATGTCTTAAATTTGTCAATAACAGGGTCTGTTAATGTCATCGATAGGTGTTCGATCCCATCAGAAAAATCTGAAAAAATCCATGTTGGATGTTGGAACGTTTTGGTGTTGCTACTCAATGTCATTGAAGTGTTTGATGATATCAAGGTCTTCGATGGGTTGTTGATGCCATCAAAGGTCCCATCGAGTGCGTGTGCAAAATTGCGTAACTGCAGGATTTGTTTCCTATTTCGGTTGTGATAGTTTATATGTCGGGTGTAATCGGGATTTTGCAGGGAGTGTGATGTATTAGGGCTTTCTAAATTGTTTGTAAGGGTTCAAGGGCATAGCTAGGGCTCGTGAAGTAGATTTAAGGCTTGTTCAAGTCAGTAAGACTCTATCTCTTGTAATTTATGCTGTCATAGTGCCTTTGTGCCGTGGTTTTTTCTTGTAAGGGTTTTTCCACGTAAAATTTGGATTGTTCTTGTTTGGACTTGGTTGTGCGATTGCGTATACCTTGCTTGATTCGTCTATGTGTGCTTCTGCGGTTCCCCAACACTAGGGAGTAGATGCAACGTGTCATATATAATGCGTCATCCATGAATCACACTATTCAAGTCATGCATCAAGTCATATGATGATCACGCGGGCGACCTTGTCTTGTACTGCAGGTTTGTATTTCTGTCAGGCAATCTAATTCATGATATGAATACCGAGCACGGCCCGTGGTCGGGTGTATGCTATGATACATTCACATCTATAATCAGAATCAGGCATACATATGATGCGTATTAGCATATGAATGAACATGGTATGCATTACATGAAGTATATTATCAGTGTTGACCATTTTCAGGCCAGGTATACTAGCATGTTGCCAATCATGGCACACACTCACATATTCTCATTCATATGTATACAATGCATATACACAACACGTGATAATCCACCTTAAATGGCTCAATATAAAGAGAGTGGGAGCCGAACGATGGTCACTATTAGAAATTTAAATGTCCATGTGGCATGGCCCACTTAAGACTTGCATCGGCCTCGAACTTGGTCCTATGCACAAAATGTAATGGTGAAACTAATGTACGGTACAGATAAATCATATACATCAAGGTGGTTTCACAGTCTAAAATGATCCGTCAAAACAGATAGATGGCCTGAATACTAGAAGTATATCAAGGTGGGGCCCATGACATTTTGGACCATGTTACTTGTTTTTTTTACCCTGCATACAGCTGTGTGACCTGTAGAATTGTTAGATGTCCGACAAACGTTACAATGGGCCCTTGGACTGTTTCATTGGCTAATATTCAATAACCAAAATGTTTTGTGGTTGGGCCCACTTAAGCTTCTGAATGTCGTTGATATTGGAGTTTTACCTTACCCAAGTCCATGTGGTCTAGTGCCACAGGTTGGATGGCAAATTATACATCAAGGTGGGCCGTAGGAAGGTTTCAATGGTGGACATCCCTGTCCCCAACTTTTCCTAGAGTGTGGTCCATCTGAGATCAGGCTTTACCCGTTGAAATGGGTTGGACTAAAATGGGCAGTGTGAATTTCTCACAACAACATGTGGGCCGCACTGCATGGTGGGCCAACTCACAAAACGGGCTAGAAAAATAGTGGAAAGCATGTATATAAATAGACACATCACCACGCGCCAAGGGAGGTCTCAACTATGGATGTTCCTGTCCCCACTGTTTTAATCAAAGCTGATATTTGTATTTCCACTTCATTCAAGCCTGTGTGGTCATGTGCCACAGGTTGGATGGCAAACAAACAGCATGGTGGCCTAGGACGTTTTCAATGGTGAATGTCCTGTCTCCATTGTTTCCTATAGTATAGCCCACCTGAGTTTGAATCTTGCTGTTTTTTTTTTTTTTTTTTTTTTTTTTTTTTTTTTTTTTTTTTTTTTTTTTTTCTTTTTTTCTGGCCAAGGTCTAAGATGACCACACAAAATGGATGGTTGGTATGGATAGTACACATATCACGGTGGGGCTCACACCGGGTCCCACAGTCCATTTGCGCAAATCAGGGACTGGACGTCCCTCTCTGGACGCTGACAACGTAGAGAGGACTTCCTCTCTTCCCTTTATATAAAATATTATATTATATTATATTATATAATACATATGATATGATATTATATAATATAATATATTATATTATATTATATAAAGATCATGTGCGGAAAGAGAGTTTCATGGGTGGACGTTCAGCGTTATGGTTTAATGTGGTGCTGTCCACTTGAGATCTGGATCTGCTTCATTTTTGGACTCACGACCTAAAATGATCTCGCGAAATAGGTGGGCAGTGTGGATTAAGCACATACATCAAAGTGGGTCCTACGAGTGGGATCTCAGCCCCATACCCAAAAAGTTTCAACAATGGATGTTTAACCCACTGTTTCATTTGGTGTGGTCATCTAAGATTCGGGTATGCTTCATTTTCAGGCCCTCGGCCTAAAATAATATGGCAAAGCAGGTGGACGATGTGGATACACCATGTGCATCAAGGTGGGTTCTTTGTCGCTCACTTTGTTGGACCGCAGCATCCTCTG
Organism: Magnolia officinalis; assembly: GCA_021015155.1. Classification (NCBI taxonomy): domain Eukaryota; kingdom Viridiplantae; phylum Streptophyta; class Magnoliopsida; order Magnoliales; family Magnoliaceae; genus Magnolia; species Magnolia officinalis. Next base: position 9,545,864 of record JAJHSJ010000013.1, read on the forward strand.
GATGTTGTTGTTCCAACGACTTTCACTTTTTTTTTTTTTTCCTTTTCCTTTCCTTTGAAATGGGTCCCACATACGAATGATCTAATCCATTCATTAGGTCGGCCAGCCCGTGGTGGGCCCAAGAAGACCAATCTTGGATAGGTTTTGGTAGCCTATGAACATCGTGTTGGGCCCTGAAATGGTATCAATGGTGGACGCTCCACCTCATTGTTTTCTATTGTATGGACCACCTGAGATTTAGATAGGTCTTATTTTTTGGGCTCAAGGCCTAAAATGATTTGGCAAATCGAATGAATGGCTTAGATGAGATGCATCTATCAAGGTGGGTCGATGGCTAGATGGAAATTTAACTGAAGAGAAGCTCCAACAGTGGTCGTCATTGTCGCCATTGTTTCCTACGGTGTGGCCCACCTTAGGTTGGAATCTACCTCCTTTTTGGGCCCCCGTCCATAAATTGATCTGGCCAAGAGGATGGATGACATGGATTAATCAAATGCTTCAAAGTGGGCTCGTGAGTGAAAAACCTCACTCACCGGTAGACAACGTCTCTGCATGCAGTGTCTTTGATACTAACTACCTATTTTGTTTTTGTTTTTGTTTTTAAATGCATTGGTGAGGTCTTACATGGGTGATCGACTCCATCCATGAGGTTGGCTAGCTCATGGTGGGCCTAATGAGCTTCACGTATCCATCAAAAACCAAAGAAAAGAGAGAAATGGAAAGGGAAAAGAAAATAGGTAATTCCGGCCATCGAATGTCCTTTCGCCACTATGGGGCCCATATACATGAACCAGACGCACATTAAGGTGGACTACACATTGGCCACACAGGGTAGCATGGATAGGTGGGTACCACCTTCTAGCAAAATGGAAAGATGACATGGATATCAATATATACATCAAGATGGAGTCCATTTAATGGGCCTGACAGCAAGACAATGGATAAACAACTCGTGCACTCACCTCAATGGTTGATTTGGAGACGAGGTGCACACGAACGGTTGAAATCGCCTCTCCTCCTCCCTAATCTCCCCTAACTCTCATCCAACTCCCTTAATCTATCTTTTCTTTCTTTGTATTATTTATTTTCTTCCCACGTTAATTTCTTTCATGCAGGAGTGCTATAGAGTTGGTGAGATGGATGTGAGTGGGTTGAATGGGTGAGGATGGTATGGCTGTTGTTGAAAAGAGGGTCGAGAAAACTTGGAAGAGGAATGACTCAGTATGGGTTGAGGCGGCTTCGATAAATACGTTTGATTTTTAGGTTTGAAAGTGATGTTTTACTATTCTAAATATTTTATATTAAGTAAGCCCCACGTTAGATATGCGTAAATAAACAATGTGTGCCATGTGTTGATTTTGATGGGGCGTGCTGTGCGGCGTTGGAATCACAGCGTTCGCGTGGTCGTTTGGGTATAGGTCTCGGGTCGTTAAGGTACTAAAACAGAGTGTCAAATGGATCTCGTGGATCCAGTTTATCCGGAGTGTGCTGATACCAGATGCTAGGTGTACGGACAGTCTTTCGGGATACGCGTCTCACAGCCTCTTAGTTGCAGGATCCTTGTAACTCGCTCCCTGTTCACAACCCCAAGTGTAGGGTCGCGATGTAGTAATAACTTGGTAAGACCGAGGTCAAATCCACAGGGCCTAAACTTGTACGTATTTTAAAAATAATTAAAACTAGAACTAGAAAAAGACTGAATTGAAATCTAAATAATTGAGAGTAATGGTGAATAATGTTGATTAAAACTTATGAATTTAAAGGTGGGAACTAGGGTGCCAAGGATCCACTTGTAACTATCAAGATGCTACTTTACTTGATTCAAGGAACACAATTGGAATTGGAGTCCTATCCTATCCAATTGGAAGAAAAAACAATTTAAATTAAATCTGAACTTTCATTGACCTAATTCTCAATGGAAGAGAATTGTGATGAGTGGAATGGATTCTATCACCCTACCACTCCCAGGAGATGATGGTGAACAATAGGATTTACCAATCTCACAATTTCATAATGGAAAAGAAGATACTCAAAGCTATCACAATATCTATTGTAATTTGAGTCACAACAAACCATAGAAAACTGAAATTATTTCTTAAATTCAAACTAGAAATCAATGAAGTTCAATAAGAACAAGAATCAAAGCAAAATAAACATCCAAACACTACACAGCTTCACCTCTTAGCCCTAGCTAAGAGGTTTAGCGAACCATAGACATGATTGAAATCAAATCTCTTAAACAAGCATGAAAAATAAACTAGGGAAGAAGAAAAACTCTTTGGCGGCTGCTCCACCCTTATGTATGTTCCTTGAGACATTTTCAAACCCTAGAAGATGCTTTGAAGCATCCTAGGGAGTCCTATTTATAATTGTGGAACTCCAACTTTCGCATCTAGTTGGAGAAATCTAGAAACCGTCTCAAATTTATGCACTTTGAGCAATTTCCCAAAATAGGCTCGGAGTTTAAACCGCCTCAAATTTACGCACTCTGCGCAGTTTTTCAAAATATACTCGGAGTTTCAGAATATGCTTTTTCAGGACAATTTCAGGAATATGTTGTTTTCAGGACAATTTCAGGATTCCTTTTCTTCACTTCAAATCTTTGATTCTCTTCATTCCTCACTTGGTTTTCTTGGATCTTTGGCATGTGAATTCTTCATTAATGACTTCCTAATCTCCAAATCTTCATTTAGTAATCTTTTGAGCATAAATCTTCCTTTTGGCATCAATTTCATCTTAAGCTCTCAAAATCACCTCGCACATGAAAACATGCATAATTAAATTGATTAAGCACTATCATGTTTATAAAACCAAGGTGTAAATAGGGGGAAATATGTAATATTTCACACTCAACACTCCCCTTCCCGCTCCGAATTGGCGCTTTAGACTTTGGCTCTGCTCCTGCTTCCTACCCATTTATACTTTTTACATTTTGAGACGCTTTATGTTGATAATTGATCCCCAGTTTCTAGTGAATCCAATTCTTGGGGTTCAGTTCATTGTTAGATTGTTCAATTTCAGCAAATATTAGGCCAGTGAAATCCAATTTTTGCATTTGGACCAAGGGGCTGTAGCCAATATTTTAGCTGGAGGGGTTATGAGCTATCAGCTCCTTGTATAGGGAATTTGTCCCCATTCCTTAGTGTTGATAATTGATCCCCAGTTTCTAGTGAATCCAATTCTTGGGGTTCAGTTCATTGTTAGATTGTTCATTTCAGCAAATATTAGGCCAGTGAAATCAATTTTTGCATTTGGACCAAGGGGCTGTAGCCATATTTTAGCTGGAGGGGTATGAGCTATCAGCTCCTTGTATAGGGAATTTGTCCCCATTCCTTAGTGTTTTCTCCTCTTTCAATAAATACGGCACTTGAATCTACTTCTATTCTTCTGCATATGAGTGGGAGTTTTAAAGGATTTTTGTTTTCTCTGCAAAATGTCAGCTACTATTCCTGCTACGCTGCTTCATAAGTTGATGCTTGATCCTAGTTTCCAGTGAATCCAATTCTTGGGGTTTGGTTCATTGTCATATTGTTCGATTTCAGCAAGAAAATTGGGCCCAGTGAATCCAAATTTTCCATGTGGACCAAGGGCTGTGGCCAATATTTTATCTGGAGGGGTTATGAGCTGTCAACTCCTTGTATACCCACGCACATGCACACACAAGAAAGAAAAGAAAAAAAGAAAGGTGGAAATGTCCATTCAGTTCATGTTACTCCACCCAGTTGCACTAATGATAAACTCAAACTGTCAATTGGTGTTATACACTCTTTTGCTAAACCCCATTATGTACTTCTAAACCTACATCAACCATAAGGATCATCCATAGTTCTAGTTCTTTTTTTATTTTTCTAATTTTATTATTATTATTATTATTATTTTAATCATAAAAAATATGGTACCATTGCATTCTTTATTCTCATACTCATTTTTATTGTTATTATTGTTTTTTTTTGTCCAGGTAGCTGTTGCTCTTTCTCATGCTTCTATTTTAGAAGAGTCCATGCGGGCACGTGATCTGCTGATGGAGCAGAACGTTGCCCTAGATTTAGCTCGACGAGAAGCTGAAATGGCCATCTGTGCCCGTAACGATTTTCTTGCTGTTATGAACCATGAAATGCGGACTCCAATGCATGCAATTATTGCTTTGTCCTCCCTACTTTTAGAAACTGAGCTAACACCAGAACAACGTGTCATGGTAGAGACAGTTTTAAAGAGTAGCAACCTTCTCGCGACACTAATTAATGATGTTTTAGATCTTTCAAAGCTTGAAGATGGTAGCCTGGAGCTAGATATCGGAACATTCAACATTCATGCAGCTTTCAGAGAGGTAAATCTTAGACTATCGTCAATTATTACTTCTTGTTGGTGATGTCTACAGTAAGAGTATTCAAATAATGTGTTCTTGGTTTTCTGTTTTACATTGCAGGTCATTAATTTGATAAAGCCCATTGCAGCTGTGAAGAAGCTGTCAGTGTCACTGATTTTGGCACCAGATGTACCAGTGTATGCCATTGGTGATGAAAAACGACTCATGCAGACTATTCTAAATGTTGCTGGTAATGCTGTGAAGTTCACAAAGGAGGGATATGTTTCACTTACGGCTTGTGTTGCAAAGCCAGAGATGTTGAGAGACCCACGAGCTCCTGAATTCTATCCAGTGTCAAGTGATGGTCGATTTTACCTACGAGTGCAGGTTGATGGATAGTAAATATTTACATTAGATACTTTTGATTGGCTTTTCCAATTTTGAAATAGATGTTATTCATTATAGTTGTATCTTTATGGCTATGATACCTAGATGCTTCTATTTCCCAATATATCTATGTTGGAGAATGCAGCTGCTCATTGTTATTATAATTAACCTCTCAAAAAAAAAAAAAAAAAAAAAATCCATGTGGGGAATGCTATGAAAATTGACACGAGGGCAAAATAAAAGGGGCATGCATGGTCAAGATTCCGTTCATCAGGTGAGGCTGCCATGAACAGGCCGTGGCCCAACAATAGTCTGGTCCACTCATCAGGTGAGTGTCACATCACATGCATGTAAGAAATCAACAATTAGAGAAGGACCAACAGCCTATATCCAGTACGTGTGCAGCTGACTTGATGAATGGATTGGCCTATTTTTGGGTCAGCGCGTGTTGAATGTGGGTCCCACCTTGTGATGGCCCAGATCTCGCTCACACTTGCCATGTTGGCACATACCACCAAAATCCCATCTTCAATCTGCCTTCATACAAATCTCCTTAGCTTTTTAGGTATGCATGCAGATGGGACTTCACCAACGACTTTGGCTAGATGTTCTTTGGTTTTGGAATGCTTTCTTCAAATTTCTGTATCGAATAGGAAATTTGACGAAAGCATGCCAAAAAGAAAGAGTGGCCGGCTATAGCCATTGGTGATATCCCATCCGCATGCATACCTAAAAAGCAAAGGAAATTTGCATGCCAGGAAATGTGGAAAAGGATTCATGTAGCCACCCCAATTAGTTGGGATAAGGCTTAGATGATGATGATAGGAGTACATGCCCATTCGGCTGCATTTGTATCTGCATCTTAGCATATCTTTACATGGAAGATGACAAAAGCTTTTACAGCGTTAGGCTATTTTCTCTTTTATAAATGATTGTGCTAATTTTCTTTATGCGCATATTTGACTGTGATGCTAATGCTTCTGTTGCTACAGGTTAAGGATTCTGGTTGCGGAGTTAGTCCTCAAGATATTCCTCATCTTTTTACCAAATTTGCACAGTCACGAAGTGGAACAAATAGAAATCAAGGTGGAACAGGGCTTGGTCTCGCAATTTGTAAAAGGTATATTCGTCGGCTAGAAACTTTCTTCTTGGACTCTTTCCTGATGTTGTATTGCAAGCTGCGTTTAGCCATCGGAATAACACAGTATTTTCCGAGCTTTTCTCCTGTCGATATTCGACAGGAGACCAAACCCTATGCATGCATTTATGCAGTATTTGACGGCATTTTCTACTGACTATGATGTATTTTAATATGTAGGCTGATTAGATGGTGTTGAAAGGCAGGAATACCATGGTAAACACCACCCAAACTACATCGCTATCATCAATGTCTTTATCTTTATCATCCTTGCCGCTGCTGCACGTTAACCTATTTATTTGGGTTCGGCTTTTTGTATCTTGTTTTCCCAATGATACCCAAGACCCTATCACTGCCAAGTAAACAAGATTTCATATCCCTTATCCCTACCTTGATCCAAGTCCTTAGGTTAGTCCCTCAACCTAAACCAAGGTTCCCCTCAGTACTGGCCAAACTATCTCAATCGGCTTTCCATCATTTTCTCTTACTGGGACTACGAGGCTACTTCGGATGACCTCATTCTTGATTCTATCCATCTCAACACATGATGTTTTCAATGCTTATTCTTTGCCCATGTTGCTTCCTAATTGCCCAACATTGTGCCATTTGACATAACCGGTCAAAAGTTGTCTTATAGGATTTTTCGTAAGTTCCATTTGCAGCTATCACACAATAATGCGGAGGCACATTTCCGTTTTTTCCACGTATTGGAAACATTCTCATCAATCTCTCCATCCTTTTTTAGTAGAGCAAGGTAATGAAACAAACCGCTTTGAGGATTCTCATGATCTTTGGTTTTTACTAAAGCATCACCTCGATACCTATTGCTACTAAAGGTGCATTCCAAATACTTCATCTTGGTTTGCTAATGTTTAAGCTTCTAGATTCTAGAGCTTTCCTCCAACCCTCCAATTGAGCGTTTGTGCCCTCTGTGCCCTCTCTAGGACTGTCAACAGATTGGGTCAAGGTGTACCCATGCCAGGACAGTTCAGGCACTGGGCCTTGCCAGATCGGGTCTCACTGGTTCAGGTATTATGTATGAGATCCTGGAGCTGCTACCTACTGGGTTTCAGGTACCCATGCCTGGACAGTTCAGGCACTGGGCCCTGCCAGATCAGGTCTCACTGGTTCAGTTATTATGTATGAGATCCTGGAGCTGCTACCTACTGGGTTTCGGGTACCCATTGGGTTATTGGCAGTCGGTTACGAGTCCTATTGCCATCCATTAGGGCCCACATGCTGAGATTATCCCCTGATTTGAACCATTCATATTCTCTTTACTAAAATAAATAAGCCATTATCCCGTAATGACGCTTCGGTGATGATCCTAACCTTTGATTTGGAGAATATGAGCCATAAAAAATCTAACTTCATGACAGAGAGGTCATAGCATCTATTTAGTGTAAGTTCCCTATGGTGGGCCATACAACATAGAGGCACAATGTGAATGGTTCAGATCATTGGAATAATAAGCATATGGGCTCAGTGGCTTGCGACACATGCTAGATTGTGAATAGCAGCAAAGGCAAAACGGTCATTGAAGAGTGTACGTGAAACTTGGATCAACTAGTTGCATTTCCTTTGGAAAGCTGAGCCTGCAAGAAAGCCCACCAATGGGAGTGCAAATCACCTGTAAGGGTCTATACACCTCTTTTACACAACAAGTAAAACACCCCGTCTCTTTGGGTACCACCATGTTGTATAGATGAAATCTATTCTGTCCATCAGGTGTTAACCCTTGCATTCATTCATCGCACATACAAAACATCTACCTAATGGAAAACTTAGATGGGCCACATAAATGGGAATAATGTATGATTGTTTTGAAAAACCTCAAGTCCCCGTGTTGTGGGACACCTGTTTTGGATCAGGCTTATTTCTGCATATTCCCTTCATCTTGTTGATTCACACCTGATAAATGGGTTTTGATGGTAGACAGCTGCCATGGTGGCCCCACAAGAATACCTATGGTTGGCTTCCATCCTAATTGTTCCCTATTGTGTGGCCCACCGGAGTTGTGGATCTGGCTGAATTTTGGCCCTAGCGTCTGGCATTGAGGATCTCAGCTGATGGACGGAGTGGATTTCACATATACAAATGATGGGATCCAAAGAGCTTGGGGCTTTTACGTGCTTTGTAAAACAGGTATTGTAATTTGTAGTGGATTCACCCCTTCGAATCCATCCTCACTGCATGCAACATATACCCGGCTGATGCCATCTGGCAAGCTGCACCTTAGTAAGGTGTAGCAACTCATCCAGCGCACGTGGCATACAATGCAGTTAACCAGGTACCTGAGCAATGACCCGACCTGATTTTAAAACAGGTCTGTTATTGTAGACACCTGATCTGATTTCTGAAATGGGTCTAAAAAATGGTCCCAGAACCGTTTTAACACAGGTCGGGCCTGCCGGGTACCCACCAGTCTGGATACCCGTTAATAGCCCTGGTCCTCTCTAGTCTTGTTGACCCACACCCATCTGCGAACAACGTAAACCAAGGGTCCTCATTATGGACAATAGTGTTTAATTCATCAACAAGAAGTCCAAAAATTAAGAGATTGATGCCAAGTCCTAATGAAGACCTGCTGCTAATGGGAAATCATCTCTCATGAACACTCTTTGGGATACCTTGTTGACATATCTTCCCAGGACCCTTTTCCCCCTCATCACCCACCATATAACTTTTTTTTTTTTTTTTTTAATTTAAAAAAAAAAAAAAAATTTTAAACACACGCACACACACCCCCACACACTCATGCTGTAGTGGGATTTCACCACGTATGGATACTTGAACCCTTGACCGGGTGTTGAAACTCCTGAGAGTCTACTACCGGAGCAAGAGTAAGGATCCTTATTTTATGCTTTTTCCAGATATAAACATGTGAAAATTATTCTTTCCATCCTTGTAGAGAAGTGTATTACCATTTAATTATTGTCACTATCCTTTTTTAGTATTTTCTCGTGCATGTTTACAAATGACTTCTCACCTTTGAACACATGGAAATTGTTTTTGTAGAGATTCCGATGTTAAGACCCCCCATATCCAGTTTAGTCATCAAGCAATTCAACTGTGTACATATTTGGTATGCATTATGAGATCTGGACCATTCATTTATAGGGCCCTACCTAGGAAGGGCTGCATTCAGGAATCACATTGGTTGGACCATTCAGGCCACTCCATTGAAGGACTTTCAGCTAGTACTTCTGGACAGGGAAAAAAATGCCAAACAGTCAGAAGTCCTCCATTTGGTGGCTAGGATCATCTGACCATTTGACATGATGTATGGACCACCATAGTAGGGCCCATCAGATAAATGGTTTGGATGTTTTGCATGTGTACCATGTCTACTGAGATAAGAGTGGTCGATAACTAGCTCAGATATGTGGATCTAACCCCGAGTTGTCTCCCATTGTTTTGGTACTCACTTTGCTGAGAATTTGACAAGTGTCAACCATCAGTATTGTTTAGTTCTGTAGAACGTGCCAAGATTATTCTGCAGATTGGAAAACGCTTATCAAAATCTTCATTATTGACATTGATTTGTCCTTTTAGAATGTGTTGCACTAAAGTTTATAAGAATGCTAAGGCTCACCGCAAGTTACTTGCCTTTCCACCTCAACCACATGATGACCAAGACTGTTCATCTAGAAGGGTCCCTACATAGATGCACTGTATGTCAAAAGTCCTACTCATCAGGTAATCACACCTTCCATTGAAAATGAGTTAGAAGCAACAACCCAGAAAAAAAAAATGTTCCAACTCATCTTCATATTGATGTTGAGGTTCTTCGATCAGTGAGATTTTTCCATGTAAGCCATATGTGGTGGGATCTTCTAGATGAGCAGTCTGAATCATCACATCATGGTGGGGCAGAAGGGTCGAGCAACCTGGATAATCCCCCAGGGAGAGCCTTGCTTGCAGAGTTCTGTTATTAACATCATCTCACCTTTGAAAAATGATGCAATCAGGTTCGTAAGTCTTATGGAAGGTCATATTTGGCTTGAAAGCGAGGGCTTGGGCAAGGGATGCACTGTGGCATTTGTTGTGAAGCTTGGGATCAACAACAATTCAAATGAACAAGTGCCAAGGGCCCGACCAAATTACATCACAGGTCTTTCAGGACCAAATGCTCGTTTTAGAGAAGACATTGGGGTAATTTCTACTCAACCTCGATATCAGCGAAGTCTTTAGATGGCCACAGAATGTTCTAGCATTTTGGAATCTCATACCCAAGATGATTTCACAATCTCGAACCAGTTTTGATATGGTTCAAGCCTAAAACAGGCTGCAAAATTGCTTGGTCCACACTTCCACTGCGAAGGATCGGATCAACTTGCCAATTGGAACTAAATGAGGATTTATGTGCATGTAAGAAGGGGCTTTGACTTTCCAAAGAATGGTGAATCAGAAGCAAGGTATCATTTGAATGTATGGTTATTCAAAATGTGTCATTTGAATATCTGATATTTTATAATTAGAGGAAATATTTATTGTTGGTGAAATTGGGAAGCATTTCTCGCAGCAGTGAGAAGCCATGATGATGATGGTGATGTGTGAAAACCCAAATGCTGTAGTTAAACCTCTTTACTGATGAGCTTTTGTTATAATCTTAAAAATGGGAATAAAATCAAACCTTTTGGTGTTTTTGGGCCCATCCTAATTCTTTATTGGGCACTAACTAATAAGCAGTGGTGATGGGTCCATATTCATAACAAGAGGTTTCTATCATGTTTCAAGTGAAATATAAGCCATTTGCCAATGCGTAGGGTATGACTGTACTGCTCCTGCCTCCTAATATCCTCATTTGGCTGTGACCTGGGTTGTTCATTTGGTAGTAGTGGGTCCATGGTTCAGTGATCCAGTATATTTTAGGCCGATTGAGCCAGTCATGGTCAAGAACACTGGAAGATCCTCAGTTACCAATTTTGGGCCTTTTTATTTTTCAGGTGAATGTGGACCCTAGTTGTAATTCACTTTTCAGCTCTCCATTTTGGAGGCGACAAATTGGAATGATAATGAGGAAATTCTTGGAATCTGAAGGCCATGTGCAACGGCTACTCGCAGGGTCTTCCGAAAGTGCGCCACGTGTGTGAGATCTTGGCCCATTCATCGGATGGGGTGCATCAAGATCCTACTCTCGTATGTGGCCTTCCTATCGCTTCCTTCGTTTCAGCTGATGATATTTTTCATGCTAGTCTTTTTTATCGTGTACAGCTCATTTCCAGAAAAATAAAAAACCACGAGGGAGCAGTGGGATATGCACTGCATATGGCAGGTCAAATTATCAATATGGTACATCCATCTATCAGGACCATACAAGGAGGTCTTATGTTAAAAAAATCAGACCTATTAGACAATCTATCAATCACTTTTCGTTTGAAGAATTTTTTTTTTTTTTTTTTTTTTTCCTACCGTTGCTTTGATGGCCACCATTCAAATGGGTACGAATGTCTAGTACGGCTATACGGGTAACTTAGGATGCATATGACATCCATACTAGGGTCCATCACAGATGGATCCGATAGGTACATCATCATGCCACGTGTACAAAGAATGGTTCTTTAATATTCCGATTCTTCCATCTCTATGTAAATCTCCCGCAAGCGAGTCTTTACCGTACAGGGTTGCTGTAATACATCCCGGGTATGCTATACGCCTATACCTATAAGGTATGTAGGGACTTTATCGGTTGGATCTCGGGTTTTCTTTCGATGATCCAAACCATTTATAAGATGCGCCTCAGCTTGATTGGGTCCAGCCCATCACATGAACGGTTTAGGTCATTAGAAATGATCCAGTTTCTATATGGATGGCCTTATGATGTAGAGCAGGCCGCGGACAGTTTCATGGGCAAGATGAATCAGAAAAGGCTCGGTCGACGACAGAAGTGATCTGGATCGTTAGACCTTAAATCGAGTGTATCTCGCAATCCAGAATGAGCTATTGGACGTACCATATATGATTTTGGGGTAAGACGAGCTACTTTAGCCACCCAACCCGCTATGCCAGGTTGCAACGCTGAATTTGCGAAATACCATCATTTCGACGGTCATTTCCTTATTTTAATTCCGTTTGTAAGTTTTACTTTGGTTGTAACTCTTCGTCAGTTTGGCTTAGGAGTTGTGCCCAACATGAAAAGTTTTTAAAATAATTAGGACAACAATGTGGTGAAGCCAAATAGGACACTTACTATTTTTTGCCGTAGTAGTTTGATTATGAAACTTCTCCATGGCTTTGTATCCCTATTTAAATGGTTGTGAATTTGTTTATTTCATTCATCAATCCAATTACAAATTTTATAGAATTTATTTATTTTTTTCCTGTTTTTTCCTTGTGGATTCAAGAAGTCTAGGAGTGCAAAGAAGCTCGCAGATTCGGAGTAGTTATCGTTGAAGAAGACGGTGATCGACCTCATCACGTTCATCCATGCGTCACCCTACCATTCGAAAGCATCGCTTCTATTAGAGAATCCTAACCAGTAACCATCTTATTCATGACAAACGGATGGCTATAGAAAAAATGTCGGCCTACAACCAGTTGGATCATCTGATGGATATGATTTTTGCTCACCCCCCCTCTTATTGCATTCAAGCACAATGGCTCCAAGCTTCCCTTTCTTACATTTCCTTTTATATCTCGCTCTCACCCTACAACCGTCCTCGTCAAACATAGGTAGCTCTTGATCCGGTGTTGCCACCTCATCCTTCAGCAAATGAAGAGCGGGTCAGCTCAGCATTACCATGAGGCAAACGCGGCTGTAGATCTTTTGGCTTCACTTGCAACTGATCAATACCAGGAATGGATAGAAAAACTGCCCCAACTCATGTAATGAATATAATAGCGACAGCAGAGCATGTACTTGACAAGAATAGATTGTGAGCTGCGAGGTATACTGTCATGCCTTGAAATTCGGTACATGAATTCTCGCGACTCAGATCAGGGCTGTCAACGTGCCATGCTTGGGGGTATCTGGTCTCGGCACAGTTCTTGAACTGTTTTGGATCAGGCCATCAGGCCGGCCTACTCAAAATTGTGATTTTCAGGCCCGAGCCTGGCCAATTGACACTCCTTAACTCAGATCCCATCCAAAGTCACGACTCATATATCACTAGTTTACATGTCATAATTTACAAACCATGATACCAATTTGTAAAAGGCATGGTTGCAAGAGAATGAAAACCCCCCCCCCCCCCCCCCCCCCTTTTTTTTTTTTCATCTAAACATCTTTTTAGTTTTTACATAATTAAATTGTCATTGCCTTTATGACCTGCACCTTGTGGGAAAAGCTTTGTAGCCCAAATCCTAATGCATGATATGGCCATCACAAGGTGATTGAGCCCACTTAAATGTACATTCAATCGTTTTTTTTTTTTTTTTCTCTTCGTGGCTCATCATTTCAGTGGAAAGTTACTATTTCAACATGATACGAGCCATTTGTGGCCCACGACAATCGATAATGATAGTTGTTCACTTTCAACTATTTTTTATTATTTTACTTTATTTAACTTATGACCTTAAATTAAAATTTGAATTCAATGGATGGAGTGGTTTCGCCACATACCCTCTTATGGGCCTCACAATCCTTAACAAATAACAACCACAACTCTTAACACATACAACCACGACACTTATGGTAACCAAGACCCTTAACACATGACAACCTGGGCCCTTAACACATGACAACCACGACCCTCACATGCTGCTCTTGCTCTCCCATAGTGTGTGCATGATGGACAGTTAGATTGGAGGGATGGATGGATGGATGGACTAGATTGTTGGATGATCAGTTGGACTGGTGGATGAATAGCTGGACGATTGGAAAGATGGATGTCTGGATGGATGGTTGGACAGTTGAAAGAGTGGATGGATGGTCATGAATCAAGGGGCGGATTTGTACAATCAATGGACAGATTTTGAGGGTTTATATAGATGGATCAAGAGACAGATTTGTGTGGTTTCAGTACACAGTCCAAAGATCACTTTTGGACAGATTGATACCCAATTCAACTATCACAATTTGGACTGTGTGAATAGAACACACGGAACCGACGATGGTGTAGTCGACCCTGAGATTAACACCGTTAATATGAATGTCAAACCTGAGATTTGTTTCCCATGGTGTAGTCGACCCTGAGATTTTTATCTGCCTTATTTATGGGATAGACTATTAAAATAATGTATAAAAATGGATGGACGGTGTTAATACAACACACGGAACCGACCACTAGTCACCTAGCTAGTGACAGTGTCACTAGTCAAATCGCATCCTTGCTTGCCAGGATGGCCATCAACTTTCAAAAGATTGTCAAATCGAGCGTGTACTCAACGGAAAACGAATTGGATACTCCACCTGGCTGGTGGTCGGTGCTATGTGGGCGCCATCACGATGTATGTGTTTCATTCATTCCGCTCATCCATTTTTAAAGATCATTTTAGGGCTTGATCCCAAAAATGAGAGGGATATAAATCTCATGTGGACCACACCACAGGAAAACAATAGTGATTGGATATCCACCATTAAAATCCTCCCAAGGCCTACTGTACTGTTTATTTGACACCCAATCTGGCTCTAAAAAACAAAGATCAGATTGATCCAAAACTTTTATGACCCCACAAAGTTTTTAACGGTCAATGTTCATTCAACACTGTTTCCTATAATGTGGTCCACTTGAGATTGGGATATAACTCATTTTTGATCTCATACTATAAAATGACTTAGAAAAATAGATGGACGGCATGGATGAAATACACACATCATGGTGGGGCCCACAGAGTACCGACCACCAGCCATTGGCTGGTTGCAGGGGGAGTAGCCGATCCGATTCCTCAACTTTCAAAAAATTGTCAAATCGAGCGTGTGCTCAACGGAAATGGACTGGCTACTTCCCCGCCACCAGCCCGGTGGCTGATGGTTGGTGTTCTGTGGGCCCCACCATGATGTATCTGTTTCATCCCTTCCGTTCATCCATTTTTAAAGATCATTTAGGGTTTGATCCCAAAAATGAGAGGGATATAAATCTCAGGCGGACTACACCATAGGAAAACAATAGTGATTGGATATCCACCATTAAAATCTTCCGAAGGCCCATTGTACTGTTTATTTGACACCCAATCTGTTGATTAGGTCATATAGAGCCAAATGAAGGGAAAAAACAAAGATCAGCTTGATCTAAAACTTTTATAACCCAAAAAGTTTTTAATGGTCCACATTCATTCAATACTATTTCTTATTATATTGTGGTCTACTTGAGATTGGGATATACCTCATTTTTGGTCTCATACCATAAAATGATCTAGAAAAATAGATGGACGGCATGGATGAAGCACACACATCATGTATGGGCCCACAGAGCACTGTCAACCAGCCATTGGTTGGTGGCGGGGGAGTAGCCAATCCGTTTCCCATGAAAAGAACGCCACCATGCAGATGAGCTGACCACCTTAAAATCAGCCTATCGTCCCCGGATTCGCCGTAACACGCATTCCGCATGCATACCATGCAATGGCTGAATTGGTACTTCTTAGATGTTATCTAGAGCTTTGCTAAGCCACACGCTTGCACAAGGCATACCTTCTACACGCTTCCATTCTTGCCAGTGTGGCAGAAAGGTGCAATATATCCAAGCCGTTCATTTGGTTGAGTCCAATTATATAGATCTTCTCACCCAAAAATAGAGCTGATGATCAATCACAGTAGCTGACCACTAGATTAGAAACAGGTGGATGGGTTCGAAAACTTACTAACTACTGCAGTCAAACATTTGTTTGGTAAACCATGGCCCACCTGAATGGTTTGGACTGAACTCATACTTGGCTAGGCCATCTACATAGTGGTATGCTTTTGATGTATGGATTGGATCTCATTCTTATATGCAATGCTGGCACATGTGTGACCTTACGTGATCAGACAATTCTAGCAAATCCTAAGTTGATCCTAACCATCCCATCTGTGGCTTTGAAAACGGATGGCTGAAATGAAAAAGGCCAGATCAGAGATGGATTGGATTATCTGATCATCAAGAAAATTTCAAGGCAGCCTTTGTAATGTGTGGGTGGACCTAATGGAAGGTCTGGATTTGATCAGTTAGGATGCAACTGTCCTGATGCAACTAGGAGCTCTGATACCACATCAATTCCCTTATTTATATTCTATCATAGAAAGCTTTAATAAATAGCCCTTGCTTTGTACATTGAAAGCTCCATCCCTGACAATCCATTCATTCAAATGGCCCCAAACTCTCATTACTCCCTCATGTTTCTTCTATCTCTAACTCTCATCCTCCAATCTCATCATCCCAGCTGACCCAAAATGCAATTGATCCAATTACAAAGTGTGCAGCCAAACAGCCTACGATGAATTATGCGTCGCTTGTCTCGAATCAGATCCCGAAGCTCAACCGGAGATCCGAATGTCTTTGTCGATATCCTGATCAGCCTCGCATTATCAAATGTTACAAATACATGTCCATACATATCTAAGCTCTATAACGAAACCTCCGAGCCTACAATGAAGAGTTGCCTCAATCTATGTTTGAGCATGTATGAAGAAGCTGTCAATGATCTTGAAGACGCGCTCACCTCTCTCGCTGCAATGGACTACTCCGAGCTGCATCGTGACATCGCTGACACGCTGGATGTTGCATTGATATGTGACGGCTGTTTCACTGCACCGCCATTCCCTAAATCGCCATTGACACAACAGACTTTGTTCTTGATACAGCTATCCAGTATCACTTTGGCGATCAACGATATGCTCGCAAGTTCTTCATAGAATTACTAAGGCTTTATCTCATTTCTTCTACTTTGTAATAGTATTTTATCGTCTTAGGCCGCGTTTGGAAGAATAAGTGAATAGAATTGCAATAATGAATGATGTTTACAAGTATTTATAATGAATCCAAATTGAAAGTACTCAATTATAGCTTCACGAATTGGTGGATCGGGGCCGACAGTTGGGTTGGGTTGGGTTGGGTCGGGTTAGTGCTCAACCCTAGCCCAACCCAAGGTTCCCATACCTTAACCCTAACTCAACTCAACCCAACCTCGAGTTAGGAATTCTCAATCCAAGCCCAACCCAAGCAAGCTCGGTGAGGTTGGTCCATTTTATCCGTAAGAGTCTATACGCCTCTTTTACACAGCAAGTAAAACACCCAACCTCTTTGGGTACTGGTGATGCTGTTTTCAGCTTGCCCTTTTTTGTGATACTTAGACTTGCACAGGAAGAAGGAGAAAGGTGACCTTGGCTTTACCAGGGGACCCTCCGATGCTAATTAAGTCAGAATCTGGGTCTCTAGAATAATGATTTTTAAGGCGAGAGTTTTTGCACACCTTTCACCATGAAGGCCTTGTTATTTATAATGGTGTCGTACCTTGTAGGGCTTCCACAATTAGAGTTGATCTCAATCACTTGGGATTCGTAATCCCTGATATTCTTGGATTTTCGGGGATCTTATTTTATCTCCCGAAAATCTTGGATGGAGATCCAGAGTTTTTACTAGGTAACATCTAGATATGGAACGATATGGTTCAATCGACTCTTATCTCTCCAACACGGTCGCGCCGAGATAAGTTTTTACGGCTAATCTCCGCTCACTCCGTTGGTCGACTCAATTTATGAGTCGGACTGAAGCTCGGGCGGCTCTAAGGCCGACTGATATTAGATCGGTTTGGGCTTTCCTCTGTGAAGCTTTTGATTAAACCTTGAGCTGCACTTCCTCCCTTAGAGGTTTCGCTTTATGGCTCTGGATGTTCAGGCTAGGTCGGGCTAGGCGCCTCACGATCCGAACTACGTCTCTCCATTCCGCGTTTGCGGGCTTTGGGCTTTATTAGGACTCAGCGCCCAATGAGTCCGAGCCATCGCTTCATTGACTCTTCTAACCCTCAAGCCGACTCAAGGACTTGTTATATTTTTTCCCCAATAGTGAGCCCCCCTACTCCATGCATCGCCTTAAGGCAGTCGGGGAGTATTTCGGAATTGAGTCGGGTTGTATCGGAGCCAAGTTCATGATGAAGCATTTATTGATTACAGGGCGGTTCGCGCGGCTTCCGAGACACATCGTCTCGCTTGACCACGGGTTGATTCGCTTTTCGAGGACGTATGAAGATCGGACATGTGGCGGAGTATTTGATGGCAACACATGAGGTGCCGCCACGTGTAAAGCTGGGGCGTCCGAGGGGACGTCGTTTCGGCTCCCCATTTAATATTGGAGACACATGGCGGCTCTATAAAAGGGGATCGCCCTAAATAAGTTTTTGCCATTTTCGCGCCCTCTTTCGACTCTCTCCCCTTATCGCCTCACTTCCTCTTGCGGACTCCGGCACAGTAACCCTTTACTACGTTGTCCATTTTCGGCATTCTTGGATTTCTCCCGGTGAGCTCCTTCTTCCTCTCTTTCTTTTCTTTTAACAATGTCAGACCCCGTAAGCACTAGGGAGGGAGAATACAATGGTAAGGGTGAAGCGATCAGCTTTTAGGCGGCTTCAGAATCACCCTCCCTGTTGGCGGAGGTTGCTAGAGAGGCAGACATCCTATTCTATCATTTACAGAAGGTAGTGGACCCTCCGATAGAGAGGCTGGTGGCGTTAGTGGAGGCGTTAGACTCACCTCCTGAGCGTATGGCCTTTGAAGGCTCCTTTGGTCATTCTGATCCTGAGGAGGGCGGTGAGGAGGAAGTTGAGACCAAAGGACGGATTAAAGGGCCCGTGCCTTCGGTGATGACAGTAGAGAAGCTGTCTAAAATCCGGTCCAGATACCACATTCCGGAGTCGGTCATTTTGACTCTCCTTCGACCAGGAGAGCTACCCGACCACCTCCCCCCGAGGCAGTTGTAATTTTCCATGTTGCGCTGCAATGCGGTCTCTGATTACTATTTTAGAAGATTTCTCGGGACCTGCTGGGCAGTCTTGGCATAGCTCCGAGACAGGTTGTGCTGAACGGGTGGAGAGACTTGTTCGGTTGTGTGGTGCTCTGGGTTGAGATGCAGCAACCCGAGCTAAGTGTGAATGAGGTTTCTCCACTTATACCAAGCGCGGTCGCACACTCAACATCCTAGCTGGTTCTTTTTCTGCTCTCGGTGGAATACCGGTGAGCCTTTAATAACTGATCCTCCTTCATCGAACAAGCATTAGAGGGATAGGTGGTTTTGATAGATGGGAGTTGGCCGAGACAGGGCCTATCCGCCCTTTCGTCCCTCAGGCTTTTTGCGCGGCAGGTAGTATTGATGTGATTTATTGCTCTTACTTAGTCGAATCGTTGTTGGATCGTTGATGCATCTTCTCCTTTTCTTTCAATGATACCCAAGCATCCTCCGAAACTTGACTCAGTCTCTTTGACTTGGATTAAGAATTTTCGGGCTTTGAGTCTGGAAAGGAGATCGTGTAAGAGTCTTCTTCAGCCGGAGCTTCTTTTCGAGTGGGGCTTTGATTCCGCTGTGACCAGTGAGAAACTTAGGTTTTTTTTTTGTTGTACATCTGACTGTACTGACGCTTGTCTTTTGAATATAGACATGTCCGAGGCTCGATCGACTCTTCGTTCCCTGTCTCATGTTCGACCCCCACCTTGCTCAGGCTCCCGAGCCTCGAAGAGGCATAAGGTGGTCGCAAAGGGCTCGATAAGGGTCGCCCCTTCTGCTCATCCGGCTGTTATCGAGGTCGAGGAAGGTACGGAGGTGGCGGAGGCGACGGAAGTAGCTGTGACAGAGGCGGCAGCGACGACCTCCGAATAGCCTCGAGAGGCGCCAGAGCTCGAGCTGGCCGAGACACCGGTTGTCCCGAGGACAGAAGAGAGGGGGCTGGGTAAGGCAGGAGCAGCTGAGGAAGAGAGGATAGCCTTCAATCAGAAAGTTGAAGAGATTCTTTCGTGGGTGAGTCGGCAGGTGTTCGCGGGAGAGTTCTTTAGCCTTCAAGAGGCTCTATGGAAGACACGCTCGGGAGGATCGAGACACTACTGCTCGAGTAAACAGCGTGGTTTTCTTCAATTGTTTTCCTTCAAGCTCTCCTATTTCATTTTTTAAACTTTCCTCCTTGTGCGGTTCGCCCCTTACATGCTGAAGGCTCGTGTTGAGATATCTGCCTTGACTAGGTGAGCCGGGGATGCGGAGGCTCAGCAATCATTTGCTGAGTCTCTGGCTGTCTTTGTGGAGGGCCAGCTCGAGAAGGCAAAGGCTGCTCTTGAGACGATCACGACGGAGAGGGACCGCGTGGCCTCGCGATTGGAAGAGGCCAGGTTGGCCTTCGAGCAGGCTGCCACGGAGCCTGCCTTGACTTACAGGAAGCTTCAGGAGCTCGCGGCGGGGACCAAGGTTGCTCTTGCGACCGCGAAGGTTGAAGCGGTGGAAAAGTATCTTTCATCTTCAGCCTATGAGGAGGAACGGGTCATTGTCTATCAACAGGGCTACGCAGAGTGTGTCAAGGTGATGAAAGAGTCTCTCCCCCATCTAGATCTGTCTGGCTTCGACGAGGGCAAGTCAGGGTCTGGTGGCAACGCGACGGTAGATCCCGAGGCATACACTTATGACGCCTTTGCTACTTCTTCTGATGCGACTCCATCAGCATCTCCTGGGTTAGCTCCTTGTGCGGCGGGCGAAGCTGAGCCCTGAAGTTAGTGTGGTAGAGCAAAATTCTTTTCTGCTCCCCACATCTGCTTTAGGCACTTCAAGCACACCAAACTTCGGGGCCGAGTAAGTTAACAGTGGCGAGCGTCGTCCTTTACCGATATCTGAGTGTTGAACATTTATTGTTTTGTCAATACGATACAATTATAAACAATGAACCGGCAATGTAACACTTTATTGATCAATGAATATATATATATTTTTACTTATTTGTACATTCTACATTTTTTCCCTGATCCTTTCAAGTGTTTAAAGTAATCGAGCCGAGTGTGGATTGCTCTTTAACCGAGCTAAGGATAGTATATCTCAAGATGCTCGGCATTTTAAGGATGAGGCAGGAGCTGCCTTGTTAGGTCTTCTAGTCGGTAGGTACCTGGCTAGACGGTATTTGCGATTACGTAAGGGCCCTCCCAATTGGGCCCCAGCATTCCTGCACCACTTTTCTTACTATTTTGAAAAGTTCTTCGGAGGACTAAGTCCCCTGCTCGGAATTGCCTGACTTTGACTCAGGAGTTGTAGGATCGGGACACCAGTCGTTGATAAGCGGCTGTCCGAAGTCGAGACAACTCTCTGATTTCATCCAGGAGGTCGAGGTTGAGGGTCAGCAGCTCCCCGTTATCTTGCTCGTTGAGCGAACTTACTCGGGCAGTAGGTAGGCCGACCTCCACAGGGACAATGGCTTCCGAACCATACACTAATGAGAACGGAGTTTCTATTGTTGCAGTTCGAGCCATAGTTCGGTAGACCCAAAGAACTTTAGGAAGCTCCTCAGTCCACGCCCCTTTGGCTTGGTCTAGCTTAGTCTGAAGGTATTGTTTTATAACCTTGTTAACGACTTCAATCTGCCCATTCGCTTGTGGATGACGCGGGGACGAGTAAACGTTTCTGATCCCGAGGTTCTGACATATTTTCCGGTAATACTTGTTGTCGAACTGCCTCTCATTGTCAGAAACAATGGTTCGAGGTATTCCAAACCGATAGACGATGTTTTTTCAAATGAAGTCTGTGATCTTCTGCTCTGTTATCTTGGCCAGGGGCTCGGCTTCGGCCCACTTGGTGAAGTAATATATGGTGACGATGGCGAACTTAGTCTGACCCTTCCTTAAAGGGAATGGTCCGATGATGTCGATTCCCCATTGGGTAAAAGGCCAAGGGTCGGCCATTGGCGTCAGTTCTTCAGGTGGCTGTCGGGGGATAATGGCAAACCTTTGGCACTTGTCACAATTCTGAACGAACTTTCGAGCATCCTGCTAAATGATCGACTAATAATAACCTTGCTGAATAACCTTATGAGACAGGGATCGGCCGCCCAAGTGATTATCGCAAATGCCTTCATGAATTTCATGTAAGACATAGTCAACTTCACTCGGCCTCAGGCATTGCAAGAGGGGCACGTAGTATCCTTTCTTGTATTGCACTCCATTGAGCATGGTGTAGCGGGCTGTGTGGTTCTTCAGTCGTCGAGCCTCGGCATGATCTTCGGGGAGTACGCCAGTTTCAAGATATCTGACGATTGGATCAACCCAAGATGGCTCAGAATTGATGGGGAGCATGGCCGAGGGTTCGGTTCCCCCGATGCTTAGCTCGACCACAAATTCAATAGGAATGGATCTAGGGATGTCGTCTTCGTCGGCTGAAGCGAGCTTCGCTAGGAGGTCGGCTTTGGCATTCTTGACCTCGGGATCCGGGTAACAGAACATTGGTGAAATCCTGCGATCATCTCTTTTGCTTTTGTAAGATGGGCTTTTAGCCTCTCCTTCCTAGCCTGATATACATCGGCTATCTGGTCGACGACTAGTTGGGAGTTGCTGTACACGTTTAGATGAGTGACTTCTAAGCTGGCTGCTAACCGGAGTCCTAGGAGCAGAACTTCGTATTCTGCTGTATTATTGGAGGCTTGAAATCCAAGTCTCAAGGCATATTGAATAACCGCGTGATCAGGAGTCTCCAGAACTACCCCTGCCCCACTTGCCTTGGAGTTGGATGAGCCATCCACGTAGAGAGACCAAACGGGTTGGGTGGGAGGGAATTGCTCGACGATGCCCCTAGGTGAGTAGACGAGATTTCTGTTTGCACTGTGACTTCGACGAAGAAATCTGCCACAACTTATCCCTTAATTGCTATTCTAGGCTTGTAATGGATGTTGAATTCATTGAGTTTGATCACCCATTTTGTGAGTCATCCTGAAGCCTCCGGTTTCTATAGTACCTGGCGTAGAGGCTGGTCGGTCATGACGATGATGGAGTGAGCCTGAAAGTATGGCCGTAGGCGTCGGGATGATATGACTAGTGCCAAGGCCACTTTTTCTAGGGTCGAATATCTCGTCTCTGCCGAGACGAGGGCCTTGCTAATGTAGTAAACGGGGAATTGTCTACCTTCATATTTGCGGATCAAGGCCAAGCTTACAGTTATGTCAGAAACTGCCAGATAGATTAGTAGAGGCTCACTTGGCTCAGGCTTAGAAAGCAGTGGTGGCGATCCTAAATACTCTTGAGTCGTTGGAGGGCGATCTCGCATTCCTATGTCCAATCGGCAATTTGTCGGCCCTTCAACTGTTTAAAGAAGGGGAGACATTTGTCGGTAGCGCGGGACACGAAGCGATTTAGGGCTACTATCATTCCAGTCAACCGTTGAATATCTTTGATCATTTTCGAGGATTCCATGTCGAGCAAAGCTTTAATTTTCTCCTGATTAGCTTTAATTCCTCGTTGGCTGACCAAAAATCCAAGAAATTTGCCCGAGCCTACACCGAATGCGCATTTGCTTGGGTTGAGCTTCATCTTATATTTTCATAGGATGAGGAACATTTCCTCTAGGTCAGCTATATGGTCGGTCGCTTTAATGTTCTTGACGAACATATCATCGATATAGACCTCCATATATAGGCCGTCCTATCAGTCGAGCGAACATTTTGTTGATCAGCCTTTGATAAGTCGCTCCAGCGTTTTTCAATCCGAACGGCATCACTCGGTAACAATAAAGGCCTTCGTCAATGAAAAAGGTGGTTTTTGATTTATCAGACTGATGCATTATAATTTGATTATAACTAGAGTAAGCGTCCATAAAACTAAGTAACTCATGCCCCGTGGTACTATTAACCAACTGATCGATCTGAGGAAGGGGAAAACTATCTTTAGGGCAGGCTTTATTTAAGTCGGTATAATCTATACAGACTCGCTATTTCCCATTCGCCTTTTTGACCAACACGACGTTGGCTACCCACTCGGGGTAGTATATTTCTTCGATGAAATTGGCTTTGCGAAGTTTTCTAACCTCTTTCTCGATTACGGCGTACCTCTCAGGGCCGAGTGCACGCCGTTTTTGACAGATCGGCTTGTCAGTTGGGTCAATATTAAGGCGGTGAGTCATGACTGAAGGGTCAATGCCCGACATATCTTCATGAGTCCATGCAAAGACATCGGCGTGTCGGCGGAGCAAGACTATCAACTTCTCCTTTAAAGGTGTTACCAGGGACGAGCCAATCAGGACAGTCTTCGAGTCGTCTAACTCATTCAATGACACCTGGATGAGGTCCTCCACGGACTGGCCACGTCCGGGAGATTCGTCGCACGGATCCAGGGTCTCGATCGTTGTAATTTCTGCTGGTGCTCGCAAAGCGATAGTGTAACATTGCCAAGAGTCGTGATGGTCTCCTTTTACGACCCCGACGCCATTCTCAATCGAAAACTTCATAGACAGATGATAGGCTGAGATGATGGCTCGGAGGAGATAAAGAGAAGGTTGACCAAGGATGACATTATAGACCGAAGACTGATCAACTATCAGAAAGTCGACCATAACAGTATCTCGATTTGGCGCATCCCCGACAGTGAGCGGGAGCTGAATTGCTCCTTCGGGAAGAACTTGTCCACTCGAGAATCCGATCAATGGAGTCCTTACGGGCCTCAAAGTCGAACGTTCTGCACCCATCTTGTCGAGCGCCTGCGTAAACAATACGTCCGCAGATGAGCCTGTGTCGACGAGAACCCTGAAGACTCGGTGGTTGGCGATAGTGACCGTGATGATTAGAGCGTTGTTGTGCGGGTGATGAATGCCCCTCATGTCTGCCTCGGTGAAAGCTACACTGTATTTCTCAAGCTTTCTCTCCTTTAAGGGCCGAGCTAAAACCATAATTTCGGACTCAGGTTGACCAACATTCCTTGCATAATTTTTTCGAGCGTTATTTGAGTCACCTCCGACGTGTTCGCTGAGGTGGCCCTCTCGGATGAGCCTCTCAATCTCCCGCTTTAGATTATAATAGTCAATTATGTTATGTCCATGATCGCGATGGAAATGACAGTACTTACTCTTACTTTGTCGGTGCGGATTACTACGGAGTTTGTCTGGCCAGTTGACGAATCCTTCGCCCTTGATCTCCATCAGTACCTGCTCTTGCGGCTTATTGAGCGGAGTGTACGTCGAAAACTTGTGGTCAGGCCGCTTACCCGACCTACGTTCATCGCGGGACCAGTCATCCTTACGCTTCTTACCACCGGCCGAGTCAACTTCTTTCTTGGTTGGCTCTTTAGTCGGGGTTTTTGCATTTTGAGCGGCCTCGCACAGGATTCGGGTTTCCTTTGTATCTGCATACTTTTTCGACCGGACCATGAATTTAACCAGAGTAGTGGGCGGGTTCTTGTCTAGGGATATAAGAAATGACTTGTCTCTAACTCATTGCATAATATAATTGAGAGTTGTCTCGTCCGAATTCTTCCGGACTTGGAGCGATTCGAAATTGAGGCGTTTGATATAATCATTAAGTACTTCTCCCTCCTTTTGAATTATATTGTTTAGATGTGCGGATGCCTTCAACTTTTTCTTCTATCCAATGAAATTAACAAGGAAAGCGTCGCTGAGCTCAGTGAACGAGTTGATAGACTTTGGTTTCAATTGTTTGAATCAAAGCCGAGCTACATCGGCCAAAGTGAGAGAGAAGGCCTAGCACATCACGACATCCGAGGCATCGTGCAATTCTATATAAGTCCGAAAGGACTCAATGTGCTCAATCGGATCGATTTTGCCGGTGAAGGGCGTGATATGAGGAAGGCGGAATTGTTCCGATAGTCGAGTTTGCATAATCTCGTCTGTAAATGGGGATGCCTTCGCTTCGGGTCCTGCCTGACTGGCATGGTGATTTTACTTCATATCCGCGATTTCCTCCCGCACTTCCTTCCTTAGGTCCTGGTGCTCAGCCTTCCAGGGTTCGTTGCTGTCAGTCGTACCCTCAATCGGGGGCCTGCTGTGCCTTCTCCGATCCATTTCGTGTCGTAGGTCGGTGGCAGGCAGCGGGGCAATCAAGGAGATATGGGAGGGTGCAGGCTCAGCCCAACCCTGGTGTTAACTTTGCTGAGGGACAATTCGTGCAACGACGGGCTGAGGATCGACGAATTGTCGTGGGGCATTTGCCCGGCCATCGTCCTGTTGAGGTAGCTGGACCTGTTGGCGATGAATTTGTTCCAGCATCTGCTTCATGTAGTTCATGTCAGTCTTGAGTTCCTGGACCTCCTTATCCAACAGTCCGTTCCCTTGATTCCGTTAAGTGCGCCTAGTAGAAACGGAGGTTGCCTGACGAGCTGCAGAGCCTTGTCAATTATCCGGTTGGTTCTGGGCCACTTGGGCTCCATTCGTACCAGGCCTGCCCTCTGTCGCCATTGGTCCGGTGACAAGGACCTCGCTGGGTTAATTTTGGACGGTTCTCCTTATTCTCGCCATTGGAGACTACTCAGTGCTTAGAGAAAACGACTTTTCATATCGCTTCCCACAGGCGACACCAAACTGTTGATGCTGTTTTTAGCTCGCCACTTTTTGTGATACTTAGACCTACACAGGAAGAAGGAGAAAGGTACCCTGACTTTACCAGGGGACCCTTCGATGCTTAAGTCAGAATATGGGTCTCTAGAATAATGATTTTTAGGGCGAGAGTTTTTGCATACCTTTCACCATGAAGGGCTTGTTATTTATAATGGTGTCGTACCTTGTAGGGCTTCCACAATTAGAGTTGATCTCAATCTCTTGGGATCCGTAATCCCTGATATTCCTAGATTCTCGGGGATCTTATTTTATCTCCCGAAAATCTTGGATGGAGATCCAGAGTTTTTACTAGGTAACGTCTAGATATGGAACGATATGGTTCGGTCGACTCTCTTCAACAAGCTATGTATGCATGTATTTTTGATTTTTTAATTGAAAATCTAACATTTATTATTGACACTAGAGAAGGTCCAGTTGAAGTAGCCCGATATTTGATCTCTGGTCTAATGGACATACCTGTCAATGATGAAGGTATTCCCATAAGCGCTCTAGTACCTAAACCATCTGAATCTAAAAAGCGCATGCTTACTAGAGATTTGTGCAATATAAATGCTGAATGAAATTCTTCTAGAAATGCGCTTTCTTCAAAGTATTTGTTACACAGATACAGAGTCCTTCACAGGATTTTTATTTCAAATGTTTATCCTCGTTCTGGTAACAAAACCAAACTCACCACTTTCATGGTTCGAATTCTTCATTCATTGTTTGTAGAACTAGTATATGTCTTTATTCTCTAATTTATCATTGTATCATTCAATTCTGTCAACATCCTAGACATAGTGACATCCCTTTTTGCGTATCTTATGACTGTGTTAGCCACTCATATTTTAGTATATATGCCTGTTGGAGAGGCTCCCATTCAACGCCTAATCTTCAACAACTCCAATATCAACAAAATGAATCTGAGGTTAGCCGCAGGCCAAGTCAATGTGGGTGTTGGTGGAGCTGATGCAGTTAATGAAGAGGAATGTGATTTACCACCAGAGACATTAACATGGATGATATTTTTGATGAGATCGAATTCGATTCGGCAGATGATCCTGATTATCAGCCGTCTGACTTTGATGCGCGTTTGCGCTCATTAGAGGAGAAGGTAGAGAACATGAATGTGTCCCATGTTTACAATTCAAAATATACGCAAGTATCTTAGGCGCCTAAACAAGGGGCTTCATAATCTTGATCCTACCATACTTGCTCCTTCGTCGGGTTCTGATTAGTTTTTTCCTTATCTTGGTTTGTAATAACTTAATCATATTTGGCTTTCGGTTGAACTTAGTTGCATTTGGTTAAACTTGATTTTATTTTGTTGAACATGTTTGTTATGCTTGAACAATGCTTACTTATAGTTTTATTATCTTGCCTATCTTGTTCATTTATTCCTCATTACTCTTCTTTTTCTTCCTTATTGATCTACTTCCATTATTATTTATTGGTTCCTTCCTTTGTCTTTTTGTGACGAAAAGGAGGAGAATTTTGATGTGAATTGTGATGGATGTGGTGTGGTTGTGAGAGTGGAAATGTAGTCCATTTTTTCATCCTTTTTTTTGAAAAGGGGAGTAAAGTAAGGGGGAGTTTTGTTAGAGGAGTAGATGCTACTTTATTACCTGTTGATAACTGGTGCATAATTCTTTCACTAGATTGTAACTGGTTTATGTTGATAACTGGTGCATGATTCTTTGTGCGTATAATGCTTATGTTATTTTGAAGTGTGCTTTGTCACAAATTTGACAAAGGGGGAGATTGTAAGTGCTATGGTTTCTAGCCCCTATGATTGTCAAATTTTGTAGTGCCAAAACCTCTTGAATTTGTGTCTTGTGTAGCGCATCTACATATTCAAGACTGTACGTGCTTCTCATGTATGAGAACAACGGTCTTTACCTCAAGAACTTCAAGTGCAAGTTTATATGTTCATGTTCAAGTACAACTTCAAGTGTGAATTCAATCTTTCAAGCTTCAATAGTTCAAGTTTTCAAAGCTTCAAGTCAAGACTCAAGACTCAAGCTCAAGCTCAAGCTTCAAGTCAAGCTTCAGAAGTCTCGAGTTCAAGCTTCCACATATGACAAGATCTCAAGCTTCGTGAACTTCAAAGATCATCTATCAACCAAAGGAAAAGAAGAACTTAATGTTCATATTTCACTAAAAAGGTTTGGTTGACCCTAGATTGACCTTAGGGTAGGTCATTTTGAATACATAATTCAAATGACATATTATATAAGTGCATAGTTTGTTTTTAGACTAGTCCTAGGCTGTGTTCGACTACTCCTAGCACTGGCTCAACCAGTCCAAGAATTCATCGACCAGTCCTAAAGTTGTTACTAATTTTCGAAAATTTTTGTTAAAGCCTCGACCAGTCCTGGAGACTGCTCGACCGGTCGTGTGAACAGTGTTCGACTCGTTCTCGACCAGTCCTACAGACTCGACTCAAAGTCCAGCAACTAAATTGGGTCGTACACGACCAATCGTGGACAGGACTCGACCGGTCGTGGAGGCTGCTCGACCGGTCGAGCAGGTCCTTCGACCAGTTGTGAAACGGTCTTATCTTATCGCACTCGAAATTTCAAAAATCTGTTGGTTCTACGACCAGTCGAGCTGACCGCATGACCAGTTGAGCAAGCGATTTCTGCAATTATAAATAGATCACGAATTTCAGAGTTTCATATCCAATTCAAGCTAAATCAATACACTACTCTGAGAGATAATTAGTTAGTCATTATTTTAAGCTATATTTTGCTCATTTAATATTCTCTTTATTTAGCTTTATTATATTTGATTTTGTATTCTATATTCCAATCATATTTGAAGAAGGGATTGAGACTTGCCCTTTTCTTAGAATCAAAATCAAATAGAGCTAACCCAACTTGATTTAATTTAAAATCAATTTAGAACCTTAAACCATTTCATATGTGAGTTTGGACATTGAACTTCTACGTTAAACTTCTACTCTAATTTGGTTCTTTCGGGCTGCATCAAAAGGAGAATATCCAGGTATTTTACATTATTGTAAATTCCATTTTGGTTTCATTGAGATTGTGCCAGAAAAATCTCTCTGTTTTGATTTGTCGGAGGTAATGTAGGAACTTAGAGTGTGGGGTTTTTGAATTGTGTAAGCCCACTTAAAAGACACAATTGTGAGGATTTTAGGTAAACTTTGAAAAACCTATTTTCATAGTGAACGCTAATATCCACTGTGTGAGGATATTAGGAGTGGAGTAGTTGTGTGGCTGTTGTTTAACAGTTAGTGTACACACAAACGAACCACTATAATTTCTGGTCTTGTGGTTGATTATTTATTTTATTTTGAGAATGTTGTAATTTCTTTTATGCAAGTGTGGGAATGTTGTAATAGCTTAGATTTCTTTTCTTGCTATTTATTTCTTTATTCCTCTATATCAGTTTGAGTTTTTGATACACAGATCGTTCTAGTAAAGTTGTCCTGTCATAAACCCTTGGTTTTTATGGTGTAAGGTTGTCCTTAGAACAACATCTGTATCAACCTCTCAACACTCGTACATTTGAGGTTGTCTTTAATTTCGGCATTGTGGGATTGTCTATTACTATTAGTATTTAATTTATTTAAATTCCGTTGTTATTTTTTAATTTGGCACAGTCCTATTCAACCCCCCTCTAGGACTTAATAGCTGGGCCTTTTCAAGATGAAGTCTTAATGGTTAGATTGAGAGAGTTTGGATGAAAAAGTTGCTGAAATTTTTGAGAGCTCTCTCTTGCTAGCAATAGAGGAAAATGAAAATGAGGAAGAAAGGGAGGAAAGAGAGATGAGAGAGAGAGAGAGAGAGAGAGAGAGAGAGTAGCTAGGTAGGCTCTCTCTCATAGGTAGGTATGATGACTTGTAAGAGCATGGGGAAGAAAAATAATCATGAGTTGTAAGAGATAGGCTAGGGTAGGGTAGCTATGGAGTAGGGTGGTAGGGTGGCTAGGGTAGGTAGGTGATGTCATCCTCATGATGACCTAGGAAAATGTATCATGGGTTAGGTGGGTCCCACAACGTGCGGTCCACGACCATAATCATGCGCTGCCTACATCTTGTGATCTAAGTGTCGGATCGGTACGCGAGACGCGGTGACGGCGGGGTCGTAATGGCGCGGGTCTCGGGCTGAATCGGATCAGGTTTATAGGATGAGACTCAGGGTCGCGTGCAAATGAAATCAAAAGGTTGCGGGTCGCTGCAATTCGACTGGGAGGACCGCGGGATCCTAGGGAACGGAACGGATACTAGACATGGGCTTGACACTATTGTTTTCCCATGGTGTGGTCCACTCGAGATTTTGATCTGCCTCATTTATGGGATAGAGCACTAAAATAATGTGTAAAAATGGATGGACGGTGTGGATAGAACACACAGATCATGGTGGGACCCACAGAGCACCGACCACTAGCCACCTAGCTAGTGGCAGCGTCACTAGCCCGCGTCCCTTGCTTGCCAGGAGGGCCATCTACTTTCAAAAGATTGTCAAATCAAGTGTGTACTCGACGGAAACGGATTGGCTGCTCCCCTGCCAGCAGCCCGGTGGTTGGTGGTCGGTGCTCTGTGGGCTGCTATGATGTATGTGTTTCATCCATTCCGTTCATCCATTTTTAAAGATCATTTTAGGGCTCTAATTCCAAAAATGAGAGGGATATAAATCTCATAGGGACCACATCACAGCGAAACAATAGTGATTGGATATCCACCATTAAAATCCTCCTAAGGCCCATTGTACTGTTTATTTGACATCCAATCTGTTGATTAGATCATACAGACCCAGATGAAGGGAAAAAACAAAGATCAGCTTCATCTAAAACTTTTATGGCCCCAAAAAGTTTTTAATGGTCGACATTCATTCAACACTGTTTCCTATAATGTGGTCCACTTGAAATTGGTATATAGCTCATTTTTTGTCGCACACCATAAAATGATATAGAAAAAAGGATGGACGGCATGGATGAAACACATACATCATGGTGGGGCCCACAGAGCACCGACAACCGGCCATTGGCTGGTGGCAGGGAGTAGCCAATCCGTTTCCCATGAAAAGAACGCCACCATGCAGATGAGCTGACCACCTTAAAATCAGCCTATCGTCGCCGGATTCGCCGTAACACGCACTGCGCATGCATTCCATGCTGAATTGGTACTTCTAAGAAGTTATCTAGACCTTTGCTAAGCCACACGCTTGCACAAGGCATACCATCTACACGCCACCATTCTTGCTAGTGTGGCAGACATGTGCAATATCCAAGCCGTTCATTTGGTTGGGTCCAATATATAGATCTTCTCACCCAAAAATAGAGCTGATGATCAATCAGTAGCTGCCACTATATTAGAAACAGGTGGATGGGTTCGAAATCTTGCAACCACTACAGTCAAACATTTGTTTCTTAAACTATGGCCCACCTGAATGGTTTGGACTGAACTCATACTTGGCTGGGCCATCTACACAGTGGTATGCTTTTGATGTATGGATTGGATCTCATTCTTACATGCAATGCTGGCACATGTGTGACCTTACATGATCAGACAATTCTAGGAAATCCGAAGTTCCTAACCATTCCCATCTATTGCTTTGAAAATGGATGGCTGAAATGAAAAAGGCCAAATTAGAGATGGATTGGATGATCAGATCATCAAGAAATTTTCAAGGCAGCCCTTGTAATGTGTGGGTGGACCTAATGGAAGGTCTGGATTTGATCAGTTGGGTTGCAACTGTCCTGATGCAACTAAGAGCTCTGATACCACATCAATTCCCTTATTTATATTCTATCATAGAAAGGTTTAATAAATAGCCCTGGCTTTGCACATTGAAAGCTCCATCCCTTACAATCCATTCATTCAAAATGGCCCCAAACTCTCATTACTCTCTCATGTTTCTTCTTTCTCTAACTCTCATCCTCCAATCCTCATCATCCCAGCTGACCCAAATTGCAATGGATCCTATTCACGAAGTGTGCAGCCAAACAGCCTATGATGAATTATGCGTCGCTTGTCTCGAATCAGATCCCCGAAGCTCAACTGGAGATCTGAATGTCTTCGCCGATATCCTGATTGGCCTCGCGTTATCAAATGTTACAAATACATGTCCATACATATCTAAGCTTTATAACGAAACCGCCGAGCCTATACTGAAGAATTGCCTCAATCTATGTTTGTTTGAATATGAAGAAGCTGTCTATGATCTCAAAGACGCGCTCACTTCTCTCGCTGCAATGGACTATTCCAAGCTGTATCATGACATGGCCGACACACTCGATGCTGCATTCACATGTGATGACTGTTTCACTGCACCACCGTTCCCTACATCGCCATTGACACAACAGACTTTGTTCTTGACACAGCTATCCAGTATCACTTTGATGATCAACGATATGCTCGCAAGTTCTTCATAGAATTACTAAGGCTTTATCTCCTTTCTTCTACTTTAATTGTAATAGTATTTTATCGTCTTAGGCCATGTTTGGAAGCATAAGTGAATAAAATTGCAATAATGAATGATGTTTACAAGTATTTATATAATGAATCCAGAATGAAAGTATTCAATTATAGCTTCACGAATTGGTGGATCACAAGTAGGGCTGACAGTACGGGCAGGTTGGGTCGGGTTAGTGCTCAACCGTAGCCCAACCCAAGGTTCCTATACCTCAACCCTAACTCAATCCAACCTAACCTCAGGTTAGGAATTCTCAATCCAAGCCTAACCCAAGCGGGCTCGGTGAGGTTGGTCCGGTTGGTTGGGTGCAAATGCATGATAATATTTTCATTATCATATTAGTCTATTATATTTTTAATATACATCTTATTTTTTATATGTATGATTTTATTAATGATTTATATAGTTATTTATTGTAAAGAACTTTATTTTTTCTAAACAAACAAGCTATAATATAGGATAACTACACAGTCTATTTAGGAGAGAGAAATGTGGCATATCTTATTAACTTGAGTCATCAGAAATGACGTAGACTAGAGAAATCCAACCGCACTGGAATTTCTTGCGCCTTCAATACAGATGATCCGCAATCAATATTTATAATTTATAAGTAACTTATATATCGATCGGGTTTGGGTTTGGGTTGGGTCAGGCAACCCAAGACTCAACCCTAGCCAGACCCAAGTTTTATCAGATTGGTGTTTATATAGCCCAAGCCCGAGACCGAACCCGATGCATCATGCCCAAGCCCAACCCAATGTTGGGTCGGTCGGGTTGAACCTGCCCAACTTTCAGCCCTAATCACAACGAGTTCATTGGGTGGGCCACACTGTGTATGTTCCCCTTCACAAAATTTAGATGGATCCTTGATGATGA
Organism: Magnolia officinalis; assembly: GCA_021015155.1. NCBI lineage: Eukaryota > Viridiplantae > Streptophyta > Magnoliopsida > Magnoliales > Magnoliaceae > Magnolia > Magnolia officinalis. The sequence goes on from JAJHSJ010000013.1 coordinate 9,579,419, forward strand.
GAGATGGCCCACTGATGTACATTGATGGACTTTGATCATGTCCATTAAGTTTTTAATGCAGTTCGGCCCACCTGATGATTATACTGGCCTAATTTGCAGCACAGCTGGGTCGCATACAGCTTGGGATCTATAAAATAAATGGCTTGGATTTCAACATGCACCCCACTGCCCAGGAGAAAGATGGATCCTTGATGAGTAGAGGTGGTCCACGGATGTATATTGATCATGGACTGTTTGATCTTCACCATCCAGTTTCACTACATTTCCTGTGCAGTTTGGCCAACTTGATTATTAGACTGGGATAATTTTCGGGCCAGGGTACATTCGAGCTTCAATGGGTGGCTTGGATCTCTGCATGTGTGTGACTTCAAACATGTAATTTTTTCAAATGCAATGGAAGGGTAAGACCGCTATGATACCTCATCCACAATCTGGTGAGCAATTTGCATTGATCACTACAACAACTAGGAATTTTAGCGGCGCTCGAAAGCGCCGCGAAAATCCCAAAAGAGCGCCGCCAATAGTAATAGTGCCGATTAATGGGTATGTCGGGAAAAGTATTGGTGGCGCTATGTGAGTTTTAGCGGCACTTGTCTGAGCGCCAATAATTGTGAGTTTTCCGACGCGAATAACAACCGATAAAACTTGTTCGAGCGCCAGTAGAAGAGGTCTCTGAACACTTTTTCTTATGACAAAGCGCCGTCAACTTTGTACACAAGCGCTGCTAAAACCTGTTGTATAGATTTGATAGGCCCTAACATGCCAGTAATTTTTTTAATTATATATAATTCAATCAAAACCTGTATTTTTAAAATATTTGAAACATAAAAATGATGCCATACAAATAAAACTGAATATTAAACAAAATTTATATTACTAGACAATAAAAAAAATATAATATTTATTACAATACACATCTGCAATTTGATGAGTTGGCTAAAAAATATTAATGTTAATTGATAACTAATAGACATGATCTCTTTCCCCCTTTGATGAATTGTAGATTTCAACATCACTTTGCCTGCTGAGTTAATGAAGTAGGAAACCTGCCATTGAGAGAAGAATCAACCAGTCAGCAATGAGACAATTGCATCTCCAGGGGCCCCATTTGACCTGGCCAGCAAAGCCAGGTTGATTTTTTTTTTTTCCTTTTCTTTTTTTTTTTCTTTTTCCTTGGACTCCAAACTCAACAATTGGGAGACTAAACCAATATATACTGTTACTAATATTTCTAAACAAGGTCTCAAGTCTAACCAGTTGGACCACAATTTATAGTCCACCCAGCAAATAACTTCTATTCTATCATATGTGTGTGCAACATTTGTATGTTGTGTGGTGCAACATTTGAAAGGTTGTGAGTAATATGCTGGATGGATGGTTACTTATGGTCCAACTGGTAGAACATGAGAACTCTTCTTAAAATTATAAATATTCAGTCTGAGTTGGATCGAGTCTTCCAGTACACCTGACCCAGCTGGACATCAATCCAGTTAAATTTTCAGGTTTTTGAAAGAACTGATCCTTGTCCGAGTCAGATACGACTCACCGAGTTAACTAATTGAGGTTCATCAAATGTGTACACACCTTTCTGACATTAAAAGAGTGTATATAAGATCACCTGGGCACAGTGTTAGATGTAGACTGCTGAAACAAAAAACAAATATGTAAAGTAAGATGTGCTCATACATAAAAGAAAAAGAAAAAAAAAAAAAAAACCTGTACAGTCTAAGGTCAGCCATATATATAAAAATAAAAATAAAAATAAATTCTATGCACATGGTGTCTTAGGGTGGCTCTCCCTTCATCCTCTTCTTCCTTTTTCATTAAGTTTGGCTCTAACTTTGGGGAGAGGATTCTGCTTAGGAGTCAGAAATTGCTCCTAGTTGTATTTCATTATATATATATAAAAAAAAAAGTAGTAAAATTTTTGAAGAGCAATAGTGTAAAAAGTACTAGAAACATTGAAGCAAATGAAAATTGAAACACATGAAAGAAATTGCCTGGGGCATGGCTTTAAAAACAGGTCAGCTTGGCAATAACCATATAAAAAAAAAACTTGCCTTCTTTTCAGCAGCACCAGCTTTACAAGCAGCAATTGACACAACTAATATAGCATTGGCACCAAGTTCCCCCTGCATCCTGAAATGTTGCAGTCTAGATATTATAACTGATAAAGTGGGCATGTAATGAATTTCAATTTACCAAAAAAGAAAAGAAGATTTTCTCCACATTGGTATATCTATATCATCAAATAGATCAAGTGGACCGAATCTTTTTTATATAAGATACACAGACGCAAAAGAGTGAATTTCAATTTCAAAGCAATTTGCAAATATGCAGATTTTTTATTACTATGATAGTTAGCTAGCAGAGGCACCCATTACAAAGTAAAGAAGAAGTGTTGGGCCCAGGTGCATGCTTGGTCAAGGGCTGCAACTTGGGTTCAGACCCAAGTTCTGGTTGGCCTAGTATTGGAAAACACCAAACCAATTTGAAAAGCCCATCATGGACACCTATCACAATAACATGACAACTAAAGGTTCCATTAGATTACAGCACCAAATGTGTAATCTCACGTTAGGCCTAGAGCCATAGGGCCAAAAATCAAGCTGACTTATTATTCAAGTGGGCCACAATGCCTTATTTACTCCAGTGGAGATCATGCCATCCATCCACATTGCCACTGTAGTGGAAGAGAATAACTGTAAAATTCTTTGGAAAAAAAAAAAAAAAACTGAATTCCTTGAAATTAGATGAAAATTGGTTTGCTCAAATGTACATGACAATGGATGAGAAATATTACTTTCTGAACAATGGCATCAACATTGCCACTGTAGTGGAAGAGAATGCTACCATCAACTGATGAGTAAGAAAACTTAAACAGGAAGTTAAGAATATAGTAACATGAAATGGCACATAATGTAGTACAGAAAACCCACCCACTAAAATCCAGTCAGTACAAATGAATTAAAAAACAAAAAGGAAAAGAAAAGCTAAAACCGATTCTTGAAAATTGTTCATGCATGAGATGTCTTGCAAATAAGAAGATACACTCCTCCCAGTATTTCACAGTCAATCTACACCAAAAACATTATATTTAACACGTCTAAGAATTAGAAGTCAACATTCGCTTTCTATATATTAGAGTGGCAATGGAGTCATTCACCTGCTTCTTTGTCAAAGGCAATGTAGCCACCTTCACAATATAACAGTGAGCAAGATAATTGCAAATCCATATGCATAGGGAACATGTAAAGTTGCAAGTCCATCCTTCAGCACCTGTCACCAATGCAATAGTTCAATCATTCACATCTACACCGGTCCTCAATGCACCAAAATCGTGCATTGATACTATTCCTTGAGAGAAAGAGGATAGACCCTGTGAGAAATGGCCAATATGTTCGAACTATAAACCAACAACAAAATTACAGCCTTTCTAATGTCACAGCAGCAGCTGCCTGTGATGAGTTTGATAAATGAAATACCCAACTTTTTACTACTTCCTATCTTCACATCGTTCCACACACATGCAGATACTATTCCTTGAGAGAAGAGGATAGACATTTACATAAATTTACTTTGAAGAAAGGTTTTAGTATAATGACCTTCCGTGTCCATCACCATGGAAAGGTGATGCATAATCAGCTGATGGATTAAATTGTCCAGCCGCAATTGCAGCAGCTGCAAAATGTTGGGCTCCAACTATCTTCCCATTACAGAAATCCCTCTTAGTGTCTGGATAAACTAGAATGCCAGAATAGAGGACTTGGTGGCATGACATACCACTAGACTGCCATCTTCTAAACTTGTGGTGTATCTCAAAGTCCAGAAGTCATGTGGAGGAGCTAAAGTTGTTGGAGCATACATCTGAAAACAACTGAGATGTCAGTGATCTGGATAGGGGAGAGAAGTGATGGTTCTGATAATGGACAGAGATGGGCTAAAGTCATACTACTCTTACCAACCTGCATGTATATCAGTTCAATTGTCCCTCTGTTTCCAGCGAATCCGGACCAGGCTATTCACCAAAACAAAAAAAAAAACAAAAATGAGAAGGTAATTTTTTTTTTCTCCGATTAACATGAGGGTAAGGTGCATAAGTTAGCAGTAAATTCAAATTCCAAACACAAAAAGGCTTCTTACATTGATAGAATGAATAATAGAAATAACACGGTTACTAAAATACAAAGAAGTAGGGTTAAGGATCAAACACCTTCATCCCAGGCATCTGGACCCAATCGACAGCAGTTCCTGTAGCCTTCGCAAGGAACTCTGCCAAGGTCTCCTCTGCAATTGACAGGAGTCTGGACAAAACACAAAAGAACCAAAGATCAAAATCAGCAAAAGAAATAATGGCGTCTAAATTGGAGAGGTATGGAGGGAAAAAAAAAAGATTTTGGTAATTTAGATTACCCAGCGGGATTATTAGCATCCTTTAGGGGATGCTGAGGAGTGGTAACCACAGACTCGCAACTTGTGTCTGTAGTGGCTACAGAAGCCTGCAGAAAAGTGTCTATAATTAGAGAACTCCACATAAAGAAACCCAATACATACTAAAAGAAAGAGGATTCATAAACTGGCTTCTTATTCTTCCATATACCATAGTCAAGAGAATCATGATAATTTTTCTGCTATAAAGAGAAAAACAAGTTCTTATTTGCCATTATCTATCTTAACAGGAAACCTCTCCATCATGGCATTTAGAAGATTTCAAGTGCTATAAACCAGAAAAGAAAACCTCCCAATTGATTCTGCTCATAAATTTTCACAAATAATGCTTATGGTAACTTGTAATCGGCCAATATAATTTGCACATATTGAACTCAAAACTAAATTTCTCTGAGAGTGGGGCAAACTTGCTCTAAATCTCAACACAGATAATATGAATCAGCATAACATGCTTAGATTGAAGAAAAAACTAAAAATTGTCTAATGATGGGTTACAAAAAGTACCCTTGCATGCTTTTTATGAGTAGAATCCTAAATGCTTGAATCAATGGTTTGGATCACTAAGCTGTGGGAACCACTTGCCTCAAGGCATATATACTCTCCTCAAGATCCAGAATTCCTCTTCTAGTTCATTATCAAAATTATGCAATTTTATAAGACAAGACAATTTTTAAAGTTAGGGTGTTACTCGATCTTTTATCAAAATTCTGATGGAACGACTTGTATATTAGGAACTAAATACGATGGGAAAATCTCCAATCATTTACTGTCATACGTCATTCTCAAACCTGCTCAATGGCAGCCACTACATCTGTTACAAATCCTCCAAAGAGACTATAAAGGGCTTTGTAAACCACAATCCTGAAAGGCAGACATACAGGATGGTATTGGTACGATTTGTTGATAATGGCCAAAAAGTTATGGAAATCAGGTTAAATCTCCTTACCTTGCACGAGGAGCCATCCCACTTGCTTTGCCAAATTCATATCCATGCATTTTCACAGGAATTCCATTATTTCCAGCTGCAATTGCTGCCATGTGACTGGTAAATTGGTAACCAATGTCAAAAATAACAACATAATGAATAAAAATGACAAAAAACAGGGAACAGAAAACTAGGATATCAGGAATGCCGAAGATCAACAACAAATTTCCATAAGTACCAAATTAGTAATTTCTCAAACAAATGACTGGAATGAACCACTTCCAAATTGGAACTACTGTGGCTTTTCATAAATGTACAAATATGATCATAATCAGAACGAAAAAGGAAAATACCAGACTGAAATACACAAAAGAAAGGCTCACCTAAATTTCTTTAGCATGGGTTCAACATCTCCCAGCCTCTGACTATCTCTACAAATCCATGGCACTTCCACCATCGTGGTGAATAGATGTCCATTAAACAAAGTACAAAAATCAGACCAATGGCCAGATCCTACAAATGCTAGTGTGTGGGTCCCTGCATAGAAGTGCTATCCACTTCCTCGTGGTAGAAGCTGGCAAACATGTGGGCGATAGGGAATGTTGACCTCGTGGGCCACCATGTGCACAGGCCATACTATAATAAGAGGGTTGGACAGGTGCAACCATCATACCAGTGGCTTGTAGATGGAACAGCTAGAGCAGAGTTTGACGTTCAAGCAATGGGACTGATTCGGAAGAGAAATGTCCCTGTTTTATACTATTCCTGGTAATAAATAAGTCAGAATAGTTAAATCCTAAAACAGTTTCAACAAAAACGATGGACAAGATACAGACAGGAACAATCTATGAAGGTTTTATCTAATACATTTGAACTTGTGAATCAGATCAACGCCATCAACAACCCTAATTCGAGAATCTGCAGATGTAATAAGCATTTATAAATTAGCGATTCGACCATGCAAATCCCTAAAAATGGATTCGACAATGCAAATCCCTAAAAATGGATTCGACAATGCAAATCCCTAATTAGGGATTTGTATTCAACAAAGCATATTCCTAATCAAGTATTCTAAATTTCAGAAAGCAACAACAAGAAGAGAAAAGCATTACATCATACCTGAGAATCTAAGATTCACGAGCAGCAGAAGACCGAACTGCAGCAGAGGGTCGAGGAATAGGGTTTCGAGAGAGATCGATAGGGAGAAAGTATCTATCTCACTTGAATTTTCTGAAATCCAAATCTAGTAAATCACCACCATAACTAGTCAAAAAACCTTGCAAAGTGCAGAATAGATCCAAACCCCTAGGAAACGAGAGAGTAGCACATCTAGATATTACAGTGAGATCCCAAAGCAGGTTGCTGCAGCAGGAGAGATCCCAAAGCAGCCGTGAGATAGAAAGAGGAGAGAGAGAGAGAGAGAGAGAGAGAGAGAGAGGTAGGAAATAGGACAGAGTCGCGCTGGCTAGCTAGTAAAATTTATTTTTATTTTATTTTTATGGTGAGATATCTGTCAAGTTGGTCTTACATAGCGCCGATGAAGGAGTAGCCCAAATGCCATGTATACCACTTTTTGTTGTAGTGTGAAAAGAATAAAGGGTATCTATCCCACATTGGAAGGGAAAGAGAGGGAGGGTAAGGAAGAAGAGTATAAGATAGTGGAAGAAAGAGATGAAAGGTATCTTTGCGCTTGGGGCAATGACGTAGCTAGTGAGGTTATAACCGAGGCGCGTCAATTGCTGGTTGAAAACTATTTCCAAACCCCCTCTTTGGCCAGGGTTCAGCCCTATGCCACTGAGAATTTCTGAAAGGGTCCCCACTAATCATGGGTAAGGCCCTGCAATCCTCATAAAAGAATTCAGAGAATCTATCCTATGAGCACTGACGCTCCTCGAGCTCCAAGTTGTACGAATGGTTCAAAGGAAGGAGATCAAAGTTACATGAGCCCCATAGTGATGTATTTATTATATTTACACCCTTCATCTTTTTTAGAGACCATTTTAGAGTATTAACCAAAAAATGAATCATATCCACAGATCATTTGGACCACACCACAAATAGCAGCAGAGGTTACAAAGACCTAAATGAAGAGAAAAAACAAATTTCATATTGATCCAAAACTTCTGTGACCCTATAAGGGGTTTCAATGGTAGACGTTCAATCCCCCACTGCTTTTTGTAGTGTGGTCCACTTGATAGTTATATCTGTCTTATTTTTCGTCTCAAGCCTTAAGACTGGCTCGCAAATGGATGGACAGTTTGGATATAACACATACCTTATGATTAGAACCACAGAACTTGCTGATGTCAATACACCAACTATATAGCTGGTGGGAGGTACACCAGTGAATCCGCTTCCCTATCCTACAATCCTATCATCCACATGTGCCAGGACTTGACCCCACCACATAAGGCGATTTTTATCTAAGACCAAAGGGTGAGAACTGTAATTGGGCCCATCACATAAGGTGATTTTTATCTAAGGCCAAAGGGTGAGAGCTCAACCTAAGCTGGACTCAATTTATTAACAGATCCAAAAGATGGGACCCGGGTCGGGTCCACTGGGTACCTTTGACAACCCCTGTCCCTGGATTGGAAATCTTGGAGGGTCATCTTAGCTCATCAATGGGTTGGCCAACAGAAAGATAGTTCTTTAATTGGGATCTGCTACCATCCCCCGTACCTCGCCTGTTCGAAGCTTGGGACAGGCGGAGGCGACGAGGGCCACTATGATGTATAAATTTTATCCACACCAGCCATCCAATTTTTCATATCATTTTAGAGTACTGGACCAAAATTAAGGAAGATCCAAGGCTCAAGTGGACCACACCACAGGAAGCAGCGGTGTTAAGGATGCCCACCATTGAAACCTTATATTCTCCACCGTGTCGTTTATTCTCCATCCAACCTGTTTATATGGTCATATACACGTGGATGAAGTCAAAAAATAAATATAATCTTGATCCAAAACTTCTGTGGTCCCTAAGAATTTTTTCAACAGTAGAAATTTAATCCCCACCGTGTGCTCCATTTGATCCTTGTATCTTCGATATTTTTGGAATAAAAATCTAAAATTATATGGAAAAATGGATGGACGGTATGGATAAAATTCATACACCACAGTGGCCCTTGTCGCCTCCGCCTATCCCGAGCTCTGAACAACCCCCCCTTTTTCCATTTGCCCCTCCTGCATGGGAGATATTCAAACCCATCAAACCCTTTGATCATAGAAAGGTTATGATAATTGTAAATGCTTGAAGCAAAAGAGCCAAATTCTCAAGGTTTGATTATGCAAATGTCATAGGACCGTTTATGCAATTTGAAACCTATATTGTAAGAATTATAACCCACACGTGAGCAGCGGATGAATGGTATAGATCACTCTTATTTGCATAATGTGAGACTCACACAAGTGTGATATGTACAGTTTAATGTTATGCCCCACAGTACCTATGGACACCCCACTTCAAATAAGAACAAACTACGTTTTAGGCTTCAGCTTGACTCTGATAGTCTTATGTAAACTCAGAAATCATTGAAAATCGAAAGAGGCCAGATGAGGAGCCCTCGACATTTTACGAAGATAATCAAGAGACCTGATTGGCAGATCCAAAATGCATCAAAAAATTATCCACATCCAAGGACCACACCACCAAAATCGTCATTTAGAAGTGGCTTTAACCCGTTCCTAAAGGACAGTTTAAAACCGTTCCTAAATCAGGCGTCGCAAAAGAACAGGAATGGTTCAGAACTGTTTTGGGCAACGTTTCAAATTTTAGAAACAAAATTTTAGGAACGATTTTTAACCGTTCTAGTGCCAACGGTCACATTTGGGAACAAAATTTTAGGAACGGTTTTAAACTGTTCTTAATGTTGTCAGCAGTCAAATTTTAAGATGAAATTTTAGGAACAATTTCAAACCCTGATAAATACAAAATTTAGGGTCAATAGAAATAAATTAACAGAAGTTTATTACATTCAATCAAAATAGAGATTAATCTAAAGAAAAACATAAGAAGCAGGGAGGTATGCTCGTCTTAAGACTGCAATTAAGTTCGTTTATCTAAAAATATATACAATGTTGAGTAACAAAGCATCAATGTACTGGAGTGGGATCCATTTCCGTTCCATCATTCAGATCGACGGTCGAAGGAGAAGCGATTGCTGATCGGGAGGTATTCTTCTGCTACTACCAAGTCCATGCAAATGGAAAACCCCAAATCGATGCTTGCAATTAAAAGTACAAGGTCTCTAACAGGCAACAATACAAGTCATTTCTTGACACCTGCATATTTTAAGCAATAATGGATTAGAGAGAAATGAATGCTTGACAAAGCCAGTTAGAAGTCCACATAATTCTAATAAGCCAATGTTCTCACAATGTCAGTTGGTAAATTATTTCTTTTACAATATATTTCAATATTTAAGGGAAAAAATACCTACGTTTTTTAAGGACTAGATCAGAAAGATATCCATAGCCAAATAATGCTTGACGAAGCCAATTTAGAAGTCTACATGGTTCTTCTAGTAAATCTTTTCACACCATTTAGATGTTCCTAATAGCTAGACCGTTAAATTTTGTTTGTGATACATGGTTTGCACTTTACATAATGAAATTTTTTTACAAATTTGTAGGGCAAAACTTGAGTCATAGATGAGAATTGAGATGCCTTTCACATTGGGAAAATCGTACCACATTGGATTCCTGGTGCAGCAACATTCTAAAACGCTGCTAAAGTCATACCGCAATAATGAGCATGCTGAGGTAATTTTAAAAAATAAAAATTAAAAATTAAAAACATAATAGTTAAGGATACATTTGGTGGCAAAATAATGATAATTGAAAAGGGAATATTGGAAGTTAAATAGCAAAGCCAGAGATAACGAGCATTCATAGCTTTACCCAAGGCAAACCATAGCCTATTACTCCTTAGCTATAAATAGTTTCAGCAGAAAATGGCATTACCCATAACACAAAAAAAAAAAAAAAAATTAAAAAAAAATTAAAAAAATTTAAAAAAATGGGTGAAGCAAAAGAAAGCTAACAATGCAAGGAAGTTGCAGAGACCAAAATGCCAAATGAAATATTACATCAAGATACCCAAAAACACAATCCACATTCTCTAGTAACTATATGTCATTCATATATTTGAAAATCCAAATGAAAATAGTTGAAGAAGACTGTCATATATGTCATTCATTACAGGAAAAAACTGCTCTAGTAACTATAGCACAGAAGCTCCATTCCCCAAAATGCAACAAGAACCTATATGGTACCTGATTGTCCTTTCAAGTCTTCAATAGCTTGTAGCTTGGCCTTTGTTTTCTGCAGTTCAGCTTGTAATGCCTCTATAGTATGTTTTGCCTCATTATCAACAGCCAAGGTATTCACCATTCGCAAAACCTTTGTATTTGCAGCAAAATAGTCACCGTGCCCCAGCTGCAGGCAAAGCATGTTAAAAGATGTTGAGTGTTGACTGGTATAAACCAGTGTGAGTGCTCGTAGTCAAAAGTACATTGATATACAAGGGTGATAGCCAAAACATATTCAGAACTACATTGATATGCAAGGGTTTGCACATTTTTTCTAATGAGTACCCAAATGTAGATCTAATGAGTACCCAAATGCAGATCGGATTGAATTGCAACAACTAAAATGATATTACTGAATTTTAAAAATTCAATTCACCTGGTGTATCTGGTATCCAAGTTTCAGAATGCTAAAAGGTTCCTACTTACCTTGGTTGTCCAACATTTGCCTTCTCCATTGTCGATGTCGCCAATCAATGCAATGTAGTTCCAATTCTTGATGATGTTGTACGGGCCATCATGGATCTCAACTTTGATAGTTTAGCCTTATCCAATTTTTATTTTTATTTTTTTAAATAATAAAAAAAAAAAGCGGAGTTAGTGAGTTGTTTGGGAAAGAAGATATTTTCATGGATGCAGTTGGCTAATGAGATACCTGTTCACACCCCAAGTATAAGGTTGTAATGTAGTAATAAACTCAATAAGACCGAGGTCGAATCTAGAGGGACTGAAACCTGTACATAGTCTGAAAATAACCTGAACTAGAGCTAGAATAAAATGAAATCTAAATCGAATGAAATTGAGGGAATAATATGGTGAAATATTAATCGTAAATTTAAAGGTGGAAAACTAGGGTGCCAAGGATCCACTTGTATCAATTGAGAAGCTACCTTGTATTGATTCAGGGACACAACTGGAATCAGAATCCTATCCTATCCAGTTGGTAAGAAGAGATTTGTCAGATCTCTAAACTTATCATGGATCTAATCATCAATAGATAAGAGTGGTGAAGATTTGGAAGTGATCCCGTCACCTAACCATGCCTAGGAGACGATGGCAAACAACAGCAATTTACCAATCTCATGGTCAATTATAAGAGAATTGTGAAGGTTAGGAAGGATTCAGTCACCCTACCATGCCCATGAGACGATGGTGAACAACAAGTCTACTAATTTCACAATCTTAATAATGGAAAGAACATAGTTAAAGCTATCACAGATCCATTGTAATTTAAGTCACAACAAACCATTAAAAACTAAAAGCATACTTTAATAATCAAACTAAAATCCATAAGGTTCAACAAGACATGAATCAAAACAAAACAACCACCCTAATCACGCTACAAGCTTCACGTCTTAGCCCTAGCAACATGATTAGGCTAGATCCCTTAAACAAAAATAAAATAAACAAAAAGAAAAAAAAAAACAACTCTACTCTCTCTCCCTCCTGTGATTCACGTCCAAGCTCACTGGATGATTTCCTGGCTATTTCTTTTATAGGCAGCATGAGGCTAGGTCAGCTGGCGAACCGACCTTGTTTACGCAGCCGGTGCGTATCTCTTACGCAACTGCGTGCGGAACCAAGAAAAACAGCAAACTTGTTGTTTTGTTTTCACTCGCAGCCGTGATCATCCAAGTGCGGGGTTGACTCATCTTCAGGATGTTTTGGATTGCCGAGAAGATGAACGGGTTGGATCTCCCCATTGGCCAGCCGTGGTGGTCCACCTGGATCGTCAGATCCGTGCGCAAAATAGGGATCGAGCACGAGGTTGCGCTGGTGATTTGTGGGGCCCATGATCAGGATTCTTTGAGAAATCCAGTCCGTCCATTGAATGAGGCTCGAAAAACCGGTCAGCGAGGACGTGTTGCAACTCAGGTTTGGTGTGGCCAATGGAATTTTTCATTGCACCGTCTATCTTTCGTTTGGATGCTCTCTTCCTGTATGCGTGTGCATTGATGCAAATGGTCTCCATGGCTATGGTCGACGCCCCCCCTGGATGCATTGGACAGTTGGGATCATCAATCTGGATGATGATGGTGGCCCACTGACGTTGGGTCGTGGTTGTCATGAGTCGTAGTTATCATGTTATATGGGTCGTGGTTGTCATGGGTTATAGTTATCATGTTATATGGGTCGTGGTTTTCATGTTATATAGGTTGCGGTTGTTACATGTTCACTTCATTTACTATCAAATGAAAGGATAGTCATTGGTACAATAGTCTAAGGCCAACAATGGGGAGATTTGTTCCATATACCTTGTCGGTCAACTCGGCGTGGGTCCAAAAAGTCCTGACTTGGGCAATGTCTACTTCTAACAAACATCACAATTAGCCTAGAAGGTTTCAACAGTGGGTTCCATTGTCACCATTATTTGCTATTATGTGACCCACACGAGCTCTGAATCAAGTTTATATTTGGGCCCTAGCCCTAAAATGACACGGCAAAAAGGATGGGCGGCATGGATTATACACATACATCAATGTGGGCCCCACGAGTTTGGTCCTTGGCCACGCGCAAAAAAAGGTTCTGTACACATCACTTTCTTGGCATTAAATACGACGTAACTTCTTATTCCCTAGAAAACCATACAACTACTGAAACAAGGACAAGGGCATTTTGTTCCAAGTAATTTTTGGAAGCTTGTCAAAAAGCTCCTATTAGGATATATGGAATGTCGTAGCTTTCTAGATAATTTGCCCAAACTTCGAGGTCAGTACGGTCAAATTCCCCCACTTGAATATATACCTTTAAGCAAACCTAATATAGTAGCGGATTAGGTGTTTCCAGGCGACACCGATCTCAGTCCGGTGTTGCGCTACATGGTGCTTGTCGGAAACGGATTGGTTACTCACCCTACCACTAATGGTCAGTGTTGCATGGGCCCAACATGATTTATGTGTCTCATCCATGTTGTCCGTCCATTTTTTCAGACAATTTTATGATATGAATCTAAAATTGAGGTATATAAAAATCTCAAGTGGGGTCACACAGTGTTGATTGAACTCTCACCAATAAAAACTTCTTGGGGCTACAAAAGTTTTGGATCAAGCTGATATTTGTATTTTTACCTTCGTCAAGGTCAGTATGACCTAATCTACAGGTTGGATAAACATTACAATGGGCCTTAGGAGGTTTGTAATAGTAGACATTCAATCACTCTTATTTTCCCATGGCGTGGTCGACCTGAGATTTTGATCTGCCTCATTTATGGTATAGAGCACTAAAAGGATTTGTAAAAATGCCTCATTTATGGTATAGAGCACTAAAATGATGTGTAAAAATGGATGAAAGTTGTGGATAGAATACACAGATATGGTGGGACCCACAGAGCACCGACCACTAGCCACTTAGCTGGTGGCAGCCTCACTAGCCAAATCACGTCCTCGTCAGGAGGGCCATCAACTTTCGGAAACGGATTGGCTACTCCCCCTGCCACCATCCCCATGGCTGGTGTTCAGTGATCTGTGGGCCCTACCATGATGTATGTATTTTATCCATGCCATTCATCCATTTTTACAGATCATTTTAAGGCTCAATCCAAAATGATAGAGGGATAAAAATCTCAAGTGGACCACGGCACAGGAAAACAATAGTGATTGGATATCCTCCATTAAAATCCTCCTAAGGCCCACTATATTGTTTATTCAACATCCAATCTGTTGATTAGGTCATGCAGACCCACGTGAAGGGAAAAAACAAAGATCAAAGATCAAATTGATCCAAAACTTTTATGACCCCATAAAGTTTTTTTCCTGTAATGTGGTCCACTTGAGATTGGGATATAACTCATTTTGGTCTCATACTATATAAAATGATCTAGAAAAATAGATGGATGGCATAGATGAAACACACACATCATGGTGGGGCCCACATAGCACCAACCATCAGCCATCGGCTGGTGGCAGGGGGAGTAGCCGATCCGATTCCTCAACTTTCAAAAAGATTGTCAAATCGAGTGTGTACTCAACGGAAACGGATCGGCTACTCCCCTACCACAAGCCCCTGGCTGGTGGCTGGTGGTCCGTGGGCTCCACCATGATGTATATGTTTCATCCATTCCATTCATCCATTTTTTTAAGATATTTAGGGTTTATCCCAAAAATGAGAGAGATATAAATCTCAGGTGGACCACAGCACAGGAAAACAATAACGATTGGATATCCACCATTAAAATCCTCCTGAGGTCCACTGTACTGTTTATTTGACATCCAATCTGTTGATTAGGTCATACAAACTCAGATGACGGGAAAAATAATTAAAGATCAGCTTGATCTAAAACTTTTATGGCCCCCAAAAAGTTTTTAATGGTCCACATTCATTCAACACTGTTTATTATAATGTGGTCCACTTGAGATCGGGATACCTAATTTTTTGTGTCATACCGTAAAATGATCTAGAAAATAGATGGACCTCATGGATGAAACACATACATCATGGTGGGGCCCACAAATCACCGACCACCAGCCATTGGCGGGTGGCAGGGGAGTAGCAAATCCGTTTCCCATCAAACGGACGCCACCATGCAGATGAGCTGACCACCTTAAAATCAGCCTATCGTCCCCGGATTCGCCGTAACACGCATTCCGCATGCAGACCATGCAATGACTGAATTTGCACTTCTAAGAAGTTATTTAGAGCTTTGCTAAGCCACACGCGTGCACAAGGCATACCATCTACACGCTTCAATTCTTGTCAGTGTGGCAGACAGGTGCAATATCCAAGCCGTTCATTTGGTTGAGTACAATTATATAGATCTTCTCACCCAAGAATAGAGCTGATGATCAATCAGTAGCTGGCCACTATAATAGAAACAGGTGGATGGGTATGAAAACTTACAACCACTGCAGCCAAACATTTGTTTAGTAAACTATGGCCCACCAGAATGGTTTGGACTGACCTCATACTTGGCTGGGCCATCTACACAGTGGTACGCTTTTGATGTATGGATTGGATCTCATTCTTATATGCAATGCTGGCACATGTGTGACCTTACATTATCAGACGATTCTAGGAAATCCTAAGTTCCTAACCATTCCCATCTATGGCTTTGAAAACGGATGGCTGAAATCAAAAAGGCCAAATCAGAGATGGATTGGATGATCTGATCATCAAGAAATTTTCAAGGCAGCCCTTGTAATGTGTGGGTGGACCTAATGGAAGGCCTGGATTTAATCAGTTGGGTTGCAACTGTCCTGATGCAACCAAGAGCTCTGATACCACATCAATTTCCCCACTTATATTCTATCATAGAAATGTTTATTAAATAGCCATTGCTTTGCACATTGCAAGCTCTATCCCTTACGATCCATTCATTCAAATGGTCCCAAACTCTCATTACTCCCTCATGTTTCTTCTATCTCTAACTCTCATACTCCAATCCTCATCATCCCAGCTGACCCAAATTGCAATTGATCCAATTCACAAAGTGTGCAGCCAAACAGCCTACGATGAATTCTGCGTCACTTGTCTCGAATCAGATCCCCGAAGCTCAACCGGAGATCTGAATGTCTTCGCCGATGTCCTGATTGGCCTCGCACTATCAAATGTTACAAATACATGTCCATACATATCTAAGCTCTATAACGAAACCGCCGAGCCTATACTGAAGAATTGCCTCAATCTTTGTTTGTTCATGTATGAAGAAGCTGTCTATGATCTCCAAGGTGCGCTCACCTCTCTCGTTGCATTGGACTACTTCGAGCTGCTTAGTGACATGGCCAGCACACTCACTGCTGCAGTAACATGTGATGACTGTTTCACTGCACCGCCGCTCCGTAAATCGCCATTGACACGACAGACTTTGTTCTTGATACAGCTATCCAATATCACTTTGGTGATCATAGGCGATATGCTCCCAAGTTCTTCATAGAATTACTAAGGCTTTGATCTCATTTCTTCTACTTTGTAATAGTATTTTATCGTCTTAGGCTACGTTTGGAAGCATAAGTAAATAGCATTGCAATAATTAATGATGTTTACAAGTATTTATAATGAATCCAGATTGAAAGTATTCAATTATAGCTTCGCCAATTGTTCGATCACAAGTAGGGCTGACAGTTGGGCAGGTTGGGTCGGGTTAGTGCTCAACCCTAGCCCAACCCAAGGTTCCTATACCTCAACCCTAACTCAACCCAACCCAACCTCGGGTTAGGAATTCTCAATCCAAGCCCAACCCAAGCGGGCTCGGGTGAATACATGATAATATTTTCATTATCATATTAGTCTATTATATTTTTAATTACGTCTTATTTTTTAATGTATGATTTTATTAATGATATATGTAGTTATTTATTTAAAGAATTTCATTTTTTTTCTAAACAAACAAGCTAAAATATAGGATAACTACTGCTTTAAAAGTCATGTTGTGTAACACGCAGTCTATTTAGGAGAGAGAAATCTGGCATATCTTATTAGCTTGAGTCATCAGAAATGACATAGACTAATGAAATCTGACAGCACTGGAATTTCTTGTGCCTTCAATGCAGACGATCCGCACCCAATTATAATTTATAAGTAACTTATATATCGATCGGGTTCGTGTTGGGTCAGGCAACCCAAGACTTCAACCCGAACCCAACCCAAGTTTTATCAGGTTGGTGTTTATATAGCCCAAGCCCAAGACCAAACCCGATGCATCATGCCCAAGCCCAACCCAATGTTGGGTCGGTCATGGGTCTGTCATGTTGAACCCGCCCGACTTTCAGCCCTAATCACAAGGAGTTCATTGGGTGGGCCACACTGTGCATGTTCCCCTTCACAAAATTTAGATGGATCCTTGATGATGAGAGATGGCCCACTAATGTACATTGATGGATTGTTTGACTTTGATAATATCCATGAAGTTTTTAATGCAGTTCGGCCCACCCGATGATTATACTGGCCTAATTTTCAGCACAGCTGGGTCACATACAGCTTGGGATCTATAAAATAAATGGCTTGGATTTCAACATGCACCCCACTGCACAGGATAAAGATGGATATCCTTAATGAGTAGAGGTGGTCCACAAATGTTTTTTTATTATGGACTGTTTGATCTTTACCCCATCCAGTTTTACTACATTTCCCGTACAGTTTGGCCAACCTGATTATTAGACTGGGATAATTTTCAGGCCAGGGTACATTCAAGCTTCAATGGATGGCTTGGATCTCTGCATGTGTGTGACTTCAAACATGTAATTATTTTTTTCAAATGCAATGAAGGGGTAAGACCGCTATGATACCTCATCCGCGATCTGGTGAGTGGTGAGCAATTTGCATTGAAAAGAATAAAGGGTATCTATCCCACATCGGAAGGGAAAGAGAGAGTGGGTAGAAGGAGAAAGAGTACAAGAGAGGGGAAGAAAGAGATGAAAGGTATCTTTGCGCTTGGGGCAATGACGCAGCTAGTGAGGTTATAACCGAGGCGCGTCAATTGCTGGTTGAAAACTATTTCCAAACCCCCTCTTTGGCCAGGGTCCAGCCCTGTGCCACTGAGAATTTCTGGAAGGGCCCCCACTAATCATGGGTAAGGCCCTACAATCCTCATATAAGATTTTCTGGAAGTGGTCCCACTAATCATAGGCAATGTTTCCACACACGTGCCAAGACTCATCATATGGACGGCCACAAACTCAACTAGCCTTTTTTTTTTTTTTTTAAAGTACAAATGGTGAGAGCCCAACTTGAACCTGAGTCACCTGACCCAATTCATTAACAGATCGAAAAGATGGGACCCGGATCCATCAAAACCGGATCAGGTCCATTGGGTGTACCTTTGACAGGGATGCGGATTAGCTACTGACAGGTCACCAAGTTCTGTGGGCCTCACATGATGTCTGCTTGCTATCCACACCGTCCATCCATTTCAAGATATTATTTTAGGGCATACAAATAATGGGGCATATCCAAAGTTGGAGTGGACCCTACCACAGAAAATTGTGGGGAGAGTGACGCTCACCTTTGGAACCTTCGTAAGGTCCACCATGATGTTTATTTGAGATCCAACCTGTTCATGAGTTAATGAAGACATGAAAGAAGGGAAAACACAAATATCAGCTTGATCGAAAACTTTTGTGGCCCTTAGAAGTTTTTAATGGTGACCATCGTTCCGCGACGAGAAAATATCACAATTCTTCAAGCTCGAGCAGGAAAATATGACGGTCGCACAATACGAAGCCCGCTTTGCCGAACTCTCTCGGTATGTGCCGACTATCGTCAATGAAGAGAAGGTTAGGCTAAGGAAATTCAGAGATAGTTTGCGGCCGGGAATAAGGTCGAAATTGTGCAACAGTTTTCAAACCAGCATTAGCATGGCACCATTCAAAGCTCTTTACGGACGACCTTGTCGAGCTCCACATTGTTGTGCCAAAGTTAGAGAGAAGAGCTTGCTAGAACCAGAAATAGTCCAAGAGACTACAAAGAAGATAGACATAATTCGAAGGCGTTTACGTACAGCTCAGAGCAGACAGAAGAGTTATGCAGACAATCGTAGGCGGGAGTCACTCGCCCTCACTAATTTTCTGTGGTGGGGTTCACTAGAGCATTAGATTTGACTCATTCTTTGGTTCATGCCCTAAAATGATCTCATCAAATGGATGGACGGTATGGATACAAAACATACATCATGGTGGGCCCGCCCCACAGAACTTGGTGACGTCATTTCAATAGCCAGTCTCACTACTCTGCTACAATGGCTTCTTTTTCTTTTTCTTTTTTTTCATTGTCTATTTGATAAGTGTCATGTTGGATTTGGGGTCTTTTATCTAGTGATAGAACTAATTATTTGATAAGGCCCCTCCTGCATGGGAGATATTCAAAACCATTGATTATAGAAAGGTTATGGTAATTGTTAATGCTTGAAGCAAAAGAGCCAAATTATTAAAGGTTTGATTATGCAAATGTTATGGCAGCCGTTTATGCTTGCAGCAAAAGAACCACATTATCAGAAGTGAAATAATTCGATTGAGAGCTTTTATTTAGTCTTTTCATCATCCAATGTTATAAATAATCTAGATCATTGGAGGATGACTCGAATTTGAAAGCTATATTGTAAGAATTATAGGCCACACATGTCATTATTCATGTGGGCAGTAGATGAATGGTATAGATCACTCGTATTGGCATAATGTGATACACACAAGTGTGATATGTACAGTTTAATATTATGCCCCATAGTACTTGTAGACAACTCACTTTAAATAAGAATAAACTACTCTTTAAGCTTTAGCTAGACATGGATAGAAGTCTCTCGTAGACTCAAAATTCATTGAAAATCCGAAGAGGTCAAATGAGAAGGGTCCTCGACACTTCATGGAGATAACCATATAATTTGATTGGCAAATACAAAACACACCAAAAAACTCTCCCCATTCAAGGACCACTCTTTTTACTACCCAGTCTCTACCAAATAGCGTAGTAATGAGGTGTGAAAGATCACATTTTCAAGTTATGTCAAGATCGATATTAATATGGTAGTTCTAATACATAAAGTAACACTAATGTTATAGGAGACAGACTTTGGATCAGATGATGACAAGCCAAATGATCTCCAATTAAAGTGATTTATGATTCATTGGAAATGTGGTCAAATTATTTTCCAACAAGCTTAAGTTTGCTCTAGTCCAAATTATGATAAAGAAGATCCAACCTGTTTATTAAAATTTTGTGTTGCCAACTTTGTACATCGAGTGGCCAAAATTGTAACAACTTTGGGCCCACTTTGAACATGTCAAATGATATATGATTCAAGTGATTCAAGTCATGCTACAAATCTTATCAAATTATCTTTCCAATAACCTTGAGATCATCGAAAACATTCATAAAACGAGAGAGATTTCGCATACCAAGGGGCCAAATTTGTAACAATTTTGGGCCCACTTTGGAGAGGTCAAATGATATATGATTGATGTGATTTTAATCCGGTTGGAAAGCTTATCAAATTATCTTTCCAATGAGCTTGAGATTACTAAAAATCGACAAGTAATAAAGGAGATTTCACATACTACTGAGTAGCCAAAACTATAACAACTTTCGGCCCACTTTGACAGGTCAAATAGTATCTAATTGAGGTAATTAAAGTTTCATTGAAAAGCTTATGAAATTATCTTTTTAATGAATCTGATATCACTGAAAACGAAAGTGTAATGAGTAAAATATAGACATCTTTTTAAAAAGTATATGACATTGAAAATAACAAAACTTAAAATTATTTTAATATAAAAAAGGTGCTACTATGGTTGCTATTTATATTATTTTAATCTATAAAAATTACCTTATATATTATCTTAATATATAAAAGTTACTTTATATATTATTTTAATATATAAAGTTACTTTATACATTATTATATACTTTAAGGGTAAATCAGTGTACATTATTTTAATATTAAAATTGTTGCAGTCCCCAACCGTCTCAGATATATGTTATTTTAATATTAAAACTCCTGCAATCCCAGCAACCGCCTCCCATATGTATTATTTTAATATTTAAAAAATTATATATAAATTAGGATAGCAAAACATTCAAGGAGGGAGAAAAAGAGAAAGGAGAGATGAAAGAAAAGTGAGAGAGGGAGAGAGACAGAGAGAGTAGATCAAAGGAGAGGAGAGGAGGAGAGGGTGAGTGCAGAGAGAGTTTGAGAGAGTAAAAGTACTATGGTCTGGCCAAGGATTCAAGTTATCCTAAATAATTTTGATATGCCAACATGCTAATCAACCTAAGAGACCAAAAAGTCCATCAAAGAAGTTACTAAAGCCAAGAGTAGAGTTAAGATCAAAGATATTCGCCTATCTTTTTGTAGAAAAAGGGTGTCTGGTTTCTCATTTTTCTTCTTATATCTTGAATTCAAATCGCATTCTACTACACATCCCAACTGTATTTGCAGCGCTTACTTTCCTTTTACTTTGCTTTACAACATTCTCTATAATTTATTTTTATTTTATTTTACATGCCTGGAGTCTTAAACCCTTTGAAATAAGGTTAGGTATTGCTTATTTTCTTTTTACCTACCTGAGATTTTAAACCCTGTGAGGTAAGCTTAGTTGTTGCTTCTTCTTGTTTTTTGGCCTACTTGTAGTCTTAAACTTTACAAAGCATGGCTAAGTGCTGCTTATTTTCTTATTGCTTGTCTAGAGTCAACATTGCTAAGAGTTTCTTTCTTCTTCTTTTTTTTTTTTAAATTCATTTTTCTTGACCCGCTTGAGTTCTGCGAAGCTCTCAAAAACTATAAAATCCAATGAAGTGGAGACTACATGTCATGTGGGCAAAAAATGGTGTCCAATCCCTTCATTTTATGTCATAAGGCTCTTTCCAAAATCCGCGATTGCAAAGCAATCAATGGAGTCACTCAAGTTGGAGAGTCTTTGCGATTCCCCAACCTTGAAGTGATTTTTCGATTTCTAGCGAACCATGGATTCTAAACTTTATTCGGCTAGTGGTGACTCCAGTCGAACGTATCATGCCCAAGTCAATACTACACCCCATTTACACAATGGAAAAGGAAGTGAAAGCAACCTCTCGTAGCAGGAGCGTTAATAGTACCAAAGATTGCACAGCGGCTATCTCAGTGGAGCGTGCATAAGGTGGTGCTCAAGAGGAAAGATTCAGGGCTCGAAGTCATATTTCTCATCCGATAAAACTTACAAACATTTAATTCAATTATGCTTCTCACCTTAGTTTAGTTTGATAGATGTGTAAAATTCATTGGGTTGTTTGATTACATATGATATCATAGCAAAATTGTGCATACATGATAGTGAATTTGGAAATTTTTTCAAATCCCATCTTTTTCTCATCTCTTTCTCAAGTAGCAACAGTTGTGGAAAGGGGTGTAACTGCTAGTAGCAATGGTTAGAAGTGTGTCGCTATGTTTGTGGCCCAAACTATAGATGTGGGCACCTCCATTAGCCCTGGCACACAACAATTATTATTGTTGGTGTCATCAATATTGTTTTCACCCAACTGATCATGGCTGATCAAACAATTCAAAAGGTACCATAGTAGTCACGCGACATGTGGTGTAGATGGACTTCAAGATGAGTTAGAGACGTGCATATTTAGGAGTATTAAATGCTTGAGTTTTATCAAAAGTTACTCTTCACAAAGAGGCACATCAAAGCAAGTCTCTTTGTATGCATTAAATACTATATTTCTAACGAAAAGAAACTTTGCAAAAGGAAAAGGTCAGGTTAAGACTTTAACAAAGCTTCTTATGAATATTGCTTAACCAAAATTGCTAGAGGCTCGTAGAATATTTTCTTTATACATGGCATGATATAATTGGCTATGCTTTATAAGGAGAATCAAGGAGATTTCCATGGTTGATTATCCAAATCTCTCACGATGCATATATTTATGCACGACCACCGCCCCCCAGTCTATATCAGAAGCACCTGACAAAGAGCTTATGGCAACTAACCGAGCCATCACATAACCACTCTCATAGCGCAACATTATCTTATCTTAGTGTTAGTTTTAATTCCTCCAATTCTATTCAGCCCAGCTACAGAAAGTCTGAAGGTTCGCGTTTAGATCGTTGTTGTCCAGTGCTATCGCCATAGTATACTTAGGAGTAGTAAAAATATCAATGATCTTCCGCCATCGGATCTCAATCAACTGATTCCATACTTGGAAGATCATACCAGTCAAATCTTATTGACACTCCATCTCAATTATTTGTCCACATAAGCGATTATAGGTATTTTCCTCTGCTTATTTTTTATGTTTTCACTGGTTTTATACTGATCATTATTATTATAAATCATTAAAATTGACAACCTTTATTTTTAATTCATTTATACATTATTGAGAAATCCAAGGCCGGCAATCACCGTTGGACAAAAAAAAAAAAAAAAAGTCTTTAGCTCGTGGTAAAAAATTACATTCAAAAGGACTAACCATGCCCTTCTAAATCACTCCATCACTAACATTGATGATAGGATCGTCAAGTCAACTTTCATATATTTGATCCTAAGGCTGATTTGACGTATAAAGTAACAAACGTTACATCAAACTCGAATCAAGTACAACTCTGGCACGCTCACCAGTATCCTAATCAAGGCACGTTTGACCGAACACAGCCATGTCTCGAGTCGGATTGAACTGCAACAGATGTCAACAGCAATGGCAGCCATTACTGTTATGGTGAATAAAATGGAAAAGAATAATGGAGGGAGATGAATAGTTGTGAGTTCTCCTGATGGGGCTGCGTTTCAATCTCTAAGGCCCAGCACCCTCCGGTCCAATTGATGGGCCCATATACCAAGTTGTCAACCACAATATGATCGCATGTGGGACCCAATCGCATGGTACCTCTGGACGGGGATGATCATAGATCACCATACGGTCTGATGGCCACAAAAGTTATCTTGGCCCAAATTTTGTAGCCACGCCCGTTGGTTAAAATCCATGTTGTTAGTGGGGCCCACAATATGAGCAGTCTTGATTGCGGTGGACAACTTTGAAGAATGGCCAACAATTAAGATGTGTATACCCATGATGTTCTTAAATGTATCATGAGGTTTGTTAATTACTCCAATCAACCACACGTGCCACTATTGAAAACGTGTGCAAGATCAAATCCTTCAATCAAGTAGGCTTTAATGTTTATATCTTCTGGCTTCAAATTCAAGCCATTTCACACCTCAAGTGGGCCACATCTCCCAAAAGAAATGGACAGCTTAAAAAATGATCCGTTTTAGCAGTCTCATTTTCTACGTTATGGCCCACCTAAAGACTCAAACTGCCTGATTTTACCAGAAGGAAAGCTCATATCTCATGCAAGTGTTTTCTATTGGGAAATATTATAAATGGGTGGATCACAATATTTCCCAGGCCTGAAGCCAGCCTGATTACTAAACGGGCCGAATTTTAGGCCCGACAGGCCCTTGGGCCTAATGTCCACCCAAGCCAGTCCGGAGCGGGCCAAGGCCAAAAGACCCACTTGCCAGCCCGCTCATTGACAGCCCCAGGAGAGATTGTCAGGTAATCAGAGCCATCCATCTGGCACGCACGGCTGTAGATGCATTAGATGTCATACAAACCCCACCATAGTGGGCCCCACACCGGTTACAGAAAATTAACTGGCCTTTTGGCTCCATTTTCACCAAGGATCTCTGGCTTCTTTAAAAGTGGAGATGAAATGGTGGACCATCCTCATCATCATTAACCATGCATGTGCATAAATGTCCATCAATCCAGACCATCCGAATCATCCCTACTTGGCATGGGTCAAAATTACATTGATCATCAGATGATCATAGCCATCTGATCAGAAGCTATCAAATCAATGGTTGAAAAGGAATTTATTATAGGATCAAAATAAAACTTGCAAATTGAGAGGTTAGGATCATTTGACTGATGATTATTGGGCCACTCCCATCAATTGTAGGACCCACAATTTGACAGACAGGATTATATTTATGTACAGGCATGCAAGTTTAACACTCGGACTACTAAGCTGGCCACCATGACTTGCCCTAGGCCCATCAAGCGGCCCAATCCATCAACGGCCTTATTTGACTACTGATGCGTTCATGCCGTAAACGTTTATCCACCTTTGTTAATTCATCCAAACCGTTGGCCTGAAATGGCCCACCAAGGATGAGAAGTCTCGATCTTTTGTCCTAACCGTTGATGTACTTTGTATCTTTCCCAACCGTCTATTCATGGATGTTGATCGAGGTTATAGGATCTTGCAATCCGGATATCCCCGTAGCGTCCAGATCAGAACTCTGGGCCATCTGATCAGTGACATGGATTTCCAAACAATGGGATCCATTTGTATGGATAGATTAACAGGAAACTATTCACGTCCTGATCTTTCAGGACCTAAAATTCATCTATGGTAGGCTGGATCCACTACAAAGTTTTGTAGTTTAAGCTACAAAGCCATGTGTGGGGCCTGCCGTGATGTGTGGATGACATCCAAACCGTCCATCATGTGAGCCCCTCCTTGGCTACCAAAAATCATGCAGACCCATAATTCAGGTGGACCACACCATGGAGAACAGTTGGGAGGGACGCGGATTTCCTGCGAAAGCCTTTTGGAGGAAGTTCCTGCGCTTGGAACTTAGGTGGGGCCTACCGTGATGTTTGTGAGAAATCCTCACCGTCCATCCATTTGTGAGCTAATTTTAGCAGAGTAGACCAAAATTGAACAGGATCCAAGACTCAAGTGGGCCGTACTAAAAGAGAAAGTAGTTAGGGAAATTCCTACCGTTGAAACTTCCCTGGGTTCGACAATGATGCTTACATGCCATCCATACCGTTAATAACGTCATTCCGACTGGGATGAACTGAAAACACAGATATAAGCATGATTCGAAACTTCTCTGGCCCCACGAATATTTCAACTGTGGAAGTTCAATTATCACGGTTTTGGCCCACTTGAGCATTGTATACGATTCATTTTTGGCCTCATGTCCTAAAATGAACCCAAAAAATGAATGGACGGTGAGGATTTCTCACAAACATCCCAGTGGGCCCCGCCTGTGTTCCCAGCGCAGGAACTTCCAAATCCGCGTCCGTTGGGAAGGGAACGGCCACCCTTAGAAACGAACGCGGACTGCGTCCTACCCCGCCCGTCTCCAGCTGGGAACGGGCTGGAGATTTGAGTGGCCACCGTTATGTACGGGTTTTATCGACACCGTCCATCCATTTTTCCATGTCATTTCAGATTAGAGGACCAAAAATAAGGTAGATCCAAGATACAGGTGGACCACACAATTGGGATTAAACTCTTACCATTGAAAACTCTTGGGGCCACATAAATCTTGGATCAAGCTAACATTTATATTTTCTCTTCATCCAAGTCTATGTAACTTTATGTATACTTTGGATGTAAAATAAACATCACTGTGGGCCCTAGGAAAGTTTCAACGGTGAGAATCATTATCACCGCTTCTTCCTGTGGTGTGGTCCACTTGACACTTGGATCTGCCTAAATTTTGGTCCTATCTCATATAATTCCACTAAAAAATGGATGGACGGTGTGGATAAAACTCATACATCACTATGGCCACTCAAAGCTCCTGCCCGTTCCCAGGTGGGGACGTCCACGTAGGACGCAGTCCGGATTGTGTGGGCCACCCTTTCCATTCGAAAAATGAATAGACACCAAAAAAAAAAAAAATCAAACCATTCCAAAAATCAGGTGGGCCACACCATGTAATTTTAGAAGTTCAAGGCATGATTTTGCATGGCATGGCCCACCTAAGATTTGGACCTGCCCAATTTGCAGTCCCGAAGTAAAACATAACCAGTCCCACATGATGGACGAATAGGATGTCATGCACAAATCATGGTGGGCCCCACCCCACCCACATCATGTTATAGAATAAAACTTAAAACTCCATATATCATATTGTTAGTCGATGGAAGTTGGCATCGTAACTTACTCCGTTAATCGTGGGTGAATCTTACAATACTAACCACACAAAAGTCGTCCATGAACAGGTCCAACCCGAAGTAACTGGCCCACCGCATTCCTTGCATGACTATAGCTCTCCTTCAATCCTCCCATCTCTTCAAAAGCTCAAACCAAACCCTTTTCTCATTCGGTCATTCTTCGTATCCAACATCCTCCCACAACACCACTCCACCATTTCCCTCCCAAACGTAGAATGATGTCCCACCTCAAATACATTACCCTCATCATATCTCTTCTCTCCATCCTCTCCATCCAACCACACATCACATCAGCCACCGAACCCGGCATTGAACTCATTCGCGAAGCATGTAAGGATTCATTGTACTACGACCTATGTGTTACATCCCTCCAATCAGACCCTGAAGGCCTCAAGGCCGATGTTGCCGGCCTTGCAGCAATTTCAATCAAGGTGGCTCATGACAATGCAGTCCAGACATACAAATACATCACTGAGGTTCTAAACAAGACAGCAGACGCTCTCATTCAGCAATTCCTGAATGATTGCTCTGAGAATTACTCAGATGCCGTCGATCAGCTCGGCGACTCGATTGGACAAGTGCTGGACAAGATGTATAGTGAAGTTAATGTGAAGGTGACGGCTGCTATGAGTGATGTGGATTCATGCGAACAGTCGGCTAAGGAGCAACCAGGCAAAGCCTCTCTTCTCAGCCAGCATAATTTCGAGCTGAGCAAGCTGTGCAACAATGCTCTGGTCCTCACAAAGCTTATATCTGGTTGATTTGTTTGAATTATTCTATGTTCTTATGATTTTTTTTATTTTTTTCCTATTGATTTGTTATTATTGACTGAATTTTTCTCCACCAGATTGTGTATCATGATCTCAACCATTCATCTTGTGGACTCATTCATCAATTGACCATTAACTAAAATTTACTCCATTATATCATCTCAACCTTGTAATAAATGGGCCTTTTTTCCTGCTTAATTAAGAGTAGTTGTTGATTTTTGGTCGTAAATACGCCACCAAGTTCAAAGTAAAAGCATGGTAGGGTGTGATGATATAAAAATTTTAAGAATGAAATTACCTCGAATGTGTAACTTTGATCGTCTTCTTCCATTCATAAACAATTTAGCTTAATACATAGTCAATCTTGCTAATCTATATGAAATCTTATTATGAATATCTCATAAATCAGGATAGAAGTACATCTCATATACACACACACACACACACAAGCAGACCAAGCTTTTATAAATAGTGGCCACATCTCAAGACAATCAATCCAAATATTTGGATACATATACGTAAATAATAATAAATAATAATACCGGGAAAATTTTTTATAATATAATGAATAAATATGTACATGTGTCAATGACAATTTAATAGACTATACCTTAAATGGGAAAGGCATATTTGCTATTCTTGGGATTTGAACACAAAACCCTTCCATTATGATATCATGTTGAATCACCATTTTCTCTAAAATTTTAAGCAATTAAAGGATAACATATTAATATATAGAAATCCTATCCTCTGCTTGCCATAAGGGTAGGAAATTAATGTTTTCTTGCATCCTGATTGGTCCACATCATCATTTATGACATTGTCAACATTACTGCATTAAATAAAGTGTGTGTGATGAGATGGACAACCGGATTGTATAAAATTGAAATTTGTTGCTTCTGGGTAGCAGAGGATCTGGATTCCAATATATATCAAGAGACTTTAACAATTTGGATCTTATCATATGCCACGTGTACAAAAAAGAACCAGAGGCAACTTGCTCTCACTATTATTTACCTTATTTTGTTGTATTTGGAGTATAAGAAAATGGGATTATGAAGCGAAGGCAGGTCATTCATTGAGTGGACGTTTGTATCACTTACACATCCATCACCTTTCAACGTTATAGAGATATGCATGCCAAGCAACTGGATCAGTACTCCCGCTGGATCCTTACTCTTGCTCGGGTGGTAGACTCTCAGGAGTTTCAACACCCGGTCAAGGGTTTGAGTATCCATAGGTGGTGAAATTCCACTAGTGTGAGTGTGTGGGGTGTGTGCGTGTGTTTAAAAAAAAAAGTACTCCCACTTGTACCTGAGTGGCATGTGGCTTAAGGTCCTATCTGTTCATCAGGTGGCCCCACGGTGTTGTGCTCTTACAAAAAGATCATGCTAATTTATAGTTATCCACCTATTATCTAATTATACTTATAGTCACTTAAGGGGTGTTTGGCTCAAGGTATTAGATGGGATTAGGTAGGATAGAATTGCATTTGGTCCACGCAAAGTCCATCCAGCATTTGGGGAGGATGAGAAAGGTTGGGATTAGGTGAGATGGAATTGCATTTGGTCCGGATGAAGATTTCTGTAGATTTTGAAACCAAATACATGTGAGCCCCACATTAATGCAATATACACCGTTTACACATAACATTTTGATTATATACTTGTACAAGTGAACGGCATCCATTGTGAATTGGTCCATGAATTACAATTCCATGCTCCACCAAACAGGATTTGGCTTAATCCAGTGTTTCACGGTAGCAAGAATTGTATCCCAAACACGGGATTAGATAGCTAAAATATAATGGTATTTTCTGACATACAATCATTGTGCAATAACGATGTCAATCCCATTTAATACAATTCAATGCCATTTTATTCCAAGGACCAAACATGCCCTAAAGTTACCATGATTCCCTGTGTTTCCGTAGTCCCGCGTTTACAATTAAGTGGACCGCCTTTATGACTACGTGGACCCCAAAATACTTTTCACAGCTTAGGTTTATTTTATTTTTTAAAAAGGTATTTTGATCATTTAAATAAAGTTTATTTGTTGACCTTTGAGCAGGTAAAAATAATAATATAATATTATTATGGTATAAGTGTAATTATAGGATTAAATAGGTGGATAATTCTAATTATATCAAAATATGGGTGTTTGACTGTAATTTTCCTAAAAAAAGGACCAAAAATCCACATTCACGGACAGGTATGGCCCAGGGGACATCAACGGAGGGACCTAGTTGATGAACAGCCAAGATCTCCCAAGCAAATGCCACATTGGCGTGTGATCGCATGCGTGGGAGAACAGGCTTCACAAACAGCCAGGGATTATATACACTGGATGAGATCACACAACAACAAAGCACGTGTGAAAGATCCAAACCGCTCATCAGGCACGCCCCACTGTGCATACACCACTACCTAAAATACCAAGTGACCCGCTCATCTGGTTGGCTACAAATGCATGTTGAAAGGACCATTTGACAATTTTTCCTCGACCGAACTTTTATTTTGTACACATGTGGCAGCTCAACAGATGAGCAAATGATCCTGGCCTCATCATGGATAGAGCATGACCAAAAATTATAGTGAATAGATGATCCTAGAAATCTTATCTAGCGCCATCAAATGTACGGTTGTACAGAGAAGAAAATATCAACCATTCAAAATTCAACGGGCAAAATCACATCATTAAGATCTAATCGGTTCCAATTACTCCTGCCTTTGTTCATGTTGTGTGTCCACGATGAAACCCTAATTTGGAACCTCTGGGTTGGCATATACATGCATATCACAGGTGCATTCGAGTCGCAACTCTTCTAACTCGGTGATGAATCGGAGTGCCTCGGCTGAGTCAGCTGAGTCATCCAGTTGACACGTGATGCCGATTGTCCGAATCTTAAAATCATGGATGCATGTGTATAATACATCAGTCATTTATAGAGGAAAATGGGCCGGACCTTACTAGGCAGACTCATTACAAACCTAGCCAATGAGCTATAGACTCCAGTCCAAGCCCAGCCCCAACCACGTGCTAAGAAATTACCATAAAAACCATAAGTAATTGCAATTTCATAAAGCCATCCTTCGGTGGTGAAATTGGCATCATTATGTGACAATCAGGTCCATTCGTATACTGGGCCACAGCACGGATGGCTTATCTTTATCATCTAAGCCTCATCCCATCTATTTAGTGTGAGCTGCACGAATATTGTTACAGTGCAATCAGGATCATATCTTCAGCTTAACTATAAGTCATAAAAAAAAAAAAAAAACTTACTGCAATGCCGTCCTTTTGACTTCGCCCTTGCCCTTTTAGAACCTTCAACTTATACCCACTCACAACTTTTAAGAGCCTTCACCATATGTATTAGAACCAAGAACCTCAGATTGCCACAAGTAGGAAAATCCTGCTTTCCTCGATCATGATTGGTCGATATCAGTAATAACATTGTCAGCATTGCTGCATTAAATACATTGTGTAATGATGTGGTTAAATTACTTGGCAAATAAAATTTTTCTGCTTGTGGCAGGCAGAGGATATGGATTCTATGTATTAAAAGAGAAGGTTTCAAGTCCAACAGGGTAGACTGTCATTTACAGCCCATCACACGAATACCTTCCAAGCTACCATGTTCGTGCGACATCCGACCCTTCATATAAGTTGGCCCCACCATGACTATTACCTTTTGCAAACATCAGCCCTATTATCAGGTCACACAATAGAAAACAATATTTAGCCATTAATAAATAATAAAATACAAGTGTGGTCCACTCAACGAGTGGATGTGAACTGATTCTTGCATAACGTAATCCAGTGATTGGGACAACCCGTTGGACAGGTTGGGTACTGCACACATGAAAAATTGAAAAGTTATTTGCTGAGTGGACCGGTACTGCACACATGAAAAATTGGAAAGTTATTTGCTGAATGGACCATAATTATGGTCCAATCAGATGGACTTGAAACCTTCTTGTGTGTATATATATATATAATATATATATATATATATATATATATATATATATATATATATAATATATAAAATTACACCTGTTTAGACATTCCTATTCACTGATCCACAGCAACTAGAACAACAGTAGAAAATGATAATGGTTAATGGTCAAACGAGAGCTGATGGATAGGATTGTCAGGTAGGTTTGATTTTCAAACAAATAGCAATCCTCATTACCTGATGGGCAATTCAACCTGCTATATGCAGTTACCCACGAGGTGACTACCTGAAACTATTTGAATCCAAAAATTAAAAATTAAAAACGTTTGATTTTAGCAACAATAACCCTACCAAACATGTGATAACAGCACCAGTTTTCCAATTCATTTCTTTCTGTCTCCCCCTTAGATCATGCAAATCCCACATGAATTGAACGAAGCCATCCACATGCAAACAGGTCCTCAAGAATGACTTCCCCTTTTTGAAAGCAGCAGTACAGATATGGTTAGAGCACATAGATACTGTTACATAAAACATTAACTGGGCATTGCATTGATAGATATTACAAGTACTACAAGAATGTTAATTTCTAAATTACCTAATCCTGTCATAAGTTAAAACTAGGTACATATAAAGCTACCAATCTACTCGTTAGTGATGGCAAGACGATTGGGGGCCATATGTCAGTCATAGGTTCAAGCCGCTCAAACGAGAGGGTGTTTGAGGCCTCAGAGCCTTGTCGACAGCCCAAAATACAGTTACAACACATGAACTACAGCATCCTTGACCATAGATTTAGCACAAGAATACTCTTTTTTTGTCTGACTTATGGGGCCCATGGTTTGATAATTGGGAATATTGGCGGGTTGCATCTCCCCGTGAATAGACCCATCAGACCAATAGTATTGATGGCCGCACTGGTCAAAACCCAAGGTTCAAGGATCTTGTGCACATCCCTGGTGTAAGGATCATATAGCTCCTCTCCAACTCAACCTGCCGATTGCAAGTCAACCGGTTCCATGATCAGCCGAGGTCTTCGCCTTCTCTTGCCTTCAGGGGTACACCTGACAACACTACTCTTCCTAATCTTGACAGAGAGCTTGCCATTTGGTGGTGAGGATTTTCCAGGTGATGTGGAACTGACCACCGGGAGCTTTTCTACAGGTGGTTTGTTCTCCTGACCTTTAAAGCACCCTTTCCTTGAAGGAGATTTTACACGCTTCTTTGATGACCGGAACGGCATTTCACCTCGTCTTTTTTCATGGTCAAGGAGCTGGACACGGAATGGATTTGCTGCTGTATAACAGACAGACTCTCTGCCTGATTCTCTTCTATCCAGGGCAATGTTTCCATTGTTGACCTGAAAACACAAAAATGAATGAAAACTACATTTCATACATTTGATAAGAATTGTGCAAGCATCGCTAGGCATCTGTTCATTGTTGCTTTCCCCTTGTGCCATCAAATGGTGATCTAGACCCATTCATCTGGCAACCCCACATGGATCGTTTGAAATGTGGACCATTGTTTCTCCCATCCCTCCATAGGGAGAGTGAAGCGCTCCGGCCAGTAGGTGTTCTGCAACAATGCTAATCCACAATGGGGCTACTATATGGTCTGGATCACCGCATGGCAAGGGAAGAGACTAGCAACAAAAGCCTCATTTGTTAATGCAAGAGAACTCCATGTGAAAATGTGAAAAAGCAGCTCCCATGAGAGGTTTTCTTTCAAGCATTTGGGGGTTGCTAAATTTGTGTTAAGTGGAATGGGCATTGGGCTCAATTCGGCACATTGAGCACACTCATATTTTGAGCCGGTTTGACAGACTTACCCGATTCACCCAATGCAGAAAGGAATATTACAAACTTTCCAAACAAAACCCAATTTAAAATTCATAATCAGTACATTTTAAAACAGGGTTCAGTGGGTATTTGTGCACTATCAAAACAGAGCTTTAACCAAGGGAATCACCAGTTGAAGCATTGCAGAGAAAGTCCTTGCGACATCATGCTTTGCTTGGCCACCAACAACATCCACAAAGGACATGCACCCCCCATCGTCTGCTTCCAAGCATAGCTTGTCAAGTATTCTCTCACCATAAGCATGAATATCAAAAGGCGGGCGCGAATCCTGCCAGAAGCACAATCTCCATGAAATACAGATGCTTAAATCTTCTTCTTTTATTGGTTTAGTATGAGAATCAAGTATGGCTTCAATGAGACAAAATCCATGAAATTTACTTGTTCTTCCAAGGTGTTTTCGATTCTCTGCTTCCATGTTGAAACTCGGGCTGCCAATTCTGTTTGCTTCTCAGTTTCGGCTATGCTTGCAAGGAGGGCATCCTGTGTGAATCAAGGAATATAGGTCACCAGGCAAACAACAAAAAGTTAATCTCAAGATAGACCAATATCACACATGATGCAACACGACGAGGCACATCCAATGCACATTATGACAGGCAAAGATGGTGTATGCTTGATTCTCAATGGACAGTATACATGTAGAATATACCAAGAACAACTGATGAGAAAATAAGACGAATCCACTCATCACGGGGGCCACGGCAATGACAACCTCCAAATTGGTTTGCAAGTAAATGCGTGTCCAAACCAATGCATAGATAGATGTCATTTTCACACCACGTGTCCTTCATGGTGGGTCCGACAACTCCAACCTGTTGAAGTTGGATTTAACACACACATGACATGTAGGACGCAAAGCACTAGTTGGACAATAACAGTATCATCCAATTGGCAACATAACCCCAAAAGCTATCTAATTCAGGCAGTTGGAACATGATACCATAGATCTGAATATTGGTATCGTATCGGCCAACATAGTTGTATCATATTCGTATTGGCACAAGACAATACGTGATACGGGACCATATCAGCCTGATATGAACCCGTATCGGCCGATACAAGGCGTATTGACACCTATACGGGGCTGATATATGCCGCCCATAAAAGGCCAATTTTAAATTATTATTTTTTTCTCAAATTTACTCACATCTCCTCTTCTTTTTTCATTTAAACCATGGAGGAAGCTTAAAAACTCATTTTAGGCTAGATATATACCTATTTTGGAATCAAAACAAATTATTTCAATGGGATTCGACGAATCAAAGCAAAGTGGACCATTATGGGAAACATAAAAAAGAAGAGTACGCATTCACTTTCTTTTTTATATTTTCATCTTCTTTTTGTTGCATTTCAATGTAACGGGCCCTAATTCACCAAATCATGCTCGATTTGTATTCAATTAGGGCCCATTAAGTTGACCTTCAACAAGTCAAAGCGACAAACAATATCCTCATTAAAGAATGGTCCGATGCACTATCATATGCATGTCCAAAATAAAATAATGATAGATCCTTGAATATCTTATTATTCTATTTTTTCCTGATATTTTCTTAATTCTTTAGCTAAAGAAAAAAAAAAAAAAAAAAATCAATATCAATGACCGATGCCTGTATCATATCATTTTTTCTGATATTTTCTATTTTCATTTTCTTTTTTAAGGTTAGGAAAGAGAACATATTTTGGTAGATTCAATTATAACAAAAATGCACCGAATTCTTGATTTTTTTTAGCAGTTCTGAATTCTTGAATTTGTGGTCTGAAGTTCCTGATGAAAACAAATTTTTGTTGTTCAAATCCAAGGAAAATGTTTATAATTTTTGTTTGATGTTGGTAGTTTTTAGCCCATAACCAACTCTAAATAATCAATCCATTGATTGGGTTTGCTCTAAATGATTTGAATTCTCTCAACAACACGGATATGAACCTATGCAAAATAGATAATCTGACTTCTTACTCACAGCAGCACCTAGGTGGAGAAGGATCAAGTGCAGCTCATGCTTCACAATCTCAGCCACAGTTATTTTTATTTTTATTTTTTAATGACCACAGGGTTTCCCCGCCCCTTTTGAATGCGAGACTTTCCTTGCGGATGCACACAATCACCCGCAAACCATGTGCATCGGGTAAAGCATAGGGAGGGGAATCGAAACCACGTCTATTGGGAGCAAACACACAATGCCAGCCGTTCGCTCAAAAACCCCAGGCAGGTCTCAACCACAGTTAGTTGATGATGATAATGGCCATTAGGTACGGGCACAGCCATAGGGAGCTATAGGCATTAGCACTAATGCTCTCACAGTGATAATGGTTGATAATGATGGTATTATTGGCATCCGTGCACATGATACAAAAATATAGGGTGACGTTGATGGTGATTGGGAGTAGACAGTGCGGATCAGGATGGTAAAGAAGATGAATATCATATCCCAACCCCATGTAAATTTGGCATAAGCAGTGGTAGCATGGTGTGCCGTAAAGGCTGTTACGAGGCCGTAAAGGCCATTACATAAAGGTAACGGTGCCAACCGTTACATGTTATGGGGTCGAAAAGGCCGTAAAGGCCATTACGGATAAAATGACCCGTAAA
Source organism: Magnolia officinalis (assembly GCA_021015155.1). Classification (NCBI taxonomy): domain Eukaryota; kingdom Viridiplantae; phylum Streptophyta; class Magnoliopsida; order Magnoliales; family Magnoliaceae; genus Magnolia; species Magnolia officinalis. The sequence continues at coordinate 9,615,665 of JAJHSJ010000013.1, forward strand.
GGCCGTTACAGACCCCGTAACGGCCCATTACGTCCCCCGTAAAGGCTGTAATGGCCCTATAACGGCCCGTTACAGGGCCGATACAGGTTTTTCGAGTTTTTTTCAATAGAAAAAAAAAGAGAGACCGTAACAGCTGTTACGGGGGCCGTTACAGCCCGTATCGTAAAGGTAACGATGGTGGCCGTTACAGCCACCGTTACCGTTACAGAATTCCTTGAGTGGTAGTGCATCGAGATAGAGAAGCCGTCGCCAACTGAGCAGATGGTAGATGGGCATGTAGTTATGTACAAGGGTATGGAGGAGCATATGGCTATGTTCCTTGTGGATTTGGAGCCTACCTCAGGAGCAATGGCGTTGACAGCAATAACGGCCAAGAGTGGAATATGGAAGCCTCTCAATATCAAGGTGAAGGCGGGAGCAACATTGACTACATTGATATGTTCTTTAGATATGGATAGGGAGGGAAATACCCTTACCCACGTCGTAGCGATAGAGAGGGAGGCGTGGATGGATTTCAACTAGCACTCAACTCCCTTCAATATTGGTCAACTGCGTATGAATATATGCAACTGTCTTAATCTCTATATATTTTGGACTTGTGTAATCATGCTAGCCTGCCTAGGTCGTGTAAACTGCAATTTGCAATATACATTGTTTGTCATTTTGTTTAAATGCATCTACATTTTGCGGTTTTGTGCAAGCGCTATACTTATGAACTTGTGCAAGTTGTGTAATGTCTATGAATCTAAGGTTCTCCCAATTTGTGTTAGATTTGCTTATTTATGCGTTTTTCTTTCTTTCTAAATTTTTCATATTTTGCCATATTTCTCTTATTTTAAATTTTTTTCCTGATCTTTTCTATTGTTTTTTTTTTCTTTTGCCTATCTTTCCTATATGACACGAGTGTATCAGTATTGGGGTTACCAATGTTGTCAAATGCGGTCGCATATGCGAATATGCGATCGCATATGCGCATAATGGTGGGCCGATCGCATATGCGGCAGTGGCATATGCGATCTTGGTCAGTATGCGATCGCATATGCGCATAATGGTGGGCCGATCGCATATGCGGCAGTGGCATATGCGATCTTGGCCAGTATGCGATCGCATATGCGATGTATGCGATGTATGCGATCGCATACTGGCCAACGGTCAGATTTCTGACCGTTTTTTGACCCTTTTTTTTAATCCAGATTTTTTTTTCTCTATAAAGATGCATTCTGAGCATTCCTAAATGCAAAAAAAAACTTCAAACTCTCTCTCTCTCTCTATTCTCTATTTCTCTCATTTCTACATACATTCTAAGAGTCTTACAAGTTACATGATCCACTCCTCTCCATCCAATTCCATTTCTAATTTTCCATATTTCTTTTCTTTTCTTTTCTTTCAATATTCAAGAATCAAGGAAGGGTACAACCATACAAGAATCAAGAATCAAGAATCCACCAAGATACATGATACATCATTGATCAAACCATCCAATCCATATTCATTGTTCAAGAATCAGAATCAAGAATCAAGAATCCACCAAGATACATGATACATCGTTGATCAAACCATCCAATCCATATTCATTGTTCAAGAATCAAGATTCAAGATTCAAGACAAGAGTCAAGACTCAAGAGACTCCTCACTCTCCAATCTCCATCCACTAAGTTTTCTAAGTTCTAACTTCTATTCTAATTTCTAAGTTTCTAATTCTAAATTCTAATTTCTAACAACTTCTTTCTATCATTTTTTTATTATTATTTTGTTTATTAATTGATTCCTTTGTTAGTTGTTACTTTGTTAGTTGTTAGCAACTTAAAAGTTTGAACTTTGAAGTTACATCTTACAAGTTACAAGTTACAAGTTACAACTTACAAGTACAAGTTACAACAAGAATTCAAGAACAAATACAATACTCAAGTGAAGAGGCAAAGGTGAAGAGAAGACAAGTAGACAACTTAGACAAGAATTGGAATTTTGGAAGTTGAAAGTTGGGAACCCCGAACCTCTTTTAGATTTGGAATTTTAATTTTATTTGTGTAAATCTCTCTCTCTCTCTCTCTCTCTCTCTCTCTCTCTCTCTCTCTCTCTTTCTACAAGTGTAACAACTCTCTTTTTCTCATTTTCTTTTCCCCATTCTCTCTCCTCTTCTCCTTCTTCAAGTGTAAGTGTGTAACTCAACTCTCTCTCTCCCTCTTTTCTTCTTCTTTCTCCCTTTCTTTCTAGTTCTTATATCTTCTACAAGTGTGTGTAAGTGTAACTCCTCTCTCTCTCCTCTCTCTCTCTCTCTCTCTCTCTCTCTCTCTCTCTTCTCCTTTCTCTTCTCAAGTGTAACAACTCTCTCTCTCTCTCTTTTCTCTCTTTTCTCATGTTCTTCCTCTTTCTATTCTTCTTCTCCTCTCTTCTGTCTCCCTTCTTCTTCTCCCTTTCGTACAGTGAGTGTAACTAACTCACTAACTCAACTCTCTCTCTCCTCTTCTTTTCCCTTTCTAGTTTCTACAAGACTACAAGTGAAAGTGTGTGTGTGTAATGTGTAACTCTCTCTCTCTCTCTCTCTCTCTCTCTCTCTCTCTCTCTCTCTCTCTCTCTCTCTCTCTCTCTCTCTCTCTCTCCCCTAACCCTAAGTCTCAAGTTCTAGTTTTCTTTTTATTTGTAGTTTACTTTCTAGTTTCTAGTTAGTAGCTAGCTAGTTACTTTTTAGTGCTAATAGATACACACACCCCACCATCCACCATCATGTCTTCTTCCCAATCTTCCTCTTTGAGGCCCAAGTCGAATGACCCGGGTTGAAGTATATAGGCATTACCGTAGTGCTACCGAAAAGACTCATATAGTATGTGATTTATGTGGATTTGTGAGTTCCGGTGGCATTGCAAGGCACAAGCAATACCTTGCACATTTACCCGGGTCCAATGCAAAAGCATGTGAGAAGATTACTCCAGAAATCTAAAAGGAGATTGTGGAGTATATGGATAAACAATCAAAAAAGAAATACAATAGTGCCATATGTTAGGAGGAATATATGGATAAACAATCAAAAAAGAAATACGACAGTGCCATATGTCAGGAGGAATATATGGAACAAGATGCATATGGAGATATAAATGTAGTAGATGTCGATGAAGCTAGTCTCACTCCCCTTACTTCGACAGGCCGGTCTAGACCACAAGTACAACCATCGAAAAGAGCCCGAGGGCATGGACCCTTAGATGGTGTAGACCACACCCCGAGGATGTGGTCGACCAAAGGAGTAGAGGGAAAGGGCCGGCTCAAACAACTTTAGAGAACCGGTATAAACAAAAAGATAGGAAAATCACAATTCAATATATTGCTAAGTGGTTTTACCAAACCGGCGTTGCTTTCAACGCCGTTAAATCGAAAAGCTTCAAAGTATGATTGAAGCTATAGGTCAATTTGGACCTGGGCTTAAACCTCCTTCATATCATGAAATGAGGGAGACATGCCTTAGAACTGAAATTGAATATACACAATCCTTCATAGCGGAATATAGGGAATCATGAAAATATATGGTTGTTCACTAATGGCCGATGGATGAACCGATAGATCCGGTCGGTCTCTGATTAACTTCTTGGTAAATTGTCCAGCTGGGACAATGTTCTTGAAGTCGGTGGATGCGTCGGGCCATTCACACACAGGAAAATATTTGTTTAACTTCCTAAATAGTGTAATTGAAGAAATAGGTGAGGACTACGTTGTACAAGTAATTACAGATAACGCAGCCTCGTATGTAATGGCCGGTCGTCTTCTTATGGAGAAGAGGCGACGTTTATTTTGGACCCCCTGTGCGGCCCATTGTATTGATCTCATGTTAGAAGATATAGGTAAATTATTTATAAATGTAATGGCAAGGGCTAGAAGAATCACGGTCTTTATGTACAAACACGTCTTTCTTCTCAGTCGAATGAGAAAACACATTAGGGGTCACTTGCAACGTCCAGCAGTCACCCGTTTCGCTACAGCCTTTTTAATACTAAAAATGCTATATGCAAAGAAATCAGAACTTAGAAGCTTTATAGTGTCGGCCAATTTTACAAGTGGGCCTTGGTCAAGGAAGGCTGAAGGGAAACGGGTTCAACAAACAATTCTTTCTCAAAGTTTTTGGACTCAAGTAGTAGAGGCGCTAAAATCATCCGAGCCCTTAGTCACTGTGTTGCGATTGGTGGACGGGGATGAGAAGCCCGCAATGGGCTACATATATGATGTGATGGAGAGGGCGAAAAATAAGATCATGGACCATTTTAACTATAGAGACCGTGATTATAGGCCAATTTTAGAAATTAAAGATAGAAGATGGGGCAGCCAAATGCCATCCCCATTATATTCGGCTGCTTACATCCTTAACCCAGCCTGTTTATTCGCTTCTGTTGATCCAGCAGAAACACTAACTGTGCATATGGTTGGATTTATTGATGTCTTGGAAAGAATGATTCCAGATAGAGGAGAACAGGACAAGATCTCAAGTTTGCTGGACTTCTACAAAAAAAGTGAAGGGATATTCTCAAGGGATATCGTAATAAGACATCGGAAAATGAAATTACCCAGTAAGTACTTCTATGAATGAATGTTAGTAGTGTACTGAACTCTTACAAGAATTTTTTCTACAAAGTGTCTATAAGAAACTAAGACTCTAACCTATACTTAAACTGTTTTTCTCAGCTGACTGGTGGGTTGCCTATGGAGTGGACCCGAATAGGAAGGATCCAGCTCTAAAGAAGCTGGCTATGAAAATTTTTGAACTCACGTGTTCTGTCAGTGGTTGCGAGCGCAATTGGAGCACGTTCGAGGCGGTAAGTTTAGACTGTTTAGTGTTTACTAATTGTTTTTTTATAAACTTTAATTTTTTTGTGGCCTAAGCTAAATTAATTACCTAAATAGCTAATGCCAAATGCGCTTTCTTTCTTACAGATTCATTCCAAGAAAAGGAATCACCTTGAACGAAAAAAGCTCAACGACTTGGTTTTCGTTCAATACAACCAAAAATTGCAAAAACGATTCCAAAGTAGGAAAGAAAAGCCCGGTTTCTTTGACCCTATCTGCTTTAGATGAGTTGGATGCAGATAACGAGTGGCTCGTAGAGACGGAGGACCCGGTATTTGCTGGAGAGGACCTGACATAGACACAAGTTGAAGATGCCGCATATGAATCGACGCCTGGTGAAAGTAGTAGTACCACTCGAAGGCGAAGGACGGGGGGGAGCCAGGGGGCGAGTAGTAGCCGTCAACCCGTTGATGAGATTGAGAAGATTGAAGAAAGAGAAGGTGATAATGATGATCAAGCTGAAGAAGATCATCCATCATTGAATGTTGATGAAGTATTAGTACGTACAGATGATGAAGAAACGGAAGAAGAAGAAGAAATGTATGTGGAAGGAGATGACTCGACTAATGATGATGGTGGTGGTGGTGGTGGTGGCAGACTTGGTGGTGATGATGTGCCATAATGGATGCTAGATCAATGTATATGATTAATGATTATTGATTAGATAAATAAAATATTAAATACATTATACATAACTTCTTAATTTTGTTTAATGCTTGTCTCATAAGTCTAAGTGTGTTGAATGTTGATGTTGATGTTGTTGATTGTTGAATGTTGATACTTGATAACTTGATATTGATAACTTGATATCAAGTTATCAACAAAATGTTAGTTAAATAAACTTTAATGTAAAATGTAAAATGTTAATTGTTAAGAACTTAAGATTTAAGAAGTTAACTATATTGTAATTTGTAAATGTATCATTGTTCATAGTTCATATGTATGTAATTGGTTTGTTTTATTTTTTATTTTTAACTTAAATTAAATGTATTTCATGTCCTAATGACATATAATAATTTATTATGATTTTTCTGATTATTTTTTTTTTTTGAAAAAATGCGGAAAAAAAAAATATGCGACCGCATATGCGATTGTGCGATCGCATATGCGCACACGCATATGCAATCGCACGGGATCGCATATGCGATTTGACAACATTGAGGGTTACAACTAGGACCAGTACCTAAAAGAGTCACAAATGAAACCACTATTTATTGCATTCGCATGTCTCTCAACAACTTAAAAAATCATATTTTTGTAATTGTTCAAATGTAAAAGAATTTCAAAGATAAATAACAAGAACAATAATAGTAAGATACTATGGTTTTAAATATCCTCTATGATACAGCCGTATCGTATTTGTGTCAGCCCTCGTCGATAAGCAATACGGGGGTCAAGCAGTCCGTTTCCACCAAAAAAAAAAGGGTCTAATCGGCCCATATTAGCTGATACAGGCCTTATCAATGCCAATATGGAGCTGCTACGAACATAGTAGCCCCGTTTTAAAGAAAAAATCCAAATTCTCTCTAGTTCTTTGCTCGTTTCTTCATTTCAACCACAAGGAAGCTTAAAACTCATTTTATGCATTTTGGGATCAAAACACAAGATTTGAGTGAGATTCGATGAACCGAAGAGGTATGAACCATTTTGAAAAAAAATTAAAGGGGAAAACTATGACTTTAATTCTTTTTCTTTTCCTTTCTTTTCTTTTTATTTTTATTTTTGTGTTACTTCTTTGTGTGTGTGTGTGTGTGTGTGTTTCTTTTTGTTGTATTTCAATACAACAGGCCCTGATTTATCAAATCATACTTGATTTGTGTTCAATTAGGAGACTGTTTGGTTAATTTTCACCAAGTCAATCCAACAAACTACATTCCTATCAAAGAATGGCCTAATGCACCATTGAATACAAGTTCAAAAACATTAAAACGGTAGATTCAGGTGTTTTACAGTTTTTTTCCTATTCTCCTGATAATTTTTCAAAAAATTTTGGGCCAAAAAAAATTCCATCCTATACAGGCCCTTGTTTTCACTTGTCAGATACGGTCAAATTGCCTTGTGCAGTATCATTTTTGAGCCCGGCCAATATACACCCAGCTACTGGTATTCAAAACCTTGGTGGTGGTGGTGGTGGTGGTGGTGGTGGTGAACCTAAAAAATCAATCAACATGGCCCAAATTCAAAACAGCGGTGTCCTTATTACATAGCCAGAGAGTTGACCAAACTTTTGGTTATCATGACCCTAGCACTAAATTCTATCATTCTATTAAGTTCTTGACTACAGATTGCTAACTCTAATCCAACTACACATTGAGGTGAAGCATATCTAATTGCTTCTCTGTTTACAGCTTTCAAAACTAAGCTGCATGATATCATATACCTTCATGGATCACTAGGACAACTTGAATTTCATGTAGAAACACGAATCAATGGCTTCCACAACAAAACATAACGACAGATAGTGTAGTGCACATAAAATGAATGTAAAAGGTATCCTAGGAAACTTGTCTTTACAAGATGTGAGCGACAAAGATCTTCCAGGCTTGCTTGTGAATTCGGATCCTCCTGTCCAAAGGCTCCATTGCAATCAAAACTCACACCATCGTCATTGTGCTGCATCAAGATTGCCCAAAACATTAGAAAAGTGTAACCTGAGTCACCAATTCACATAAGATATAGAGAAAATCTGAACAAGGTCAACCTTTTCATGGGGCAAAGGCACTTCTGCATCCATGTAGATATTCTCTGCTTGCTCAAAATCAGGGAGGTCATTCTCAAATTCATGATCCTCATTTCCATCCATGGGGTCATCAAAACCACCATATGTTTCACTTTCCCCCAAAACAAGTGATTGTCTTAGCTGCAAAGAAAATACCCTGTATTACATTTTGAAAAGCCATGAATAGGCATAATGAAACATATTGCTTGCAAATAGACCTTTTCATAAAGTGGAGGAGATTGAGATGCTTGTACTCTTTCACGAGCATGGAGTTGTGCCTCCAATGTTTCAGCAAACTCAGGATTTATGGTACCTTCCAATCTTGCAAGAGGAAATTGTGCAGTTAGAGAATTCTGCTTAGTAGAACTTTTCCGCTGCTTTGCACAAAATTTTCCTGCTTGGGAAAAATAGAGAATTGTCATGCATTTAGAGTGTTCTTATTTAAAAAATTAAAAATTAAAAAGCTGATAAACTTATAATAAATAAATAAATAAGCATCAACAGACCTTTTTTAAATGGTTTTACTTTCAAGTCCCCAGGTTCATGGGGATTCAAAGGCTTCCATGGATCATCATCATCATCTGAATCATCCCTTGGTTCAGAGAATCCACCATCCGGCTCTTCTCCATGATGCATATTATTCTCAGGAAGATCGTGGGCAATATCGGTATCATCCCATACATTATTATTAATCTTGAAGTCATGGTTAATTCCTGGAGTTTGATTCAGATTACCGTGTGGGCTCTTTCCCAGATTTGATTTATGGGCACTTCCTCCAGATCTTGGAGATTGCAGGAAACTTTTGTGAGCCTTAGACCTTGTTGAACTGCTTCTGTGGGCCATACCATGCTCCTGGCCAGCAATATTCCCCTTCAAAAAATTATCAACAGCTCCCGCATCACATGGGTCTAATAGAAGAAAATCCCGGTAAAGATCGCTGGTGGCTAACTGCAATCGTGATGGCATTCATTAAGTGCAGAAAACAAAAGAAATTGCAGAATACCATTGCCATGTTTAGAAACCACAATACCAAATATGATTCTAACTCCCCAGCTTCACCAGTAGTGTCTAAACAATCCCCTTCTAGTACAAGTAAATTTGCAGGAGGCTTCACAAAATGGTTAAAAGCATCATCTTTACCAAACCCATCATCCAGGCGGGTCTTAGCTTCCACTGCCAATGTAAAGAAATATCAACCAGTCAATAATTCTGTAACTTGAATGAAAGATACAATAAGATGGTTTCAATTGATTTACCTGGTACATCATCTAAACCTAAAAACCTATCGTTCTCTTCATCAACAACTACAGAAGATTCGGTTCCATCTGGGCAGGCAGTGGTTTCCTCTGGTTGATCTTGCCTGTTCAGTAAAAGAAATGAAAAATGAAAAGACAAGGAAGAAAAATGTAATTATGAAAAAAAATCTCAGTTACTAAATAGAAACCTAATGAAAATATGAAAAGCTCTTAAAATGTTTGATGTTAGATTATTTGTAGTGTGCATATGCAGAGAGTCATTTCACAGAATGGACCTGATTATTTTTAGCATGAATGAGAGTTGCCAGAACAAGCAAAAGTTAGAGGCAACGTAAGCATGTAAAGGCAGATTATCATCGACATGAAACAATTCAAGAAAACCTTATGCTGTGCCATTGTATATCTTATCAAGGAAGGTGAAAGCACTCAACACCAAACATTTCCCCAAAAATAAGTATTTTCAGGTCTATGGAGGGTAGTAATAATAAATTGTGCAATGTGATTCATAGACATTCTTACCAATAACAAAAAGATGTTCACATGCCCACGAATAGTCCTCTAGGCATGGGGCTCTAAAGTTGACAATGGGCAGTCTCCATTCCCCCAGCCCTAAATTAGTTTAAAACCATATTGACTTACACATGGCCTATGTAGACAAACATGCACATGCGTTGTTGTCAAAAAATGGGCATGAGGCGTCAGATGTGGGGGGAATGGAATAACAAATATGTCTAGTCTCTACATCATACGAAAACGGTACAAGACAATTGCCATATAAACATTTGTTCATAGAAGCAAATATATAGATAAATTTGTCTACATTAATGGCAACATCATAAACCATAAAACTAGTTCCAACCAGGAAACAAAAGAAGATAAAGCAGAATTTGTTCTTCTAACAGGTACGTCAACATGTGGTCAATTTTCAAAGTATTGGCATCGCACCCTTGGGAAATGGAATATCATGGGAAACATCGGGAAATATCATGTGGGTGTTCACAGTTCCCATTGCCCAACAAGATATGCTAATAGCATATCATACTTGAGATACAATGGGGGCCTTCCCATTTTCGTCTCACTTATGATTGCAGGCAGAAAAGGGATGAAAACAATAGCTGCCTTAGTGCTGGTTTCATATCCCGCACACCACAAACATCAAGCGTACCATGAAGCCCCTCAACCAAAATTTGGAGGCATAAAGAACTACTTAATTATTAAGATCCTCGACAACAGCTATTCTAAAGTGTTTTAGAATGCTTAGTAACTAGAACCGTTAGCTACAAAATCAGCCACTCACAACGCTGGAACATATAATATCACTGCATTTCAAGTTTCGCAAAAAGAAAACCTAAGGTTTGCATAACCAATGGAACCATATGCTGTTAAGTGTTGAGGACCTGTTTAGATGTGCACAAAAAAACTGCAGAATGGACTGCATACTAACACAACTGGAATCAAAGAACAGAGTCTAACTACAAAATCATGAAGCAATGTACCAGAAATTTATAGCATATGAATATACAATCACCAAACAATGCCTGCATGGGATGCGTGGCACACAACCTCAAAATACTTTCTCGAAATCAATACACCTAAGAACCAAAGCTCTTGTCATCTTGTGCTTGATTTCATATAAGACCTTTTTTTTAATCCACTCGAATGAACCGGCCTTCATGCCCTCAGTAGTAAGTGCCATAACAGAGCTGAAGTTCCTAATGTACCTCTTGTAGATCGCAGCTAAGACATGGAAGCTATAAACTTAATGAATATTCGTCAAAGAGGCCAATCAACTATTGCTTGAAACCTTTCTAGGTCACCCTCGAACTACATTTGCAAACACAGGAAACCCCAGAAAAATTGCACTAGGCCTCATAAAGTTGCACTTCTTAAAATTGATGAAGAGCTTTTATTTTCGTAAAACTTATCACCTGTTGAAGATATCTAATATGACCCTCATGCAAACAGCTATAGACAAGGATGTCATTAAAATAGAGAATGAAAAACTTGCCTACAAAAGGCCAGAGGATTTGCATCATAACACGTTTCATAACTAGCCACCCATACAACCCATCCTTTGGCTTGAACTTAGTCTTCCATTCATCACATGAGTGAATCCTGACCTAATGATAGTCGCTCCTCAAGTTCATGTATGAAAGATCACAGTAATCATCATCATGTCCAACATATCTTATTGATGGCATGATTGTCAACACATTCTCCAATTGTGTCATTCTTCAATGTCAACAAGACAAGTACAACGCATGGTCTAAGGGTCACAGACATAATGCCTTTTACTAATAAGCCTTGCGCATGTCGACAAAGCTCAGCGCGCTCCACTGAATTCAAGTAATATACCAGTTAGATTGGGCTAAGGACCTAGGCATGTCCTTAAATTGCTAGCTGGGGGACTTAGTGAAGTACTTCCCTAGCTGCCTTAAATGGCTCACAAAGTGGAAGGTCAAGGCAAAAGAAATCTTGTACCTTGGGCAAGCCACTTAGTGGTTGGGTGTAAGTGAAGCTTAATCTCCCAGCACCTAACCTCAAGATGGGAGTGGTTTTAGAAGACAGTCTCTGTTTCCGACAAACCCAAGGTTAGCCACCAGAGGTAACGAAGGTAGAAAAACCAAACTGCTCACCCCCTTACTAGTTATATTGGACAATGCGGCACTTGGCACTAGATCAATGTTGTGTTGTATGTTGTGCAAGGATGGCAATTCATCTAGAGTCAAATCCTAAAATTGGGATAGGATGTCATGAACTCTGGGTGAGTTGGAGACTTTTCAATAGGCTTTGGCCTACACTCTCACCATCAAAGCAAACATTACTCCTTGCCCTTAACTCTCTTCCACAAATCATGTCACGCCAAGTGCTGATGAAGACACCTTTTTCTCTCTAGGTTCGTCATCCCTCATTGCATAGAGAGGGATACACTTACCCCCATATGTAAAGGTATACATATTCTTAGGCCTTGAATCCAATGTGTGTCGTAATGATAACGATGGGCATAACAGTCCCCACCATTACTGTTGCGTGTAACGGTTATTACGGCTGTAGCGTAACAATTTTTAAAAAAATCCCCCAGGGGGGGATCATAAATTTTTAGAGGATTCCAAATATCTATTCTTTTGTAGATTTGAACATGTTTATGATAGTGTAGAGTCCACTCTTTGGTAAGAATTCTATCTTAACCTGTTTGATGATTTTACTAACCTAAAAAGCTTATATTGATCCCAAATTGGCCCACGATTAGTGCAAGTTATAGCACGCATCCCATAATGCACATCCCTAAGCATTTGACATCGTTCCCCCAAAGGAATTTTAAGAAAACATTGAAAATAAATTGAGATGAATAATGTCACCGATTTAGGGGGTCACTCGAATGCGCCCAAATAGTCCCAAAAATTCTAGTGTATGTATGGCATTCATCCCACAAATGCATATCCTGAGCATTTGGCATCACTCCCATCAAGTGATTATAAGAAAAAATTAAACTAAAATTAAGGGGGGGGACTCAAATGCCCACTAATCAGCCCCAAATTCATGCAAACTATGACACCCATCCTGCTAATGCATATCCCTAACCATTTAACATCATTTCCCCAACTAGGTTTAAAAAAAAACTAAATTAAATTCGGATGAATAGTGTCAAACCAATTTGGGGCCAATTTGGAGGACCACTCGATGCCCCGAATCGGCCTCAAACTCATGCAATCTATTGACACTCATCCCACTAATGTAATAGGCCAAGATTTATGCTTATTTCATCATCCGACTATTGGATCAGTGGACAATTATTGGATGTTAAAGAATAAAAATATCCAACAATCCTATTTTTGAAAAAAAAAAGTGTTCGTAAAACAACGGTTAGATACACGGGCCATTAGCTTACATGATATCAAATTAATTTCTTGCGGGGGAAGGGCCCACTACTAGGGCTGAAAGTCGGGCGGGTTGGGTCGGGTTGGTGCTCAACCCCAACCCAACCCAACCCAACCCAACCCAAGCGGGCTCGGTCAGGTTGAACGGGTATATGTGCTAATATTTTCGTTATTACATTAGTTTATTATATTTCAATATCCGACTTATTTTTTGTATCTATGATTTTATTAATTATATATGTGATTATGCATCATAAAGAACTTCATTTTTTTCTTTAAAAAAACAAGCTAAAATATAGGACAACTACTCCTTTAAAAGTCATGAAACATAGCACGCAATCTATTTGGGAGAGAGAAATCCAGCATATCTTGTTAGCTTGAGTCCTTGGAAATGACGTGGACAAATGAGACCCGACATCACTAGTGTGCCTTCGACACAAACGATCCACACTCAATTATAATTTATAAGTAACTTATATATTGATCGGGTTCGGGGTGGGTTGGGCAACCTGAGACCTCAACCCGAGCCCAACCCGAGTTTTATCGGGTTGGTGTTTATATAGCTCAAGCTTGAGATCAGACCCAATATATCCTGCCCCAGCCCAACCCAATGTCGGGTCGGTCACGGGTCGGTCGGGTTGAACCCACCCAACTTTCAGCCCCACCCACTACAGTAGCTTGTTGTTGGACCCTCAAGTGTTACCCTTGCATTGCATTCTTGCAAGGGCCTGGCACAACCGTATGACTAAAATAAATAAATAAAATCAGCAGTTAGGAATTAGGATCGTCCAAACAATTTGATTTTGAAATTGTGACTTAGCAACAACAGGTCACATAATTTAATTGATTAATTTTGAGCTAATATATGATATGTATACAATTTTCTAAGTGTAAGTGTATCAAGTGTCATAAGCCTATAGAGAATCATATACGGAAAAAAAAATGAGGTGGTCTCAAGTCAAACCGGTTGGACCACAAGGTACAATCCACCCAACAAATAACTACCAACTGGTTAAGTGAATGTGAAATCCAGCCTTTCCAACAGACTGGCCCCAAAATGAGGGTCGCCTAGTGCACAAATCATCCATATCTACTCATCAGGTGAACCACACAACAGACAATAATTTTTAGCCATTAATAAATAGCAAAATACAAGCATGATACACTTAATGGGTGGATATATCTTAGTTTTGCAAAAGCAATCCACGTGATGGGGCCAACCTACTGGATGGATTGGACGTCTCACATGCATAAAAGGTTGGAACTTATTCGTTGATGGACTATAGCTTATAGTCCGCTTGTTTAGACAGACAGATTTTTAAAAAACATGGTTCTAAAGAAGCCACATATGCAGTTGCTCTTCAAAAGGCGTGGAGAGAGAAAGAGAGGGAAGGAAAGAGAGATGCACTTTCAGAGGACCAGAAGAAGAAGAAGAAGAAGAGAAAGAGAGAGAGAGAGATGCACTTGCAAAGAAGAAGAAAGGAGAGAATAAGAAGAAAAATATAAGTTTTTTTTTCCAATTTTTTATTTTTTTTCCTAGAAATCGGTTGTGGCGTTGTTATGTCGTTCTACCATTACAGTGCATTTTTTCAGGGCGGCCTTTTACACACCCGAATCGCATAACAGGTCACACCATTACCTTGCTCGAACATTCAACCTTCCTATCATATAACCATGATCAACTCAAAGAATATGTGTCCTTCATAAGCATAACATCACACCATAAGGTCTATGTATACAACCTATGAGAGACGTTTACCAAACATCCCTTGTTCACAGGAAAGATGAGTCATCAACCCAAGCTACTTCATACAGCTTAGGGTCCCTCTCTAGCTTGAGCTTCAACTTATCAATGATGCCCTGTGGTTGTGAAGCTACACTCATGCTAGTCCCTCCATCTATTATGGTCTTCACAACTCTAAACTTCACATATGTGCAAAAAATGTTGATACAAAAACCAATCTTCTTCATACTTTCTTTGGGCATGGTCTAACATGATATGTTTCCTCTAGGGTGCATCCAAAGGTGACTTGATGCAGGGACATGTGATGGCCTAACCTAGTTGCATGTATAATCAGGTTGAAGAGATTCAAATAATAAAATTAATCAACTAATTATTTTCAATCAAGGGGATTAAGCAAATCTCAACACAAATATGAAATCATTTCGTCAGGATCATACCCCTTACCATAAAATCACGTAAACAGTAAAAAGGGAGGACCTAGGGATATGAGGATATCCCAGATCTAGCATAAGTCAGTCCATAATCAAGTTTGGATCCGATTCTCCTAACTACCCATCCTCTTTTCCATTCAAACCAACAAGGAATATCCAGAGAGGAACGAAAGAGATGAAAAAGAAATGGGTTCAAGATGAAAGAAAGTACGAATTCTAAGGCATCAAAGAAACAAAAAATGGTTGATTCTTATCTTTTCCTGCATCTCGAAGATCAAAAAGGAAGAAAATCTGAAACCGGGGTGAAATCCTCAGTACCCATGAGCCAATCCTGAAACCCTAATCTTGTTGGTAAAGGAGGAAGAAAGCATACGAATTCTCATTCATTCACTATAAAATAGGGTTTCTCACAGTGTATATATAAGCCACCGAAAAAACAAAATTTTTATATAAAAAAAAAAAGTGCACTAAAGCCCCTGAAAATAAGGAAAATAACAAAAAGATACCAAAAATTAAAACACTCACGCAACAGAATGTGAAATCCACCCCATGGGCCTGCAATCATGCCACTCATGCACTCATAACGCATCAAAAAAAGGGTTTGAATGGACTTGGCTCGACGTCTATCCACATCAACTCCTCCGCTCCGATACTCTGTCGACGACGCCTCCTCTAGTACACTCTAAAGGGTACATTAATGTCTGCATCATAACTTGTAATCGTCTACACTTGGTTCTTCACCCTGGTTTGCATGGTCCTCATTTTTCACATCCTCTTCATCTTGTCATGCCTCCTCTGCCTCAAAATTTCTGGTCCAATGTAGGGCAAGGGAAGGTAATGCGTCCTTTACCCACCACACTTGAAACATGTGTTAGCTGTCCTACCTTGGTTTGAAGCAAATGCCTTATCCTTATTCTCAAAATTTCTTGTGCAAGTTGTTGAATGTGGTTGTTGCTAGTTAGTTGATGTTGGTGTGCATTGGAAACTCATGTTGTCATGTTAGCCAAAACTACATGGAGTTATAATTCGGGATAATTAGCATGCAA
Source organism: Magnolia officinalis (assembly GCA_021015155.1). Classification (NCBI taxonomy): domain Eukaryota; kingdom Viridiplantae; phylum Streptophyta; class Magnoliopsida; order Magnoliales; family Magnoliaceae; genus Magnolia; species Magnolia officinalis. The sequence continues at coordinate 9,631,566 of JAJHSJ010000013.1, forward strand.
AGTCAATCTAGTCCACATAGAGTACGACGTCGATGAGTGTTGCCCCTAGCTTGTGAATAGCAATGCCTAATTGTTGCCTTTCCATACTTCCATTGCCTGCATTGCAATCTGATATAATTCATCTAAAGTTTTCAATTGGACTTCTATCATCTCAGTATGCATGTTCCTTTGGAGCCCTCTACAATAACAAGCCATATGATGCACTTTTTGTTTCCACCAAGTCAAACCTCAACAGTTGGATTATCCTGTTGTATATCTAAAAGCTGACTAAACATCTTAGAATGATAGCAAAAAAAAAAAAAAAAACTCTATTCCATGTTGGCCTTCATCTCCTCCCTTTGAGATGAGTTGAAGACCATTGCACCACAAGTCTCTCACCAAGACCCACCACTTCAAGATGGCACCTTTAATTTCAATGCTACAATTCATAATTTTGACGTCCTTGTACAATAGAAATCTTGGAACCACTCGAAATTTCATAGACTCCAACCAGCCATGGAAAACATTAGGGTCTAGATTACCACCATAGTATGCAATTTACACCTTTACGTGTATGATTGGATCTTTTGTGTGAGACAGTTGGATGGCCTCAAAATAATTCGAATAATCATGATGAAGAGTTGTCCAAGGTCTCCCGCTCATATCTATAATTACAATGTGTCCCTAACATGTGGGGGTCAAGTTATTACCAGGAGCAATCATGTCAAATTCTATGTATCCTTTTGGGGTTGGGTGTTTCTTAGGCAATGGCCATTCACCCGTGGGTCAATATTGTCCTTCTTATTTTCCTCCTCCAAAACGGTTATCTAATTGCTCGTCTTACGTTGTTCACCCTCCATATTCTCAGATCAGCCATTCATCCAGTGCAACCTTTCCAAAATTTGCTTAAGTACCACCAAAACACTGTTTAAAATAGCATGTAGCATAGAGTTCACCCCTCTGAAACATGAGATGTAAGCTAAATAGCGTGTCACGTGAGCTATACACTACTTCTAGATTTTTAATTAAGGTTGCGCTTGGTTGCATCGATTTCATGATATTGTACACCAAATTAGACATATTAATAATGAAATTTAACAAAATTTCATAATATTTAGTGCAACCAAACGCAACCTAAAGTAATAGGAAAGGGCAACGATTAAGCATAACAGTACAGAAAGAGCAACAAAATTCATGTTACTTATATTATTTTACTAAAGCATTGAAAAATATTTACTATTTTTTGAAAATAGAAAAATACAACAAATCATTAAAAACATTAATTGATTTTAATATCGTAGTGAAAAATAACTTGTAACATGAGCTACATAGTGTGTAGCTAGTCTATGTAGCATGTAGTGGATGCAAATTATCATGTAACATACGCTACACGCGACTTAAGCTATTTTCACGAGATTTTAGCATTAAGGCTAAGTTATGCTACGTAGCATAAGTTACACATTACATAACACCGCTATTTAAAACACTGCCAAAACATCATTCTGGTTTCCTACAGCCATCCTAGGACTATAAGAAGTCTTGCTTCTCATGGGCAGAAACAGTTGGTATCGCTCATGTGAGTTGGATTGGGACACATTTGAGTTAAAGAGGTTGTTTTGGAAATCACAAAGGGGGAGAATTAGACAGGTAAGAGACAATTAAAAGGGAAGTTTGTGGGTTGGACGGTGACAAGCTTCTAGGACAAATTTTTGGGCCAATTATGGACTGGTTTAATGACGGTTAAAGACTTGATTTTTAGTAGCAGTTAATGCACAATTGTTTAGGGATTGAACAGGGAACATGCATATGTTAGTTTAGATTAGGATATGTTATCAGTGGTTGGGTTAGGCAGGTTATAGGCAGCAGGTTTAAAAGTTGTAAGTAGACTGATAAAAGGCCAAGATGGCGGTGCTGGGAACTGTTTCAGGTTAGCTTAGAGGCTGTCATTTTGGGCTGGAAGTAGGGACAGGTTCAGGTTCAATGGGGTGAGAATTAGAGGCCATTCGGAGACAAGTTTTGTATGTAATTGGTATAAGGTGAAGAGCTAAAATGACAAGTAGAACCTAGCTCTAATGCCAAAATAATGCAGCTCGAATAAAAGAGCAAGGAATTATTGCAAAATCATGAAGCTAGGGATACCAGAAACCCATAACATACAATCACCAAACAAAGCAAAAAATTCATATGCAAGAAGAAACTTGAAGAACCAAAGAGACTGAGCACAGCACCAGCAGGCAGCAAACCTTCAGTCTTGCACTAGAGTTCACACAATTATCCCATGTCCAATGCTCCTACCATGGAAAAAACAAAGCTATCGAAAACATCATTCTAATTAGTGTGTGTGGCTACGAGCCATATTTATGTAGGTGACTACACAATTTCCTTTTTCATTTCACAAAACTATACTTTCCAGGGGCAACAAATAAAGCCTTCTAATACAGCTGGACTTTCTAAGATACTGTAGAAATCAAATAAGGAAATATTCATAATAGAGTTTCTAAAATAAAATCATGCATATAAAAACTACTCAGATAGGAATTCTTGCTATATGTGTGCATACATATGAAATGCGGGCATCTGGCTGAGGTGCAGTTGCATCACATACCATTCCACTGGTTTTGGAGCCAGACAGAAAAATGGAAAGTGCATTAACCGGTCTGCTTTCCTTCCCAAAATCAATATCCAAAACAGTTCAACCAGGGAATTATTCAAATAAATGGTTGGAATCTTTCTATACACTTGCACCTAATCAAATATAAAACAACAACAAAAAAAGGAAACAGAACAACAGTCAGAATTCAAACCTCTTCTGAGAAATGAACTCCAAAGCATGCAAAACCAAAGAATATAGATATTCCACTTTCCGACTATACACCTGAATCGAACCTTGAATAAGCAGAGCAGCTACAAAACAGGAAAACGAAAATTTTCAAAAGAACCCCCTTGACGGAATGAGAAATCATGGAAAAAGCAATGAGAACAAAGGGGATCCGAATAAGAACGGGACCTTCAGCAAAATTCACGGAGGGGTGGCCGTCTTCATCTTCAGCCGTAATTTCTCCAGAACAGATCTTGAGAAGATAGTCTTCGAGGTTCTTGGCGAGATCAACGGCCCAGTTCGATTCAGGGTCGCGATTGGGCTGCAGGAGGTGGAAGCTAGCGCCGCTGGCGCTGCCGTTCTCTTCTTTGTCTGTCATCTTTGGTGGGACGGCTGCCGATGCGATTCCATGGACTGTTAGTTGAATGCCATTTCTGAAAGAAACCCTAGATATGGAATGGAGTAGGAGAAACGAGAGAGCTGGAATTGGGCAATTAGGGTTTTGAAACTGGAACCCTAGAAAAATGCGGGAGAGAGACAGGTAGATATGGTTGAAATGGGGCTGGAAGAGAGAGAGAGAGAGAGAGAGAGAGAGAGAGAGAGAGAGAGAGAGATGGTGGCGGCGAACGGATGAGGAAGGAGAGAGCGTTTGAAACTTTTCGCTGACCGTTTTCCCGCTCGCTCTATCTTTTCCTCTTCTTTTTTTTCAAAACCGAGTATTTTAAGGGGAGCTTTGATGCTCTATCAGACAGTGATGGATGATACGCCCGCACGTAATAGTTACTTAAAAATTGTACACTTGTCATACGAGTAATTCTTCAGCTATCCAGATTATGGGTTACAGTTCAGAATTTTCATGAACCAAAAAACACTCTTTTTTATTATCTGAGGATCCGATGGGTAGAGATATATTGGACGGTTAACAATAAAGCTATCCAATGGTTCTATTTCAACAAAACTATGTCCAGGAATCAGTGGCTATGACTACTCTATCAAGCTAATTTTAGGAGTTTGGCTTATGAACCGTGTAATCTAAAATTTAATCGTTTTAATTTTAGTTCATTTATACCCACTGTTATGGGAAGATCCGAGTGTGCATAAGATCCGAGGACAAAATACCGAGCTGAGTCGACTAGCGGGATCAGCATCCGAGGTCTAATCCGTCCGCCCCGATATGAGCATTCCAGAGAGACATGGCATTCAGAATACCTTCACCACGGCCACGGGTCGGGGCGGTATCCGTGATCCGATCGGACGCAAAAACTACATGCTAAGCGCCTCACACGGAAGTTATTCGCTCACCGACTTCAGTTACAGCGAAACCTTCGCCTCGAAGCCCCGTTCGAGATATCGGCTCGGACCAACGTATCGTCCGAATTCAACAATACACATCAAGAGAACTGCACAAGTAGATGACTTCTAGTTGAATCGAGCCAAGCAGACACTAGAATTTCGTCTGCCAAATGAGGAAACTACTATCATTGGACGTGGCCGAAAACTTCGTCTGGATATACACATTACGCGCTACACGATTTACGAATTACGGGCAATATCTCCACGATCTGAAAATTTCTTTGATTGTGCTAAGATTGTCGGACCCGGACAGCTCAACTATCAGGTATAAATAGTCCATCACCCCATCGCTACAGGGACGCAATAGCAAGCACTCTCTCTTCTACTCTTCACTTAGACCCAGATTCCCTTGACCTGACTGAGGCATCAGAGGGTCCCCCGGCTTAGCCAGGGTCACCTTTGCCCGTCTCCCATCATGCAGGTTCAAGACGAGGGGCTTCGGAGTGGAGGACACGTGAGGGGAGGGCCGACCAGATTTTAGTCTCAACATTTTTTGGCGCCGTCTATGGGAATCCGATACAAAAAGCCAAGTTCCCGTTTCTCAAATCCAATGGCGAGGAAGAAAAAAGCGGTGGCCGCGGAGCCGGAGCCAAATGAACAAACGCAATCTTCTTCACCACTTCATGTTGAGTCTGCGCCAGGGCCTTCACAGCGCTCCCACAACCGAGCAAGCAAATATCGTGCCATGCAGAGCGAGATCCACGCCCTGCGCGACGAAATAAACAGAATGAAGCAGCAAAGGGAACTACAGCTGCATCCGATTCAGGAGAATCCTAACCCCGAACCGATAGGTCTGTACGTAGAGACTCACTCTGCACTGGGGGGTGTGAGGCACGAGGCACCCCAACAATCTCGAGCGCCGCTTTCGAGTCAGAACCCTCCTGTGCAAGTTAGAGTCTCTCCACGAAACACCTCCGCTCGAGCACTCACGAACCATTCAATTACCTCGGCTCTAGCGCCTACGGATCTCCGTCATTGGCTAGAGCGGAGGAGGGAGAGGAGAACTCCAGAAATAGAAGATGCCCCGGAGATAGTCGCAGAGAATAAAGACCCCTTGGAAGCGCGATTCGCGGAATTCAACGATAAACTTCAAATTCTGGAAAAGAAGTAGCAAATGTCAACGGTTCCCGCACAGTACAAGCTATGATGGAAGAGACCGAGCCTCCTTTCACTTCCACCATCATGGAGGAGGTAATGCCGCAGAGGTTTCGTATTCCTCCCGTCATTCAATACTTTGGATCCGAAGACCCGTCCGAGCACCTGGAAGCCTATCGGTCCTGGATGCAAATCCAAACGGCCACGGATGCAATGATGTGCAGAGGGTTCTCCATAACCCTTGCGGGATACGCTCGAAGTTGGTACCGACAGCTCAAACCTAACTCCGTCGGCTCCTTCGTGGAATTTAGTCGGTTATTCCTTACACAATTCATAAGTGGTAAAAGAAGCCGAAAACCCAATACTCACCTGCTTACTATCAAGTAAGGTTTGAAAGAGTCACTGAAAGACTACATTGCTCGTTTCAACGAGGAAGCGCTGCAAGTCGAAGACTATGATAACAAAATGGCGCTAGCCGCAATACTCAACGGTCTAAAAGAATGACGGTTTAATTTCTCCATCGGAAAGAACCCATCGAAAACATTTATAGACTTCGTGGCAAAAGCTCAGAAATACACCAATGCTAAGGAGTTCACTAACGCTTGCAGAGGTGTACAAGTAACCGACCCGGCCAACAAAGGGAAGAGGCCTAGGAACGAAGAATCTCAACCGTCCGGCAAAGGCACAGACGACCGCGCTCCCCGCGATCGTCGACCGAGTCGGAGGCCGGAGGGAAAATTTCGTTCCTACACTCCTCTCAATACATCCACCGAGCAAATCCTGTTGGACATCCGAGAAGACAAGCGGCTCAATTGGCCAGCAGTCTACATGAGGGCTGATCCGGAGCACCGAGACAAGCGGAAGTTCTGCCGCTTTCACCGAGATCACGGCCACAATACGGACGACTGCGTAGACCTCAAAGACGAAATTGAGTCCCTCATCCGCAAGGGACATTTACGACGTTACATCAAAAAGGAGAGGTCTACTCGGAGGGAAGAATGACTGCAAGAGCAGTCGAACAACCCCGCGGAAGAGCCCACGAAAATGCACACTATTTTGGGGGGCTCGACCGGGGGAGGGGATTCGAACAGGGCCCGGAAGACCCATTCCCAGAGGTCCGACCCAGAACATTACATCCATCAATCTCGCAGAGCGGCCTAGCAAGGAGCTCCGAGTCAGTCCTTGCAGCCTAACCTTCACGGAAGATGACGCACGCGGAATCCAGCATCCGCATGACGACACTCTAGTGGTCACCATGACCATAGCAAACCATAGGTATATCGCATTTTGGTCGACACCGAAAGTTCGGCCGATGTGATATATTTTGAGGCCTTTGAAAGGATGGGAGTTCCACGGTCGCGACTCCGACCCGTGAAGACGCCCTTACATGACTTTGCCGGAGAAAGAGCAATCTCCGAGGGAGCCATCTCCCTCCCAGTTACAGTGGGGGAAGGACAACATTATGCCACCGTCTTGGTGGACTTATGGTTGTCAATGTGCCATCGGTACACAACGTCATCATGGGCTGACCCTCCCTCAATGCAATGAGAGTAGTCATCTCAACCTACCACCTGATGATGAAGTTCCCGGCCGAAGGCGGGATCGGTTACCTCCGAGGCGACCAACGAGAAGCTCGGAGATGTTACGCCATAGCAGTCCAAAAAGGAGCAGCCAAGCAAACTCTTACCATCAATACCCTGGACCCTCGAGGACCTGTGGAGAACTCGGTAGAAGAACTAGAAAATGTGCCTCTCGACGAAGACGACTCAAGCAAAACTGTTCAGCTCAGATCGTCACTAAATCCCGAGCATCGATCTGCGATGTTGGCCTTCTTAAAGCAACACCGAGATATCTTCACATGGTCGCGTGCTGACATGCCGAGAATCTCTCCTGATGTTTTGGTCCACAGATTGAATGTGGATCCGGATTACAAGCCAATAAAATAAAAAAGAAGGTCATTCGATGCCGAACGATATGAAGTCATTACCGAGGAGGTCTCCGTCCTGCTCGATGTAGGTTTCATAAAAGAAGTGTACTACCCCGACTGGATAGCAAATGTTGTGCTAGTGAAAAAATCCAACGGAAAGTGGCGAGTCTGCGTAGATTATTCGGATCTCAACAAGGCATGTCCCAAGGACAGTTTCCCGTTACCCCGGATCGATCAACTAGTGGACAACACCGCTGGACATGAGTTGTTCTCGTCCCTGGATGCATATTCCAGATACAACCAGATTATCATGCATCCCCCAGATAGGCAGAAGACCACCTTCGTCACAGATAAAGGGCTCTACTGTTACAGGGTCATGCCTTTTGGCCTGAAAAATGCTGGGGCAACATACCAGAGATTGGTAAATCAGATGTTCGCTAAGCAGATCAGACGCACTATGGAGGTCTACATTGACGATATGTTAGTAAAAGTATCAAAGCATCCGATTATCTCACTGACCTCGGAGATACATTCAGTGTCCTCCGAGAATACTAGATGAAGCTAAACCCTGCTAAATGTGTATTCGAAGTCGAATCAAGAAAGTTCCTCGGGTTCCAAGTTAGTCAGCAAGGAATCGAAGCTAACCCTGACAAGATCAAGGCTCTCCTCGATATGAGTTCTCCTCGGACCATAAAAGAAATACAATGTCTTATAGGAAGAGTTGTTGCGCTCGGACGCTTCATTTCCGGGGCGACTGATAAATGCCTCCCCTTCTTTCAGTAGCTGAAAGGTCATAAGAAGGTAGAATGGACGCCAGAATGTGAGCAGGCCTTCCAGTAATTGAAACAGTATTTAGGTTCACCCCCTCTGTTATCCAAACCTGAAGAAGGAGAGCCCCTACTCCTCTATCTCGCGGTCTCCGCCTCGGCCGTCTGCTCGGCCTTGATTAGAGAAGTTAGGGGCAAGCAATACCCGGTGTATTACATAAGCAAGGCCATGGTACTTGCCGAAACGAGATATCCATCTCTGGAGAAGTTAGCGTTTTGCCTTGTTATCTCGGCTCGGAGGTTACGACCCTATTTCCAGGCTCACTCTATTATCGTATTGACCAACTCTCCCCTGAGACAAGTTCTCCAGAGGCCCGAGGTGTCCGGTCGGATAACCAAGTGGGCAATTGAGCTCGGAGAGTTCGACATCCAATTCCGTCCGAGGACAGCAATCAAGGGTCAAGCCATAGCCGATTTCATCGCCAAGTTCACAACCCCGAGCACAGAGGAAGTCAGTACGGAAATCGAAATGACTCCGCCCGTTCTTCAGAACAATCAAGAAGTTGAATCAGATCCAGGATGGGTTCTCTATGTTGATGGGTCATCCAACGTCAAAGGGGCGGGAGCCGGAATCGTCTTGGTAGCACCCGATTCCACGACAGTCCAATACGCGATCAGGCTCGGGTTCAAAGCATCAAATAACGAAGCAGAATACGAGGCACTGTTAGCTGGATTGAGGTTAGCAGCGAGTCTGGGGGTTCAGACTCTCCAAGTCCGAAGCGATTCACAGCTGGTGGTGAATCACATCTCTTCAGAGTACGAAGTCAAAGAAACTCGAATGATCGCCTACCTCGACGAAGCGAGGAAACTGATTGAGAAATTTTGGAGTTGTACGATCCGACAAATTCCTAGAGCAGAAAACTCGTGGGCCGACGCCCTAGCAGACTCGCCTCGGCCTTTGATGGAAAAATCCTGCAGTTCGTCCCCGTTGAGTTCGTTGAACATCCGAGCATCGGTCAGTCAGAAAATGTCAACCCCGTTCACACCATTCTGAGCTGGATGGACCCGATCTTCAATTACCTCTCATCCAGCAGAGTCCCTTCAGATAAGCTGGAGGCGAGGCGATTGAGAGTCCGAGCGGCCGATATGTCATACTGGATGGAGTGTTATATAAGAAGGGGCATTCTCAGCCTTACCTTAGATGCCTCCGACCAGATGAGGCCGATTACGTGATCCGAGAAATTCACGAAGGGAACTGTGAAAATTATTTTGGTAGCCGAGCCCTGACCCTAAAGATACTCCGTCAAGGGTACTTCTGGCCAACCCTCAAATAAGACTCGAAGGATTACATTCAAAAGTGCGATAAGTGTCAACGCTACGTGGCCGTAACTAAACAACCAGCGGAAGAAATGACACCCATGAGCGGGTCATGGCCCTTCGCCCAATGGGGGATCGACATCATCGGTCCCTTGCTTATAGGGAAAGGACAGGTCAAGTTCGCGATTGTTGTTGTCGACTATTTCTCTAAATGGGCCGAGGCTAAGCCTGTGGCAAAGATTACCGAGTGGAAGGTAGTCGATTTCGTGTGGAAAAATATTATCTGTCGGTTCGGAATCCCATGAACGATCGTATCTGACAATGGCCAACAGTTCAATAATGACAAGTTCTGAGGTCTGTGTCGGGGGCTCAGCATCACGAATGCGTATTCGTCGCCTCAGCACCCACAGTCAAATGGACAGGTGAAAACGGTCAATAAGGTCATTAAGTATCATCTCAAAACCAAACCGGAAAAGGGAAAGGGCAACTAGGCTGAGGAGCTCCCATTCGTCCTTTGGGCCTACAGGACTACCGCCTAGTCCTCGAAATTGGAAACCCCTTTTTCACTCTCTTATGGCTCGGAAGCAATAGTGTCAGTGGAAATCGGCCTCCCCACGGTTTGGGTCCAAAATTTCAAAGAGGATCGAAACGTCGAGCAGATCGCGGCCAACCTGGACCTGTTCGAAGAAGTTAGGGATGTTTCTAGACTCCGCGCCGCCGCTCGACAACAACAGGTGGCCCGATTCTACAATTCCAAGGTTAAGGCCAGACGATTTAGGCCAGGCGACTTGGTCCTTCGTCGAGTCTTTCAGAACACTGCTGAGCCGGGCGCTGGACCATTCGGACCTAACTGGGAAGGGCCCTATCGGGTGGTCCGTTCAACGAAACCTGGGTCTTATCATCTGAAAAATCTCGAGGGCCGTCAACTCCCCCACCCTTGGAATGCCGAGCATCTAAAGGTGTATTACCCCTAATGGGATGACCTCCGAGCGGCAAGCCTTTAAGGTCATGAATAAATGTACGCCTCCAAGCGACTAGCCTCTAAGGCTCTCAATAAAATTCTCCGTTTTTACATAAGCGGGCTAATTCTACGAAGGCATTTCCCCTTAACCGGGGGGAAAATCCAAAGATGCGATCCGACTCCCCAGCAGGAGTCAGACCAATTTCTACAAAGGCATCTCCCTTAACCGGGAGAAAAAGCCAAGAGGTGATCCGACTCCCCCAGCAGTGGAGTCGGACCAATTTCTACAAAGCCAAGACTCACTGGGCACTAGCCGAAAATCGCTCCCACCAGGAAATGAAGATCGGTCGGAATCGCCTTCGCTAGAAATCGCCTTCTCCGGTAGCAAGTTGAGCACAGGAAGCAAAAATGGCAACAGTCTTCAGAAGGGGTTAATATATAGACTCCAGAAGATCTTGGCATTAATTGGCAAGTATTAATGCCCGCAGCCGAGCCGGCGCGAGCCGCTTCAAGAACCTACGTGGCGGGATGTCATTGGCCCGAACTCTGCCGGGCGTAACGCCTTCTGCCTCGTTTGTCGCGCATGCAAGGGTCGAAGCAACGCCTGAGCAGAGGGAGTCGCCGTACATATTTCTCTTCGTGCTTATGTGGTGGCCCCTCATAGGCGGACAGTCATCCGGGATCGTAACCATCGCCACGCGTCCACTCGAAAACAGCCCGCATGCGCGAAATCCCAAGATGTGACGCTTCGATTTTGAAAAATTATTACTGCAGTATGGGTGGGAGTAACTCCTGCATGATTACTCTCCGAGTCCATAAGTAAACTCGAAGAGTAGGGGGCTTCTGTTATGGGAAGATCCGAGTCAGCATAAGATCCGAGGAGAAAGTATCGAGCCGAGTCGACTAGCGGGATCAACATCCGAGGCCTAATCCGTCCGCCCCGATATGAGCATTCCAGAGAGACATGGCATTCAGAATACCTTCACCACGGCCACGGGTCGGGGTGGTATCCGTGATCCAATCGGACACAAAAACTACATGCTAAGCGCCTCACACGGAAGTTATTTGCTCACCGACTTCAGTTACAGCGAAACCTTCGCCTTGGAGCCCCGTTCGAGATATCGGCTCGGACCAACGTATCGTCCGAATTCAACAATACACATTAAGAGAACTGCACAAGTAGATGACTTCTAGTTGAATCGAGCCAAGCAGACACTAGAATTCCGTCTGCCAAATGAGGAAACTACTATCATTGGACGTGGCCGAAAACTTCGTCTGGATATACACATTATGCGCTAACGCGCTACACGATTTACGAATTACGGGCAATATCTCCACGACCTGAAAATCTCTTTGATTGTGCTAAGATTGTCGGACCCGGACAGCTCAACTATCAGGTATAAATAGTCCATCACCCCATCGCTACAGGGACGCAATAGCAAGCACTCTCTCTTCTACTCTTCACTTAGACCCAGATTCCCTTGACCTGACTGAGGCATCGAGGGTCCCCCGGCTTAGCCAGGGTCACCTTTGCCCGTCTCCCATCGTGCAGGTTCAAGACGAGGGGCTTCGGAGTGGAGGACACGTAAGGGGAGGGCCGACCAGATTTTAGCCTCAACATTTTTTGGCGCCGTCTGTGGGAATCCGATACAAAAAGCCAAGTTCCCGTTTCTCAAATCCAATGGCGAGGAAGAAAAAAGCGGTGGCCGCGGAGCCGGAGCCAAATGAACAAACGCAATCTTCTTCACCACTTCATGTTAAGTCTGCGCCGGGGCCTTCACAGCGCTCCCACAACCGAGCAAGCAAATATCGTGTCATGCAGAGCGAGATCCACGCCCTGCGCGACGAAATAAACAGAATGAAGCAGCAAAGGGAACCACAGCTGCATCCGATTCAGGGGAATCCTAACCCCGAACCGGTAGGTTTGTACGTAGAGACTCACTCTGCACCGGGGGTGTGAGGCATGAGGCACCCCAACAATCTCGGGCGCCGCTTTCGAGTCAGAACCCTCCTGTGCAAGTTAGAGTCTCTCCACGAAACACCTCCGCTCGAGCACTCACGAACATTCATTACCTTACCTCGGCTCTAGCGCCTACGGATCTCCGTCATTGGCTAGAGCGGAGGAGGGAGAGGAGAACTCCAGAAATAGAAGATGCCCTGGAGATAGTCGCAGAGAATAAAGACCCCTTGGAAGCGCGATTCGCGGAATTCAACGATAAACTTCAAATTCTGGAAAAGAAGCAGCAAATGTCAACGGTTCCCGCACAGTACAAGCTATGATGGAAGAGACCGAGCCTCCTTTCACTTCCACCATCATGGAGGAGGTAATGCCGCAGAGGTTTCGTATTCCTCCCGTCATTCAATACTTTGGATCCGAAGACCCGTCCGAGCACCTGGAAGCCTATCGGTCCTGGATGCAGATCCAAACGGCCACGGATGCGATGATGTGCAGAGGGTTCTCCATAACCCTTGCGGGATCCGCTCGAAGTTGGTACCGACAGCTCAAACCTAACTCCGTCGGCTCCTTCGCGGAATTTAGTCGGTTATTCCTTACACAATTCATAAGTGGTAAAAGAAGTCGAAAACCCAATACTCACCTGCTAACCATCAAGTAAGGTTTGAAAGAGTCACTGAAAGACTACATTGCTCGTTTCAACGAGGAAGCGCTGCAAGTCGAAGACTATGATAACAAAATGGCGCTAGCCGCAATACTCAACGGTCTAAAAGAAGGACGGTTTAATTTCTCCATCGGAAAGAACCCATTGAAAACATTCATAGACTTCGTGGCAAAAACTCAGAAATACACCAATGTTAAGGAGTTCACTAACACTCACAGAGGTGTACAAGTAACCGACCCGGCCAACAAAGGGAAGAGGCCTAGGAACGAAGAATCTCAACCGTCCGGCAAAGGCACAGACGACCGCGCTCCCCGCGATCGTCGACTGAGTCGGAGGCTGGAGGGAAAATTTCGTTCCTACACTCCTCTCAATACATCCACCGAGCAAATCCTGTTGGACATCCGAGAAGACAAGCGGCTCAATTGGCCAGCAGTCTACATGAGGGCTGATCCGGAGCACCGAGACAAGCGAAAGTTCTGCACCGCTTTCACTGAGATCACGGCCACAATACGGACGACTGCGTAGACCTCAAAGACGAAATTGAGTCCCTCATCCACAAGGGACATTTACGACGTTACACATCAAAAAGGAGAGGTCTACTCGGAGGGAAGAATGACTGCAAGAGCAGTCGAACAACCCCGCGGAAGAGCCCGCGAAAATTCACACTATTTTCGGGGGCTCGACCGGGAGAGGGGATTCGAACAAGGCCCGGAAGACCCATTCCCAGAGGTCCGACCCAGAACATTACATCCATCGATCTCGCAGAGCGGCCTAGCAAGGAGCTCCGAGTCAGTCCTTGCAGCCTAACCTTCATGGAAGATGACGCACGCGGAATCCAGCATCCGCATGACGACACTCTAGTGGTCACCATGACCATAGCAAACCATAAGGTATATCGCATTTTGGTCGACACCGAAAGTTCGGCCGATGTGATATATTCTGAGGCCTTCGAAAGGATGGGAGTTCCACGGTCGCGACTCCGACCCGTGAAGACGCCCTTACATGGCTTTGCCGGAGAAAGAGCAATCTCCGAGGGAGCCATCTCCCTCCCAGTTACAGCGAGGGAAGGACAACATCAAGCCACCGTCTTGGTGGACTTCTTGGTTGTCAATGTGCCATCGGTACACAACGTCATCTGGGCCGACCCTACCTCAATGCAATGATAGTAGTCGTTTCAACCTACCACCTGATGATGAAGTTCCCGGCTGAAGGCGGGATCGGTTACCTCCGAGGCGACCAACGAGAAGCTCGGAGATGTTACGCCATAGCAGTCCAAAAAGGAGCAGCCAAGCAAACTCTTACCATCAATACCCTAGACCCTCGAGGACCTGTGGAGAACTCGGTAGAAAAACTAGAAAATGTGCCTCTCGACGAAGACGACTCAAGCAAAACTGTTCAACTCGGATCGTCACTAAATCCCGAGCATCGATCTGCGATGTTGGCCTTCTTAAAGCAACACCGAGATATCTTCGTATGGTCGTGTGCTGACATGCCGAGAATCTCTCCTGATGTTTTGGTCCACAGATTGAATGTGGATCCGGATTACAAGCCAATAAAATAAAAAAGAAGGTCATTCGATGCCGAACGATATGAAGTCATTCCGAGGAGGTCTCCGTCCTGCTCGATGTAGGTTTCATAAAAGAGGTGTACTACCCCGACTGGATAACAAATGTTGTGCTAGTGAAAAAATCCAACGGGAAGTGGCGAGTCTGCGTAGATTATTCGGATCTCAACAAGGCATGTCCCAAGGACAGTTTCCCGTTACCCCGGATCGATCAACTAGTGGACAACACCGCTGGACATGAGTTGCTCTCATCCCTGGATGCGTATTCCAGATACAACCAGATTATCATGCATCCCCCAGATAGGCAGAAGACCACCTTCGTCACAGACAAAGGGCTCTACTGTTACAGGGTCATGCCTTTTGGCCTGAAAAATGCTGGGGCAACATACCAGAGATTGGTAAATCAGATGTTCGCTAAGCAGATCAGACGCACTATGGAGGTCTACATTGACGATATGTTAGTAAAAAGTATCAAAGCATCCGATTATCTCTCAGACCTCGGAGATACATTCAATGTCCTCCAAGAATACTAGATGAAGCTGAACCCTGCTAAATGTGTATTCGGAGTCGAATCAAGAAAGTTCCTCGGGTTCTAAGTTAGTCAGCAAGGAATCGAAGCTAACCCTGACAAGATCAGGGCTCTCCTCGATATGAGTTCTCCTCGGACCATAAAAGAAATACAATGCCTTATAGGAAGAGTTGTTGCGCTCGGACGCTTCATTTCCGGGGTGACTGATAAATGCCTCCCCTTCTTTCAGCAGCTGAAAAGTCATAAGAAGGCAGAATGGACGCCAGAATGTGAGCAGGCCTTCCAGTAATTGAAACAGTATTTAGGTTCACCCCCTGTTATCCAAACCTGAAGAAGGAGAGCCCCTACTCCTCTACCTCACGGTCTTCGCCTCGGCCGTCTGCTCGGCCTTGATTAGAGAAGTTGGGGGCAAGCAATACCCGGTGTATTACGTAAGCAAGACCATGGTACCTGCCGAAACGAGATATCCATCTCTGGAGAAGTTAGCGTTTTGCCTTGTTATCTCGGCTCGGAGGTTACGACCCTATTTCCAGGCTCACTCTATTATCGTATTGACCGACTCTCCCCTGAGACAAGTTCTTCAGAGGCCCGAGGTGTCCGATCGGATAACCAAGTGGGCAATTGAGCTCGGAGAGTTCGACATCCAATTCCGTCCGAGGACGGCAATCAAGGGTCAAGTCGTAGCCGATTTCATCGCCAAGTTCACAACCCCGAGCACGGAGGAAGTCAGTACAGAAATCGAAATGACTCCGCCCGTTCTTCAGAACAATCAAGAAGTTGAATCAGATCCAGGATGGGTTCTCTATGTTGATGGGTCATCCAACGTCAAAGGGGCGGGAGCCGGAATCGTCTTGGTAGCACCCGATTCCACGACAGTCCAATACGCGATCAGGCTCGGGTTCAAAGCATCAAATAACGAAGCAGAATACGAGGCATTGTTAGCTGGGTTGAGGTTAGCAGCGAGTCTGGGGGTTCAGACTCTCTAAGTCCGAAGCGATTCACAGCTGGTGGTGAATCACATCTCTTCAGAGTACGAAGCCAAAGAAACTCGAATGATCACCTACCTCGATGAAGCGAGGAAACTGATTGAGAAATTTTGGAGTTGTACGATCCGACAAATTCCTAGAGCAGAAAACTCGTGGGCCGACGCCCTAGCAAGACTCGCCTCGGCCTTTGATGGAAAAATCCCGCGGTTCGTCCCCGTTGAGTTCATTGAACATCCGAGCATCGGTCAGTCAGAAAATGTCAACCCCGTTCACACCATTCCGAGCTGGATGGACCCGATCTTCAATTACCTCTCATCCAGCGGAGTCCCTTCAGATAAGCTGGAGGCGAGGCGATTGAGAGTCCGAGCGGCCGATATGTCATACTGGATGGAGTGTTATATAAGAAGGGGCATTCTCAGCCTTACCTTAGATGCCTCCGACCAAATGAGGCCGATTACGTGATCCGAGAAATTCACGAAGGAAACTGCGGAAATCATTCTGGTAGCCGAGCCCTGGCCCTAAAGATACTCCGTCAAGGGTACTTCTGGCTAACCCTCAAATAAGACTCGAAGGATTACGTTCAAAAGTGCGATAAGTGTCAACGCTACGCGGCCATACCTAAACAACCAGCGGAAGAAATGACACCCATGAGCGGGCCATGGCCCTTCGCCCAATGGGGGATCGACATCATCGGTCCCTTGCCTATAGGGAAAGGACAGGTCAAGTTCGCGATTGTTGTTGTCGACTATTTCACTAAATGGGCCGAGGCTAAGCCTGTGGCAAAGATTACCGAGTGGAAGGTAGTCGATTTCGTGTGAAAAAATATTATCTGTCGGTTCGGAATCCCACGAATGATCGTATCTGACAATGGCCGACAGTTCAATAATGACAAGTTCTGAGGTCTGTGTCGGGGGCTCAGCATCACGAATGCGTATTCGTCGCTTCAGCACCCACAGTCAAATGGACAGGTGGAAGCGGTCAATAAGGTCATTAAGTATCATCTCAAAACCAAACTGGAAAAGGCAAAGGGCAACTGGGCTGAGGAGCTCCCATTCGTCCTTTGGGCCTACAGGACTACCGCTTAGTCCTCAAAACTGGAAACCCCTTTTTCACTCTCTTATGGCTCGGAAGCAATGGTGTCAGTGGAAATCGGCCTCCCCACGGTTCGGGTCCAAAATTTCAAAGAGGATCGAAACGTCGAGCAGATCGCGGCCAACCTGGACCTGCTCGAAGAAGTTAGGGATGTTTCCAGACTCCGCGTTGCCGCTCGACAACAACAGGTGGCCCGATTATACAATTCCAAGATTAAGGCCAGACGATTTAGGCCAGGCGACTTGGTCCTTCGTCGAGTCTTTCAGAACACTGCTGAGCCGGGCGCTGGACCATTCGGACCTAATTGGGAAGGGCCCTATCGGGTGGTCCGTTCAACGAAACCTAGGTCTTATCATCTGAAAAATCTCGAGGGTCGTCAACTCCCCCACCCTTGGAATGCTAAGCATCTAAAGGTGTATTACCCCTAATGGGATGACCTCCGAGCGGCAAGCCTTTAAGGTCATGAATAAATGTATGCCTCCAAGCGACTAGCCTCTAAGACTCTCAATAAAATTCTCCGTTTTTACATAAGCGGGCTAATTTCTACGAAGGCATTTCCCCTTAACCGGGGGGAAAATCCAAAGAGGTGATCCGACTCCCCCAGCAGGAGTCAGACCAATTTCTACAAAGGCATCTCCCTTAACCGGGAGAAAAAGCCAAGAGGTGATCCGACTCCCCCAGCAGGAGTCAGACCAATTTCTACAAAGGCATCCCCCTTAACCGGAAAAAAAAGCCAAGAGGCGATCCGACTCCCCCAGCAGTGGAGTCGGACCAATTTTTACAAAGCCAAGACTCACTGGGCACTAGCCGAAAATCGCTCCCACCAGGAAATGAAGATCGGTCGGAATCGCCTTCGCCAGAAATCGCCTTCTCCGGTAGCAAGTTGAGCACAAGAAGCAAAAATGTGCAACAGTCTTCGGAAGGGGTTAATATATAGACTCCAGAAGATCTTGGCATTAATTGGCAAGTATTAATGCCCGCAGCCGAGCCGGCGCGAGCCGCTTCAAGAACCTACGTGGCGGGACGTTATTGGCCCGAACTCTGCCGGGCGTAACGCCTTCTGTCTCGTTTGTCGCGCATGCAAGGGTCGAAGCGACACCCGAGCAGAGGGAGTCGCCTTACATATTTCTCTCTATGCTTATGTGGTGGCCCCTCATAGGCGGACAGTCATCTGGGATCGTAACCGTCGCCACGCGTCCACTCGAAAACAGCCTGCATGCGCGAAATCCCAAGATGTGACGCTTCGATTTTGAAAAATTATTACTGCAGTATAGGTGGGAGTAACTCCTGCATGATTACTCTCCGAGTCCATAAGTAAACTCGAAGAGTAGGGGGCTTCTGTTATGGGAAGATCCGAGTCAGCATAAGATCCGAGGACAAAGTACCGAGCCGAGTCAACTAGCGGGATCAGCATCCGAGGCCTAATCCGTCCCCCCGATATGAGCATTCAAGAGAGACATGGCATTCAGAATACCTTCACCACGACCGCGGGTTGGGGCGATATCCGTGATCCGATCGGACGCAAAAATTACATGCTGAGCGCCTCACACGGAAGTTATTCGCTCACCGACTTCAGTTACAGCGAAACCTTCGCCTTGGAGCCCCGTTCGAGATATCGACTCGGACCAACGTATCGTCCGAATTCAACAATACACATCAAGAGGACTGCACAAGTAGATGACTTCTAGTTGAATCGAGCCAAGCAGACACTAGAATTCTGTCTGCCAAATGAGGAAACTACCATCACTGGACGTGGCCGAAAGCTTTATCCGGATATACACATTATGCGCTTGACGCGCTACACGATCTACGAATTACGGGCAATATCTCCACGATCTGAAAATCCCTTTGATTGTGCCGAGATTGTCGGACCCGAACAGCTCAACTATCAGGTATAAATAGTCCATCACCCCATCGCTACAGGGACGCAATAGCAAGCACTCTCTCTTCTACTCTTCACTTAGACCCAGATTCCCTTGACCTGACTGAGGCATCGGAGGGTCCCCCGGCTTAGCCAGGGTCACCTTTTCCCGTCTCCCATCGTGCAGGTTCAAGACAAGGGGCTTTGGAGTGGAGGAGACGTGAGGGGAGGGCCGACCAGATTTTGGCCTCAACACCCACGTATACAATTTCTGAGTGCCTGCATATCAAGTGTCACAGATTGCCGGAGTATCAAGTGACTGTAACTCTTCGGATGGTTTATCACCATTTGAAAAGCGATGGTGACTCATCACACGCAGTACTTACGAACGGCTATCAAAATGATCTAAACTGCTGGCATGTTGGGGATAGAGCATGTCTGTAAAATTACTCCGATAAATCCCAATCATCCAATTGATGGCTATCAAATGGATGGTTAAACAAAAATAATGAACGGTCCTAAAATCTCCATCAGAAAATCATTAGAAAGTGTAATTTTTATTTTAGTAATATTATGGCATGCTTTTTTTTTTTTTTTTAATTTTTAACACACGCACACACACCACACACTCACGCTAGTGGAATTTCACCACATATGGATACTCGAACCCTTGACCGGGTGTTGAAACTCTGAGAGTCTACCACCCGAGAAAGAGTAAGGATGCATAGTAATATTATGGCATGCTTGCAATTAAAGAGGACGGTTTTTTTTTTTATGATAGTGGTGAACCAACACAAGAGCTACCTGACAACAGTAATTATTTTTTGGATCTGCTTTTATATATATATATATATATATATATATATATATATATATATATATATATATATATAGCTTTCAAAATGGATGGATGTGTGGAAGTAATGCACGTACATCATAGTGGGGCCACATTTGGGATGCACCGACCTCGGTGGATTCGGACATCCATCCAAACCGCGCCGATGACAAAGATTGATAACGTGCCCACACTACATTACTCTTCTGAATATTTTGGTAGATTTTCTGGTGATGCGCGTGAGTAGACATTGAAGCTGTGAAATTCAGCGCATGTGACAAAATGGCACATGTGAAAAGATCCAGTCAAATCATTAGACAGGGTTAATATGAAAGCTTCCTTTCCTGTAAATTAGGCCAGTAGAATATTCAAGTGGACAACACCGACGCGTGAAAACAATGGACGACAGGGAAAAAATGTAACACCCCATTTTTTTTTAAACAGTGGGTTCCATCGTTTCCTTCCTTGTAGCCCACTTGAACCTTGGATCAGCTTCATTTTTTAGGCTAATGCCTTAACTTGATCTGGAAAAATAAATGGAGGGAGTAGATTTTTCATAAACATCGTGAGTGGGGCCCACCGTGCTTTTAAAAATAAATAAAAATAAAAATAAAACAAAAGTGACATGCATAATCACGGCACCTAAAACTAATCCCACCTCCCGATTTTCTCTCTCCTCTCCTTCTTCTCTATGATTAGGGTTGTTCACGGGTCGAGTTAGCTCAAAAAACTCACTCAAGTCAGCTCGGATTGACTCAGCTTTAATGGCCGATTCGGGCCGAGTCAATTTGATTTTTTAAAGCTTGAGTTGAGTTCGAGCCGAGTTCGACCAAGGGCCATTTCAACTCGACTCGACTCTAAGCTCGAACTCGAGCTCGACTCGGCTCGTTTAATCATTATATTAATAAATATTATATATATATATTATATATTAAATATATAATATAATATATATATATAATATAAATATAACTATATTAGTTTTTTTTATAAAAAAAACGCCCTAACACACGGCCCGTCACCCTACCCTAACCCTAGTCCCTCTTTCCCCTTTCTTCTCTCCCTTTATCCAGCCGCTGCCCGGCGCCCGACCAGCGATCCATCACCCTAACGTTGCTCGCAAGGCCATCCCTCCACCGGACCACCACCACCACCTATCTCGCAGGTATGAAAGCTGATACAATGTATTTTCACACTACCCACCATGGCTGCAAAACTCATTATTGTCAATCTCCATATATGAAGTTTTGTATAGATTGGCTCTTTCTTTCCCCCCTCAAAGCATCTGGTGATATTTCTATGCATGATTGTAGATAGACGGCCTGTAAAGTAACCATCCAGAATCATTTGCCAGAAGTCCCTCCACAGTGCCAACATGTTGCATGTTTCAATTGCCTTATCCGAAATATTTACACCTTTTGCGTATATGATCTGTTGGGGAATATGATCACAATATGTTCGGGCATTTGGCAATTACCATACTTTTGAGCTATGGGGCCACCACGATTAAGGAGTGGCCATCCAACTGTTTATTAGATGTTTACCCTGATGTTAGTTAGGTCTAGATCCCAAATTCCAGCTTGGTCCATTGGTCAGGTGGGCCACACCTAAAGGAACAATGGGGGACATGGGGGAGGGGCAAGCTAGTCGAATATTCAAGTGGACAACACCAACGTATGAAAACAATGGACGACGGGGAAAAAATGTAACACCCCATTTTTTTAACGGTGGGTTCCACCATTTCCTTTGGTGTAGCCCACTTGAACCTTAGATCAGCCTCATTTTTGGGCTAATGCCTTGATATGGAAAAATAAGTGGAGGGAGTGGATTTTTCATAAACATCATGAGTGGGGCCCACCGTGTTTTTAAAAATAAAAATAAAACAAAAGTGTGCACGTCACCTAAAACCAATCCCACCTCCCGATTTTCTCTCTCCTCTCCTTCTTCTCTATGATTAGGGTTGTTCACGGGTCGAGTTAGCTCAAAAAACTCACTCAAGTCAGCTCGGATTGACTCAGCTTTAATGGCCGATTCGGGCCGAGTCAATTTGATTTTTTAAAGCTCGAGTTGAGTTCGAGCCGAGTTCGACCAAGGGCCATTTCAACTCGACTCAACTCCGAGCTCGAACTCGAGCTCGACTCGGCTCGTTTAATCATTATATTAATAAATATTATATATATTAAATATATAATATAATATATATGTATATAATATAAATATAACTATATTAGTTTTTTTTTAAAAAAAAATGCCCTAACACAGCCCGTCACCCTACCCTAACCCTAGTCTCTCTTTCCCCTTTCTTCTCTTCCCTTTATCCAGCCGCTGCCCGGCGCCCGACCAGCGATCCATCACCCTAACGTTGCTCGCAAGGCCATCCCTCCACCAGACCACCACCACCTATCTCGCAGGTATGAAAGCTGATACAATGTATTTTCACTACCCACCATGGCTGCAAAACTCATTTATAGTCAATCTCCATATATGAAGTTCTGTATAGATTGGCTCTTTCTTTCCCCCCTCAAAGCATCTGGTGATATTTCTATGCATGATTATAGATAGACGGCCTGTAAAGTAACCATCCAGAATCATTTGCCAGAAGTCCCTCCACAGTGCCAACATGTTGCATGTTTCAATTGCCTTATCCGAAATATTTACACCTTTTGCGTATATGATCTGTTGGGGAATATGATCACAATATGTTCGGGCATTTGGCAATTACCATACTTTTGAGCTATGGGGCCACCACGATTAAGGAGTGGCCATCCAACTGTTCATTAGATGTTTACCCTGATGTTAGTTAGGTCTATATCCCAAATTCCAGCTTGGTCCATTGGTCAAGTGGGCCACACCTAAAGGAACAATGGGGGACATGGGGGAGGGGCAAGCTAGTCGAATATTCAAGTGGACAACACCAACGTATGAAAACAATGGACGACGGGGAAAAAATGTAACACCCCATTTTTTTAACGGTGGGTTCCACCATTTCCTTTGGTGTAGCCCACTTGAACCTTGGATCAGCCTCATTTTTGGGCTAATGCCTTGATATGGAAAAATAAGTGGAGGGAGTGGATTTTTCATAAACATCATGAGTGGGGCCCACCGTGTTTTTAAAAATAAAAATAAAACAAAAGTGTGCACGTCACCTAAAACCAATCTCACCTCCCGATTTTCTCTCTCCTCTCCTTCTTCTCTGTGAATCTGTGATACAACTGCACCCCCGAACTCACCATTAGCTCTAGCATCAGACTTCAACTGAAGATAATGCTGACTCTTCTCCACACTTGACAAGAGACGATCGACATCTGCAAGCTTCCAACCACGATACCCACTAACCAAGTTCATTGAAGTTTCAAAATCCACCTTCCTTCAGCCTGTGGGACTCATCTGAGCCATCCAGAACAAACGACACGTTGAGATCTGTCTTATACAAGAATCCGCCATTGAAGACCGTGACATCTCCTTTGTCAAGTAGCCACCACATGATCTACATGAAGCACTATTTCATATTCAAATTAGAAGTCATCAGGGCCGAATGGACCGCATTTGTATCGATCTTAGATCTCCTCGCCTAATCCAGCCATACATGGGATATGTTACACTAAATCAGGTAGGTGATCTTCCCAGTTGAAAAGCCTATATTAGTATGTACTTTGACTTTCATTGATTATTTATTTCATATTATTAATTTAAGTTATTTGATTTTGGTTACACGTAAAATAAAATGCATTTATTTTATTATTAATATGTGAAATTAATTCAATTGATTATTGCTACCTACTTTTAAATATGATTAAGTTATGGGTGCTCTACCCTAAAAAGGATCAAGTTGTTATGGGTGCCCTGCCCTAGAATGGAACAAGTTGTTATGGGTGCTCTGCCCGGGTCATTCCCGAAAAGGATGTTTATTTTGTGCCGCATTTTAAATTTTAGCAATTATGGACATTCGACCCCTGGCCCAGGTTCCAGGATGTGTCATATCGAAATATTCGATCATTGGCCTGTGTTCCAGGATGAAAGTTGTATTTTCTTTATTTAAGATTAAGTAAATGTACACGTGGGTGCTCTGCCCAGACTCCCTAAAATGTTGGATGCACGGTGCCCTGCCCTGGGAGGTCTAAAATGGTCATGGTGCTTTGCATTGGGTTAATCCCTAAAATAGGTGCATGGGTGCTCTGCCCTGGTAAAGTCCAAAAACGGATAAAAAATTATTTTGTTTTATTTGAATTCATTATCAGAATTTCATTTATTATTAGTGGAATATTAATGTCCTTTTATATTCAAGTTGTGGATGCGTAAACACAGTTTTACTGCACACATTCGTGAGCCACAATTCCCAATAGGTATGAGACTATTCGGGATCAAGAGTCTATCATCTTAAAATCACTTCTCACGTTAGGTATGAGACTAACGTGAGTTATGGCCCTTGGTGCGAGGCTCTTACCGGCATGCGATACTACGCATTACGACTCGAATTCTCATTATCTATTCTTAGTTACATGCTGATGTAGAAATTTCAATTTTGGGAATGATGTGACCCTACGAGCCGTCGCGCTCACACCCTTATAGATTGTTTTACAGGGTCTGTGTATGAAGAGCCAATTGGGCAAGATCGAAGGCTTTTCCTTTAGTTTATTTGAGGATTTCTTAAAAATTCAATGTATGTTGTTATTATTTATTTTTGAATGTCAATGTAATTAACGATTCAAGGATTAATTAGTAGACAATATTTAATGACAATGATTAGTATCCTTTTAGTTGCTCTGATTGCCTTAAAAATGCATGAAAATAATGTGGGTTGCGTCGTATATTTTGTTTAAATACAACTCACAGTCCCGGAATTCGGGTTTGGGCCCGGCCAACTCGGGTACCGAATTTCGGGGCGTGACAAAAAAAAAACTAACAATGGCCTAAATTTAGCTTATGCACGTGGCAATTGATCAGTGGACAGCCCTACCATTGCAAGATAGCACGTTCATGTTCAATCTAAAGTGATAGATGGACCGGATCACGCGTTTGGATTTCAAAATATGGCAACTCAAATCATTGTCCACTTGGATAATGATGAGCCAAATGGTTGATGTTTACGCAATTTAATCAAATGGGAGGAACGCGAAGTATATGTGTTAGCGAGGGCTTTAATAGCGCTTCAAATTCTAGATTTCAAAGCATTTGATTAATTGACGGATTCAACTCTAATTCGAATGGGTGAGTGAATTGCAACCTATCTCATACTTCTACGATCAAGATAGAGAATATGATTGTTATGATTATCATGATTGCTATAATTGCCATGATTGATGAATTGATTATAGTATTATTTAACTGTAAATCTTGTGGTATGATTTATATTCGTAATAATTGTTAATATAAATTATGTATGTGACATGTAAAGCATTGATAACCAGAATTTATGATTTTCTCTCAGTGAGATGTATATACTGGCTACCCAAAACAAATCATAGACATTGAGTTACATTAAATGCATTCATAGCGTTCTTACGTTGATTCCTTGAGGCATGCTCTATATGACTGCATGCACACCTCATGCTCGGGTTTTTAGGGGATCTCCCTGAATGGTTCTTGTTACGCCCCGATTCCCGAAACCCGAGTATAATGCTCATTTTCCAAAAACCCGAGTATTGACCTTTAAGATATTCTAAATTTCAAGTGCATTTTTTTTTCTTTTATCAGAGTTAGTAATCTAGCGGAATAGAAATAATCAAGTATAAGAGGAAGTCCAAATATACATAACTAATTATTTGAGTGGTTGCTCGAAAACTTATACAAACCAATATCTTAAGATTTTACAATACATGACAGTACAAATTGATTATAAATGAAATCAAGAATAGAGAGTCGTAAGATCATCTGACTCATCGTATTCCACATGAACACCAACATGCTTATCATCGGCGTCTCTTGCACACTGAATACGTTTTGATAGCGTCAATGGCTATTAAAGTGAAGTATAATCCCTAAGATTTATCATATCATCAAGATAATTAAGCATAATTTTCAGGAATAGTCTACAATGAATATTTCATAATGATTATCATAATAAAAAGACAAAGTTCATCAGATACGCATATATTGAATAAATTTCACTAAAATATTATTGTTTAAATGCATGGATGCATGCACATGCTCACAGACCCGATGATGCACATCCAGCTGGAAAAAAGGTCGCCCAAGGAAAACTAGCCACCCGAAAAAGTACTCAAAGGTATGCCCTAAGAAGGACTAGCCACCCGGAAAAGATTATGCAACGAGGACACCCAAGGTGAATTAGTCTCCCGAAAAAGTACATAAAGGTACGCCCTAAGGAGAACTAAACACCCAGAAAAGTCAATGTGAAAAGGACAGCCCATAGTGGTAAGAATTCACGTAATATTAACTTAAAATCACCCGGTAAAATACTCTATGGTACAACCTATAATGACCCGAGAAACTTCGTGTCTTACATCAACCACTCGGTAAAGTCCGTATGCCATGAAAATGCATAATTAGCCCAACCATTATTATTTCAATTTCAAACAGCCATTTTTAGAAAGCAAAAAGTCATTATGGGGGATTTGTCACCCAAGGTGAATTAGTCTCCCAAAAAAGTACATAAAGGTACGCCCTAAGGAGGACTAAACACCCAAAAAAGTCAATGTGAAAAGGACAACCCATAGTGGTAAGAATTCACGTAATATTAACTTAGAATCACTTAGTAAAATACTCTATGGTACAACCTATAATGACCCGAGAAACTTCGTGTCTTACATCAACCACCCAGTAAAGTCCGTATGCCATGAAAATGCATGATTAGCCCAACCATTATTATTTCAATTTCAAACAGCCATTTTTAGAAAGCAAAAAGTCACTATAGGGGATTTGTCACCCAGCACAGGCCGACAACTCAGGCATAATGTCTCATTCCATCATCCCTGGCTCATGAGACTAATAAATAGGATCTTTAAAGGTAACTTACTCAACTAGTGGCCAATCGCAGTCTAACAAGTGGAACTTGCCATCACAAAGTTGTATAAAATAATACATTAAAGCAACATGGGCTAATTATTATATAAAAGTCGCAATGGCCAAATATTTCATTTAATGATACGATAAGAATGGATTATTCCTCAAAAGCCACATACGCACAAATGATCCACAAGGTGATAAGTCCACAACGTAAATTTATTTAATCTATTTCACAGGTGGCCACTAGTTCGAGGATCTCCTGAAACACCATCAAGTAACCTCAAGTGGCAAATTAGTCATGAACAACATCGATAGCAATTACACATTTAAGGTACTTATCTTAAATTATAATATAAATGTTAGTAATCCATAACATATTCGGATATATGATTTTAAATCCAATTCATCAATCAATTATAAGGAATCAAAATCAATAAGTGCAATGAATCATATTAAACAATCGATAAGATAAATGAACGAAGATGAATAAACAACTAACTATTAAGATGTAGAAAAAGCTTGAAGGTAATCCTCACCTTACGATGTGGATTTATTCCTTGCTTGATTAGAGATCACTAAGGAATTCAAAGCACTTAATCTAACCTTGACCGATTCGACTCAGAATGATAGATCAACACCACTCGCTCCAGATTCGATATAAGGTTATACAGCCACGACGAATCAACTCTTTTCTTTCTTCTTCTTACAACACACATCCGGTAAATTATTGGTCAAACCAGATTCTAGACTCAGGACACTCACTGAGTCAACTCGGCAATGACTTAATGAAATGTGGTGATGAGTCGGGCCGACGTAACTCGGCACATACCAAGTTGATCGGCAACAATAGTAATTGGGTCATCCTCGTCACCACTCGGCTTGTTAAACAACGAATGCTCCCCCAAATGAATTGGATTCGAGTTGGACCTGACGAACTCAACCGAGTTAACTTGGCAGTGATGCACAACCTCTCCTCTCTCCTTTCTTCTACCATTCCTATCATTCTTCTCTCTCTTTTTCTACTGAAATTTCATCATCACGCGGACCAGACCCAAGCCTGGATTCGAGCCCTGAGTTGCTAGCGACTCGAACCAGCGAGTCACGAGCTTGACTCGGCAGCGACTCCAACAAGTCGGGTTGGTTTGATAGCGATGAAGTGACCACTCCACCCTTTTATCTTCATCTTCTTCTTCCTTTGCTTCTCATTCTTTCTTCTCTGCTGGGAGGATTTGATATACGGGACTTGGCCCTGACTCAGCGGGACCTAAACCGAGTCGAATGACTCAGTGAGGTAATCGGATGGACGACGCTCTCTTTCTCCTTCTATCTTCTTTATCTTTCTCTTCTCCTCTCTCTCTTCTCTCTCTCTCTCTCTCCATTCTTCTTCCTTTTTCTTCTCTAGCTTTCTTCTAATCTCTTGTCCAGCGGCTGGACTCGATGAAGCTCGAACTGACTCGCGGCGACTCAAATTGAGTCTAATAACTCAGTGCAGCAGGGAAGATCGGCGCACTTTTCTCTCCGTTATGATTTCCTTTCTATTTTTGGAAAGGGCTGCCCTAAAAGGAAGCCTTTAATAGGCCTAACTAATTAGTCTCTAGAGGCTTTGACAACTAATCCTAAGATTAGTTACAGGTTGATTGTCCGAGTAAACAAGTTTTTAAGGTGATGTGTTCAAGTCCCGATTGCATGGCTATGATCCAACTATTTGGATGAACATCTGAGGCTATGAGCCACCAGATGGACAACTTAGATCGAGGAATAGGGCCCACTTAGAGGAGGTGGGTCTTTCAACTTGACGGAGAAGATGATGGCTATGATCATAGTGATTTTTTATTTAAGGGCTTATGCTTTGATCTAAGGCTTTTGGATGGTCCGGATTTGATCGTTGATCATCATGGGGTCCATTATTTACCATTACACTCCCCCACAATTGGGCATTCTCGAATGCGAGCAATATCTTGTGAGTTGTCGAAATCTTATGCGAGATTTGAAAACTGTTACGAGCAGGGCTTTGGTTGCCCTAGGACGGACGCTTGGGATTTGTCGGAGAGGCTTCTAGAAGGAGTCTAGTGGCTGGGATTACACCAGTAACAAAACGACGGGATTCTTCCGCCAGCTCATCCAGCTTTGCAAGAGAAGCCATAAATGTGAGGTGGGGAATGGATGGCTGTGATCTCGTTAAATGGGTGGCTGAGATCGAAGGGCTTCTCTTCGTTCGGATTGCCAACCTGGTAAAAAATGGAGTTTTCTGTTTTTGTAAAAATGGTTGCACATGGCCAATTTGTGCCAGTGCTAGTGTATATGCACACGTGCGTCCACATGTAGAAGGAGTTGGGTTTTGGTTGGATTTGAGAGCCGCGCTTGATGGACGGTTCAGATCTGGTGGATAGGGTATGAGGTGGGCCATAGCTCATGCCGAAAATCAGCCGATTTAAACGGCTTTGGCAGGAAACAGAAGAAGGTTTTCCTTCTTCAGGAAACCATCGGGTCAAACCTGGTTTGACCCGGATCAGGTTTCGGTGCTCGGCTGGTGCACCCTCCCTAGTGTACACGCAACTCTTGTGTGGGGCCCATGGCAATGTACTTTCCAAATCCTCTCCATGCCTTCACTTTAGAGGTCCCAATGAGGGCCTTTGACCAAAGATCGGTCAGATCCAAAGCTTAGGTGGGCCATACCAACTAGACCACGATATTCAAGTGTTGATTACAATGAACCGACAGTCGGATAAATTCCAATTCGACCATTAACGGTTAAAAGGTCCTAATGAGTCATTTGTACATTCAAGACCTACATGATATGTTACCATCCAAGTTATAATATTAATATTAATATTAATTTTATTATAAATTATTATTATTATTAATTTAATTTAATTTAATTTATTTTAGTTTATTCTATTTATGCATGTATTGTAATTATGTTGTGTACATACGCAGTTATTGTGAGGTCCACAGTGATGTTCCATAAAATCCACTTCATCCATTTGTCCTGAATAGGTTTGTCAGGCCATCCCACCAAAGGTGGGGTGGATCAAATGTTCAGGTGGGCCATAATGTTTGATTTATACGCCTAACTGATAATAACTTATGACTCTTGAAGATCCTGCGGTCGAGACTTTATCAACTATGATTAACCCGATCCTAAAGGGTCGTAGGGACTGTTTAAGAGAATTCTAGTAGTTTATGTCGTACCAAATCATCTACTGTACGTAACTCAACTAATGATTTGACTGATGAGATATCATGGTCCTGGTGAGTAGTAGATCTATTAATCTAGGTCTTGCATTTGATGATGTACAGTTAGATTTGTCTAACAACGTGATTGAAATCATAAATAAACTTTCCTGATTACATAGTGGTCTATCCTGAAAGTAATGGGCGGATGGCTTCATTTATGAGTAAAGGTTACTTTCAACAATCCTAAGAGTCATGGGGTTTGTCTAGATAAATATCTATGGGTGAAGACTATTCCCAACAGTCTGATTTAGGTAGGATGAAAGCGAATATATAAACAACTAGATTTGAGTTACCAAGTTAGGTATTCCTGGTAACACCTGAGTAATGAAAGGTACGGGGTGTTACAATCTACCCCCTTAAAGAGAATTTCGTCCCCAAAATTTAGTACTTCTATCGCCAGTATGATCAATGATAATTTAATTTATAGTGTTCCTAAGGATTCACTATTTTTTCATAAAAGGTTGTGTGTTTGTGTAAATATATATGGCTACTATCGAGACTGTGGTTGTTACAATTCTCTTGATAGATTCATTGTAAGATGCCCACATTTAGTGGAAGCTTACTTGTCACGCCCCAAACCCGAAAATTGAATTCACAAGAATCCTGATCACCGAATCTGGTGCCGACAGCCTCCGTAATACCCCGTTCTCGGTTCCTAGAGTCCATATGCCAGATTTTCGATCCTGGGATCCTACAAGGAGGAATTCTTTTTTTTTTTGTACATTTAACTCATAATAAGCATAACCACAAAATTACCCAATTCACAAAGGCAACATCATTATCATATATCCACTAATATAATCATTTGAGTACAATGCTGAAAAGAAAATACATAAATCGAAAATCATGCTCCAGAAGACCACTATACGCTCCAAGCTCAACACTGCTGCATCACCTGCACGCATCTATTGTGCATAAGCTTATAGAAAGCTTAGAGGGTGGTGTGACTGTGTGCACAAGGTAAGTGCCAAGTATTCAATGCAATGCCATCGTCATACAATACCGCACATACTGGTAATCCATA
Source organism: Magnolia officinalis (assembly GCA_021015155.1). Classification (NCBI taxonomy): domain Eukaryota; kingdom Viridiplantae; phylum Streptophyta; class Magnoliopsida; order Magnoliales; family Magnoliaceae; genus Magnolia; species Magnolia officinalis. The sequence goes on from JAJHSJ010000013.1 coordinate 9,662,495, forward strand.
AATCGTACAATGTCGGAATAAGCAGAAATAATGACAAGATCATGAATTATCAGAGTAATCAGAAATACTGACAAGATCATAATTCACACGATAACAGAGTAAGCGGGAATACTGACAAATCCATAAGTCATACAATATTAAGATACGCAATACAAATCAACTATGCAAATGAGGAGTCATAGAGAGCCAAATATTAGATGCAGAGGATGCAATGCAATATACATTCCTGATGAGTAACACAGTTGGCGTCATCCGTACCATATGCCACGGATGTAATGCAAAATGCGGTGTGAATGGAATGACCGTGCTGGAGTGTGAAGTCGGGATGGTAGTACGTAGTATCGCAAGTTATGGGGTCCATCACAATGGACTTCTATCCAAACTAGTCTCATACCTAATTTGAATAGTCAGACTCAATGTGGTAAACTCCTGATCTCAGGTTAGTCGTGCACCCCAACCGAAATCCTGACCATTGTGAAGGTACACGTAACAAATAGTTGCGCACCACCAGCCCAAGTGGATAGTGAATGAATGAATGAATGAGTATGCAACTCCTGCTCAATAAGTCCACATATCAGTATAGTTCATCTCTAGGATCATTACCGGGGTTTAGTACACTCCAAATGACACTGCCGCTCTCCTAGCCACACAGTCCAAGTGAGCGTAAGAAACCTCACAATCCGCCTGGCCAATAGTCTGTCAATACCTATTCAGCACGTCGATAGCGGACCCATTCACGAGCTGGTTAAACTTAGCCTAGTATTGCCTCCTTTTCTCGGGCGGATAAGGCCTTACCCCCTCCCAACCGACCACGACACAGTGGGAGACGCGGCCTCCTGGTATTCGGCACTCGGGCGCTCATGTATCCACTCGGTCTCGACGTTGGGGCGTCTCCTGACCTCGGAGGTTTAGGGACTTTCACCCACAGACATCCAAAGTACCCAGATGCTCGAACCAAACATTTTCGGTGTCCCATCTAGCCATCCACGACAAGCCTGTGGAGTTCATAGCCCTGATGTCGCTAGGGCGTACAGTAATCACAATCACACAATGCAAGATGCATGATTCATACAATCCAGTCTTGCATCGATCCTGCGTATACCGTGCGCTCATGTAAGACAATCTCCTCCCATCAAGGAGTCTCATAACAACCACCTAATGACATATGCAATGGCCAACCACATCTCATAACAAACATGCAAATGATGCGTATAAGCATGTATCATGATGCTATGCTGTCACAAACTCATAATCAGTATTAATAACCAACATCAACAATCGGCCTTGACAATGTGGACATTTAACCAACATTGCCCCCGAGGTATGGTCCACATAGAGCCAAACATATAATGGGCCCACAACCTCACACAAAGGCCTAATATATAACACAATGGGCCTTACACAAGGGCCACATATACACAACAAGCGGGCCCTGCTCATGGGTCTTAAATACATGACATGTGAGCCCTGCACATGGGTCTCGAATACATCAAATGGGCCATGCATCATGGGCATAATAATATCACAATGGGCCTTGCCCATAGGCCAAGAATACATAACAATGGGCCTTGCCCATGGGTCATGAATACATCACAATGGGCCTTGCCCATGGGCCTCAAATACATCATAATGGGTCCCCATCACCTAGGCCTCAATACACATCTCATTGGGCCTTAGACACGGGCTGAATACACATCACGTCGGGTCTCAAATACGGGTCACATATACATCACATTGAGCCCCGACAATCGAAATCGACAATCAACCACGACAAATCAGAATCGGTAATCGGCCTCGATCGATAATAGGCAATCAGCCATGACAAATCAGAATTCAAAATCGGCCTCGATCGATAATCGGCAATCGACCACGACAAATCAGAATCAGAAATCGGCCTCGATCGATATTCGGCAATCAACCATGACAAATCAGAATCGGTAATCAAGGCCTAAGGGAAGGTCTAAGGGAAGGCCTAAGGGAAGGTCACGATGTGGACGTCTAACCATCATTGCTCATCAATGTGGACATTTAACCAACATTTCTCCCAAGGGGTAGTCCACATAGAACCAAACACATAGTAGCCCCACGGCCTTGCACAAGGGCCTCAAATACATCACATCGAGTCTTACCCATGGGCCTCGAATACATCACATTGGGCCTTGCCCATGGGCCTCGAATACATTAAAAGGGCCACGCATCGTGGGCCTAATACATGTCACAATGGGCCTCAGATTCAAACAGGTTGGCCCCATCATATGGGCCTTATATATATATATATATATATATATATATATATATATATATATATATATATATAATATATATATATATATATAATCAAGTGGGCCTTAACAACGGTCCACAAACACATCAAGATGGGCCTAATCACATGGGCCTTATATTTATCAAAGTGGGCCGTTACAAATGAGTCGAGTCAAATGGGCCCCCAAATACATCGAATCAGGCTTCATTAAGTGAGTCCAAAATACATCAAATCAGCCTCATCAAGTAGGCCCCAAATACCTCAAATGGACCATGCCAATGGGCCGATTCAAAATCATTCACCCGTTATTATAATTCATTAAATGACTTATATAAAAAAATGAACCATATCCAAAGGATCATCTGGGCCATACTACAAATGGCGGTGGTGACAATGATTCGCACTATTAAAAATTTAGAGGGCCCACCGTGGAATTTATTTCCCATCCAGACTATTCATAAGGTCACAATGACCTGAATAGTGAGGAGGAACAAATATCATATTGATTCAAAACTTATTTAACTCAGAAGGGGTTTCAATAGTAGACTTTTAATCCCCACTTTTCTATTGTGTGGTCCACCTAATACCAAGATCTGCCTCATTTTTAGTCTCAAGCCGTGAGACGGGCTTTCAAAATGGTTGAACGGCTTGGATGCAACACATGCATCATGGTGGGTCCCATGAATGAAGAGCGTGGATGAAGCTAGTAGGGCCACATGACTCAGTGATGCCACTACAACAGCTGTATAGCTGGAGGGAAGTACACCAGCTGTCCCACCTTAGGATGGTATGGAATTCAATACATACATCAGTGGGTCCACGTGGGCCCACCTTAATGCTTATTTTCCACCCAACCTGTTGATAAGGTCACGTACACCCGTATGAAGGGGAAAAACAAATATAATTTTGACTCAAAACTTCTCTGACCCAAAAGGGTTTCAAAGGCAGCCATTCAATCACCATTGTTTTCTATGATGTGGGCCATCTGAGCCATGTATATGGCTGATTTTGGGAAGGGGGCCCACTGCCCTAAGGGGCCCACCAATGCATGACGTGGATGCTCGAGACACATCATGGTGTGACCCACGTATGGGACCTCTGTCCTGCCCGCCCGTCCACGATGACGCCAGCAGCAGCGTCAGCGCCGCTGTAGCAGAGGCACTGCTGTAGGTTGTGTTTTTTTTTTTTTTTTTTTTTTAAAGGAATTTTCATGGTTTTTCATATATAGGACCCACATCTGAAAAATCCAATCTGACCATTAGATTCTACGGCCCCTGATCGACCAAATGAGACCAATATGTAACGTGATTTTGGTGAATAGAAGAATTAAGGTGGTTTTTAACGGTAACACCTTTATTCCCTATGGTATGGCCTGTCCGAGAATCGGATTGTTTTAAATTTCGGCTCAACACCTAAAATGGGCTTAGAAATGGAATGGACGGCGTGGATTAAATCAATACATCATGGTGGGGCCTGCATAAACGGTCCACTCAAAAAGTATAAACCAAAGCTTACACCTTTTTTTTTGTGTTGTTGTAGCACTCTGTTCACACTCCACAGACCACGTCCAGCATCCAGGGACACTGGATAGTGTGAATACAACACAAGCATCATGGTGGGTCCCACATGGTCGTGGCCCACCATGCATGTATATATATTATTATATTAATATAATATAAATATAATATATAATATGCCATTTAACCCAACCCATCATGTGGGACTTCCCACTATCCCAATAGTGGATCTCACCTAAAATGTGGGGGCCACACAATCTAATGGATGGAGCAGATTTAACATATTGGTGGGGCCCACTTCATTCCAGGGGAGGATAAAGAGAGAGAGGGATAGAGAGAGCGAGAAGAGAGAGAGAGAGAGAGGGATAAAGAGAGAGAGAGGGAGAGAGACGGTGAGATAGAGAGGAGGGACCCCGCCACTATGGGCCCTCCATTTCTTACATTACATACTTCAAACGGGTCCCACCACATGTGGCCCAAAAAATGAGAAATAACGGTAGATCACCCACCTTATTGGCCTCCTTCTTGTTCCCTTAGGCTTATAAACTCCTTGCCTTCACTTTTAATGGTGGTTTATGGGGTTTTGATGGTGGAGATGAGAGATGAGAGGGTGGGGAAAGTGGGCCACACTTGTTGCTTGCTTGGGAAGGCTTGGACGTATGGAGCTTGGGAGAGTAGAGATGGAATGAGAGAAAGAGAAAAAGAATATTAAAGGGATGGGTGATGGTGGTTGTAAGGAAAAGGGGATGGGAAGTAAGGTGTTGTTTGATTTTTTTGTAAAAAGAGGAGTGGTGAGGGGACAAATAGGGTTGACATTTAAAAAGGAGGGATGAGTTGTTGTACTTGGGACATGGTGTGTACTTGACTTGGATGATTGATTGATTGATAGGACATATCGTAGAGATTCCCTCGAAATTCACAACGCGCGGCGTTTCTTCGGAATGAACACGAACCCACATCTCCTTGCCTGAGTATTGGTTTGGTGTGCAAGTCATGACGTTAGAACCGCGGCGACGGTGCGGTCGCTAAGGTACAAGTTTCGGGTCAAGCCGACTTTAGTATGCAGGACCCGACTTAGGCTCGCGCGCAAACGTCTATACGGGTTGAGAGTTGTCGGAATTCGACCGGGAGGACCGTGAAAGCCTACAGAACGGTACGGACTAGGACACAGATCTTATACTACTCACATAATAAATGTGTACATTGCCCATGCCTACCTACAGTGGATGTCTGACGAGTAGAGATTGCCCATGCCTACCTATGGTGAATGTTCGATGGGTACAATTTTGAGTTAACAGATATCCAGTCCAAGCAAGTGGACAAATCATCTCACTTGACATACATCTCATGACATTTTAGCATCCATACTCACGTTTACATATATACCATTCCATTTTGTTGTGTTATTTACATATGAACCACGTTGGGTTCACTCACTAACCTGGTCAAGTAAATTTGTGGATTAACATTTGTACAGAGATGAATGAGGCAGGTAAACCACATTAAGTGTTGGAGAATGAGGCCGAGTCATTAGATGAAACCCATGACCAATGGTTGTATCTGGTGGAAGAACTTGCCGTACTAAATGGATGATCTATTTATGTGGTTGATTTATATAATATTTAGTTTCCATTCGTTGTAGTTATTGATGATTAGATTAAATTCAGATTGTTTATAATTATGCTTTTATTGAACAATACTTGATATGTTAATTAAATAAAGTCGGTAATTAAATTTCAGAATTAGTAATATAATTTGAGAATGTGATGATTATGACAATGGAAAGGAGTGAATTTATATAGTTTGTGTAAAATTTGAATGTGAAATGACGATGAAAACTTACAATACATTAAATTATGCCTCGTATCAACTGTTTAATAAGTGGAATTATGTATACTTGGCGTATGAGTCATGGACTGCAACTCTTATATGACAGTGCACACTATGTATTCTATTTTCAGGGCATGACAAGTTTACTCAACTCAATTATGCATACCATTTGTTTTATGAGATCGGCTTGGTCCCACCTCAGTTCCTTAGCTCCTGGTCCGAGTCCTGACAATCAAATTGCCTATAGGATAAAGCGTTTAAGTAAACTCCGTGAGGCCCGCCATGAATGTATGTGGCTTATTCACGCTGTCCATTTATTTTTTTCAGCTCATTTTAGTGGTTGAGCTCATGATTGAAGCATATCAAAAGCTGAAGTGGACCTAACCATAGGAGATAGTGGGGATAGTGATTTCCATAGTAGAAACTTTCTTAAGGCCCACGATGATGTTTATTTGTCATAGGCTTGTTCATAAGGTCACAAAGACATGGATGAAGGGAAAACACAAATATCAGCTTGATTTAAAACCTTTGTAGTCCCATTAAGATTTCAATGATAGGTGTTCAATTCACACTAAGTGGAGCCCACTTAGGCTTTGGATATGTTTCAATTTTGGACTCAACCCCTAATTTTAGCTGAAAAAATGGATGGACAGTGTGGATAAGCCATGCATATTCATGGTGGCCCCAAAGAGCTTACTCAGTATGCAATCTGATCGTCGAGTCATAGGCTTGTGGGATGCCTGGCCCAACCTGCCTAATTTAAACTTGTAGCCTAAACCAACTATGCAAATGATATAGAGAGACTAATTCAATGAGGTTCCCCTCATATGAAGGAGTATAAATCATGCCAAAGAACGAGGCAGACAGCTCACATGTCAGAGATCAGGGCCATTCATTAGATACAACACACTTTGAAGACATTGTGTACAAAAAATCAAGATGGTGATGAATTTGGACCGTTGCGGTTTTTCCTTAATTAGTTGCCCATCTATCTAATGCAAGTTCGAGCTTCTTGATCAGGGGTTCAACATTATTTTTGGTGCTTGGCATGATAGAGGTGTACACGAGTCGATCCGAATTGAGCTTGGTACAGCTCGGCTTGGCTCGACCAGTAGCTAACCCCAGCTCGAACTCGGCTCAGCTCGGCTTGGTCCTCAAGTTTGTTTGGCCAGCTCAGCTCAACTCGGTCAGCAGCTCACGCCAATTCGAGTCGAGTTCAAGCCTTTGCGGCATTTTCTCCAACACTTTGAATGCATCTTCAATTTTTAATGGAATGCAAAATAGTAACAACTTTTTATAAGTATTTCATAAAACACTTGGTGAGCACAATCAAAATCCAGATATGGGACAATTTTATGATTTGGAAAAAAAATTTGGTGGTTTGTTTTGTATTCAATCCTTCCTCCCCGCTAACTAATCCCACCCAGAATGTACACACCTTGAAACAATAGTTTCAATGAGTCATTTCATCAAACACCCAGTGAGCATAATCAATATCAAAATAACCGAGTCACCCAGTTGATTCAAACTGAGTTGATTTGAGTTGAGGTTTGATCTGAGTGAGTCAAGCTTGGACAAGATTGAACTCGGCTCCAAATTTTTTTGAGCTTAAAAAATCAGCTCGACTCGACTCAAACTCAGTTTCAAACCTAGTCAAATTGAGCTTTTTCAAGTGAGTTGAGTGAGATAACGGAGCTAACTTGGTTCGTGTACAGCTCTAGGCATGTGTGCACCCTACTAATGAATTGCCTACATCTATGACACGTGCCAAGGATGCGGATTGGATGTTAACCATGCCTGTCCTCAGCTCGGAATAGGATGGGGCTATGAGGGTCCCTCCGTGATGTATGGGTATCCACACCGTTCATCCACATTTCCATATATTTTTAGGGTATAATCCCCAAAACGAGGTAGATTCAATGCTAGAGTGGACCACACAGTGGGGATTAAACAGTCACCATTGAAAACTTTTTGGGAGCTGTAGAAGTTTTGGATCAAGCTGATATTTGTGTTTTGCCTTCATCCATGTCCACTTGACCTTAAGAAAATGTTGGATGACAAATAAACGTCACGGTGGGCCTATGAAGGTTTCAACGGTGGGCATAACTATCATCGCTGCTTCATATGGTGCGGTCCATTTGACCCTTGGATCTGCCTTATTTTTGGGATTGTTCCCTGAAATGATACGGAAAACTGGATGGACGGTGTGGATAAATACATTCATTATGGTGGGCCCTTAGAGCCCCTGCCAGTCCTGAGCTCCTAACGGGGGAGTGGTTAGTACCCGATTTAACGTCCTCCCACGAGATCTCTGACATGTGTTCTACTGCCCCTCACATAGGGCTGTACACAAGTCAAGCTAGCTCGAAAAGCTCTCTCGACTCGGCTCGACTCAGCTCAGATTGACTCGACTTGAAAGGCCGACTCAAGGTGAGTCTAGCTTGTTTACTAAAGCTCGAGTTGAATTCAAGCCAAGTTCGGCCATGGTGTATTTTAACTCGACTCGACTCGAAACTCGAGCTCGAGCTCGACTTGGCTCAAGTAATATATTTTAATAATATATATTATATATATTATACTAATATTATATATATATATATAATATATATATATATATATATATATATATATATAATATTTAAGTTTTAAAATAGAAGTTAAAACTTAAAAGTTTTTACTAAAAAACCCTACTCGTCCCCATTCCCTCTTTTTCTTTCCCTTACCCTACCGAGGTAAACTCGACTCGACTCGAGATAAACTCGACTCAAATCGAACCACTAGCTCAACTCAAACTCGACTCGAAAGCTTTGACAAACAAGCTAAGCTTCAATGTTGAGCTCGAGGGCGAGCTCAAGCTAGAGCTCGAACTCAAGTATATTATGGACGAGTCAAGCCAAGCTTGGACCACCTCGACTCGACTCGGCTTGATGTACAGCCCTACCCTCACATGAGGGGACGCAGTAGAGCAACGAGACTCGTTACTGAAGTGACGTCGTCGAGTTCTGTGAGCCCCACCATGATGTATGTGTTGTATCTACACCGTCCATACATTTAGAGAGAACATTTTAGGACATGCTCCAAAGAATGAAGCAGATCCAATGCTGGGGTGGACCCCACCACAGAAAATAGTGGGGAGAGTGACGCCCACCGTTCACCATGATGTTTATTTGAGATCCAACCTGTTCATGTGTTAACGCAGACATGAAAGAAGGGAAAACACAAATATTAGTTGGATCGAAAACTTTTGTGGCCCTTGGAACTTTTTAACGTGGGTGTCACTCTCCCCACTCTTTTCTTTCATGTGGTGGGGGTCCTCTCCAGCTTTGGATCTGAATTATTCTTTGGATCATGCCATGATATGATCTCTCCAAATGAATGGATGGTGTGGATACAAAACATACGTCATGGTGGGGCCCACGAAACTAGTGACGTCACTTCAGTAGCAAGTTGGTTACTCAACATGTCAATAGCTAATCCTCGTCCCACATGAGGGGCCCCTCGTTGAATCACAACCCTTGTATCATGATGCATTAGAACTTGACGATCAATTGGTCTAATCCACAATGAATGGGTGTAGGGGTGTACATCGAGCTGAACCGAGTCAAGATGGCTTAAGCTCGACTCAGCTCGGTCACCAGGCAAACCTAGATTGAACTCGGCTTGACTCAGTGACCGAGCCAGCTTCTCCAGCTCGAACTCGGCTTGGCTCAGTGCCCAAGCCAGCATCTCCAGCTCGGTCAGCAGATCGGACTAGTTTGAGTCGAATTCGAGCCAAGTTCGAGCTCTAGCTTTAAAGCCGAGTTCGAGTTCAATGAGCAGAGAGAGAGACAGCGGGAGTTGGTCGGGCGGGACGGCTGGACTAGCAGAGAGAGAGGGAGGCAGCAGGGAGCTGGTCGGGCGGGACGACTGGACGAGCAAAGAGAGAGAGAGGGAGGCAGGGAGCTGGTAGGGTTCTTTTTTCAAACAAAATGGGGGAAATGGAAAGGGGATAGATGCTAGGGTTTTTTTTTTTTTATATTACTTTTTATACCTACCTAACCGAGTCGATCTAAGTCGAGTCGGGTTCAAGCTACATATCGAACCAAGTCGAGTCAAGCTGGAGCTAGTTCAAACTTGACTCGAACTCATTTTTGAGCTGTAAAAACCAGCTCGACTCAGATCAAACTTAGCTTCGAACTGAGCCAATTTGAGCTTTTTTGAGTCGAGTCAAATGAGCTAACCAAGCTAGCTCGGTTCGTGTACACCCCTAGATGGGTGATACATAAAATAATTCCTTGTCAAATGATCTTATGCATGCGATCAATGGTGTTTTAAAAAAAAAAAACTCTAAACAAGAAAAACAGTAAGGAAGCGTTTGGAACTTAAGTTGCTTAAGATTTAGCTACTTATTTCACAAATAACTTATCTTAGTTTCTACTTACCAAGAAGATAAATGTGTTTGCCAAACAACATACTTATCAATTCTTCTCATTTTAATCTCTCCAGAAGCATCTCTTTAATAACTTATGAAAAGTAAAAATGCTAAAAAAATTAACTAAAGTAATTATGTACTTTTAGATTAAAAAAGTTACTTATAACTAATCATAAATCAAACTTACTTATCCAAAAGTTCCTAAGGCCCTAAGGGAGCGTTTGGATTGTAAGTTACTTATGCCTCAAGTAACTTATTTTACTTTCTACTTATTAAACAGATGAGTATGTTTGGTAAACAATATACTTATCAACTTCTTCTTTCTTTTATCTCTTTTGATTCTCTATTCAAAAACTTATAAAAAGTGCAAAAGCTAAAAAAAATTAGCTCAAGCGGTTAACTTTAAGTAAAAAGATTACTTATAACTAGTCATAAACTAAACTTACTTATTCGAAATAAGTTACTTATTTAATGTTGTAAGTATATGATGTAGAGCGGGTTGCAGACAATTTCATGGCCAAGATGGATCAGAAAAGGCTCGGTCAATAACATAAGTGATCCGAACTGTCAGACCTTAAATTGGCTCGCAATCCAGAATGAGTTATTCAACGTACTATATATGATTTTGGGGTAGGACGAGCTACTTTAGCCACCCAACCCACTATGTCGGGTTGCCCATGCTGAATTTGTGAAATAACATCAGATCGACGGTCAAATTCCCGTTTTATTTTCATTTTTACTATTTACAGTAAGTTTTAGTTTAAGTATAACTCTTCATCTGTTGGGCTTTTAGAGTTGCGCCCAACATGAAATTGCTTAGAATAATTAGGAGAACATCATGGTTCAGCCAAATAGGACACTTACTATTTTTGGCTGAAAACCATGCGCACTAGTAGACATCACAATCGTCTATAAATAGTAAGTTTGCTATTTATAGTAAATTGCGATTTCTAGGAGATTTAGTTGTAGTTTGATTCCGAAACTTCTCCCATGGTTTAGTATCCCTATTTAAAGGGTTGTGAACTCATTTATTTCATTCATCAATCAAATTATGAATTTTATAGAATTCATTTTTTATTTTTCTTGCTTTTTTTCTCTTGGATTCGAGAAGTCTCTATGAGGAGTCTAGATAAGCTCCGTCGCTTTGAAATAGTTATCCTTGAGGAAGACGGTGATTGACCTCATCATGTTCATCCCTGCCTCAGTATAAAAAGTAACTTATTCGGTGGTATCCAAACAGGCCTTTAAAGTCCACTTTGAAGCCAATAATATCAGCAACATGGATGGTAAAACTCTATTGACTTGAAAGTTGACTGAGTTGACTTGACTTGGTAAGGCACCGAGTCATCGGGAAACTTACTCCTTATTGTCTGCACTTATAATAGAAATGGACTATTCTTAGTGATTTTTTCTGATTTATATTATTTGAAAATTTTTTAAAAACTAAGTGCTTAATTTTAATTTCTATTTTTTATTTTAAAAAGTAAAAAATTCAAGCTAACAACTCACTTTTATTCATTTTAGTTATCTTGACTTGTTTTAACATTGAGATGATTATTTTTATTATTTACCATCACTATAAATATTTTATATTTGATTATTAAATTCTGAGTCAACTTAATTACCGACACAATCATGTCTTTTATCGAGTTGGTAGAGCCTTTGAGTTGATCCAACTAGCTAGGTTCACATCAATTCAAGTTGGGTTCTTGTTGGTGTACAAAAAATGTACGAAGTTTCCATCATGTGTTGATGAAAACTACAAGTGATATAGAAGAGATTTTGAGAGAAGAGAACATATTAGAGAAATGAAACTATGGAAGAAAGAATGAAGAAAATGTAGAAGGAAGAGAAGGATCCATGGCGTTGTGCCGACCCGCGCAAAGGCCATTGATTGCGCGGGTCCATGCAAACAACCATGCTGGTTGGGCGCACCCGCACAATGTCAGTCTGACTAGGGGGAATTGAAGGCTTTGTGCCGGACCGCACAACAACATGGTGTTGCATGGGTCTGCACAAACGCCCTTATGGGTTGCGCGCTCTTGCACGATGTTGGTGCAAGATGATTTAGACGGTTGAGATCTGATGAGAAGTGGGCCCACGACACAAAGATTGAGAGTTCACACGTGTGGAGGCCTATAAATACGCCACTCCCCCTCTCATTTGGACAGATTGAGGATTCGAAAGAAGATCAAAGCTTCAGAGAAGAAGAGAGATCTGAAGGTATCAAGAAGAAAGGAGGAGGAGCTTTGCGCCGGACCGCGCAACCGCGCAAACAGCATGCTGTTGCGCGGTCATAAACATAAAGGAGTCGAAATGCTGCTGAAATGATCGGATGGAATTCGATCTTTCTTCCCTACAGGAATATGAGCTCAAGAAGGAGTATGAGATGATCATATCTGCACAACATTCCTCTCAATGAGATGATCAAATCAAGAGTCGAAATGCTGCTGGATTTGATATCCGGATTTGACATTTAAACTCTTTCAATTCTTGTATTTCCAAATATGTCATCTTAGAATCAAAGGAAATCAAAGAATGTAAACGAACTCAGTATGAATAAATATGATGATTATTCTCTACACATTTTCTCTGTTGTAATTAAATAAGACAATCTCCCAAACCAAATGCATTTGTTTCTTGTCGAAATAGTTCTTGAAAAATTTTCAACTATGGATTCGTCATCTAAACCTTGTTTCAACTAATTGGAGTTTGCAACATGAATATTTTTAACTCCCGGCTAAAATAAATGGCATTTGTTGAACTGGGTCTGATATCGGGTCTGGAAGGTGGTCATTGTCGGGAAGGAAATCTGCTGAGTGGCCAACATCGACGAGCACACCTGCATTGTTGGGCACATATAGGCCACATTATGCACATGCCATGGTATTTGTTGAGGTCAAAATCTGGATCGCCCTCCACTTTGTGCGACTCTCCTCAAATGGACCCTGGTCCTGCACAAAGTGTGAACAAAGGAGACCCTGGCTAAGCCGGGGGACCCTCTGATGCCTAAGTCAGGTCAAGGGAATCGGGGTCTTAGTCATAGGGTGGAGGGAGAGTGCGAGATGTCGCGTACCTGTAGCGATGGGGTCCTCATGTATTTATACCTGACTGTAGGATGGTCTGGATCCGTCAATCACGACACCATCTGCTCAATTAGGGAGATTTTCGGATCATGGAGATACTGCGCGCAATCCAAGATCCATGCTCCACATTCTGTGCATCGTGCGTATCTGCGAGCGAAGTAACCAACAATGTTCACTTATGACAATTTCTAAATTTGACCTGAGGGGTGCCCGCTTCGGAATGTGCAGTCGGCTCGGACCCTCAGGCAGGTACCGCTCAGAATAGTAGATCTTTATTGGATACCGTCTGTTATCAGAATGTCTTGTAATCTGAGCCGATCTGTTAGCTCGAAGGATGTATCCTTCGGATCGGATCATGATGACATCAAACCTCAGAATACCAAGGGACTCGGATCTTCCCATAACAGAAGCCCCCTACTCTTTAAGGTCTGCCAAGGGCTCGGAGAGTAGATACACGGAAGATCAAAACACCTCATCCTCTAGTTCTCCCGAGCATGTCAGAGTCATTACGTTTCGAAACTTCGCGCTCTTAGGGTTTCCCGCTCACAGGTCCATGCGCGGCGGACGCGTGGCGGCGGTTACGATTTCGAATTGACATTCGCCTATGGGTTATTGCCACGTATATCCGGAGTAGTACGTTGGACGAAACCCTTCGTTATTCGGGCGTCATTTCGCTTATCTGAAGCACGCCGATTGATGTCAGAAGCATCCCGTCTGACGAGTACGAGGCAATGGTGTGCGGCCACATCAGCTCCGAGGCCGGCTCACGACGATTCGACTGCGCCATCATTGTTAGTCATTAATGCGAGAATTTGGTAGGGTCTATATAAACCCTCCTTCGAGATTTCGTTCCACTTCTATGTGCTGTGTTCGAGCTGATATCGAGGAGGCGATTTCCAGCGAAGGCGATTTCGGCCATCCAGGGTTTTTCATTAAACAATTCCGACCGATTAAGTATTTTCGGCAGAAGCGATTCCCAGTGACCGTCCGGTGAGTCTCCTTACACCTCTCTGCATTTTTTCTTCTTACTTAAGATGTCGTCCGACCTGGAGACCATGTGGGACTACGGTGGTGACTCTGAGTCGGAGAGTTCCGGCAATGGGAGAGGGGCCTCTGAAGGCCCCTTTGAAGTTGTGCCATTGTACCCTCCACCCTGAAAGCAGAAGGAGACTGGGGCTCGAACTCACAAAGCTGACAGAAAGAAATTCGCTCGAGCCCCCCGGTCCACAACCACCGAGGCCGCTGAGATGCCAGCGAGCGGGAGGGTTTCGGAGGTAGTCCCTAGAGGCTTCGTACTATCGGAGTCTCAAATAGAGTGGATCCGTATGGTGTTTCAAATCCCAGACTCTGTCCGGATAAGGGCCCCTGGGCCCCTCGATACTGCTGGCGCGCCTGCTGAGGGAGAAGTCGCTATTTTTCTTTGCGCACTGCAATGTGGGGTCCAACTTCCTCTACACCCCTTTCGTCCGAACTATGACAGCCTACTTGGGCTTAGTTCCCGGGCAATTGACCCCCAATGCTTGGATGGTGCTTATTTCAGCCTTCATCATCTGGAGGCAAGTCAAGAATTTAGAGCTTACCCTAGTGGAGTTGATGAGTCTGTACCTGGTCAAGTACGACAGCAACGAACCATGGTACTATTTCGCGACCCGAGGCAGCAAGGGGTCGGGTGTAACAACCCGAATCTTCAGGACCCGAGTACACGACCCGTTTCCCAAAAACCCGAGTGTTAACCTTAAAGGATGGTCAAATATATTATTATTTTTTCTTTTTTTTTTTATCAGAGTAAGCAGATGAGCGTAAAATGGACAAGTAAGCATAAAGAAAATTTTCATTATCATTTAGAATATACAAGAGAGCGCCCATAATGACTTATAGAACCAATGTCTCAAATATAACAAATACAAGAATTCACATGATCTAGTATAAGAAAATAACATAAGAATGTAAACATAAGCCGCAAGACTGCGCAGCTCCTCGAGGTAGATGTAGTCATGCAACCTTGGCACTTGTACCCGACTCCTCATCAGCCTGAACCTGAAAGTCACTTAAGACATCTGTGCTACCTGTACGGTTATATATTTGATGGATGAGTGGCCAACTCAGTGTGAACTCCCCTCAAGATTACACACCGCCGCATTAGGTAAGCATAGTTATAAAATAAAGCATACAAAACAGTACATGATGCAGATCTTATTATGTGCATGGATGTATGGAATGCGTTCTCGCCCCGGGGATGCTCATCCGTGCGGACAAGGCCGCCGCCCATGCAATCATCGAACCTGGGAAACATCAACCAGTCGGAATCATCGAACCTGGAAAATATCAACCAGTTGGAAATAATACGTAGCCCACATACGATAGCAATAGATGCTAGTCTGTGCGATGTATGCATGATTAGCCAGTCCATTATTAATCCAATTACACTCAGCAGGTTTAATAAGCTCAAAGGTCACTACGGGGAGCTCAGAGCCCAGCGTAGCCGACAGCTCAGGCATAATGTCCCATTCCACTATCCCTGGCTCATGAGGCTACCACCTTAGGATGTTTAATGGAAACCCATCGACTAGTGGCCAATCATATTACAGTATGTGGGGCTTACCATATCATGGTTGTATAGTATAAAACATTCAACCCATTTAGGGAAAATACTAGAACAAAGCCACATAGGGCGATATCAAAGTAGGCCACATAGGGCGAGTATCAGAACCATGCGATAAAAGACCATCCTTGAAAACCATTGGACACCACAACCCTGTATGGTAGGCCCACATCAATGATCCATCTAGACCACACTTAGTAACCGCCAAGTCGAAGGTCCATTACGGTCACAACTAGTCAAGTTACATCCCAAGTATGGGTGTACACTCATATGTGAGAATTTCCCACTAATGTACCAGTTTAAGTTCCGTAAGCAATCCACAAATAATCCATAAGCATGAACAATTATATAGGGTAATCATAAAGCATGTAAGACAGCAATTCAATTTCCACCAGCTAACACATGTGATTATAAAGGGAGATATCAGTTATGAATTTAAATAAAAACTATAACTTAAGCTAATGAAAAGATGGAAAGCTCAAGGGGAAGAATCATCACCTTAAATTTTGAATCGCCAACTGATGTTGCTAGGAAGCGCGTGCACTCTTAGAATCGAATCCTACCATGAATTGTGAAGTTGTATGTGAGATCAATGTTCTACAAGGTGTCC
This sequence comes from Magnolia officinalis, assembly GCA_021015155.1. Lineage (NCBI taxonomy): Eukaryota > Viridiplantae > Streptophyta > Magnoliopsida > Magnoliales > Magnoliaceae > Magnolia > Magnolia officinalis. Next base: position 9,678,814 of record JAJHSJ010000013.1, read on the forward strand.
ATGGTCTAGATTAATATAACCTAGGGCTTGGATTACTTAGGTTTTTTTTTTTTTTGGGTTTCACCCTAGGGTCTAGTTCTAGGAGTTGTACTATGACATATGTGTGGTTTAAACACAATGTAATAATATGGTTAAGCGAAATTTGACATTAATTATATGGTTAATATTTGCGCCCCTAGTATCACTAAGTATTACAATGGGAACAAAATAGGGTAATCTATTATTAAAGATAATCTTCTCAAGGGATGGATACCATGCTAATATGCATTAGTGTTAGTTTAATAATTATAAAGTATTTATTAACCTGAGGGTTATAATTATCATTAGCTAATGTAGCAATAGTGATCGTCGTAATGATACCATTTAGTAAAATCCACTATCCATGATAAATGTTTAAGAATGATTAATAAAATACTACCGCTTAATACTTGTAAATCTGCTTATAATGACTAGTTTTGGTATAACAATCTACTAATGTCCAACCATACATAGTATATTAACAATCCTAATAACATTGGAAACGGTAACAATGTTAATGTAATCATTTGAAAATAATTGTTAATATTAGTGCTATGATTAATTTTAGCTAGGATAAGGATGTTGTAGTTATGTTCCTACATTTAATAAACTTATGGAACTTACTGAATCGGGTAGGTCTTACCTTGCTTGGCTACTCTTGACCCAACTCGACACTTCGACTCTTGTTTTGATGTCTAGGTCAGCTCGCCACATGCCTAACTCGGCCATTTCCGAGTTGACTCGGTTGAGTCAAATTTAACCCCAGTCCTCTCTCATCTTGTTATCTACTTCCTTCCTTCTTACTCCCTGATAGGAGGGTAAGGCAAGACCCCGAACTTGCCTCGACTTGTCATCTCACTCAGTCCGACTGGGTCCAACGAGTTGCGGGCTTGCCCAACTCGTCAGCGAGTGAAGGACTCGGCTTGAGCTAGTGCGGCAAGAGAGCCACCACACGAAGCCTCCTCTTCCTTTTCTCCTCTCTGCTTCTTCTTCCTTCTGGACGTGCAAAGGACCAGCAACAGTTTGCTATTTTGAGAATCTGGTCGGTTTGGGATTGAAACCGGTCAACAACAGTTGGTGCGACATGCATTCTCTCTCCCTCTATTCTCTCCTACTTCCCCTCTTTCTCTTTTCTTTCTTTCCTTTCTTTTCTTTTTCTTTCTCCCATGACTCAACTGACTAGAGCAGGCCCAACTCGTCCTGAGTTCTTCCCGAACTCAGACCGAGTCCAGGTGTGGCGCAACAGCAGCGGACAACATTTGCCCTCCACGCCTCACTCTCTCTCTCTCTCTGATTCTTTCTTCCTTCTCTTCTCATTTCCTCTTTTCTTTCTTTCTTTCCATTACTCTCTGGTGGAGAGACAGACGGGATCCTGGACTCAGGCCAGGTTCGTAACTCGAACCATGACTCAGCAAGTGGTGCGACACAGATGGCGCAACGCTGGACCCGACTCGCACTCTCTTCTTCTTTCTTTCTCCCTTGTTTCCTTCTCCTTTCCTCACCCCCCTCTCTCTCCCAATATTTTCGGAAACCAGGACCCCTAGCCACCCCAACCTGCTCCGAGTTTGGGTTAACCCGGTCGGTTTGGTGTGGTGGGGCACTAGCTGCCCGACCTTCTCTATCTTTCCTCTCCTGTTTTCTCTTTTTTCTCCCTCTATTTCTCTCTTTCCTTTCATGTTTTCTTGGTGGAAATCTTAAGGTAAAACGACTTCTATTTATAAACTTAGGGTTCGTTTGCACCGCCACAACGAACGGTCAAGATGGGCACGACCACACTTACAGTCTCACCTTCGATTTCTGCATGCATGGGAGAATTCTATCACGAGGGATGGATTTGTGCTCTTATGGCCCACCAAAAAAGCATTTTTTTTTCTCTTCAATGGGGCCCACTCCATCACGGTGGGTCTTTTGATCTAACGAGGAAGATGACGGCCTGGTCATGGTAGATTTTTATCTACGGATTATTAAGGTGATCGGGACTGTTTGGACGGTTCAGATAGGACCCCTGATCATGGTGGGGGCCACTAATCCCACCCCTGCATTGCAGTTTCCACATTTCTCACGGGTTTTTCTGCCGTTCACACCTTCTCGTGAGATGGGAAGTTCTCCGTGGACAGAGATGTTACCGCCCTAACAGGAACGGTGGAGATCAACCAGGGGAGCTAGGTGGAAAGCTCAGATCGTGCCAACACAGCTATACGAAAGGGGAAATGTTCTCCATGCCGGCTCGTCTAGCAGGCCTTTGCCTGTTCATTTTCGGCGGAAAAGGAAGGGCGTGGATTGTTCTCGGAAGAACGGTTGGGATGGGAGGAAATTAGGCGGACGCGGATCGCTGACATGACAATTCCCATTTTTGGAATGTTTGTGCTAGCAGGCTCTACTGGCGATTGGTGTTGTGTATACGCGCGGGCCCACCAACGTGTAAGATCACAGGGGTTTGGTTAAAATCGAGAGCCCAACCTGATGGCTCAGATCATGCTTTTGGGCCACGATGGTGGGCCACTGATGCAAGAAAATAGGGTCGGTTCGTTTGAAACGAACGCTGGCGAGAGATCCTCTTATTTTTGGAAATAATCGGGTCAAGCCCAATTTGACTGAAGGTTGAGTCTGATGCACCGCTGGTGATCTCGCACTGGTGTACATGCACCCTAATGTGGGGCCTACCATGGTGGTTACGACCAATCCACACCGTCCATTTGTTCACAGGGATTCCAGTCAGGTCCCTTGATTGGGGATCAAGCAGATGGGATGCCTGGGTGGGGCCCACATCTTGATTTGGGCTTTATTTGTGGATTCTCAGCGATCTGACGGTCGGACCATCCCGAAATTAACGTCAATGGCTAAATGATCCTAATGGCTCTCTTCATAGTGATTTACCAATCAGTCACTAATATTAATATCAATTTTATTACTATTGTTTATTACTTATAGTTATAATGATTTAAATCATATACACATGTATAATTAAAATTTCAATATTAATGTGCCACTATATACCTACTATTTCTCACGTATTTAATAATACAAAATTCCTAATATTACGTTATAAATAAATGTACGTATATTGAAAATATCATGTTTAATTACAATCATACTTGTATTCGGTAATATTGTTGAGTAATATACAATTTTATTAAATTATGTAATAATCTTTTGTATAGATTTTTATAACAGATATTTAATGCTACATTAATATTTATAGTTCAATTGTACATTGAAAAATTATCACTCGTTATGTCTATTTAATATAATATTTTTTTTAAATAAAGTTTTATGTACGTTAGTTATATACATATCACTCTACTAAATAAATTATCGATTTCATCCGTAATTCTTTTGATCTATGTTTGTGTAAACCTCTAATGCAACAAATATATATATTATATATATATATATATATATATATATATATATATATATATATATATATATAATATATATATATATATCGTTTTAGCATGAATTTTAAATCTTTACAAAGTACATACATTTCATAATGTATATATTTAGGCTGCATTATTTATATATTTATATTAAATTAATCTACATGGTAACACTCGAGTACTGGAAAGTACGGGGTGTTACAAACTACCCCCCTTAAAGAAAATCTCGTCCCCGAGATTTGGTAAAATACATTCCGATTATTGGCATCATGAGTGATCTGCGTACGCTATATCGCCTATGTCCAAGCGTGCTATCGAAACTTGGGTTTAAACGACCCATAGGAAAAATTTTCTAATCTTTCATACCTCCATTTTAATAAGTCGGACGAAGTATGTGCCTAGGCATGAAACCCAACAAGCAATATGCAGATCTACCCCCCTTAAAGAAGATCTCGTCTTCGAAATTCGATAACTCAAGTCGCTATCCTTGCCCATCGAAGTAGTAGTACTACCCTAAGGGTGTATCCTATTTCATATATGTCTAAGTATGAAACCACATCGTATACGTCCTCACCAAGCCATGTCTAAATTAAACACGACCCTTACGCTCTTCATCTAGCAATTCAACTAAGGTGTCTAAGTCCTACTAAAGGTTTAGAAATTTCTCCAATATTAGTCAAACCTAGGGAGTCGTTTTAATGCTCATCAACATCGAACTATAACAACTACTAAGGTTTTCAGATCATTTATGTGGCAACTAATAGTATTATTATTATTATTTTTTTCTTTTTAGATTTTCTTTGCTTTAAATGATAGTCCCCCATTGTCTAAGGTACGATACAATTTTCCTTTTCATGCTAACACGGGTAGATGATTACAGTAGGTTTGAGCCTGATACGTCGCTCCTTTGCCTACGTAAAACAAAGGACTTTCTGTATCAATCCCTAATCTTGGCAATTTTCGATCTTCTGCCTGATCAGGGCATTGAGATCATTAGAATCTGCTAAGATATGGGGTTCAGATCAAACAGCGCAACTTCGCTGAAATGTGGTTCCATCAACCCGTGATTTCGATTGTTCTAGACTCCTGAGAAATTATCAAGTACTCTTCTACCTCTATAACGAATAAGACCACATGGCCCATTATGCTTCCAATGCGCACTCTGAGTACCTAAGTATTACTTGGAAATCTCAAGACAAGGATTTCTACATGGAACCTAAGTTTAAAGGTTGCCAAGTTCATTTAAGATTTCTAATCTAATTTCAAGATGTCAAGCCTAAGGTTGAAATTTTACCTAAGATCATATAACTTCGTCTCTAGTTAATTCTTGTGTGCTGAAATTTTTGGAAAATGATTCTTCTAAGTAAAAGATGTATTGAGAGATTCAAATAACAATTGATAGCCTAATTCCTTTCGATTTTAGGAAGTGCTCATGTTCAACCTAGCGTACAATGTGGTGGATAAGGAATTTCCTGCAAAGCCTAAACTCGATCCATTTGATTGATTACTACGATGACGTTATCCCTAACCATGAAATCTTAGGAAATTTCATATCCTGCATTTCTAGCAAATCTTCATTTGGAAGTGAAGTATAAGGAATGTCCTTGTTTAGCCTTATGTTCATCATAGTAGATATTTGTTTTTCACGATGACTAGGTTTAGTTCCCAACTTCAATGACTAAGCCTGAAATTTTCAAAGGAACCCAAGATTATTTCTAAGTTCAATCCTTCAGGGAGCCTAACATTTAAGTTTCTAGGTCTTCATTTCCTCTCAATTCTAAGGGATTCCTACAAGAGTGAAAGTTCAAAGTTCTAACTTAAAAGTTTCAAGGGGCCCAAAAGTTTTGTTTGAGTTCCTATATTCTCAATCTCTCCTAGCTACAAGGAAAAATTCATATAATTTCAAATGCTCACCCTAGTAATTTTTAAAGGGACCTAAGTTTAGATTTCTACGTGGCCACGACTATACTTATGGCCGTGGCTACTACGGCTCCAGTTTCTGCCTCGATGGCTCTGGCTACGGCGCCTGCTGAGGCTCAAGTCTCAGCAATCATTATTCCAACTCCCGCAACCATAGCCCCTTCCATTCCGCCCGCAATCGTTCATTATCCGAACAGGAGGAAGCCGTTCGGATGACCGACGCCATGATTACTCCTCCTGAGGTCGGAAGTGATCTTGGAGCCGAGGCTTAGGCCTCGACCGGTAGTAGAACTGGTTTTACGGAGGCGACAAACTCTGCTCACGTGGAGACGAGCGGAGGGAAGTTCGCACCGGGTTACCATCTTTCCTACTTGACACCCTGGGCCGCGAAGCATGCCTTGAGGAGAGTATAGCCAACCTCCTCGGCAAGTCGGACAGCTCCTTTCTGAATGACATGGCTTCCATTTTTTACACGGTATCTCTACTGACTCTCGTTATTTTTCTTGTACTTGCGGCTTTCAAGTGTTCATTCGTCTGTTTTTATGCAGTCTGTCTCAAAACTTTTATCGGCTTGGGAGAGAGCACGAGAGTCGAAAAAGAGAGAAGCTGAGTTGGAGGCCCTCAAAACCTAAGTGAGAGCCTTGCGGGATGAGAGCACCTCCCTCTGACTTGAGCAGGGCGAGCTGCGTCGGCAACTTGAGGATGCAAAGGCTGGGGAACTTCGGCTGCAGGGGATTGTGGCTGAGCTCGAAGCCAGAGAGCTGCGGCTGAAAGGGGTCGCACATGACTTCAAAGTTCGATGTGATGCTGCGATCGCCGAGCTGACCTGTGCTAGGGCTCATGCGGACTCGCTGGCCCAGGAGAATGCTCGACTGGGGGAAGCCCTTAATCAAGCTAAGGTCGAGGCGTCAGAAGAGCAGACCGGTGGCCGCAGCGGTAGAAGCCTTCAAAACTTCAAAGGAGAGGGATGCTGAGGCCGTCAAATTCTACGACTACGGCTATGACGATTGCATCGAGGCGATCCTGGGCTTATACCCGAACCTTAACCTTGACTCTCTATTGCCCGAAGAAGCTGGAGAGATGCCTGTAGACGGAGTCTGCCCGGATCAGGCCCCAGACGCTCAAGCTCCCTCACCATCCACATAGCTCAGACTACTTTTTTTTGAACTGGTTGAAATCCTTCGTTTTGGTTACTTTTTTGACCTTCTAATGAGGGTCCATGGATGATGATTTTTGGCCCTCTGAAAAGGACGTATGAATGATGATTTTTCCTTACACGTTAATTTGTAATTAGTTTTTTCAAATGTTGACTGCAGACCACTTGATTGTCGAACTGATAGGTTAAACTTCCTTAAGGCATGGCTGAGCTGACCCTTTGACAGGTTAGTATTTTTCCATACCATTTCGTAGAGTTTTCGGAGCTTATGGCTCGTTCATTGAGTCCGAACCCCTAGGGAGTCGGCTCGTCCCACAATTGGCGAGAACCTTCCACTTTACCCGTTAGTTCGCGACCCGACTCCTATGTTAGGGGAGTCGGGTCAGCGTTTTAGGTTTTTTCCCTAACTTGGAGGGGATACCGTGTAGAATTTTTGCGGGATAATGTACTAACCCCTTCTTTAAGGGATTAATCCATTGAGTCTGCCTCTGCATATGAGAGACAACATTTCTTTGTAGATAATTCGTTCATGTAAATGAGAGAAGATGAATTTTATTAAGAGCCTTAAAAGCTTGTTGCTCGGAGGCGTACATTTCACTGAGGACCTTAAAGGCCTGTCGCCCGGAAGCGTATATTTATTGAGAGCCTTAAAGGTTAGTCCGTCAAGGATAATAAGCTTTCAGATGTTCGACATTTCAGGGGTGGTAGAGCTGATGACCCTCAAGGTCTTCTAGGTGGTAGGAGCCTGGTTTGGCCGACCGGACGACTCGATAAGGCCCTTCCCAGTTCGGTCCAAGTGTACCGGCACCCGGCTCAGCGGTATTCTGGAACACCCGACGAAGAACTAGGTCTCCTGGTCGGAATCGTCTAGTCTTGACCTTCAAATTGTAGAACCGCGCCACTTGTTGATGCCGAGCGGCGACTCGGAGCTTTGAGATATCCCTAACTTCTTCGAGCAAATCCAGGTTTGCAGCGATCTGCTCGAAATTCCATTTTTCTTGGTAGCTCCCAACCTGGGCCGTAGGAAGACCAATTTCCACTGGCATCATCACCTCTGAGCCGTAGGAGAGCGAGAATGGAGTTTCTCCCGTTGAGGACTGAACTGTGGTCCTATAGGCCCAGAGAACGAATGAAAGTTCCTCGGCCCAACTGCCTTTTGCTTTTTCCGGCTTTGTCTTGAGATAGTGTTGATGACCTTATTGACTGTCTCTACTTGTCCGTTCAACTGGGGATGTCGGGGAGAAGAGTAGACATTCGTGATGCCGGGTCCCCGACACATGCCTCAGAATTTGTCGCTGTCAAACTGTCGACCATTATCTGACACTATAGTTCGCGGAATCCCAAATCGATAGATAATGTTTTTCCAGACGAAGTCAATCACCTTCTGCTCAGTGATTTTAGCGACGGGCTCGGCCTCAGCCCATTTGGTAAAATAGTCGACGGCGACAATGGCAAACTTGACTTGTCCTTTTCCCGTGGGTAGAGGGCTGATAATGTCGATTCCCCACTACGCGAACGGCCATGGGCCGCACATAGGAGTCATTTCTTCGGCAGGCTGCCTCGGCACGGCGGCGAAGCGCTGACACTTATCGCATTTTCGATCATAATCTTTGGTGTCTTCTTTGATAGTTGGCCAAAAATACCCTTGTCTAAGTATCTTCAGGGCCAAGGCCCGACTGCCGGAATGATTTCCGCAGATTCCTTCATGGATTTCACGTATGACGTAATCTGCCTCATCGGTCCGGAGACACCTGAGGTAAGGATGGGAGTGTCCCTTCTTGTAGAAGATACCGTCTAGGACGATGTATCGGGCTGTTCAAACTCTTAGTCGCCTGGCTTCCAGTTTGTTCGAAGGAACCTCGCCTGTCGTGAGATAACTAAAGATCGGGTCCATTCAGGTCGGACTTGCTCGAACTAGATTGACTTCTTTTTCCTTCTTGCTGATGCTTGGTTGTTCTATGAATTCGATGGGGATGATTCGCGGGATCTTCCCTTCCGCGGCTGAGGCGAGCCGTGCTAGGGCGTCGGCCCATGAATTTTTTGCTCTCGGGATTTGATGGATAGTGCAATTCCGAACCTTTTCGATCAGCTTCCTCGCCTCGTCGAGATAAGCGATCATCCTTGTTTCCTTAGCCTCGTACTCGGCAAAGATGTGATTCACGACCAACTGAGAATCACATCGAACCTGAAGGGATTGGACACCCAGACTTGCAGCTAACTTGAGTCCGGCCAGTAAAGCTTCGTACTCCAACTCATTGTTTGAGGTCTTGTCCCCAGTCTAATTGCATATTGGACCGTTGTGGAGTCAGGCGCAATCAGGACAATCCCAGCCCCGACCCCTTTTACATTTGACGACCTGTCCACATAGAGAACCCATTCGGAACCCGATACCGCTTTTTGGTCACCCGGAGGAGCGGGTGAACTTGCTTTAACTTCAGTACTAATCTCCCCAGAGCTCAAAGTAGTGAATTCGGTGATGAAGTCAGCTACGGCCTAACCTTTGATTGATGTTTTCGGACGAAACTGAATGTCGAATTCACCAAGTTCGATGGCCCACTTTGTCATCCATCCCAACACTTAAGGCCTTTGAAGTATTTGTCTGAGAGGAGAATCTGTTAACACGATCACGGAATGAGCTTGAAAATATGGGCGCAACCTCCGAGCTGAAACGACGAGGCCGAGTGCTAACTTCTCCAGGGGCGAGTACCTTGTTTCTGCCGGTACCATGGCCTTGCTCACATAATAAACGGGGTGCTGTTTACCCTCGACCTCTCTGATCAGGGCCGAGCTGATGGCTGAGGTCGAAACCGCAAGGTATAGGAATAGGAGCTCACTTTCTTCAGGTTTGGACAATAAAGGGGGTAAACTCATATACTGTTTCAGTTACTGGAAGGCTCGCTCACATTTCGATGTCCACTCCGCCTTCTTATGACCCTTCAACTTTTGGAAAAAGGGAAGGCATTTATCCGTCGCTCTGGAAATGAAACGTCCGAGTGCCACAACTCGCCCTATAAGGCATTGGATTTCCTTGACATTTCGAGGTGAACTCATGTCGAGTAGTGCTTTGATCTTGTCGGGGTTTGCCTCAATTCCTCTCTGACTGACTTAAAAACCGAGGAATTTTTCTGAGCCGACGCCGAAAACGCACTTCGTCGGATTCAGTTTCATCTGGTATTCTCGGAGGACGGCGAACGTTTCTTCGAGATTCGTCAGGTGATCGGATGCTTTTACACTTTTTACTAACACGTCGTCGACATATACTTCCATGGTGCGTCCGATCTGCTCGGAGAACATCTGATTCACTAACCTTTGATACGTGGCCCCAGCATTTTTCAGGCCAAATGGCATGACCCGGTAACAGTAGAGTCCTTTATTCGTGACAAAGGTAGTGTTCTGCCTGTCTGGGGGGTGCATCGCGATCTGATTATATCCGGAATATGCGTCCAGGAAGGAGAGCATTTCATGACCCGCTGTGCTGTCTACCAGCTGGTCGATTCGAGGCAACGGGAAGCTATCTTTCGGACAAGCTTTGTTTAAATCCGAGTAGTCTACGCATACCCGCCATTTTCTGTTAGTTTTCTTCACGAGGACTACGTTTGCGATCCAATCAGGATAATACACCTCTTCTATGAATCCTGCGTCGAGCAGGCTGGAGACCTCATCGGTTATCGCTTCATAGCGCTTAGCATCAAATGGCCTCCTTTTCTGCTTGACAGGTTTGTGATCCGGATCCACATTCAGTCTATGGACCATGACTTCTGGAGAAATCTCTGGCATATCTTGGTGAGACCATGCAAAGACATCCCTGTGTTGCTGCAGAAACGTTAGAAGCTCAAGCCGTTGCTCAGGGTTCAGTGATGTTCCGAGGTGAATAGTTCTGCTCGGATCGGCTTCATCGAGCGACACTTTTTCTAGATCTTTCACGGATGAGCCTTCCACCAGCCCTCGGGGGTCTATAACGTTGATAGCGAGCGCCTGCCTGACCGACCCCTTCTTTACCGCCATTGCATAACATCTCCAAGCTTCGCGCTGATTGCCTTGGAGGTAACCTATCCCGTTCTCAGCAGAAAATTTCATCATCAGGTGATAGGTGGAGACGACTGCTCTCATCGCATTGAGAGAGGGTCTGCCCAGGATAACGTTGTGCACAGATGACACATTAACAACTAGGAAGTCCACCATAAGTGTGGTTTGATGTTGTCCTTCTCCCGCTGTCACAGGCAGGGAAATGACTCATTTGGAGATCACTCTTTCCCCGGCAAAGCCGTGCAGGGGGGTCTTCACAAGTCTAAGATGAGACCGTGGAATCCCCATTCTTTCAAAGGCTTCAGAGTTAATCATGTCGGTTGAGCTCCCGGTGTCGACTAAAATGCTGTATACTTTGCGATTCGCTATAGTCATGGTGACTATTAGAGCGTCGTCATACGGGTGCTGAATCCGTGCGCATCTTCTTCCGTGAAGGTCAGTGTGCACGACTGACCCAAAGTTCTTTACTGGGCTGCTCCGTTAAATGGACGTAGTGTTCCAGTTCGGACTTCCGAGAGTGAGCCTTTCGCGCCCTGTTTGAATCTCCCCCGCCAGACGTGCCCCCGAGATAGTGCGAATTTCGGCAGGTTCTTCCACAGTGTTATTTGGCTGTTCTCGCTCCCTTTCTCCCCTCAAGCTGCTTTTCCTTCTTTCGTGTATCGACGCAGGTGTCCTTTCCGAATAAGGGCTTCGATCTCGTCTTTAAGGTCTACACAGTCGTCCGTATTGTGGCCGTGGTCTCGGTGGAAGCATCAGTACTTGCGCTTGTCTCGATGGTTCGGATCGGCTCTCATGCAAACAGGCCAATTCAACAATTTTTCTCTCGGATGTCCAGTAGGATCTGCTCAACAGATGTGTTAAGGGGGGTATAGAAACGGAATTTTCCTCTGGCCTTCAGCTCGGACGACGATCACGAGGAGTGCAGTCGTCGGTCCCTTTGTTAGACATCTGGGCTTCCTCGTTCCTAGGCCTCTTCCCCTTACCATTCGGCTCCGTCACCTGGACATTTTTTCGGGCATTGGTGAATTTCTCCGCGTTGGTATACTTCTGAGCTCTGGCCACAAGTTCAGCCAGTGTCTTGGGTGGGTTCTTCCCAATGGAGAAGGTGAATTTCCCTTCTTTTAGGCCGCTAAACACAGCAGCGAGTGCCATTTTGTCATCATAATCTTCTACCAGTAGTGTTTCTTCGTTGAAGCGAGCGATGTAGTCCTTCAGTGACTCCTTGGGCTCTTGCTTGATAGTAAGCAAATGAGTGTTGAGCTTTCGACTTCTCTTATCGCTGATGAACTGGGTAAGGAATAGTCGGCTCAACTCTGCGAAGGAGCTGATGGAGTTTGGCTTTAGCTGCCGGTACCAACTCCGAGCAGATCCTGTGAGCGTGATCGAGAACCCCTGGCACATCATAACATCCGTCGCTGTCTAGATCTGCATCCAGGAGCGGTAGGCTTCCACGTGCTCGAATGGGTCTCCAGACCCGGAGTATTGGATGACGGGAGGTACCCGGAACCTCTGAGGCATCACCTCGCTCATGATTTCTGGGATGAAGGGTGGTTCGGTCTCTTCTATCATCGCTTGAACGGCAGCGGGAACTGTCGTCGATTGTTATTTCTTTTCCAGGGCCAGAAACTTGTTATTGAGTTCTTCGAACCGTTTCTCCCATGGGTCTTTATTTTCTGCCACGAGTTCTTGGGTATTTTCTATTTCCGGGGTTCTTCTTTCCCTCCTCCGTTCTAGCCGATGGCGAAGATCTGTCGGGGCTAGAGCCGAAGTAACCGATGCATTGGTCGGAGCTCGCGTGACAGTGTTCCGAGCCGATGGTCGGATCTGAGTCGGAGGAGGATGCTGACCCGACACGTGCACTTGAGGATGCTGGGGTGCCTCGGGCCTCACACTCCTTGGCACGGAGTGAGCTTCCACAACCGGACCGACCGATTCGGAAATAGGATTCCCCTGAGCCGGGTGTAATCGCGTCTCTTGTTGCTGTTTCATCCTATTTACTTCATCACGTAAGGCTTGTATCTCACCCTGTATGGCGCGATACTTACTCGCCCGATTGCGAGAATGCTGGGAAGGCCCCGGGGCTGACTCTGCGTGAAGTAATGAGGAGGAGCGAGTTTGTTCGTTCGGCTCTGGTTCCGTAGCTACTGCTTTCTTCTTTCCTCTAGCAATTATACTCGAGAATAGGAACCTGACTTTTTGTACTAGCTTCTCACAGATGGCGCTAAAAATGTTGAGGTCAAAATCTGGATCACCCTCCACTTCGTGCGACGTTTCTCGAATGAACTCTGGTCCTGTACAAAAGGTGAACAAAGGAGACCCTGGCTAAGTCGGGGGACCCTCCGATGCCTAAGTCAGGTCAAGGGAATCGGGGTCTTAGTCATAGGGTGGAGGGAGAGTGTAAGATGTCGTATACCTGTAGCGATGGGGTCCTCATGTATTGATACCTGACTGTAGGATGGTCTGGATCCGTCAATCACGACACGATCTGCTCAATTAGGGAGATTTTTGAATCATGGAGATACTGCGCGCAATCCAAGGATCCATGCTCCACATGCTGCGCATCGTGCGTATCTGCGAGCGAAGTAACCGACAATGTTCACTTATGGCAGTTTCTAAATTTGACCTGAGGGGTGCCCGTTTCAGAATGTGCAGTCGGCTCGGACCTTCAGGCAGGTACCGCTCATAATAGTAGATCTTCATTGGATACCGTCTGCTCTCAGAATGTTTTGTAATCCGAGCCGATCTGTTAGCTCGGAGGATGTATCCTTTGGATCGGATCATGGTGACATCAGACCTCAGAATACCAAGGGACTCGGATCTTCCCATAACATATTATTTCTCAATAATCCAACGAATATCCAAATATTAACTATTCAAGGGACCACCTCATGATTGGATTGCAGCAAAAAAATCATCCCAATTGGACAATCAATAACCGTTGGATCAATCGCATCAAGCAACAGACCGAAGGGAAGATTGAGTTTAGAACTCAGTAATGAGATCGCTACGCTCTCTCCGCTCCCTTCTCTCAGTCGGGAGATTGCTGTCA
>JAJHSJ010000013.1:9692465-9847968 GCA_021015155.1 Magnolia officinalis
GGTTAGTTGCCATTTAATTTTTTATTGTTATTTGACATGTCATCCTCTGATTACTTTATTGTATGCTGTACAAAGGTTGCTGGAAATGAAAACCCTTATTTGCTTTGCATCAAAGACTACCAATGCAGGACAGATTACATCGAAGTTACATGTGATTGAACTTGGTGCCCAACCAGGTTTGCTCCTAGCATTTACCTGAATTTCAGCTTCACGTTGTTCCATTGTTTCACTCCACATGTTCTTGCTCCTCTAGAAATAGAGATGACATTGATAGTTCTCTATTGTAGCAGATCAGTGTTGGTTGTCTTTACCTGCAGCAGAAAGAAATCCATGGTTATATCGGCTCTTGTACCTAATGCAAGCATTTTTTCCTGGTAATGGGTGAGTTGATTGTTGACTCAGATGGTGTTTTGGATTGGTAGTCTATTGTAGTTTTAGCCTTGTCATTGGTGGAAGACATGGGATCGACCCAATAAGTGATAGGACCATCTATTTTTCTTGTAGGTGCTCTATTTCAGCCTCGAATAAGAAGCTAAAAAAGGTGAGCTCTATGGTTTTATTGTACTAAAATGATTTTTGTTCTTTGCCAATCTTTTAATTTTATTTCATGTGTATTTGTGAGAAACCCACTGTGCATACACGTAATTCATGAATAGGATGGCTTAAGACTTTTAGTTGTTTGGGTTAGCCCCACTTGGGCCATTTCCTCTTTTTTGTGAATAGGATTCTTATTAAACAATCGTTTGAATTATTTTTTGAATGACTATTAGGTGTAAGAGTAAAAAATAAATAAAAATAAAAAAAATAAAAAAATCTGATAATATATTTTTTTAATTTACAGATATTTTAGCGACGGACCAAATTCGTCGCTAATTTGTCAACTAGTGAAAATCCACGACGGACTTTTTATTTATTGCGACGAATATTATCCGTCACAAAAAAGACTGGTAAACAACGACGGACGAAATCCGTCCTTTTTGGTTTTACGACGGATTTAGTCCGTCACAAATTCGTATTTTGGCGTAGTGCCTAAACCTCGAGTACAGGGAGAAGAGACTAAGGAGAATAGACTAACAAAAGAGGTAGACACATTTTAATATCTTTGATAAAGAGGTCAATTGTAATATTGGGTATGGAAAGAAAGTTGAAAGAAATATTTAAACATGGTTTTTATAACGAAGGATGCATGGTTGAGAAGACATGAACATCAATTCTATGATTTTGTAATATGTTAAGATTTGATGTAATATATATATATATTTTCAATATATGATAAAGAAGTCACCACCATCTTGTCTCCAAGTAATCTCCCAAGCCAATGTTTGTATGATGCAATTAAAGAGAGTTGATTTTTTACAAAGATGAAGATACATATTTCATTCAACAATGTGATAACACATGGTCTATTTCGATTTGGACATTCAAGGAAGACAAATCATTGTGAATGGTTAAGCTATATCATTAATTATTAAGGAGGAAGTCAATTCCAAAGAAATTGGAGGAAGACAAATCATTATAAATTGTTAAGCTATACCATCAACAACTAAGAAGAAGTCAATTCCAAAGGGTATCACATTTTGAACTTAAGGGTGAGCTCTTTTAAAGAAGGAAATAATGCTGCACACTCCAACGCAATTTAAGTTGAATCCAGCTCATGAATCAGGCTCAAGTTCAAGTATTTGACCCATGATTTTTAGCCCAATTGCATTTAAGGGTTCCTGTAATGCATGGCTTTGGGACTATGTTACATGCATGAAAAAATAAATACAATGAAACTCTTAACTATATTTCTTGGGAATATTTTGCTTGGCTTAAAAACTTGGATTTTATCTTATATAGATATTAAATGCATTAGGAATCCATGCATTTAAGGCTTTTTATGATGCATGGCTTGGGGCTGTGTTGCATGCATGAATAAATAAAAACAATGAAACTCAACTACATTTCTTAGGAATACTTTATAAAGATATTAAATGCATTAGGAATCCATGCATTTAAGGCTTTTTATGATGCATGGCTTGGGGCTGTGTTGCATGCACGAATAAATAAATACAATGAAACTCAACTACATTTCTTAGGAATATTTATGAGATGTTGATGTAATTGGTCTATATAAGATCCCATTTCGAATGAGAAAGAAGAATCCATTTTGAGTTCTAAAAAAATATTGTTTCCGATAAATTTGAAGTAGAATGAAGCAAGTGATTGCTCTTTGGTTGTGAGTCTAGCCTATACTAGTTGAGTGATTCCTAGTTATCGGTACCACTTTGTGGTTGTGGAAATAATTTCAGTTTTGACAAGCCTGTTGCTTGTTTCGTTTTTAGTCGATGAACGATTTTTTATAATATTTATTTTTTAATAATTTATCATCAATTCTATTTTTATCTTACAAAATCTCAATCTATTCTGATTTGAAAAAATTATTAGAATTCTTAAAGTCCGAACTATCTGAAATTAACGATTTTCTAAATAGTTTCGAAAAATCTTAAAATTGGCATCATTTGAGTTTGGGTTTTATTTTCTACTTTTTTGAAACTAGATTCATCTAGGTTTATTTTGACTTCTGAATCACATCAATCAAAATTGTATTCAAGAAAATATATTATTTTGAAGTCACTGTATTTAAGTTGCCCATTACAGTACATTGCGACCACATCAGGCTACATCAAGTTAGGAGTTAATTGGTACAAGTTGAAGGCTCCAAAAGTGCAAGGGGAAAGTCTATCAGGATTGGGTAGAAATAGTAAGAAAAGACTTGACGGCCTGTGGTCCAACTACAGTCATGGCCAATTTGATAGAGTGAAATTATGAAATACGCCAATTCACGTAGTCGACCCAATGGGATAAGGCTGCACAGTGGGCTTGAGTATAGAAGGCTCGGATGTCCCACAGATGTCCTAGTTGGCATGGGTAGAGAGGTTTCTAGCAATATACATCTAGACATTTAGTTATACACTATACATATGGGGTTATAACCGTTATATATGAGGTCATGTGAAGATCCATGCCATTGTTTTGACAATGGTGCCAGAAAGGTATTCAAGATTGAGATATCCTATGCCCTTGCCAAAATTCCGTGGGACCCACCATTATATATGTGTTATATGTACACCGTCCATTCATTTTGTGAAATCATTTTAGGGCATGAGCCAAAAAATGGGATGGATCCAAAACTCAAGTGGACCACACCAAAGAAAGCATCAGGGTTTGAACGCCTACCATTGAAAACTTCTTAGGGGCCACAAAAGTTCTGGATCAAGATATTTGTGTTTTTCCTTTATCCTTGCATATTTATGAATAGGTTAGATGACAAATAAACATCATAGTAGGCCCTAGCTTCAATGAAGACACCTAATTGCCCCACAACTGATGGGATTTCCTCCCAGGTTTTGACTGGTCGTGGGTGGCGCTCGACCGGTCGAGTGGGGCTCGACTCAAAGTCCGGTGACGATATGGTTATTTTTTCCGAGGTGCTCGACCAGTCGAGGGAGGTGCTCGACCAGTCGAGTGGGCCGCTCGATCGGTCGAGGTTACGTAGATTTGTTCCATGATTTTGTGCAGATTGCGGATTTTTGAGGCCATTTCGCAGGGGTGCGACAGGGAGTTTCCTAAACTATAAATAGGAGTGCCTAGGGCTTTTCTAGGTAATACAAGAGGGTTTCCTAAAGCTTTACAAGGGTTTACTAAAGGGTTTAGGGCTATCAAAGGTGTGAGAGAGAGAGAGAGAGGAAGCTTGTGGAAGGGAGGTTCTGCTCGTAGAGGTGATCTACAGTGCACTTGATATCTCAACGCTTCTACATCCTCGTAATCGGTTAGATCTTTCCGTTTTTCTTTTATTCTCTTATTGTTTATCCACTCCAGCGTGAGTGAAGAAGGTTGTAACGTTCTACTTCATAGTGGATTGTTGATCTGGACGAGGTCCCGTGGTTTTTACCTCTTTGAGGGTTTTCCACGTAAAAATCTTTTGTGTAGTGTGGTTTGTGCTTTGATTAATTTCATTGCTTTATTATCCTGTAATTCTGGTTTGTTTCGGGAGGCTAGATCCTAAGGTTTTGTGCATGGCCCTCAACAAAGTGGTATCAGAGCTAAGTTCATTGAATGGAGTGAGACCGATTTTGAATTATGGAAGGTGGCTCATCAAGGATGATCAACCTCAATGGTTCTAACTGGACCATATGGAAGGCTAAGATGGAGGACTTGCTTTATTGTAAGGACTTATATGCTCCAATCTTAGGCATATCAACAAAAACAAAGGATATGATAGATGATGATTGGAAGAAATTAGACCAGAAGGCTGTGGGGTTTATTAGACAATGGCTAGATGATTCTGTGTTCCACCATGTGTCTACGGAGACCTCAGCCGCTAGCCTATGGCTGAAATTACAAGGGCTGTATGAGAGGAAGATAGCCGGTAATAAGATTTTCTTGATACGACGACTTGTGAATCTCAAGTTCAAAGATGGTGGTTCTGTGGCCGAGCACATGAATGAGGTCAGCAATATATTGAACCAGCTCTCCGCTATGAAGATGGTCATGGATGATGAATTACAAGCTTTGCTATTGCTTAGTTCATTGCCTGACATATGGGAGACATTGGTGGTGTCTCTAAGTAACTCCGCTGCAGACAGAAAGGTATCCATGGAACAGGTTACTAGTTGTCTCTTTAATGAGGAGACAAGGAGGAAGTCTCAGGGGTCTACTCAGCAAGCGGCCCTTGTGACACAGGAACGGGGGAGAGGAAAGAACATGAAGGGTGAGAAGGCCCGAGATAAATCAAGAGGCAAGTCGAGTACTGGGAAGGATGTTGAATGCTGAAATTGTGACAAGAAGAGCCACTATAAGCATGAATGTCGTAAGAATAAGAACGACAAGAAAAGAAAAGGAAAAGAGAAGGAAGATGAATCAGATTCCATTGCGGTTGCTTCAGATGGTAACGTTGTAGTTATTCTTTCAGCAGATCACGATGTATGTCTCACGGCTACGAGTCAGGACACCTACTGGGTGATAGACTCAGGAGCTTCGTTTCATGCGACTCCAAGGATTTCTTCATAAACTACAAGTCAGGTGACTATGGGACCGTGAAGATGAAAAATTCTGGTGTATCGAAGATCGTAGGGGTTGATGATATTTGTGTGAAAACTGATGTGGGCTGCACATGGGTTCTCAGGGATGTGAGGCATATCCCAGACCTTCGCCTTAACTTGATGTTGACGGGAAGGTTGGATGATGATGGTTATGAAAGCCAATTTGTTGGTGGGCGCTGGAAGCTCATCAAGGGTTCATTGATCGCAGCCAGAGGAAAGAAATGTTGTACCCTTTACAAGGCAAGTGTCAGTATGTGCAAAGGTGGGTTGAACGCAGTAGAAGATTCAGCTATTGACATGTGGCACAGGCATCTAGGCCACATAAGTGAAAAAAGGGCTTTAGGTACTAGCGAGGAAGCGACTCTTTCAGACGTGACAGGTATATCTCTCAAAACTTGTATTGATTGTTTATCAGGGAAACAACATAAAGTTTCATTTGTTAAAACTGTTTCTCATGTTAATAAAGTACATGCATTAGATTTGGTTTACTGATGTTGGTGGTCCTATGAGACAAAAACCTTGGGTGGGGCATTGTATTTTGTCACTTTTGATCCTATGAGAGAAGAAATCTGGAGAGGGCATTGAGATTTTCACATCAAGAAAGATGATGCATCTGGAGGAGTTTTGTTGAGAATCTAGAGGACGAGGTCTTATGGATTGGGATGAGAGAGATTCAGTTAGACGAGAGAGAGAGAGGAGAGAGAGAGAGGAGAGGAGAGGATGAAACAGTAGGAGAGACGAGAGAGAGAGAGAGAGAGAGAGAGAGAGAGAGAGAGAGAGAGAGAGAGAGAGAGAGAGAGAGATCATGAAGTACATCCGCACAACAATGGTGGTGAATACATCAGTGACTTTCATGAGTTATAAGTCCCTGGGTATACGGATGCATGAACAGATGGTTCCCAAGATCCCCCAGCATAATGGTGCGGCTGAGCGAATGAATCGCACCATTGTAGAGAGATCAGATGCATGTTGTCCCATGCGAAATTGCCTAAGACGTTATGGGGAGAAGCAATGCACACGACAGTGTATCTGATAAACAGGTCTCCATCAGCCCCGTTGAATAGAGAAGTGCCTGAGAAGGTGTGGACTGGACAGGATCCATCGTACAGTCATCTCAAAGTGTTTGGATGCAGGGCATCCGTTCACGTATCAAAGGGCGAGAGGTCTAAGCTCGATATGAAGATCAGACAGTGTATTCTTGGGGTACGGTGATGAAAAGTTCGGTTACAGACTGTGGAATTCGACCGAGAAGAAGCTCGTTAGGAGCAGAGATGTGGTTTTATTTGAGGATCAGAGTATAGAAGACATTGGTAAGCCAGAGAAGAATCAGCCTAGTTCAGGTGAACTAGAGGACATGGATCCGATTATTTCTCCCATGGTGCCTGATGACGAGGGGAGTATAACAAGGTGTAGAGGACGAGAGAGTTCTTTTAGAAGATGGACCAGGGGAGCAGCCCCCACTTGATCCACCTATTGAGCCACAGGTGAAGAGGTCATTTAGGGACAGACAGTCGTTCAGGAGGTACTCACCGCATGAGTACATTATGCTGACTGATGGGGGAGAGCCAAAAGATTATTCTGAGGCCCTATCCGATGAGCATAAGGGGGAGTGGTTGAAAGTTATGCAAGATGAGATATAATCCTTGCATAAGAACCATACCTATGATATGGTGAAATTGCCTAAGGGCAAGAAAGCTTTGAGCAACAAGTGGGTGTTCGGAAAGAAGGTTGAACAGAAGAATTTACAAACGAGGTTCAAGGCCAGACTTGTGGTGAAAGGGTTTGGTCAGAGAAATGCATAGACTTCAAGGAGATATTCTTACCAGTGGTGAAGATGACATCTATACGGGTGTTGCTTGGGTTGGCAGCTAGCATGGATCTGGAGATCAAACAGTTAGGTGTTAAAACTGTCTTTCTCCATGGTGACCTGGAAGAAGAGATATACATGCACCAACCAGAGGGGTTCGAAGTCAAGGGCAAGGAGCATATGGTGTGTAGGCTGAGGAAGAGCTTATATGGGTTGAAATAAGCTCCACGGCAATGGTACAAGAAGTTCGACTCGTTTATTTTGAAGCATGGGTAGACAGAACGGAGTCGAACCACTGTGTTCACGCGCAAGTTCTTAGACGGTGATTTCTTAGTTCTGCTATTATACGTTGATGACATGCTCATCATGGGAAAAGACATCAAGAAGGTCAACAGGCTGAAACAAGAGTTGGGCAAGTCGTTTGCGATGAAAGACTTGGGTCCGGCTAAACAGATCCTAAGAATGGAGATAACCCGTGACCAGCGTTTGAGTTGTCGGTATCGCTACAAGTTTCGCTGGCTGGAGATAAAGATATAATATCGTTATCGCTGATAATATCGCCGATAACCGGAAATGCAGGGAAAAGGGGGGAACATGGAGAAAATGGTGGAATTTTTCAGTGAAACTTCAGGACATGCCTAAATACACATATTTACATATTCAAGAATGAAAAAATTACAAAAAATGCATTAAATAATAAGTTTCCATTTAATGGGAGCCAAAAGGCATGCATTGTCGTAAGAAATCACTCAAATAATAACCAAAATGAGTTTATATAGTACAAATGCAAGCTTACAAGAATTAAGATATGCAGAAGTAAATGAATTCAAAAAAAAAAAAAAACATATTTATGGCTATATTTCATTCCCACGTAGAGTGACGAGGTGGCTCGTAATCATTGTCCAGATCCACCGTGAATGCGTGTGGTTTATCCACGCTGTTCATCCATTTTTCCAGATCATTTTAGGGGTTGAGCCCAAACTTGAAGCATATACAAAGCTCAAGTGGACCATACCACAAGAAACAGTGGAAATATTAATTTCCACCGTTGAAACCTTTACAAGGCCTCCAGTGATGTTTATTTGTCATCCAACTTATTCATAAGATCACACAGATATGGATGAAGTGAAAAACAATTATAACTTGATCTAAAACTGGATCCAGTAACTTTTCAACAGTAGACATTCAATTAACACTTTTCAATGGTGTGGTCCACTAGATATTTTTAATATATTCATTAATCACTTTTTTATTGTTTCAATTTATATTTTTTATATGCTTCATTTTTGGGCTAACGTATTAAATTCATCTAGTAAAATGTATGGACGGAGTGGATAAAATTCATGAATGAAGGTGGGCCCCACAAAGTTTACTCAGTACACTAAGCGTACTGACTTACTCAGTACGCAATCCGCTTCCACCTGTTATGCAGCTAATCCGCTTAAGTGGTGCTATGTGGACCCCAATATGATGTGTGTGTCTCATCTATATCATCTAATCCATTTTTCCAGATAATTTTTGGTATGAACTCAAAACTGAGTTAAATCAAAATCTCAAGTGGGCCCACACAGTGTTGATTGAACTCTCACCGTTAAAAACTTCTTGGGGCTACAAAAGTTTTGGATCAAGCTGATATTTGGCTTGACATTTGTTTTTTGACTTCATCTAGGACTGTATGACTTAATTTATAGGTTAGATGTCAAATAAATATTATAGTGGGCCCTAGCCCTTAAGAGGTTTTTAATAGTAGAAATTCAATCACTATTGTTTTCCCATGGTGTGGTCCACCTGAGATTTTGATCTACCTATGTTATTACATTTAATATTAAAATGATGTGTAAAAATGGATGGATGGTGTGGATTAAATACATAGATCGTAATGGGCCTACGGAACAACGATCAACATTACTAACTAAACTGCCTCCCTACGTGTACTCAGTACGCAATCCGATTTTTATAAAAAGCGGACGTGGATTGCGTCCTACCCCCACCCGGACGGATCCGTCCATGCAGGGCTCTGTGGGGCCTACCGTGATGTAAGTATTTTATTTACACCGTTCATCGCTTTTCTAATATCATTTTAAGATATTATATATACAAAAAATGAAGCAAACACACAGCTCCAGTGGACCACATCAAAGCAAGCTGCATTGATACACCCACCGTTGAAACCTTTCTAAGGGCCACCGTGATGTTTTTTTACCACCCAACCTATCAATGAGGTTATGTGGACTTGGATGAAGTGAATGAGATAGATCTAAAGTTCAAGGGGACCCCACCATTGAAAATAGTGGGGACAGTGACATCCACCGTTCAAAATTTCTTGGGGGCCACAGTAGTATCAAGTTGATAATTTTGTTTTCACTTCATCCATCTCTATGTTAACTTATGAATAGGTTGGATCTCAAAAAGACATCACGGTAGGCCTTATAAATGTTTCAATGGTGGGTGTGACTGCTCCTATGGTTTTCTGTGGTGGGTCCACTTGAAATTTAGATCATTCTCATTCTCTTTGTAATGCCATAAAACGATCTCTACAAATGGTTGGTCGGTATGGATACAACACATGCATCATGGTGGGGTCCACATAGCTTGGTGACGTCACTTCGATTTGGCTACTGACCTTGTCAATATCGCCCCTTAAAACGGAAGCGGATTGCGTAGTGAGTAACTCAGTACACAGTAAACTCTGTGGGGTCCACCATGATTTATATATTATATCCACCCCTTCCATCCACTTGAACAGATAAATTTAGGACTTGAACCTAAAAATGAAGAATATCCAAATCTTAAATGGACCACACCACCTCAAACAGTGTGAACTGAACATCTACCGTTGAAATTTCTTGAGGGCCACTAAAGTTTTGGATCAAACTTATATTTGTGTTTTCCCTTCATCCATGCTTTTGTGACCTTATGAAGAGGCTGGATGACAAATAAACATCACCGTGGGGCCTATCAAGTTTCAACGGTGGAAATCATTATTCCCACTGTTTCCTGTGGTACAGTCGACTTGAGCTTTGTATATACTTCAATTTTGGTCTCAACCCTTAAATGAGATGGAAAAACGGATGGACGGTGTGGATTAACCACATACATTCACTGTAAGCCCAACAGAGTTTAATTAGTACGATAAGAGCGTGCGTACTAAGTAACACAGTACGCAATCCGATTTCCCTAAAATCTAAAATCCGATCCCCAAAATGCACAGAAACCTCGAAAATCCCTCTCCCTCGTCCCAAATTTTTAAAAATTCCTCTCATTCCCACCAAAATCTTCGGATTTTCACCCCGACAATCCCTCTCCCTCATCCCAATTTTTTTTATAAAAACCTCTATTTTCCGACACGATATCGAGACAACGGAAAAACCGATTTTTTTGGGGTAGAATCTTACCGGAAAGGTTGTCGATCTGCACTCAACAACCATGAAGCTCTTCAAATTCGCGTCTTCAAACAGATCCGAGTGAAAAACAGGTATTTTGTTGTGTTTTTAATTTTTTTTATATTATTATTTTGAGGATTTTACATCCCCTGTTATCGTGGGAACAGTGAAATTTCGGCGACATTTCGAAAATATCGACGATACCGAAATTATCAGCGAAATCTGACACCGAAACGAATAAATGGGGTTTCGGTATCGCTGAGCCAGCGATACCGATATTATCGGCGATAATTCGATATTGTCGCCAATAATTTAAACACTGCCCGTGACAGAAGCAACATGAAGCTTTGGCTGTCACAAAAGCGGTATATTGAGAAAGTCCTAGAGCGGTTTAATATGAATACAGCGAAACTGGTCTGTACTCCACAAGATGGTCACTTCAGATTGAGCGACAGGTAGTGTCCCAAGACGAAGGTATAGGTGGAAGAGATGCAGAAGATACCCTACACTTCAGTTGTAGGAAGTTTGATGTATGCTATGGTGTGTCTACGCCCAGATATGACATATGCGGTTAGTGTTGTTAGCGGGTATCTTGCCAATCCTGGCAAAGAGCATTAGGTAGCGGTGAAATGGATACTACGGTATCTAAGAGGCTCATCCAGATTGAGCCTATGTTATGGTGACGGAAAACCCGTGTTCGAGGGTTACACAAATGCAGATATGGCAGGTGACATAGACTCCAGGAAGTTTACATCGGGGTTCATATTCACGTTTGCAGGGGGAGCGGTCTCTTGGCAGAGCAAGTTATAGAAGATCGTAGCGTTGTCGACAACAGAGGCCGAGTACATTGCAGTCACAGAAACATGCAAAGAGATGCTTTGGATGAAAAGGTTCTTACAGGAACTTAGCCTAATGCAGGAAGAGCACGTGGTTTATTGCGATACCCAAAGTGCTATACACTTGAGCAAGAATCCAAGTTAGCATTCTAAGTCGAAGCACATAGAGATTCGGTATCACTGAATTATGGATGCTTTGGAACAGAAGGTGTTACAGCTTGAGAAGGTCCACACGGACGAAAATGAGTCAGATATGATGACCAAGGCTTTGTTCAAGGGCAAGTTTGAGGTTTCTAGAAACCTGGCTGGCTTGAAGAAGGTGAATCTCTCCTGGGTCGGAAAGGGAGAGTTTTGATGAGATTTCCTCCCAGGTTTCGACCGGTCATGAGCCTCGCTCGACCGGTCGTGGGTGGTGCTCGATCGGTCGAGTGGGGCTCGACTCAAAGTCCAGCGACCATCTGGTTATTTTCTCTGAGGTGCTTGACTAGTCGAGGGAGGTGCTCAACCAGTCGAGGTTATGCAGATTCGTTCCGTGATTTTGTGTGGATTACAGATTTTTGAGGCCCTTTCGCAAGGGGTGCGAAAGAGAGTTTCCTAAACTATAAATAGGGGTGCCTAGGGCTTTTCTAGGTAATACAAGAAAGTTTCCTAAAGCTTTACAAGGGTTTGCTAAAGGGTTTATGGCTATCAAAGGTGAGAGAGAGAGAGAGAGAGAGAGAGAGAGAGAGGAGAGAGAGAGAGAGAGAGGAGCTTGTGGAAGGGATGTTCTGCTCGTAGAGGTGATCTAGAGTGCACTTGATATCTCAGCACTTCTACGTCCTCGTAATGGGTTAGATCTCTCCATTTTTCTTTTATTCTCTTATTGTTTATTCACTCATGCGTGAGTTAAGAAGGTTGTAACGTTCTACTTCATAGTGGATTGTTGATCTGGATGAGGTCCCGTGGTTTTTACCTCTTTGAGGGTTTTCCACGTAAAAATCTCGTGTGGTGTGGTGTGTGCTTTGATTTATTTCATTGCTTTATTATGTTGTAATTTTAGTTTGTTTCATGAGAGGCTAGATCCTAAGTTTTTGTGCATGGCCCCCAACAACAACTTTATGTGGTGTGGTCCACTTGAGCTTCAGATCTGCCTTATTTTAGGGCGTTTGGGTTCAAGCCCTAAAATGATTTTGCAAAATGAATGAGCAGTGTGGAGATAACACATACATCATGGTGGGGCCACAAAACTTTGCCATGTCAACACATTGTCAAGGCCGGTGGTACACCATGCAATCGTCTTCCACCAAATTTAAGTTGGCTCAGAGTTGTATTGGACTTTTTGATGTAGGAGGACGTGACATAAATACATTTGTAGCATGGTTAGACCAAAAGATGGTTAAATGAAAGTGGAAGCAGTCCGTCAAATTCGGACCTATTCCTACATAGGGCAAAACGTAATTGGGCCCAGAAGAAGAGTCCGGTTCGAAAAAAGTCGATCTGAATTGGAAGAAATTACCATTTGAAGTGTGAACTGTAAATTGGTCATAATTTTTGATTTAAGTATTGTTACGGGATACACGACCTATTAATCTTTACCATAACAGACCATTCAGTATCAACTGACCCCATATAGTGGGTTGCGTCCATCCGTTTTGCAAGAAAACACACTCTTCTAGTTCTAATGCAGAAATTTAGAAAAAAAATTACTATTTCTAGTAATTTCAATTTTTGTCATATTTCTTTCTTATTTTTACAAATTTAAATTTCATCTTTTTAAGAAATTGCTTGTGAGCATATTAGATTCTTCCAATAAAGTTTATCTAAACGTTCTATCTTTGGCAAATTAAACTTTAGATGAGTTTTACTATTTTGGATAAACTTTTAATTAGGATTAGAATTTTGTTATTTTGAATAATTTTGAATTAAAATTTTATTTATTATTTATTAGTAGTATAATTAATAAATCATTACACATTACACATTATTTAATAAAATATTCTAGTTTTCTCTTTTATTATTTCCCATGGATTCAAGAATTATCTTTCTTATCTGTTCAAAAATTACTTTATGAATTCAAGGTTTTTTGACGCTCTTCCTTACGTCATTTTTTGGAGTCTTAAAACCATGCATCAATACTCTTCACACAGGTTAAGACCAAGAAGGTTTGGTGCAGTTGATTTATGGCGCCAAAGTCTAAGTTTTGGCAATTTTCTCATAGACCTCATAGCGGATTTCAACGACAGCAAATGCAAGGCTCTCCCACCGTGGACTGCTCGGCCCATTCAACCCACATGGCCCCCATAAAAAAAGGGAAATAGGAAATATTTGAAATTAAAGGTCGCTAGAATATCCAGCCCCACCAAATGCAATATGATATGTCGGGCTTCTGCAATTTGACTGTTTTTGACCCCCCTAAATCCCATCCGTTCATTTTATGAGCCTTATTGGATAAAAAATAGTTATAGATTGAAATAGTTCAGCCCCTTAATCCTTTAATTATTCAAAGCTCAAGAAGACCATCTGTAAAGAAAAAAAAGAAAAAAAAAGGGAAGAGTCAGGGCCAAAATATTCTAAAATAAGGGAATTTTAATGGGTTCATCTCATTTTGGTTAAATATAATTATTATAATTACCTAAATGAAATAAACCCATTTTCAAGCGTCTACAAAACAAGGCTGAGGACTTTTTATTTTTGGTTATCATCCATCCAATGTGAGATCCATCATAAAAACAAGGAATTAAGTCCGGGCGTATACTAACACCCCTTGGGATTAAAACAAGAGCTTTGCCGGCCGGGCCCATGCGCGAGAGTAGATGCGCTAGCTGGCCCATCGATCAGATAGGTCCACTAATCAGGTGAGCCATATTGAGAAACAGATGTATGTATGCAGAGAACTTGGCTAATTTTTTTGAGCCATACGTCTACCTGTTTCGAATATCAGTAGCTCGCTTGATTATTCGGCCGCCATATTTTTGAATGGAACATCTTCAAGGTTGGATACACTTGATGGACGGTTTGGATATTCCACTTGTTTGCCACGTAGACATATGTGACGGTGCATAGATAGTATTTATTTTTATTTTTATTTATATATATTTTTTACACGCACACACCCCCACACACTCACACCTTGGTGGGATTTCACCACCTATGGATACTCGAACCCTTGACTGGGTGTTGAAACTCCTTAGGGCCTGTTTGGATGCCTGTAAGTTGGGTAAGTGGAAAGTGACTTACAGGGAAGTTACTTTCAGGTGGTGTTTGGGGGAGAAAAATCACCTGTAAGTAACTTACAACCTGTAAGTCGCTTACAGACAAATCTACCAAAAAACTGCAGGGGGATGGGGGTGGGAAGTCACTTCCCCGTAAGTCACTTACAGGCTCAACGGTCAGATTTTTAAAAAAGGGGAAGAGGGAGAAACGCACCAACCCACCGATCTCTCTCCGACTCTGCAATATCTCGTTGCAGTTGCCGCCTTCCGTTTCTTCTCCTTCTAAAACGGTAGGGTTTCATCACTTGCGCACATGCGTATAAGTGATGAGCCTCTAATCCGAACGGACCATGTGATGCAGCATCCCATGAAACCGTCAAGGACCAATTTGCGCCCTGATTTAAAACTCTGGTTGGCTATAGAAAAGAGAGATGCAAATGAAGGTAGGAAAATGTTTTCTTTTGTCATGGCCCACCAATATTTTAGATCAAAGTAAAAGTTGGGTAATGGGGGTTTCATGGGGTTCTGCATCACGTGGACCGTTCATATTTTGGACTCAAATAACGTATGATGAGTTCTCAAAAGATCTCTTGCCAACTGGTGCACGATTGAGTATTATGCGGGAAGGGATCGCATGTGAGTAATGCGTTAACTCCGTGGGATCCACCATGATATATGTATTTGATGCACATTGTCCATCCATTTTAATACTTAATTTTAAATCCTTATCCTAAAAAATAGCTATATCCAAAGATCAAGTGGACCACAACATAGGAAATAGTGTGAATTGAGTGTATACCGTTGAAATTTTTTGGGGGGCCATAGAAGTTATGGATCAAGATGATTTTTTTTTTTTTTCCCCTCATCCAGGTGTTTGTGATCTTATGAACATGTTGGATGACAAATTGAGTTATCACTCCATATTATAGATATTTTGAATTCGTGGGCCCACTTTTATAGCCCACTTGATGATTGGTTTACCTTAATAATTATCTCAAATATTCATCTTGATGGGCTTAACAAAATAACATATTTGTTCTAATGTTTTTTTTATATGATTATAACATTTTAAACCGATTCCCCAATCTAAGCTTTGCTTAATGTGAATATACAGCTTTCTACCTGTAAGTAACTTACAGGTTATCTAAACAGAAAAACTAACTTACTTGTAAGTGACTTACAACTTACATCAAAATAGGTTACCTGTAAGTAACTTTCACCTGTAAGTGACTTACAGGTAAGTCACTTACAACTTAAAAGAACTTACAGGCATCCAAACAGCCCTTAGAGTCTACCACCAGAGCAAGAGTAAGGATCCCTTATACTATCCCTTGTACAAGCGCCGAACAAAGTTCTTCGAAGTTAAAACAACATTTAAAAATGGATATACTAATCTAAGCAGAGGTTTGCTAGAATACATCGCACCGTGGTGGGATAAGATATGTTAGGACTCTAGCCGTTGGATTTTGAGATCTTTTAGTGATCCAAACCGTTTATATGACGGGGTTACTTGGATTTGCATGACCCAAAAACCTCCTAGATTGAATATTTCAACCCTTTCATCATACACAGGCTATGATGATAGTACAGGTTCAAAATAAAAAAAAAAGTCAAATTATCAAAAGGTTGAAGTAATTCAATTCAGAGCATTTTCATGGTCTACCCATCATCATATAAATGGAGAAACATTGTATGATCGGTTTTATCATTGGAAAATGGCCCACATTCAAAGGCTAAGACCGCAACGTATATCTTATTGCATTACATCCGGATGTATTCTAGCCTAGTGGCAAACACAATCTAATGCATTGGGAATTGTATTTCATGGAATTTATGGAATCTTTTTTGGATAATTAAATTATTTTATTAAGTAAAATGAAAAATTGCATGTAATTTACATTTGAAGTTGTTGTTGATGTCTCAAATCTTTCAGCAGCAACAGGGTCTATCAATGTCATCAACAGACTGTTAGAAGCCATCGGCAGCTAGTGCATGCCATTGGAAAAATTCAAAAATTACACGATTGTCTTGCTTGATGACATCAAAAGACATCGAAAGGGGTTCGATGCCATTGAGGTACTATCGAGAAAATATGTCAAAAATGTTGGGGGCCTTGCACAAAACCTTAGGATTTAGCCCTCTAGAATAAACCAGAATTGTGGATAATAAAGCAATGAAAATAATCAATGCATCAATAACACACCCCACAAAAGAATTTTATGTGGAAAACCCTCAAAGAGGTAAAAACCACGGGACCTCGTCCAAATCAACAATCCACTATGAAGTAAAACGTTTACAACCTTCTTCACTCACGCAGGAGTGGATGAACAATGAAAGAATAAAGAAAACCAGAGAGATCTCACCGATAACGAGGACGTAGGAGCGCTGAGATATATACTGCACCGTAGATCACCTCCACGAGCATAACCTCCCTTCTACAAGCTTCCTCTCTCTCTTTCTCCCCCTCTCTCTCACCTTTGATAGCCCTCTTGTGTTTTTTTCATCAACACAACATACCCTAGAAAAACCCTAGGGACCCTTTTTTATAGTTTTAGAAAACTCCTTTCCGCATCCCAGTTGCGAAAGGACTTGCGCATCCCAGTTGCGAAAGGACGACAGGTCAAAAAAACCCATCAAATCTCCTCCTTTTTGACCCAGGAGGGATTCACCTTCTTTAAGCCAGCCAGGTTTCTACAAACCTCAAACTTGCCCTTGAGCAAGGCCTTGGTCATCATATCTGACCCATTATTATCCGTGTGGACCTTCTCAAGCTGTAACACCTTCTGTTCCAAAGTATCCCTGATCCGGTGATACCGAATCTCTATGTGCTTTGACTTCGAATGCTGACTTGGATTCTTGCTCAAGTGTATAACACTCTGCCTATCGCATAGACCACGTGCTCCTCCTGCTTTAGGCTAAGTTCCTATAGGAACCTCTTCATCCAAAGCATCTCTTTATATGCCTCTGTGACAACAATGTACTCGGCCTCTGTAGTTGACAATGCTACGACCTTCTGTAGCTTGCTCTGCCAAGAAATCGCTCTCCCTGTAAACGTGAACATGAACCCCGATGTAGACTTCCTGGAGTCTATGTCACTTGCCATATCTGCATCTGTGTAGCCCTCTAACATAGGTTTACCGTCACCATAGCATAGGCTCAACCTGGATGAGCCTCTTAGATACCGCAGTATCTACTTCACCGCTGCTCAATGCTCTTTGCCAGGATTGGCAAGATACCGGCTGACAACACCAACCACATATGCTATGTCTGGGTGTATACACACCATAACATACATCAAACTTCCTACCGTTGACGCGTAGGGTATCTTCTGCATCTCTTCCACCTCTGCCTTTGTCTTGGGACATTGCCTGTCGCTCAATCTGAAGTGACCATCTAGTGGAGTACTGACTGGCTTCGCTACATTCATATTGAACCGCTCTAGGACTTTCTCAATATACCGCTCTTGTGACAGCTAAAGCTTCTTGCTGCTTCTGTCACGGGTTATCTCCATTCCTAAGATCTGTCTAGCTGGGCCCAAGTCTTTTATCACAAAAGACTTGCCCAACTCCTGTTTCAACCTGTCGATCTTTTTGATGTCTTTTTCCATGACGAGCATGTCATCAACGTATAAGAGCAGAACTAAGAAATCACCATCTGAGAACTTGCGCGTGAACACACAGTGGCCCGACTTTGTTCTGTCATACCCATGTTTTAACATAAACGAGTCGAACTTCTTGTACCATTACCGTGGAGCTTGTTTCAGCCCATACAAGCTCTTCCTCAGCCTACACATCATATGCTCCTTGCCCTTGACTTCGAACCCCTCTGGTTGGTGCATGTAGATTTCTTCTTCCAGGTCACCATGGAGAAAGGCAGTTTTAACATCTAACTGCTCTATCTCCAGATCCATGCTAGCCGCCAACCCAAGTAACACCCGTATGGATGTCATCTTCACCACTGGTGAGAATATCTTCTCAAAGTCTATGCCTTTCTTCTGACCAAAACCTTTCACCACAAGTCTGGCCTTGAACCTTGTCTGTGAATTCTTCTGCTCAACCTTCTTTCTGAACACCCACTTGTTGCTCAAAGCTTTCTTGCCCTTAGGCAGTTTCACCATGTCATAGGTGTGGTTCTTATGTAAGGATTCCATCTCCTCTTGCATAGCTTTCAACCACTCCCCCTTATGCTCGTCGGCTAGGGCCTCAGAATAATCTTCTGGCTCTCCCCCATCAGTCAGCATAATGTACTCATGTGGCGAGTACCTCTTGGACGGCTGTCTGTCCCTAGATGACCTCCTCACCTGTGGCTCAACAGGTGGATCAAGTGGGGGCTGCTCCCCTGGTCCATCTTTTGAAGGAACTCCCTCATCCTCTGCACCTTACTGTACTCCCCCGTCATCAGGCACCACGGGAGGAATAATCGGATCCGTGTCCTCTAGCTCACCTGAACTAGGTTGATTCTTCTCTGACTTACCAATGTCTTCTATACACTGATCTTCAAAGAAAACCACATCTCTGCTCCTAACGAGCTTCCTCTCGGTCGGATCCCACAATCTATAACCGGACTTTTCATCACCGTACCTCAAGAACACACACTGCCTGATCTTCATATCGAGCTTGGACCTCTCGTCCTTTGGAACGTGAACGGATGTCCTGCATCCAAACACTCAGAGATGACTGTACGATGGATCATGTCCAGTCTACACCTTCTCAGGTACTTCTCCATTCAACGGGGCTGATGGAGACCTGTTTATCAAATACACTGCCGTGTGCATTGCTTCTCACCAGAATGTCTTGGGCAACTTCACATGGGATAACATGCACCTGATTCTCTCAACAATGGTGCAATTCATTCGCTCAGCTACACCATTATACTGGGGGGTCTTGGGAACCATCTGTTCATGCCGTATACCTAGGGACTTGCAGTACTCATGAAAGTCGCCAATGTATTCACCACCATTGTCAGTGCGAATGCACTTCAATGATCTACCTGTCTCTCTCTTGACCATAGCATGAAACAATTTAAACACACCAAAGACCTCGTCCTTGGATTTCAAAGCATAAACCCAAACCCTCCTAGATGCATCATCTATAAAAGTAACAAAATACAATGCCCCACCCAAGGTTTTTGTCCTCATAGGACCACAAACATCAGAATAAACCAAATCTAATGCATGCACTTTATTAACAATATGAGAAGCAGATTTAACAAATGAAACTCTGTGCTGTTTCCTTGATAAATAATCAAGACAGGTTTTGAGAGGTGTACCTGTCACGTCTGGAAGGAGCCGCTTCTTTGCTAGTACGTGAAGCCCTTTTTCACTCATGTGGCCTAGACGCCTGTGCCATATGTCAATAGCTGAATCTTCCGTTGTGTTCAACCCACCCTTGCACATACTGACACTTGTCTTGTAAAGGGTGTAACACTTCTTTCCTCTGGCCACGATCAACGAACCCTTGATGAGCTTCCATTGCCCACCAGCAAACCGGCTTTCATAGCCATCATCATCCAGCCTTCCCGTCGACATCAAGTTGAGGCAAAGGTCTGGGATATGCCTCACATCCCTGAGAACTAATGTGCAGCCCACATCAGTTTTCACACAAATATCACCGACTCTTACGATTTTTGATACGCCAGAATTTTCCATCTTCACAGTCCCATAGTCACCTGACTTGTAGCTTGTGAAGGAGTCCCTGTGTGGAGTCGCATGAAAAGAAGCTCCCGAGTCAACCACCCAGTCGGTGTCCTGACTCGAAGCCGTGAGACATACGTCATGATCTGCAGAAAGAATAACTACAACGTCGCCATCTGAAGCGACCGCAGTGGAATCTGATTCATCTTCCTTCCCTTTTCCTTTCTTGTCGTTCTTTTTACCACGACATTCATGCTTGTAGTGGCCCTTTTTGCCACAATTCCAGCATTCAACATCTTTTCTGTTACTCGACTTGCCTCTTGATTTATCTCGGGCCTTCCCGCCCTTCCCGTTCTTTCCTCTCCCCCGTTCCTGTGTCACAAGAGCCTCTTGCTGAGTAGATCCCTGAGACTTCCTCCTTGTCTCTTCATTGAAGAGACAGCTAGTCACCTGTTCCATGGATATCTTTCCGTCTGGCGTGGAGTTACTTAGAGACACCACCAATGTCTCCCAACTGTCAGGCAATGAACTAAGCAATAGTAAAGCCTACAATTCATCATCCAGGACCATCTTCATAGAGGTGAGTTGGTTCACTATATTGCTGACCTCATTCATGTGCTCGGCCAAAGAACCACCATCTTTGAATTTGAGATTCACAAGTCGCCTTATTAGAAAAATCTTA
This sequence comes from Magnolia officinalis, assembly GCA_021015155.1. Taxonomy (NCBI): domain Eukaryota; kingdom Viridiplantae; phylum Streptophyta; class Magnoliopsida; order Magnoliales; family Magnoliaceae; genus Magnolia; species Magnolia officinalis. Next base: position 9,713,081 of record JAJHSJ010000013.1, read on the forward strand.
TTACCGGCTGTCTTCCTCTCATACAGCCCTTATAATTTCAGCCATAGGCTAGCGGCTGAGGTTTCTGTAGACACATGGTGGAATACAGAATCATCCAACCATTGTCTAATAAACCCCACCGCCTTTCGGTCCGTCTTCTTCCAATCATCATCAGTCATATCCTTGGATTTTGCTGATATGCCTAAAATTGGAGAATATAGGTCCTTGCAATAAAGCAAGTCCTCCATCTTAGCCTTCCATATGGTCAGTTAGAACCATTGAGGCTGATCATCCTTGAGCCACCTTCCATAATTCAAAATCAATCCTACCCGTTCAATGAACTTAGCTCTGATACCACTTTGTTGGGGGCTTTGCACAAAACCTTAGGATCTAGTCCTCCAGAACAAACCAGAATTATGGATAATAAAGCAATGAAAATAATCAATGCATCAATAACGCACCACATAAAAGAATTTTACGTGGAAAACCCTCAAAGAGGTAAAAACCACGGGACCTCGTCCAGATCAACAATCCACTATGAAGTAAAACGTTTACAACCTTCTTCACTCACGCAGGAGTGGATGAACAATGAAAGAACAAAGAAAACCAGAGAGATCTCACCGATTATGAGGACGTAGGAGCGCTGAGATATAGACTGCACCGTAGATCACCTCCACGAGCATAACCTCCCTTCTACAAGCTTCCTCTCTCTCTCTTTCTCCCCCTCTCTCTCACCTTTGATAGCCCTTTTGTATTTTTCTCATCAACACAACATACCCTAGAAAAATCCTAGGGACCCTTTTTTATAGTTTTAGGAAACTCCTTTCCCCATCCTAATTGCGAAAGGACTTGCGCATCCCAGTTGCGAAAGGACGACAGGTCAAAAAAATCCATCAAAAAATATATTTAGTCATTGGAACATTTTGGTGTTTAGTTCAATAACATCGAAAAGATTTGATGAGCCGTTTGATGCCATCGAAGTGTCAGCAAATGATAGCGTAGAGTTACGCAGAATTGCGCAAGTGCAGGATTTGTTTCCTATTTTGATTTTGATTCACCTAGAGGTTATATATATGGGTGTAATTGGGAATATGAGATATCAAGAGCTCTCTAATTCGTTCATAGGGTTTTTGTTGGGTCTCAAACCCAATCTCTTGCTGCCGTGTGGCTGCAGCCACTGTAAAAGGAAAATAAAAAACTGAAACGAGAGAGAGAGAGACGATGAACTGCTGCTGTATTTCTTTCTACACATATAGAAACGTACATACTGCTGCCTTTTAAAGGCTTTCTTATTATATGAAATTACTAATCTAACCCTGTCTAGATTCATTCCAGGGGCATCTAATGAAAGAAAGAAAATCCAGAAAAAAATCTGGAAAGAAATCTTCATAGCTAGCAAACTAATCTTAGAAAGAAAAACTGATTTCACAGCTAGCACAGCTAGCTCATACGATATTGCTAACACGGTTTTGGATTTGCAAATCCATCACCGTTTAAACTTCAGTGGCTTGAAACTTCTGTCCTCATCAAGCATGGTGCATGGCTTGCCTACCATTGAAGCTCCAGAACATGTGTGTGAGGCGTGCACACTTGGGAAACAACAAAGAAACTCCTTTCCGAGTGGAGTATCCCGAAGAGCAAGAGAACCGTTGCAGTTGGTTCATACTGACATCTGTGGACCATTAGAGCCAATCTCTCTTGGAGGTAATAAATACTTTATTACCTTCATTGACGATTTCAGTAGAAAATTGTGGGTGTATGTAATTAAAGAGAAGTCTGCTGCTTTTACTATTTTTAAAAATTTTAAGGCCCTTGTTGAAAAAGAAAGTGGTCTTAAAATCAAAACTCTCCGATCTGACAGAGGTGGGGAGTACACCTCAAATATTTTTCGAGAATATTGCAGGGAACATGGCATTAAGCAACAACACACTGCAGCGTACACGCCACAACAAAATGGAATTGTAGAACGGAAGAACCGCACCATCCTCGACATGACGAGGACCATGCTGAAGGAGAAAAGTCTGCCAAAGAATTTCTGGGCAGAGACAGTTGCATGTACTGCCTATCTGCTCAATAGGTGTCCGACCAAGAGTGTCAGATTCCAGACACCGCAGGAAGCATGGAGTGGATACAAGCCGAGCGTGGCGCATCTTAAGATCTTTGGGTGTGTCGCCTATGCTCAAGTTCCAGAAGCGAGAAGGAAAAAGCTTGATGATCGTGGTGAGAAGTGCATCTTCATCGGTTACAGCGAAGAGTCAAAGGCATACAAGCTCTACAACCCACGAACCAATAAGTTGGTGGTAAGTAGAGATGTAGTGTTCTGCGAGGAAGAATCGTGGAAGTGGAACCAGGAAGATTCGGCCAAAGAAAGTCAGGTTGCGGTCGAAGAATATGAAGAAGAGCGACATGAGAAGCAAGCGCAGACACCCACATCACCCCCTTCGGATCGCAAAAGTCCAGGAGTACGCTCCATCTCGCCTGGAAGTACTTCATCAAATCAGAATTCATCCAGCACATCTTCATCCAATTCTTCTTCACCCTTGGCTCCTATTAAAATGAGAAGCCTCAACGACATCTATGAAGAAACTGATGAAGTGAATTTACTCTGCCTGTATGCGGACCACGAGCCTCTCACATTCAAGGAGGCTGTGAATGAAGAATGTTGGATAAAGGCTATGGAAGAAGAGATTCATGCCATCGAGAAGAATTAAACATGGGAGTTGACCTCACTCCCTAAAAGCCAGAAGACCATTGGTCTCAAATGGGTGTACAAAATCAAGCGGAATGCCGATGGTAAGATCGAAAGATATAAAGCAAGGCTCGTAGCAAAAGGTTACAAACAGAAATATGGGGTAGACTATGAAGAAGTTTTCGCCCCAGTTGCTCGCCTTGACACTGTAAGAATGATTATCTCCCTTGCAGCTCATCACAGTTGGATGATTTACCAACTGGATGTGAAATCTGCATTCTTAAATGGGGTACTTGAAGAAGAAGTATACGTTGACCAGCCTGAAGGCTTTGTCATACAAGGTGAGGAACACAAGGTGTATCGGCTGAAGAAAACCCTATATGGGTTGAAGCAAGCTCCTCGTGCTTGGAATGCACGGATCGACAGTTATCTTTAAGAGAATGGTTTCATCAAATGTCCATATGAGCATGCCGTCTACACAAAGAAGAATGCCCATGGTGATATGCTTATAGCTTGTTTATATGTTGATGATCTGCTGTTCACTGGGAACAGCCAGACGATGTTTGAAGAATTCAGGCAGGCTATGTTCAATGAATTCGAGATGACTGATGGTGGATTGATGTCTTTCTTCTTGGGCATTGAGGTAAAGCAACAAGTTGACGGCATTCACATATCCCAGAAGAAGTACACAAAGGAACTTCTTGAGAAGTTTCAGATGGTCGATTGTAAAGCCGTAAATACACCTGTTACAACAAGCCTGAAGCTCACAAAAGATGGAGAAGAAGAAGAAACGTCGACTCAACCCTATTCAAGAGCCTAATCGGAAGCTTAAGGTACCTCACAATCACAAGGCCAGATATTGTCTACAGTGTTGGGCTTCTAAGCAGGTATATGGAAGCACCAAAAGAATCACATTGGTTAGCTGCAAAAAGAATCCTTAGGTACATTAAAGGAACAATGGAATTCGGTCTCTTTTATCCGTACAATGATGAGGCGATACTATATGGATACTCTGATAGTGATTGGGGTGGTGACCAAGATGAAAGAAAAAGCACCACAGGCTATGTTTTCTATCTTGGGTCAACAACATTCACATGGAATTCGAAGAAGCAGAGTGTGGTCGCCCTGTCCACATGTGAAGCAGAGTACATGGCAGCATTATCCACCGTCTGTGAAGGAATTTGGTTGAGAAATCTGCTAAAGGAGCTGAAGTATCCGCAGGAGGAATCCACAGTCATATATGTGGATAACAAGTCGGCAATCGAGTTAGCCAAAAATCCGGTGCAGCATGGAAGAAGCAAACACATTGATACCCGATACCATTTTCTAAGAGATCATGTGAAGCAGAAAACGATGAAATTAGAATATTGTCATACTACGGAACAGGTGGCGGATATTTTCACGAAGGCATTGCCGACAGATGCATTCAAACGATTAAGAACGATGCTCGGAATGAAGCCGGTTTTGGTTTGAAGGGGAGTGTCGGAAACGGTGATGGATTTGCAAATCCATCACCGTTTCCGACAGTTTTAAGGGTATAGCTTGGGTGATCCAAGAGGCTTGTTTGAATCGGGTGATCTTTATCTCTTGTAATTTTCTTCTTTCATAGTCCACATCTGTCACTTTGTGCCATGGTTTATTTTCTGAAAGAGTTTTTCCAGGAGTCTCTGTGATTGGGCATGATTGTGCTTTTGGAATACTTTGCTTGATACATTTCTGTGTGCTTCCACGGTCTCTCAACAGAAATTTCCTAGAAAAATGATTAACATGTAAATAGAAGAAAATTTCTATTTCTTTCAAAATCAAATCTAGCCAAACACTCCACCTCTTTGAAGAAGTCAATACACATTGCTTATTACATAATTTCTTAAACAATAACAATTATCAGAAGAAGAAAAAGGAATCGAACGGTGCTTGTTACAGTAAGCCGCCCGTGAATGGCACTCGTGATGAAGGTATCCAATTATCTCCCAACAGGAAGTTCGAAATGGTGAAGTTGCTCGCATCTGAGGCGTTGATCACATGATACCCAGGCCAAGTTACTCTGCTGCCAGTCCCCGACCCGGGCCCACTGTTGTTGTATTCTGCATAGTATAGAGTAGTTAGCGCGAAGTCGCCGGACCACGGCAGCCAACCTGAAGCCTCTATCAAGCCATCAAGGAATGATTGTATGTATACCGTCCTCGAATACGCCTTCCATGGTCTCCCAAGATATGTTTTGGTAGAACCACCGCTCGACGCTAGATCGGCAGCTGCAGTAACTCTACAGTTATGGATTGAAATACCTGTGTTTTGATTTGGGTCAGTTCGACCTTGGGCTGTGACCACATTGGTCTGGCCTTGCATTGGTAGCCTTGGGTTGATGTTGCAATTTTGAAGAACGACTGCTGCGTTTCCAAATATAAAATCGACGGTCCCATAGACGTCGCAATCTCTGTAGAATTGCCTGAGGGAATGAGTATATAAGGTGTCTTGGTACGCCTCAAAGCTGCATCTGTAGAACACTGAAAGGTCAGCTCCATTTCGGAGGGCTACTGCCTGATGCTTGGCCGGGCCAGCAGTGTTGCGGATTGTTATGTTTATTGCGACGAACCCTTGTCCAACCACAGCTAGGAAAAAAGAAAAATTGCAGAAGTTAGGTTGAAAAGGTTCATGCATTTAGGTAGAACGTCACTAGTGCAGGAATTCTGCTGTTACGTGGTTATAACTTGTAAGGGTGGCAATGGGTTGGGTAACCCCACCATGAGCCAGACCTGGCCATGGCCCGTGAGCTGGCCTTGGGCATTATATGCCTGGCCTGATTAATTTTTGAGTTGGGCTTGAGTTTAAGTCATTTTAGACTGATTGGTCTGAGCCAACTTTGTATATTTGTGTTATATGTAAGAATTCTATAAGGTGAGCCTTGTTAATCAAGGGTTTGGATTGTCCTAAGGGTTGGATAGTGTGATTGGGAGTACCAGTGGACTTCACTCAGTTGTGATGCATCTAAAATTATGTAAGAGGCAGTGTGCTACAACTGTGTCATAGGCTGTTCTAGTTAGACTAAGATTACCAAATTCGTGTGGAGCCTCGGGGAGAGGAGTTTTGCAAGGTTCCAAACTCCTCACCCTCTAGAGTATATAAATAGGTTTGTTCCCTAACCCTACAAGCTTTCATTCCCATCCCAGTGCTTCTCTAAGGGTGTAAGGGGCGTGAAAGACTTCGGCATTCACCTACGGCTATGGCTTCGCCTTTCATACCATTTTCATTTATCTCCATATTCAATGCATAGCTGGATCCTTTTGCAATTTCACATATAGTTTACATTATATCTTGCAAACCACTATTTCCTGGTGCATGTGTGGCCCGCTTGATCAACAGATATATTACAAACATTCAACTGGAAAATATGGACTTTATCAGTACTTTTCAGGTCAGGCCGGGTCGATCCTGAGCCAAACCAAAATTTTCAGCCATGGACTTGGACGTGCTGTGCTAGCTCCATGCATGCCAGTCTTGGGCTGGACTCGGGCCTTGGCCCGGCCCAAACCTGGCCCATTGCCAAATCCTAGTTACGTGTGGTTAAGCTGTGTAATAAGATCACTAAGCTCAGATGCAGATACGCATGCCAAGCTATCGCTTGCGGAAGACATTCGGTCCATCCATCAGGTGGGCCACATTGTGGATGACCTGGCTCAATAAGGAGAGTCAGCTCATTTAGGCCACACGTACAAAAACAGTCACCAAACAATGGTAGTTTAATGAAGACTGCCAAACATTTTTTCTATGTCCCACCTGATCCTTTTACCGTCCTATTTTTGGGCCACCTGATACACGGCTCTGAAGTTGCATGTGGGCCGTCGTAAATGGATAAAAGAAGCTTACCGAAGGTGGCCGAATTGAAAGTGGTCCATCCATCAAGAATGCTTCTATTTCCTGTAATCACAGTCCGGTTGATTCCATCTCCTATCATCATCAAGTTCTTCTTCCTCTTGTCTATGGAGACATACTCTTCATACACTCCTCCTTGAATATATATTAAAAAATACCCGCCGCTGATGTCGGTTTTGTTCGGAGCAGCGGCCACAGCATCATTTATGGTGGTGAAGTTCCCACTTCCATCTTTGCTAACAGTCACAATATCTCTAACGAAGACGGTACCCGTCTCCATCTGAAGAAGCTTCCGTCCGCTCTTCGACTCAAAGATCTTGCGGTTTGTGTCTGACATTCTCAAAGACAAGCACCCATCTCGCAGAATTTCAATCTCTGAAAACATGAGGTTCCTCCCATGATGCAACCGATCTCTGTTCTTCGTATGCACCCACGCACGCGTGAAAAGAGCAAGAGAAATGCTATACAGACGAGTGCTGTTTGAGAGTGGAGTGGCGAGATTGTTTTTGATTCTCCAAGCAGATGAAGTCGCTTGAAGACCATCTAAGCATGTCTGCTGATTAGTAAGAATCGCACTTAGTAATGCTTCGATGTAGCTCGTCTCCTTATCAAAGAGACTATTACCAGAATCAAGTGCTGCCGCCGCATTCACCAAGAAATCGACATTGAGTTCAGATAGTAGCTGGCAATCCTCAAGTGCTTGAATGGCGGTATTTGTGAAAGAGGAACGGTGTTTGAGATACCTGTCAACCAAGGCAGAAAACTGCCTCGCCGTTGATAGTGACCGACGGACGGAGAAGCGGCCATAGTCGAAGAGGTTAGAGGATCGGCTCGATGGGAGGAGAGATTTGCAGAAGTAGGGGTAGAGCGTTGTATTGCATGCAGTGCTTGGAACGACCGGGATCGATGGAGATATGTCAGCTAGAGATTGAGAGAAAGAGAGGAAGAAGAGGAGGAGAGAGAAGATGGAGAGAGATGAAATGACAGTGGAAGGCATGGTTTTAGCTTGAAGAATAGAATCTTGGGTTGGGTTTGTGTATTCTTTATAATGTGGTGACTGGTGAGGGAAGGAGGCGGATTGTCTGGTGTACCATTCACCACCGACCTGGCTGCTGTGGGTACGTGTCGTGCGAAGACGAGCTCTGACTTGTAAGAACCGTTGAAAGGAGATCAAAGTTACACGGGCCCCACAATGATGTATTTATTATATCCAAACCGTTCATCAATTTGGCTAGATTATTTTAGAGCATGATCCCAAAAATGAGTTATATAAAAATCTCAAGTGGACCACACCACAAATAACAGTGGGACAATGATTCTTACTGTTAAAATATTTGTAGGGCCTACCATAACGTTTATTTTCCATCCAATCTGTTCATTAGGTCAAAAAGACTTGGATGAAGATTAAAAACAATTATTATATTGATCCAAAATTCTGTAACCCCAAAAGGGTTTCAATGGTAGACGTTCAATCCTCCACTGTTTTTTAAAGTGTGGTCCACTTGATCTTTGGATATATCGTATTTTTCTGTTCAAGACTTATAACAATCTCACCAAATGGACGGACAGTTTGGATATAACACATACCTTATGGTGGGATCCACAGAACTTGGTGACGTCAACAACGTCGGTGATGTGTGGTACACCAGCGAATCCGCTTCCTCCTTTTATTGCTATCCACCATATGAATATATTAAAAAAAAATCATTCAGTGGGCTAATTGCATGGATATCTTCTCATGCACATAGTTGCATTTGGAGGTACGACACAATCCATATCATCAATCTGTACCATCCATTTGACCCAACCACTATTTGTTAGATTCGTTGAAAAAAATCCCACTGATCATAAGATCAAAACTGTCTGTTCTTTGGACGGGAAAAAATGGATGGACAAATTCATTGGTAGAAAATAGCTCCGGTCACATATGTTTAACACCATCCATCTAATGTATTCTTTCAAGGTAGAGGAAGAAGAATTGCCTGTACCTAATGGACCGTCCAGATAAGTGATGTAAGAGCCAAGCTGGCCTTCTCGATCGTCTGTCATATATATATATATATATATATATATATATATATATATATAATATATATATATATTCCTTTTATATTGTGGACGCGGATTGCGCCCTACTTATGTGGGCCCCACATTGATGTAAGCCTTTAGCAGGAAGTTCCTGCGCAAGGATCTGGGTGAGGCCGACTACAATGTATGTGAGAAATCCATTCTGTCCATCCGTTTTGAGATGTCATTTTAGGGCGTGCCACAAAAAATGAGGCGGATAAAAAACTCAAGTGTGTCACACGAGAGGGAAAATTAGGGAAAGAAATTTCTACTGTTGAAATCTTCCCATGCTACACCTTGATGTTTATATGTTATCTAAACCGTTTATAAGGTCATTTTCAATGGGATGAAGTGAAAAAATTAAAAATATAGACTGATACAATAATTTTTTGGCATAAGAATGCTTCAACGGTCATTGTCACTGAATGATCACAGTTTCCTCTCATGTGTCCCATTTAGCTCTATAAACACCCAATTTTTGATCTTAAGTACTTAAATGATCTCAAAAAATGGATGGACGGATTAGATTTATCAAAAGCATGTTGGTGGGCCCCACCCAGCATCCTTGCGCAGGAACTTCCTGCGGAAGGCTTTCCCGGGAAATCCGCGTCCGCCGTTTATAGCTTTTCTCAGGTTTGATCCTAAAAAAGACAGGTTGATAGCTCCCGTGGCCACACTAAAGGAAGTTGCAGTGATAATGACACTCACCATTGATACCTTTCTAAGGGCCACCGTGATGTTTTTTTTACCATCGAACCTATTCATAAGGTCATGTAGACGTGGATGAAGTTAAAACACAAATATCAGCTTGATCTGAAACTTCTCCAGCTCCCAAGAAGTATTTAATGGTGGACGTTCAATCCCCACTTTGTGGTTTATGAAGGTTTGGACCTTTTCAGGAAGTTCCAGTGAAAGGATGCTGGGTGGGGCCCACCGCATTTTTTGTGGGAAATCTAAGCCGTTCATCAGTTTGGAGAGATCATTTTAGGAAAATCGAGAAAAAATGAGATGGATCTAAAGCTCAAGTAGGCCACACGAGAGGGAAAATTGGAAAAAGAAATACCTACCATTGAAATCTTCCTAGGCTCCACTTCGATGTTTATATGCCATCCAAACTGTTTATACGGTCATTACCACTTGGATAAAGTGAAAATACAAAAAATTTAGTCCGAAAGAAAGCTTTTATAGTCACAGGAATGTTTCAATGGTTTTCACTTAATCCCCACTGTTTCCTCTTGGATGGCCCACTTGAGTTTTGGATCCACTTAATTTTTGATCCAATACCCTAAACTGAGCTCGCAAAAAAAATAAAAATGAAGGGGGTAGATTTCTCACAAACATAGCGTTGGGTCCCACCTAGCATCCTTGCACAAGAACCAACCTGTCCTGGAAACGGTTTTTACCGTAATCCATACTTCTTATTTATTTATTTTTTACGTACACCCACCCACCCCCACAAGAGTACTCCAACTACCCATACAATGAGACCCACCAATACCTACCTCATGTTGAAAAATGCTCATGGCAGTTTCTTGTTAGTAGCTAGTTTTTCGGATCTGATTGAATGCAGTCCCCACCGTTGGATGCATCCTAGATCTCCATTCATGCATCAAGCAGCGAGAGATTATACTTGTACGAGGAAAAATGGATTGTTATTAATTGTAAATTATAAGAAAAATAAACGCCTACTTTATATATACGAGTCTTTATTGTAATTACTAATTTTAAAAAAGAATTACAACCTTACTAAAATTTTAACACCAAAATCTAAAGAAACTTTCTTACTTTGCCCTAATTCAACACATGAAATTTTTTTATACCTATATATAAAATTGACTAAAATACCCTAATTAGCTAGTTTGGCTCTTTGAAACGGGTCTTATAACTTTTCTTATGCCATTAAGCAAAATACAAGACATCTATCATAATATATATTAAGTTGTGTGGCTCATTCAATGAACATATACTACCCTTTTTTTTATATTTATTTTTTATTTTTTTATTTTTATTTTTTATGAATAGTGATGTTCGCACATATGGCAGCACATGTATATAATACATGCGCTGCAAAAAATTTAAGTCTTCTTGAGTCCATCCCAAAACATGCATGGTAGCACTGATGTGGGACCTTCATTCTACTACAAACATATTTTCATAATGAAATGGTAAGAGAGCACGGATAAGTTATAAGATCACCAAATATAAGTTGTTGTAAATAGCTTTTAACACTGAGGTCTTGGTATATCGATTCCCTAGTGGGGGTGGCTAACAGTGAAGTCTGAACTGAAAGTGAGTATGCTAACAAGCTAACAAAAAAAGAAAAAAAAGCTTTCGGTATTATTGATATATTTTGGGTAGAAAGGGGTTCATCTTACTTAACATTAATTTCTATTTTAGAAATTTTGGTAAGTATTAAAAATAATTTAATTAACCCTCACTTTATATATGTTTTGATAGCAATAGGGTTAATTTACAAGGTAAGATGCATCATTAGCATTTTTAGGTGTTTGTTTAAAAATGAATCATACCTTATAAATTGAGACTCAAGTACACTAATAAAGTAGGTATAGTAACTTATTATAATTACATTTTTACACTAGAAAATTATCATTTTTACAAATGCCAAAGATCAATCAAGGGATGGCATTCATGATGGTCAGACTGGATGTTACGAAGGCATCATACAGTGAGGCCTACACAACCTTTTTTGTCCACACAACACTTGAGATGGCCCACACACCGTTAACTAAATTAGATGAAATCATTTTAAGTGACAACCAAACAGGCCTTTTTCAAATCAAACAGATAAAAGGGACAGATTTTGATAATCTTCCCACTTCTCCAATGGATTAGTATGAAGAGCGGGTGGCCCATGTTTTATACCATCCGGCGCCCCTTGTTGCACGAGTTAGCTCAACTATCGTATCCTTGGTCCTTAGTTTCTTACATCACACGTCCAATGAAGAGTGATTGAGCCCCACTCCCATCATATCCGTCCAAACCTAACACTCATAGCAAAAGGATAAGCCCTTAACCCTGGCCAACTACCCAAGCTTCTTTTAAGCATCATTGTAACTTACAAAGGCATCAAAACATGATTTGGAGTCTGTCCAAACGGATGGCATTTGCTGCTGAACCCTCAACGTACGGGTGGGTACAACTTCCGTCAATCTAAGCAGTACACATGTCCCCTACCAGATGATCTAGCGGACCTGTTTGTGGCTTGCAGCCGGACAATTACAACCAACGCTCCACATATAGTGGGGCCCAACTCAAACAGTTAGGATCAGATAATAAGAGAATTATTGGGTGTTTACATCCATGAAGGGCTTACCACATGAACGGTTTGGATCACCAAATGTGGGCCTCACATGTGCAATTTGCTCCACGTAGCATGAATCGAGGCACTCTACATGTCTAACATGGCCGATGTTTTGGTGGACCGTTCCAGCAAAGGCTAATAGATGTTGATTCAATAAAACGAATATGACTTGCACAATCTTTGCCATTCATTGCACTACGATGTCCCCAAAATTCAACGGTTGAGATGGTACTCATGGTTGTAAAACTCTTCTGGTGATTTGACATTATAAGCAATGAGGAAATTAAAATGGAATATTATTTTCAGTGCTTAGAGGATATGATTAGTCAGCTAATGTTCCAAAAATAATGAGAATAATTGAAGTGATATCAATTCAAAATGACTAAGAGCATGCCTAACATTTCTGTGAGGGAAGCTACTTTATGTAAATGAGATTGACCCGTTCATCACGGACATCTTTCGTTTGACCTTGACCGTTGATTCCAAAAATTAGGCAGATTCAACATTCTGGTGGGCCACCCCATTGGGAATTATATACCTAAACTTTTAAGTTCACAGGTTATGGCCTACTGATTCAACATTTTGGGGAAGTGCTTTAATCCCAATTAGGCAAGTTATAGATGAATGGACGGACGGGGATTGCGTCCTACCCCACCTGGATGGTAATCCGTGTGGGCAGGGCTATGTGGGGCCCACCGTTATGTAATTGTTTTATCAACCTTGTTCATAGTTTTTCTCATATCATTTTAAGGTATGACCCAAAAAATTAGGAAGATACAGGGCTTAAGTGGACCACAAAGTGGGGATTGAACGTCCACCATTGAAAACTTATTGGGAGCTGGAGAAGTTTCGGATCAAGCTGATATTTGTTTTTTCATTTCATCCACGTCTACATGACCTTATGAATAGGTTGGAATGTAAAAAGTTCATCACGGTGGCACTTAGAAAGGTTTCAACGGTGGGTATCATTATAACTGCAGCTTCCTTTGGTGTGGTCCACTGGAACTGTGGACCTGCTTTAATTTTATGATCATACTTTACAATGATATGAGAAAAGCAATGAACGGCGTGGATAAAACACTTACATCACGGTGGTCCCCACAGAGCCCTGCCCTGACGGTAATCCGTCCGGACGGGGTAGGACGCAATCCGAGTTCGCTGTGGGCCCTACACAAACTTAATGATGGACGTTCCATACCAACTATTTTGTACGGTGCGCACTGTCTGCCTGTCTAATGAATGGGTTGGATCTAATGAAAGTTTGACCCGGCGCGGCCTGTCATACTTACTATTAGTTAGGCTAGTGCGGTTCATTGGAACTAGCTTGGTTCATTAGAGTGCGACTGGGTCGCACCCACGCACGGGGTGTGACCCTGACTATAGGGCCCACCTCGAAACATGCATCCATAAAATTTGCCACTTATTTTAGGGCGTGGTACTAAAATCGAAGAAGATAAAAATTTCAGGTGAGCCACACCACAGGTAAGAGTGGTTGTTGAACAGCTACTATTAAAAATTTCTCAGGGTCTATGGTAATGTGTGTTGACCATCAACCTGTTGATAAGGTTAAACGGACCTGGCTGCAAAAAGAAAAAAGAAAAAAATAATAAATATCAGCTCATCCAAAACTTTTGAGGCCCACAAAAAGTTTTTAATGGTTAATAACCACTGTTTTCTGTGGTGTGGTCCACTTGAAATTTGTATCTGTTTCATTTTTTGGGACCAGGGCCTTAGAATAAGCTGGCAAAATAGATGGGCAGCATGGACATACAATGAATACATGCATCAAGGTGGGCCCTACAGTCAGGGTTGCACTCACATCGCTCGTTCCGTGATCGCAACCAAGTCGGGCTCGGTTCATTGATGGTCCCAATAACAAGCAGAACACTAACTGCCAGAGTGCCAGGGTTAGCAATGGGCCAGGTTTGGGACCTGTCTTGGCACAGATCATAAGGCCTTAGGCAAGAACCTTAAAAAAATAAAAGAGCAGAGGCCTGACCCAACCGGTCCAAGAACCCAGGCAGTACCGGCTAAAATGACTTGAGCCCAAGCCCAGCCTAAATATATTACTGATCCAGGCCAACGGACCAAGTTATTATGCCCATGCCCAGTCCAAAACTGGGTGCGTCTACTGGCTTCTCAACCGTAGAAGATGGTGTAATTGTGCATCTGCAGCCGTTGATATCCACACTATACTCGCCATTTTCAGCCTGTACAAGCGGGGCCCACTGTTCAGTCATCTGGACCAATAGTATGCTGTATCCTATCTTGGATCATCGATTATTCCCTGAAGATCTCCTCGATAGGAAGATCTCAACCACTCAATTCATGACTTGCCAATAGACGTTCAACAAGAGAAATACACCAACGGTCCACATTCTAATAAAAAAGGGACCAAGATTGGTTCCCATGGTCATCCAATCTGTAAAGTCTCATGATCCGCCCACGATAAAAAGAAAAAGGAAAAAACACCAACGTTCTAGATTGATGAACAATGGGCCCCACATGCACTTATTGCATGACTTTAAAAAGAATACCATCCACTGGTGTCAACGAGAGAAGATAACAGGAAATGCATGACTTAAACTATCAATTTGGGAGATAAAATTCTATGATAATTGTAATTATATTAATCTAAGTCTAATAAGTTCTGCTAAGTCCGCACGTGTGTGCAATAAAGCTCATCTACACGCCACACATGTGCTGGCACGATAGATCCAAGATCCAATGCGGCACCACTATATTGATGCCCTAGCCCAAGAATCAAGTTGATCCATTGGTCACCATGGATTACAAAACAAATGTACGGCTCTGGAAAACTTGGCTGAAGTTTCTAGCCCGTCCACCTGTTTCTATTTCCAATAATGGGGACCACATGTTGATTAGATGAGATTTATTTTTGGAAAAACATGCAGAAGGTTGGGCAACTTGAGGGGTGGATTAGCTCAAGCACGTCCACGCTAGCACGTGTTGTGTGTACATGAGCTTTATTGCACACGTGTGTGGGCTTAACAACCTGAAGTTCATCAATGGGGACATGACTTAGCTGATCCAGCGATGTGGGTGGGATCCTGGCCATGGGGCACACCTTGATGTACATGTTGTATATCTAAGCTGCTATTTGCTTTTTCCGGATCAATTTATAGCATGGGCTAAAAAATAAAGTAGATCCAAATCTTTTAACAATCTTTTAACATGGAGGTTATGGGTTTGGGTGTTGTTAACAGATGTCTTAAATTTGAGGAAATTCGACTAGTCCGAGAAAGTTCGAGTGAAAATATAGCAACAATTTATTTTGGAATTTCCGACAAATTCGACCAATCGAAGGACAAGTTCAACTAATCGAAGTGTCCTTCGACTAGCCCGAGCTCTGGTTCGACTAGTCAGAGATTACGCAGATTGTGCGCGGACTGCGTAAATTTGAAGCGGTTTTCGGATGATTTTAAGTCGATGTGAAAGCTGGAGTTCCCCTATTTGTATAGGAGTTCCTAGGGTACTCCTAGAGTCATTCTAAGATATTCCAAGGTCTCCTAAACTATTCCAGAGGGTCTCTAAATAGTTCTAAGGTTTCAAAGGGTGAGATTCGAGGTTGTTCGAATCGGATAAGTCATTTCTCTTTGTAATTTATGCTTTCATAGTGAATTTCTGTCGCTTTGTGCCGTGGTTTTTTTTTTTCGAAGGGTTTTTCACATTAAATCTTTGTGTTCTCTTGTATTTGCTTGGTGCTCTTGGATTGCTATCCTAAATCCACTTTTGTGTGATTCTGTAGTACAATCCCCAACAAGTGGTATCAAAGCAATCGTCGAGACACAGATTTGAATATGCAGGATTAGTATCAATGAGAAGCACTATGTATGATATTGAGAAGTACTCAGGGAAAAATAACTTTGAGTTATGGAAGATCAAGATGATCAGTTCCTTAAACAAGTAAGGTGAAGATGATGCTCTTGAGGAGAGAAAGTCCACTATGACTGATGATGAATGGAATAGTCTTAATAAGAAGGCCTTATCATTGATTCGTTTATGTCTCACGGATGAGGTCCTCTATAATGTTTTGAGCGAGAAAAATGCAACTGGTTTATGGACGAAGTTAGAAGATATTTATGCTAAAAAATCATAGAGAATCACCAATGCTTGAAGCTACAGTTGTTCACCTTCGGATTGACAGAGAGTGGAGATGTGGAGGCCCACATCAGTAATTTTAATAATCTAATTTGGAAATTGCTAGACATGGAGGAAGTGATCAAAGATGAAAATTAGGTATGTATATTGTTAAATACTCTACCGTCATCGTATGAGTCATTCAGGGACTTATTGTGCACCAGAAATAAAACTCTAAATGTGGACACCGTTATCTCAGCCCTTCAAGGGAAGGTCATGAGAAAGATTAACGGTGGCTTGGGGTCATCTTCTGATGCACTATTTACAAGGGGAATAAATACTGAGCGAGGTACAGGATCTTTAAGACCTATATCCAAATCCAAGGGCAAAGGCGAAGGAAAACTAAAGTGCTGGAACTGTGGGATGAATTGACACATGAAGAAGGATTGCACAAATCCTATATCTTGTAATGAGGGCATATGCGATATTAGAGTCGTCCCTGTATTTTTTCGGTAACCTGCGATCACGCGGTGGGTTCCTTTTCACATGTGGCTGCTCCACCTGCTCTTGTACATCTGTTTGCACATCTATTTCTGCCTGAGTATCATTTGTGTCAATATATACGTCTACAATCAACCTTTCTGGTTTCTCTTACTCCTCTTGATCATTCTTGCGAAATATGGAACTTTCATCGAATCTGACGTTACGGCTAGTGATGACCTTGCGTGTGACCTTGTTGAATAACTTATAACCTTTCACACCAACACCATAGCCAACAAAAATATACTTTTTGGCTCTATGGTCTAGCTTATCTCTCTCAATTGATGGTACATGAGAGTAAGCCTCACAACCAAATATGCGCAACTGTGAGTAGTCTAACTTATGACCACTCCATACTTTCTCTGAGATTTTACATTCAATTGCCATAGACGGGGACTGAGATTACCAAATAGCAAGCCGTGTTAACAGCCTTTGTCTATAGGTCCTTGACTAACGTAGCATTAATTAATATGCATCTGGTCCTCTCCAAGAGAGTCTGATTCATCCGCTTAGCGACACCGTTTTGTTCGGACGTATGACGCACTGTGTTGTGCCCAGTGTTTAAAATGTCGACGATATTATCGAAATATCGCCGATAATATCGGTGTCACTGCACTGGCGACACCGAAACCCCATTTTTTCGAATCGCTTTCAGGTTTTGCCGATAATCTCGCCGAATTGTCGGTATTTTCAAAATCTCGCCGATATTTCGCCGTTCCCACCAACCACAGGTGGGAACTGTAGCCAATAACCCCCTTTATCGATAAAAAAGGTAGTTGTCAGCGATAAAATCTAAAAAAACTAAAAAAATACCTGTTTTTTCACCCAGATCTGGAGGAAGACGCGATTTCACGGCGGTTGAGTGCAGATCGGCAATTTCTGGTAAGATTCAACCCCAAAAATTCCTTTTTTTTTTCCATCGAAAAATCCTCTACAACGTCCTGAATCCGCTTGCGGGCTGAGATCTTGTTGTAGAAGGTTTTTTTTTTTGGGATGAGGGAGAGATTTTTGGGTTGAAAATCTGGAGAAATTGGTGGGAAGGAGGTGAAATTTTGATATTTTCGGGGTTTTATGTGAATTGGGGATCGGGCGGGCGTGAAAGGGGATTGTGTACATAGTTACTCAGTACGTCTTATCGTACTGAGTACACTCTGTTGGGCCCACCCCAGAATGTATCTGGTCTATCCATGCGGTCCATCCGTTTTTCCATCTTATTTTAGGGGTTGAGACTAAAATTTAAGCGTACCCAAAGATCGAGTGGACCATACCATTGGAAACAGTTGGAATAATGATTTCCACCGTTAATACCTTTCTAGGGCCCACAGTGATGTTTATTTCTCATCCAACCTGTTTATAAGATCACATAGACATGGATGAAGGGAAAACACAAATAGAAGTTTGATCCAAAACTTCTATGGGCCCCAAGAAATTTTCAACGGTAGATGTTCAATTCATACTGTTTCCTACGGTGTGGTCCACTTGAGGTTTGGATATACTTCGTTTTTAGGCTCAAGACCTAAAATTATATGTTAAAATGGATGGATGAAGTGGATAAAATACATAAATCACGGTGGACCCCACAGAGTTTACCCAGTACGCTTAGCATACTGAGTTACTTAGTACGCAATTGGCGGGTGGGGCTTTGACGGTGCTGGTCGGTGCTCCGTGGGCCCATCATGATGCGTCTGTTGTATCCATCTGTCCATTAATTTTTCAATATTATTTTAGAGCTTGATCCAAAAAATGAGGTAGATCTAAAACTCAAGTGGACTACACCACAGGAAAATAGTAGTGATTGGATATCCACCATTAAAATCCTTCTAGGGCCCACTGTACTATTTATTTGACATCCAATCTGTTAATTAGGTCATACATACCCAGATGAAGGGAAAAAACAAAGATCGAGTTGTTCCAAAATCTTTATAGCCTCCAAAAAGTTTTTAATGGTCAAAGTTCATTCAACACTGTTTCTTGTAATGTGGTCCAATTGAGATTAAGATATACTCGTGGTTTTTTGTTTTTTGTTTTTTTTTCATATCATAAAATTATCTATAAAAATAGAAGGACAGCACGGATGAAACACATACCTCTTGGTGGGGCCTACAGAGCATGGCAGGGGAGTAACCAATCCGTTTCCACAGAGCGGATCCGGGACACGGATTTCCCGTGGAAGCCTTCCCTGTCCTCCTGCGCTACAAGGTCAAGTGGGGCCACTATGATGTATGTGAGAAATCCTCCATGTCCATCCGCTTTGTAATTTCATTTAAATCGAACCGTATCCAAAGCTCAAGTGAGCCGGTTATAAGGAAATTCCTACCGTTGAAACCTTCTTGGGTTCAACAGTGATGTTTAGATGCCATCCATACTGTTAATAACGTCATTACTATTGGGATTAACTGAAAACAAAAATATTGACATGAATCAAAACTTCTGTGGCCCCACAAATATTTCAACTGTGGATGTTTAATTATCACATTTTATGCTCACTTGAGATTTAGATACGGGTCATTTTTGACATAATGTCCTAAAATGAACTCAAAAAATGGATAGACAGGAAGGATTTTTCACAAACATTACAGTGGGCCCCACTTGAGCTTGCAACGCAGGAAGGAAATCGAGTCCTGCGGATGGAAGTGGATTGCGTACTGAGTAACTCATTACGTGTATCTTAGCGTACTGAGTAAACTCTGTGGGGCCCATCGTCATTCATGCATTGTATCAACTCCGTCCATCTATTTTATCATATAATTTTAGTGCGTTAAAACAAAAATTAATCATCTCTAAAGATCCAGTGGACCACACCACCTGAAACAGCGTGAATTGAAGTCTACCGTTGAAAAGTTCTTGGGGCCCACATAAGTTTTAGATCAAGATGATATTTATGTTTTCCCTTCATCCATGTCTGTGTGATCTTATGAACAGTTTGGATGACAAATAAACTTCTTGGTCCAAAAATCAGGGTGGTCCGTTCATTATGTGGGCCATGCATGTAAAAAAGAAATAGGTGGCTAAAAGAAAATGATATTACTGGCTGTCCATATTCAATGTACACTTGTGGCCTACCTGAAGAGTAGAACGACCTGATTTTGGGCTAGTGCATGTTCATGGTGAGCACAATCTGATGGATGTGCCAAATCAGTCACAGGTGTGAGGACTTGGCAATTGTCACATGTGCATCTAAGCTCTTCCTTGTTTAAACACCTCACACGAGTGCATTAACATTCAGGCGAATGGAAGAACTCGGTTGCACGGGATGGATGAATGGGAGTGCATTATGTACGAAATCAGGGCCGTTAGACAGGCATGCCCAGCTGCAAGTTAGTCAGATTAGCCACACATCTATGATAAAATGGACCGATGGTCTAAAATC
Source organism: Magnolia officinalis (assembly GCA_021015155.1). Taxonomy (NCBI): domain Eukaryota; kingdom Viridiplantae; phylum Streptophyta; class Magnoliopsida; order Magnoliales; family Magnoliaceae; genus Magnolia; species Magnolia officinalis. The sequence continues at coordinate 9,733,019 of JAJHSJ010000013.1, forward strand.
AACATGCATGTTTTGACTACCCATTAGCCACACATGCATGTTTTAACTACCCACCCACACGTCATTGAAAAGTTCCTGGGCCACTATGTCTGTTTAATTTTTTATCCAGTACTCTATAATTAAATACAAAAACAGATGAACGGGGTAGAATAAATACATCAAGGATTAACATGGATGAGGCTGGGGCCGCACCTAATCCTCTCCCTGTTGCTCCATGTGGCTGTCATGCACATGCATTCATAAACTAAAATCCAACCCGTCTAGTATGCAATTTGCAGACTCTTTCTTCAATTGTAATTTATATGAAATTTTGATTTGATCTAATATCTTAACCCTTGAAATGATTTGGGCTTATTACACTGAATACGAACCGATGCACTTTTTTTTTTTTTTTGGTCGATTATTGCAAATTTATATACTATTAGGGAGCAAAATGTCATCTGGATCGGGAAAAGGAGGAGTACGGGACATTGGGTGGAAACATGGACGACCAGTGGAGGGGAATAAATATGGAGCCATATGCAACTATTATGGCCAAGTGATATGGAGTGGGGGAGTGTCTAGGTTAAAGGAACATTTGACAGGGAGATACAAGAATGTGAAAGACTGTCTAGGTGTAACAAGGCCAGTGATTGAGAAGATGAGAAGAGTGTTGACTGAAGCGAAGTCACGCAAACTACAACAAAATGATTGGTAGAGGGATATGAGGGAGGAGCTACGAGGCATTGGACGGGGCTTAAGTACTATCGACGAGCACCATGATGACAACGATGAAGGGATCGCGTACCCCGATGACTGTGTTACGGCTCGAGAAAGGAGTGATTTTAGACAAGTGATTCGTGAGTCTCTGGCTTCAGAGTGGGAGGGGGAGCAAAGAAGACGGGTTGATGAGAGTAGGCCGTCATTTGGGACGTCCCGACATGAGGCTGGTGGGAGCAGCAGACGATTTGAGGGAGGCAGCGGGCATGACCTACAATGCACGCAAAACACTTGTGTCCCAGATGGAGCCGTCGTAGGCGTTAATAAAAAAAAGATTAAAAAATATGTGGAGCAAGGGGTTCAGGGAGAAAGTGGGTGGCGCTATATGTAGGTGGTTCATCTCGAGCCATGTACAAGCAAATGCAGCAGCCAGTCCTCACTTCAAAAATATGATTGAGGAGGTGCAGCATGCCGTGTCGGGCCGGGCATGAAGCCTCCCACGTCACAGGAGATTCTTGGCGTCTACCTCGATCAGGAGCACGAGGAGATGCAGGCTTGGGTACGTGGACTCAAGTCGAACTGGAAGCAATACGGGGTGATAATCATGTGTGTGATGGGTGGACGGGACCCATGAAATTGTCCATTATCAATTTCATGGTGTATGTAGAGTGCAACTCGTTTTCCTCAAATCCATTGATGCATTGGCCAGAATAAAAGATCACAAATACATATATGCTCTCCTAAAAGGAGTGATTAGAGATGTTGGGTCCCAGAATATTGTCCAAGTTGTGACGAACAATGGCAGTGCGTTCGTTAAGGTGGGGAAGAAATTGATGAAGAAGTTCAATCTCTATTGGACCCCGTGTGCGGCACACTGCATTGATTTAATGCTCAAGAAGATAGGCCAGAGAGATTTTGTTAGAAAGACCATCCAAGATGCGAGGAGAGTGACAAAATTTATATACAATCACTCATGGTTGTTGGTTGCAATGCGTGAATGTTGTGGAGGGGACATCGTTAGACCAGACGCGAAACGGTTCACCACGAACTTCATTGCACTCGATAGCTTATACAGGCACCGTGTGGGTCTAAGAAATTTGTTCAAATCTGAGAAATACATGGAGTGGAATCAGAGGAAGACTGAGGGTGCAAAGAGCTGTTCGAAATAATGCTTTTCGATTCCTTATGGGATAAAGTTCACAACGTCGTTTCCTTCCTGTATTCGATGTACAAGGTCCTATGAGCTGTAGATAGTGAGATGTGGCCTTCGATGGGGTCAGTGTATGAGCTTATGAGAATTATGAGAGAGGGGATAATGATTGCAATCCCTAGTTCGTATCAGTGGGTGATCAATATCATCGATCATCGATGGACTGAGACTCCCGAGCATCCACTCCACCAAGCCGGTAAGTTTGTTAATACAACCGAGTACTTTAAGTATCACTTCTGTTTACATGTTAATACAACTGAGTAACTAATATTTGGATTTCGGCATACTACCTGAATCCCAAATTTCATTACAAACGTCGGCTCCATGAGAATCAAGATTTGACGATAGTTGTCCACGAGGCGTTCGAACGATTGTTTCCAGAATCGACAACGCAAGCAGATTTCGGTAACCAGGTAATACAATAAATTTTCTTCCTTATAGCCTCTAAAAATATGAGTGATTAAAATAATGACCTGTGAATCTGTGTTTACAGTTGTTGCGATTTAGGGATGCGAGGGGTACGTTCTCATCCTCACTAGCAAAAACATCGACTGAAACGATGATACTGTGTGAGTATGGTAATATAATTAGTTAATTGCATGTTTTGTTTAAACTTCAAAATAAAACAAGATCCTCATGGATATATAGTTGAGTGGTGGGCGATGTACGGAGTTGACACGCCTGCACTACAGTTATTGGCAGTCTGTGTCCTCACACAGACTGTATCCTCCTCACAGTGTGAGAGGAATTGGAGCACATGGTCACTCATACACACTAGCAAGAGGAACAGGCTGGCATATGAGAAGCTGCAAAAGTTCGTTTACGGCTACTACAATATGAAGTTAAGAGAGAGGGAGTTGCGGGTAGATCAAGACATGGAGAAAAATCAGGACCCGCTGGACCTGTTGTCTATAGGTAACATGGTACAGATAGGTGATGATGATGACCCACTTTATGAGTGGGTCAAATCGGTTTATTTAGATGATACGAAGGGAGGCCCTGCTCCACAAGTAGCCGAGAGAGCAGCGTCTCTGTGTATCAATGTCGATCAGGTAGTAATCGAATAGAAGGCGGATATAGACTCCTTTGATCCTTTGGTGAGGAATTCGGCACGTTCCAATGAGGGTGAAGAAGCATTTTCACGACTCCCTCCCCATCATCAAGTCATAGTAAGTAATGATGATGATGAGACTCAGCCCCCACTCGACACTGGTCCTGGGGACGACGACGACGACGATGATGATGACGACGATGATGAGGGAGGGGACGGAGGCACCGACACTAGTATAAGTGGTACCAGTGGGGGTGGGGGTGGCAGTGGTGGGGGGTACACGACTGCTCAGACGATCCGTTAGCCAGTTCACTGAGGAGCAGAGCTTTGACCATGCCACTCAGGACATGGACCATGGATCTCGTCCACCATCTAGGGCGAGAGCATCGGAGCCCACATATATGTTCGAGCGTCGTTTGAAGAAGAAAGCTTGACGCACCGTGGATGATGCTCTCACACGTAGCTTATCATCTATGGACATAAGTTCAGATCAGGAAAGCTCCACCTCTGTCCCACCTTATGCTCATGGGGGATATCACGGGTATGTCTGTGACAGCTTTGACATTCAGTCATGCTCATCTACCCATGGGTACAGACAGCTGAAAGACAGTTCTTCGAGTCATGACCCTTTGACAGGAGGATATTCGGGGTACCCGTATGACTGACAGCAATACTATCAAGGAGTCGGGGTTGGACTTGATCTGTTCCCTCAGCACCCTGCTCAGCAAATGCTCTTTATGTATATCACGCAATTCCCATGTTAGGCGTACTTGTACAGTTTGGGGAGGATGACTATTAGAGGTACATAAGAGAGTTCCTCAATTGGTACGAGTAGAGGTTGACTTGGGAACAGTACTGTCAACATGTTGGGCAACAGTACTACTTCTCAACTGCCATGGGATCTGGACAATGATTACAAGCCACCTCGTCACTCTATGTGGGGATGAAACATGGCTAGAAATGTGTATTTTTTTGAATTCATTTACTTTTATATGTCTTAATTATTGTAAGCTTGCATTTATATTATATAAACTCATTTTGGTTACTATTTGAGTGATTTCTTACGACAACGCATGCCTTTTGGCCCCCATTAAATGAAAATTTCTAATTTAATACATTCTTTTTGTAATTTTTTCATTCCTGAATATGTAAATATTTTTATTTAGGCATGTCCTGAAGTTTCGCTAAAAAATTTCACCATTTTCTCCATGTCTCCTTCTTTTTTCCTTCATTTTCGGTTATCGGTGATAACGATATTATATCTTTATCTCCGGCTAGCGAAACTTGTAGCGATACCGACAACTCGAACACTGGTTGTGCCTGATGATCCATTCATCCTTGCAGTATTCATTAAACTCAGTGGAAGTAAATTCTCCACCATTGTCAGTTCTTAAAATTTTTATTTTTCGCCCTGACTGTTTTTTCACCATTGTCTTCCATTGTTTGAATATGGTGAAAACTTCGGATTTATGTTTCATGAAGTAAACTCAAACTTTTCTGGAGTAGTCATCAATGAATGAAACAAACCATGACGACCTCCCAATGGAAACCTCTGACGATGGTCCCCATACGTCAGAGTGCACATAATCAAGTACTCCTTTACATACATGTTTTCTAGATTTAAAAGATAATCTAGATTATTTACCATATATACAATGCCCTCATGCATATATCTAAATCAGAATTTTTGAAAGCTGGAATCAAACAATGATCAGATAGTACCTTCATGCCCTGCTCAATCATGTGGCCCAGACGAGCATACCACAAACGTACAGACGTGGAATCTGTAATAGCCGCTGCCGCTCTACCTGCTGAAGTGTTCCCGATCAACCTGTAAAGATTTTCGTGCTTTTGCTCTCTCATAATCACGAGTGCCACTTTTGAAACTTTAGGGACACCATCAATACCAGTGAACTTGCACCTTATAGCCTTGAGTGCATCGAGAGAAATCAGACTTTTCTTCATATCAAGAACGTGCCTGACATCAGTCAAGGTACGGTCCATCCCATCAAACATCTTGATGCTCACTATACCAATAGCCACAACATTACAAGCATTTTCATTGCCCATATAGACCTGTCCACCATCGCATTCATTGTAACTTGCGAACCAACTCCGATGAGGAGTCATGTGATATGATGCTCCTGTGTCAAAAATCCACTCATCTCTAAGATTGTCATTCAAGTGTCCGACCACAGATACAGACAGAACATCACCTCCACTTGTTTCTTCATCAGATGTGACAACATTGGTCTCCTGGAAGAAGCCTCTGAGTTTTCTTTCTTTGCTTTAGGATTTGTGCAATCTTTCTTCATGTGTCCATTCATCCCACAGTTCCAACATTTTAGTTTTCCTTTGCCCTTGCCCTTAGATTTGATCCAGGTCTTGAAGATCCTGTACCTTGCTCAGTATTTCTTCTCCTTATAAACAGTGCATCGGAAGATGTCCCCATGCCGCCGTTTAGCTTTCTCATGGTCTTCCCTTGAAAGGCTGAGATAACGGTGTCGATACTCAGGGTTTTATTTGCGGTGCACATTGTGTCCCTGAATGACTTATATGATCCTGGAAGAGAATTCAACAACATACATGCTTGTTCCTCATCTTTGATCACTTTCTCCGTATCCAGCAGTTTGTAAACCAATTTATTAAAGTTGCTGATGTAGGCCTCCAGATCTCCACCCTCTGCCATCTTGAAGGTATACTATTGTAGCTTCAAGTGTAGGCAATTTTCAGAGAATTTTTTCGCATAGATATCCTCTAACTTCGCCTATAAACTACCCGCAGTTTTCTCCCTAAAAAATTGTAGAGAACCTCATCCATGAGACATAAACAGATGAAAGTTAAAACATTCATGTCAAGAGTATTCTAGTCTTCGTTATTCATAGTCGATTTTCGCTCCTCAATAGCCTTAATTTCGCCTTACTTGGTTAATAGATTAATCATCTTGATCTTCCATAACTCAAAATTATTTTTGCCCGAGTACTTCTCAATATCAAACTTGACATTTCCCATTGATGCTAATCCCGCAGAGTCAAAATCTGTGCCCCAACGATTGCTCTGATACCACTTGTTGGGGATTGTGCTGCGGAATTACACAAAGATGGATCTAAGATAGAAATCCAAGAGCACCAATCAAACACAAGAGAATACAAAGATTTAATGTGGAAAACTCTTTCAGGAAAAAACCACGGCACAAAGCCACAAATCTTCACTATGAAAGCAGAAATTACAAAGAGAAAGGACTTACCAGACTTGAGTAATCCTCAAATCTCTCCCTTGTTCCACCCTTTTAGAAACCCTAGAACCCTTTTAGAAAGCCTTAGAATCCCTTAGAATCACTCCCAATCCCCGTTTACACCCATATATATAGTTGTAGAAAGAATGCAAAAAAAAAATCGGAAAGAATCTTAAACGAAATCGGAAACAAATCCCGCTCTTTCGCAGTTTTGCGAAAAAATCTACGCAGAATCTAATTAGATTTAAGACTTTAAATACAACACCATGCATCTCTCCGATAAAACCGCTTTTGATCAGCTCGATAAACATTAGAAAACTCAAACGGATTAAGTAAAAAGAGTCCCCGAAACCTCCCGAAAATACTCACCGGATCGAATCGGCCAATGATAAATCCAGTGAAGATCAGGTCATGATTGCTCGTCCAGATTTAAGAACCTTAAGAAATTCTTTGTAGGTAACAACTAGTGTACAAAAAGGGGCAAAATAAACTCTCCCCATCCAAGGACCACTCTCCTTGCTGTTTAATCTTCCACAGGTAACACAAAGTTTAGGGGTAAAGATCTTGTTTCTAGGTTATGTCGAGATTGAGATTCATACAATTGTGCTTGTGCGCAAAGTAGCAGTACTGTTACGGAATGCAAACTTCAAGTTACATGATGACTAGACATACGATCTCTGGTCAATGTGATATATATTCATTAAAATATGGTCAAATGATCTTCCCAACAAACATACGTTTACTCCGACTAAGTTGTAATGAAGAAGACCTGGCTCATTTACTAAAGCTACTCTTTATATTATATAATATATATATATATATATATATATATATATATATATATATATAATATATATATCTATATATATATATATATATATATATATATATAAAATTTTGGATATATATAAAATCGAGCCGAGAAGAGCGGATTTGAACTGATCAGTCGAGTTCCAATCGATCTTCAAGTAGAGTCGATTCAAACTTGGCCCAGCTTGAGCTCGACTCGAAAATATTTCGAACTAAATAAAATAGGCTCGGCTCGGCCCAAACCCATCTTCGATTCAAGTCGAGTCGAGTGAGTGTCGATCGAGCTAGCTCGGTTCATGTCCAGCTCTAGGTTCGTGTCCAGCTCAAAGTGCAGGAGTCACATAGAGAGAGAGAAAGAAGAGAGAGAGAGAGAGAGAGAGAGAGAGAGAGAGAGAGAGAGAGAGCGAGAGAGAGAGAGAGAGAGAGAGAGAGAGAGAGAGAGAGCCGGAGCTTGTATGGCTGGCTTGTTCTAAATTTCAAAAAATTCAAGAAAATTCTAACTAATGAAGTCAAGGCTAGAGTTGAAATCATGGATGTCTCTCTCTGGTCTCTCTCTCTCTTTTAATAGAAAAAATATATTTAGTCTTTGACTTTTCTTCTCACTCTTCAATATAACTTGAATTCTATTTCATACATTTCAAGTATATCAACAATACAGACTCACTTTCCTTTCTTTTATTATATAATCCTCTCTCCGACCTAGATTTTCCTTTTTATTTTATTTGCTTACGTAGAGTCTTAAATTTTGTGAAGTTAGGGTCTTAATTCCCATGAAGTTAAGCTAGATGCTACTTATTTTTCTTCCGCCTATCCCAGGGTCTTAAACCCTATTAAGTAAGGGTTAGGTACTATCTACTTTATTTGCTTGCTCTGAATCTTAAATTTTGTGAATAAGGGCCAGATGTAGTAATATATTGAAATTCTACTGAATTTTCTAAAAATAGTTAAATCTTGTAAAATAAAAACCGCATGTGGTGTGGATGAAACAGAGTGTTTAATAATTTCATTTTCTATCATCGAGGCCTTTACCTAAAATCTAGGTTCACAACCACAGTAGTCACTTGAGTTTGTAGTCAGCCATAGATTTTAAACTTTATTTTATTAGTGGCGATTCTCAGTTAAACGTATTTTTTTAATCAAGAGTCAATACCACACTCCAAGTGCACCATCACAGTAAGAAAAAGTTGAGAAAGTGAGGGCACCGCTTGAAAGGTGTTCACAATATCCCACCAAAATTCAATAAGATATGTTAGGACTAGCAGTTTTTTTTTTTGTGATAGGACTGGCAGTTAGATTTTGGATTCTTACAGTAACTGAAACCATTCATAGGTTCCCTGTGGGTTTGGATGAACAAAAAAAACCTCGTAGAATGAATATTTCAACCCTTCCACTTTACGGAGGCTATGGTGATAGTCCATAATAAAAAAAGAAAAGGCCATATTATCAGAAGTCCGAGATAATCCAATTGAGAGCATTTATATCGTCTATCAATCATATAAAGTAAGAAAAGTAGTATAAACGGTTTAGATCATTGGAAGATGGCCCAGATTCAAAGCCTAAGGCCCCATCATGATGTGTTATAGCAAACCTAATCTAAACAATGCATTGCCAAGCTTTCTGTATTGCATGGAATTTATTAAATCTTTCTTGGGTAATTAAACAATTTTATTAAGTAAAACAACAATTAAGTTACATTGATAATGATAATCAACAATTACCCAAACGAAGAACTGAATGTAATTAACATTTGGAATTCCCATATATAAAAGTGTTTAACATCTAAACAGGTTATTTTGTAATTCTTACAAAATAAATCTAGCCGAATGTCGTCCACCTCTTCCAAGAAGGCATTACACATTGCTTATTACATGATTTCTTAAACGATAACAATTATCAGAAGAAGAAGAAGAAATTAAAGAAAAAAGGATTGAACGGCGTTTGTTACAGTAAGCCGCCAGTGAATGGCACTCCTGATGAAGGTATCCAATTATCCCCCAACAGGAAGTTCGAAATGGTGAAGTTGCTCGCATCTGACGCGTTGATCACATGATACCCAGGCCAAGGTACTCTACTGCCAGTCCCCGATCCGGGTCCGCTGTTGTTGTACTCTGCGTAGTATAGAGTACTTAGTGCGAAGTCGCCGGACCATGGTAGCCAACCAGTAGGATCTATTAAGCCGTCTAGGAATGATTGTATGTATACTGTCCTCGAATACTCCTTCCATGGTCTCCCAAGATATGTTTTAGTAGAACCACCGCTCGATGCTAGTTCGGCAGCTGCAGTAACCTTACAGTTATGGATTGAAATACCTGTATTTTGGTTTGGGTCAGTTCGACCTTGGGCTGTGACCACATTGGTCTGGCCCTGCATCGGTAGCCTTGGGTAGATGTTGCAATTTTGAAAGAGGACTGCGGCGTTTCCGAAGATAAAATCGACCGTCCCGTAGATATCGCAATTTCTGTAGAATTGCCTGAGGGAATGAGTATATAAGGTGTCTTGGTAAGCCTCAAAGCTGCAATTGTAGAACACCGAAAGGTCTGCCCCATTTCGGAGGGCTACTGCCTGGTGCTTCACAGCGCCAGCGGTGTTGCGGATTGTAATGTTTATGGCGACGAAACCTTGTCCAACCACAGCTGGAAAATGAAAAAAATGCAGAAGTTAGGTTGAAAACGTTCATGCATTTAGGTACAATGTCACTAGTGTAAAAGACCCATTGGAATTCTGCAGTTATACGTTGACGTATAAGGGTGGCAATGGGTCGGGTAATCTCCCATGAACCTTGAGCTGGGCATGGGCCTCACATAATCAATTTTTGGGTTGGGCTTTGGGCTCAAGTCATTTCAGCCCGACCTGTCCGAACCAACTTTGTCTGTGAACATGTCTTATTTTACAAATATGCCATTCTAATCCTCAGGCAATCCATCTATCTGAACATAGACCATCGGTTTCATTCCTCTAAAATCTCTCTATTTTTTGTGCATGTATGGCCCACTTGATCAACGGATAGATTACAAACAATCAAGTGGCAAATACGAACTTTATCAATCATGGGCCCAATCAATTTTTTGGGCATGGACTTGGACCTGCTGTGCTAGGTCCATGCCGGGCTTGGTCTGGGCTAGGGCCTTGGGTCGTAAGTGTCAGGCCAAACCCATTGTCACATGTGATTAAGCTATGTAATAAGATCTTTACTAAGTCCACATGCAGATAAACAATCCAAGCTAGCACTTGTGGAAGACATCTGGTCCATCCATCAGGTGGGTCCCAGTGTGGATGACCTGGCTCAACAAGAAGAGTCAGCTCATTCTACACATGTACAAAAGCAATCACTAAACCAAGGACGGTTTAAAGAATGCTAAACATTTATTCTGTGGCCCAGATGATCATTTGACTATCCTATTTTGGGCCATAAATTTACAAATGGGGCCACCTGATTGACGGCTCTGATGTTCTTTCGGAGTGGTGAATGTGGAAAGTTGGAAATGGATAAAAGAAGCTTACCCAAGGTAGCCGAATTGAAAGTGGTCGATCCATCAACAACGCTCCTATTTCCTGTAATCACAGTCTGGTTGATTCCATCTCCTATCATCATCAAGTTCTTCTTCGTCTTATTTACAGAGACGTACTCTTCATACACTCCACCTTCGATATAAATCAAAAAGTACCCATCACTGATATCAGTATTGCTAGGAGCAGCAGCAACAGCATCGTTGATGGTAGTGAAGTTCCCACTTCCATCTTTACTAACAGTCACAACATCTCTAACCAAGACGGTATCCGTCCCCGTCTGAAGAAGCTTCCGTCCTCTCCTCGACTCAAAGAGCTGGCGGTTTGTCTCCGACATTCTCAAAGGCAACCGCCCATCTCGTGGAATTTCAATCTCAGAGAACATGAGCTTCCTCCCCGACTGCTGCCTTCCTCTCTTCTTAGTACGTCCCCATGCACGTGTGAATAACGCAAGAGAAACGCTAAAAAGCCGAGTGCTGTTAGAGAGCGGAGTAGCGAGATTATTTCTGATACTCCAAGCTGACGAAGTCGCTTGAAGGCCATCTAAGCATGTCTGCTGATTAGTAAGAATCGCACTTAGTAATGCCTCGACATAGCCCGTCTGCTTATCAAGAAGACTATTACCAGAATCAAGTGCTGCTGCAGCATTCACCAAGAAATCTGCATTGAGTTCAGATAGTAGCTGGCAATCTTCGAGTGCTTGAATGGCTGTATTTGTTAAAGATGACCGGCGTTTGAGATATCCATCAACCAAGGCAGAAAACTGCCTTGCTGTTGAAAGCGAGCGACGGACGCAGAAGCGGCCGTAGTCGAAGAGGTTGGAGGATCCTCTGGATGGGAGGATGGATTTGCAGAAGTTGGGGTCGTGTGTTGCATTGCATGCAGTGCTTGGGACGACTGGGACTGATGGAGCTATGTCAGCTAGAGATTGAGAGAAAGAGAGGAAGAAGAGGAGAGAGAAGATGGAGAGAGATGAAATGGTAATGGAAGCCATGGTTTTAGATTGAAGAATAGAAGCTTGGTTTGGTTATGTTTTTATAAGGTGGTGGGGGGGTTCTTCTCCTTTTCGTGCTATTCACTATATGAATATTAAATTATCTAGTGGGGTAATTGCATGGAGACCTTCCCATGCACATAGTTGCATTTGGACGTATGCCACAATCTATATCATTAATCGGGACCATCCATTTGGCCTAATTGACATTTATTAGATTCCTTGAAAAAATTCATACTAATAAGACTGCTAGAACTGTCTGATCTTAGGAATGAGAAAATGGACGGATGAAACATTGGGATAGGTCCTATCACATATGTTTAGAACTATCCATTTTATTTTCGTTTCTGAAATTAGTGATTTAACAGTTGGATGGATCTAATGGACGGTCCAGATGGGTGATTTGAAAGCCAAAGTATCCACGTGGACATAGGCTTCTAGAAAATCTGTCATGTATATGTAGACTACATATTCCGTTTTTATTGAAAGTCAACTTGTATGACTTTTGAAAGCGCGTAGATCTAGCTCCGTGTTGCAAATTGCGTTTTATTCTCTAATAAATAATAATATTATATTACCAAAACCTATTGTTTTGAAAACGGTTCTTACTGAAATCTATACCTACTTCGATCGTGTTGAAAAATGCTCATGGCAGTGGACGCGGATTAGATATACTGAAGTGACGTCACCAAGTTATGTGGGCCCCACTATGATGCATGTGTTGTATCCACACCATCCATCCATTTTGAGATATCATTTTAGGGCATGAGCCAAAGAATGAGGCAGATAAAAGTCTGTAGTGGACCCCACCACAGAAAACAGTGGGGAGAGTGATTCCCACCGTTGAAACTATCCTAAGGCCCACCATAATGTTTATTTGAAATCCAACCTGTTAAAAAGTTAAAAAAGACACGAAATAAGGGAAACACAAATATCAGCTTTATCTAAAACTTCCGTGGCCTTAGGAAGTTTTTAATGGTGGGCGTCACTGTCCCCAATGCTTTCTGTGCTGGGTCCACTTGAGCTTTGGATTTAACTCATTCTCTGGATATTGCCCTCAAATGATCTCCCCAAATGGATGCATGGAAGGTGTGGATACAAAACATACATCATGATGGGCCCACGAAACATGGTGACGTCACTTCAGTAGCGAGTCTCCCTACTCAACCTGTTAGTAATTAACTAGTTTGTCGGGCATTGATGGAATGCAGTACCCACCGTTTGGATGTCTGCTAGACCTGGCATCCATTCATCAGTTAGCGAGTGGGGCCTAGTTCACAGATAATTAAGCCCATGTCTCACTGTTGGATGCATGATAGACCTGGCATCCATTCATTTAGCAAGTGGGGTCTAGTTCACGGTTAAGCCTACGTGGAAATCATTAAAAAACAAAAGAGATTATAACTATACTAAATTTCCTGCATCATTAATCCTAATTCAATTCCCATTAAAAAATAATATTTATATTCATGTATGGAAATGCCCAAAATATATTATCTAGAGGGGTTAAGTTTTAAGATCAAGTCTAATACAATCCAGGTATGTAAACCCTAAACCCTAAATCCTGAACCCTGAACCTCTGGGAAGAAAGCAAAGGTACCCCGGACACCACACACTCCCCCATTGAGACTAACTTTTCCCATATTATTATGTAGAATACAAGACATGATCTATGACAAAATAAATTGAGGTGTGTGGATCACTCGATGAATATACTGCCTAATTTCTGATGGATGGCATTTTCAGATTGTTCACTACCAAATAAAAGGCCCATATCAAACACACAAGCACACGTGCCTGTGCACCATGAAAGTCAATTTTTTAACCATCCTAAAACAGGCATGGTAGTTGTGATGTAGGGTCTTTATTCTACTACAAACATAGTAGTTTCATAGTAAATTGGTAAGAGAATGAATGAGCAATAAGAACACGAAAAATAAGCTATGATAAATAGCTTTTAATATTGGTATATTTTGGTAAAAAATGGGTTTATCTCATTTTAGTTAATAGTAACTATGTTTAAAAATTTTTGGTTACTATCAAAAATAATTTTATTAACCCATAATTTATATATATTTTTTTGGTAGAAGTAAGATTCACAAGATGCAACTAGGGGTTGAATCCTAGGTAAGTCGGGCACTGACACTGCCTTCACCAACTTCAGTATAGCTTATGTCTCTAATACAAATGAAAATGATTTGCCCTGATTATGGTGAAAACAAGTTGTGTGGTTGCCACCAATATTTGTAGATGACATCCACTCCAGCCATCATGCTTGCCCTTCCACATCTGGTTATGGGTCCAAAAATCATCCCAATCCATGACTCTGGTTAACCACACCATCTAGAACACTTGAGAGGGACACCACTCCCCCTCCCAATTGTTCTGGCTCTGTGTGGCCACATGAGTCATGAATTAGCATGATTTTTGGGCCCACGGTCAAATGAGGGATGTCATTCATGATGGTCAGATTGATATCATGAAGGCATTACAGTGGGGCCTACACAACCCTTTTATTCCTATACAACACTGGTGGGACCTACACAACCCTCTTTGTCCACACAACACTTGAGGGGGACCACACAAGACTATAATTACTGTCAACTAAATTAGACCAAATCATTTTTAAGTGGCAACTACCAAACAGGCCTTTATCAAATCAAACAAATAAAAGGGGCAGATTTTAGTAATCTTCCCATTTCTCCAAATGGATTGGTCTGAAGAGAGGGTGGCACGTTAAATCTTTCATGCATCCCTGTTTTATACCATCCGGCCTTTGTTGCACGAGTTAGGTCAACCATCGTATCCTTGGTTTAGTTCCTTAAGTCACACGTCCAATGAAGAGTGATTGGGCCCCACTCCCATCATACCCGTCCAAACCTTTCAGGAACGCTCATAGCAAAAGGATAATCCCATTAGCCCTAGCCAACTCACCAATCTTCTTTTAAGCATCATTATAACTTAGAAAGGCATCAAATCATGATTTGGAGTCACATCCTAACAGACGGCATTTGCTCCTGGACACTACAAACGTAAGTGTGGGACACAACCCCATCAATCTAAGCCGTGCATATCCCCTACCATATGATCTAGTGGCCCATTTGTGGCTTGCAGCCGGACAATTACAACCAACGTTCCACGTTTAGTGGGCCCTACTAAAAAAGTTAGGATCATATAATGAGAGAACTATTGGGTATCTACATCCATAAAGTGCTGACAACATGAACCGTTTGGATCACCAAATGTGGGCCTCACAAGTGCAGTTTCCTCTGCGTAGCAAGTTGCTCTCCCCCTCATTGATTATGGCCGTTGACTCAACAAAAAACAGGTAGTAGACGTGTCTAACATGCCATATTTTGGTGGACCGTGCCAACCAAGGCCAACCTACATGTTGCTTCAACAAAACGTATATGACTTGCACAACCTTTGCCATTTATTGCACTACGATGTCCCCAAAATTCAACGGTACTGAGATGGTATTCACGGTCAGAAAACTCATGCAGCGATTCGACAGCATAAGTAATAAGGAAATCGAAAGTAAAATATTATTTCCAGTTCTAGGGATATGATTAGTCAGCTGATGTTCCAAAAATAAAGATAATCAATGAAGCGACATCAATAGCGACTTTATGAGTATGAGATTCACCTGTCCTTCACCAACATCTGGTCTGACCTTGATCATTGATCCAAAAATTAGGCTGATTCAATATTTTGGTGGGCCATCCCACAGGGAATTATACCTAGACTTTTAGGTTTGAGTGTTATGGCCCACATGAGTGTAGGAGTTTAAGTTCACATGTTATGGCCCACCTGAGTGTTGGGGTAGGGTGGTTTTTGGGAATGCTTTAATCCAATTAGGTAATTAGTTAGATGATATGGATTGAATGAAATATAGGGATACAAGCTAATTGGTGCCACGTGTCTGAGCTTTTTATCATCATGATTTCTGAATTCCAGTAGGAATGAGAGGCAGTGTACCTAATGAATGGGTTGGATCTAATGAAAGTTTGTGGGCGGCCTGTCGTACTTACTAGTAGTTAGGCTAGCGCGATTCATTGTACCAAAAACATGCAGAACACTACCTGCCAGGGCCAGGGTTAGCAATGGGTCTGATTCGGGTCTAGCCTGCTACACGTTTGAAGGCCTGAGCCCATGGGCAAAAAGAAAAAAAAAATGATTGAATTCCCATCTTACATGTAAACTCTATGTTGATTAAGTGGGCCACACATGCATGAAGAATAGGCATGTGGAGGAATGAAAACAAAAGTTTATATCCGGGATGCATGCATGTGGTGCCTATTGTGGTTCAATCAAACACGAAGCCATATGTGCAACGAATAACCCATATTTTGGTTTGATTAAAATTAGTGTAAGGTGTATTGAAGTTGTACTTGAATTGGTTGAGCATCCTAAGTGCTGAACTAAGCAGATTAGGATCATATTTGTAAAGGTTGATCTGACTGTTTTGCTACCAATGTTGTGAGGATTAGGCTATTTAGTAAGGGATGATTATTCCTTCAATTGTATCTTTTTTTTTTTCCTTTGCTTAGGATTTTTCTTTCAACACTGATTACTGTTTTAGGTTTTTCAGGAATGTAATGATGGATGAATAAAATTAAAAATAAAGTTGATTTTTAATTTTATTGATTCACATGTAAGAACAATACAATTAATGAAATTGACTTAAACAAAAAATAAGTATAGAAAATAAAGAAAATTACCTACGACTACTTATGTAGTCAAAACAACTGTGTGCAAATTGCAGGACGTGAATGGTATGATCTAACAAGTATGGACTCGGTGATTGGTGGAATCCAATGAAGGTGGTCATTGATATTTAATTTACATATAAATCATATTAAATCAAGATATGCTTTGTTAAATTGTTGTAGCCAGGCTAGATAGAAGTGAAATATTTAAGCTAAAATCAAGATAAACATTATGCTGTAGAGATTAGCTGGTCATGTGGGGTAACGAGGGACCCGAAGCTCTTCATCGTATTATACTTTATAAGCTTTAGGAGACTGTGGCCATGCATACATTTCCATGTGAATCCTCGATCACATGCAGACCATGTAATCTCATTTATTCTTCATGTAAGTGTAGCCAATTGTGTCATGTCATGTATACAAGAGATCAAGTACATCTTACTATTCCAGTCATGCATAAGAAAGTTTACTGTAGTCTCACATAAGGACTCTTGACTATATAGGTATGGCTTTTGGTGGGACTTTAGCAAATAATGCATATAGAGAGACTTGCTTTGATAAGGCTCTTGCTTTGTAGAGAAGTAATTTTGATAGAACTCTGATATTTAGTGCTCCTACAAGTGTGTAGACACCCCACCCAGTAGTCGACAAGCTGATTAGGGCATCAGTCAAACCCAATCAAAAACCCATTCAACCCTAGTCAACTCACCTAAACCCAGTCAAACCAAGTAAACCTAACTAGCTTAAAACTAGGCCCAACTTCATGGGCCTAGTTTAAGCCTAGGCTCAGGCCCATTAGTATTTAAGATCACAATAATGCAATTTCAAGTGAACCAGGGAGAATACACTACCCCAAGAGCATCCTTGCGAAAAAAGGGAGCCATCCATGTGGCTAGTGGCACACAGTGTGCCATCTGACACGTTGGCACCTTTCAACTTTCGCGGGGCGGTTAGGTGATGTGGTATGTCTGCTGGGCTCTTGGCAAACGAGTTGGATAAGGAAAAGATTCCGCTATCCATACCTTTGGCCAAAATTATAATTTTTTTCCCTGAAATGTACCACGTAGCAGTCAATCTCAGCCCTTGGACCATCTTTTACCCATGAATGTTTTAAAAATAACAAAAATGCCATCCCATAATCCTATAAATGCCTCCCTCTCTTTATTTCACATGTCACTCAACATTCACCATGAGCTTAAGGCTGAGGAGAGAGAGAGAGAGAGAGAGAGAGAGAGAGAGAGAGAGAGAGAGAGAGAGAGAGAGAGGATCTAGCCCATCCATCCATCAAGGAGAGGAAGAGTGTAAGAGAGGAAGCCCATATAAGACTTAGCTTAGCTAAGCCCTAACCTTAGGCATTTGAGTGCACTCGACTCAACCCTTGCGATAAGTCTGTCCACCCATTCGTGTAGCTCTGATCAATTTCATCCATACTCACATACACATCTTGCATCATTCTCTCCACTCCAACTCACCTATTGGTCTAGTCGATCTAAGTGTATACTCTATAACTCAGCAATATACCGGATCTTACCTATAAAAAATTTGAATTAATTAGGCTTCGACTGCTTATTCAAGTAGGTGCGTAATAGTAGATTTATCTAACTCGGGCCATCGCTTGTTATAGGCACTACATTACACAAATTTGTATAATTCGTGCACAAGAACTAACTTAATCCCTGTAGTTTGTTTAGTCTTATAAAGTAAAGACAAAATATTTGCTTCGCACATTTTCTCTTTGAAATTATGGTCTCTTAGAATTTTTGGTAACAAATTACGAGTCATTTTAGAACAAGAAATATAATGATGATTCATTCTAAAGTTTCTGCGGGGTCTAACTAACTGTGAAAATTTGAATAATTGCTAGTGTGTCACGCCCCGAAATCCGGGTACAAGTGTGCACCCTCAGACCCGAGTTTCAGTTCGTAACTAGTACACAAAGTGTACTAATTTAATTTCTTAATCAGTTTAATCAGATATGATAATTATATTCAGTCTTAAGTTCCACCATAATCTTAATCACACATACATAACATTTAGCACCAATCAACCAAACATATATAAATCTTAACAACCCTTAAAATAAAATAAACCTTAAAAATCATTCATTTATTATATCATCGTAGTATAATTATGTTTATTCCATACTAACATTGTTTCAATGAAATAAATCTAAATAATTTCTTAAAATATCAAAATCAATACTGATATGCGTTTTACATTAATCCAACTATGCTAGCAAGTAATCAGAAATGGTCTAATGCCGTCACTTCATCTTCAGATAAGTATGGCCATGTTTTATATGGATTGTGTTCGGGTATGGTGCATCCTTCCAGTTCTTACGCCACATCATCTGCTAATGGCTCATATGTACGGTTTTTCCATCAATAAAAAGGTAAGTTAGTTAGGCTTAGTGAAATAACCCAGCATGGTTCATAATCATAGCAATTAAAATAATATACAATGATATGGATGTAAATGATGTATGAATGCATCAGATGAGATGATCGTCCATTTGCTTAGGTTGGAGGTCGTCAACCCGCATCTACCCGTTGAGTAGGCTTCTACCTTTCGGTAGGCTTGGGCATATCCCACATCTGGTAACGCTTTATCAGGATTGCCATTTCTTCCAAGGAGGGCCCCTAGGATCAACCATAGATTATGTAAATGTAATGAATGATACATGATATGTAAATGCATATTTTTCATATATTTAGCATAGTTGTCTTGATCAGAATATTCACATATGAATTTAGCGTACAATTATCATAACAAAATACTCAAATCAGTATATCAATCAATAAACAATCACAAACGATTTATTTTAATTTTAATGAATAATGAAACAAGTTGGGTTATTCACCTGAGTCTGGTAGTGCAGAATCCGCAAGGTAATTAGGTTGGTTTAAATTCAAAGATCATATTAGTTATATCAACAACATTATTATTCATGTAGTTATTTTCTATGGTGTGGGCTCACCTTGATATACATCCTAAGTGGCCAAACCTTAAATGATCAAATAATTAAAATTATATGTTTATTTAAATTTAATTATCAAGATTTAGAATTTCTTTTTAAGATCCTGAAATTGAATGTCAAATAATTAATCGGGGTGACCCACCGGATGATTGGATCATCCAGATTCTTGAGGTATTACCATGTTTTGCCTCTACACATTAGATGGATGGTGTGGATCTAACCATACATACACCGATGACCCATCTCGACCTTCTACGACAGATGATACCAACACTTGCACAAAAATTTAAGATTCCTTTATTAAACACTTCTAGATCTGACTAATGTGGCCCATCTGATGGTCAGATTGATCTGAAAATTAGGGCCCTTGTATATTTTGGCCTTAAGGATCATATGATCCGTACAAATCTATTTTAACACAATCAGATTCCATCCATTCAATTTATTTTTAAAATATTACTAACCAGATCTGAAATCATAAAAACATTATTTTATTAAAATTGACTCTACACACCTATACAATGATCGTGCGGATGATCCACACCATTCATTGTATAGATCAGGAAGAAATTAACAACATAATAAAAAATTAAAAAGATCTAACGGTTAGAACTTACCTGAACGAGCCTTCTTAGAATCTCCTCTCCATTATTCTCCAGAACTTTCTATTTTTTCCAGTAAGCAGCAACCTCTCCGTATTCTATATATTTTTTTTTTCTTAAAAGAAACTTCTTTTGATAAGATTGGTTGAGCACATCCTCCCTTATCCTGAATTTGAATTTTTTAATGATATTTGATAATTTTTTTTTTTATTACTATTCTAAGAATCAATCCCTAAACTTCTCTCTCAACTAAGAATGTCTCTACCAACTCAACTATTGACTTGTTTTATTTTTTATTTAAAAATAAAATCTTTAAATATTTATTTTATTATTTTTTAATGTACCAAAAATTAAGGTTGTTACAGTGGTGACTTGGGTTAAATATAATATCCCCATCCCCCAAACAAACTATGAAAGCCCTGAAAAAGGTGCCTATGAGCACAATCCACCTGCAATTCACCATCCACATAAAACATGTCTCTAACTCCTTATTTTGAATTTTATTTACATCATTTGTGACACTACCGTTATGTGGCACCTTTTGAATTGTTCGTTCTTGACTGTGATTGGCCAGGTGTAAGCTTGGTCCAATACCGTGCCATTGCCCCTTGCGCTTCTACGTGCGTCTACTCGCTCCTCAATCGCAGAAGATTGCGTAATTGTGCATCTATATCCACACTATACTCGCCATTTTCAGCCTGTATAAGAAGTGGGCCACTGTTCATCCAAACCATTAAAAATACACCAACGGTCAACATTATAATAAAAAAGGGTCCAAGGATGGTTCCCATGGTCTTCCAACCTGTAAAGTCTCAAGATTCATGAACCGCCTGCAATGAAAAAAATAGACCAACGTTCTAGACGACTAGACAATGAGCGCCACATGCACTTCTTACATGACTTTTAAAAAATACCATCCCCTAGCTGGATTGTCAATGGGAGAAATGTGAAATGAATGACTTAAACTATCAGAGCTAAATCTCTATGATAATTATAATTATATTACTCTGAGTAAGCCTTGCTAAGCTCACACGTGTGCAGTAAAGCTTATCTACACGCCACACATGTGCCAGCACAATAGGTCCAAGATCCAATCCACCCATCGGAATGACACCATCATATTAATACCCTCACCCAAGAATCAGGTTGATCCATTGGTCACCACGGACGGCTCTGGAAAACTGGTCTGAAGTTTTCTAAACCGTCCATCTATTTTCAATACTGAGGATCACATGATAAGTGGACGATTTATTTTTTATTTTTGGAAAACATTTAGAAGGTCGGACAACATGATGGGTGGATTGGATCTGGCACATATATGAAACGTTGGCACATGTGTTGCGTGCACTTGAGCGTGTGTGCTTAGAGGAGCTCGAGCCTCTCAATTGACAGGGCCAAATCCCGAAGTCAAATGTCGGAGGTCTAAAACAAAAACTCGAGCCGAAAAACAGAAAATCATCCAAGGAAGGGTGTATCTGAAACTCGGCACTTTTGCAGTATATTAGCTATTTCCACGCCCTTCGTTTACACACGCAGGAACGTGTGATAATATGTGACACGTGTATGAGATCTGAGCTTTCCATCAGTTGTGTTACACTATTTAGATCTTCTGGCCTAAAAACCAGTCCATTCCACACTTCAAGTGGGCCGCAACAAATCAAAACAAATGAATGGATACAAAAAGAATTTCTAACCGATTTACTTTACTTGGGACATTGTGGCCCACGTGTAGACTGAAAATGTCTACTCTTCTTTAAAGACAGAATGCTGAGACCTTACACACGCGTCTTATACCAATACATGTGATTGCGTGGGTACGTGTACGTCTCCAACCGCGTGTGGAATCGGCTAACTTCAGGCCCACCGACGGGCGGAGATTTGGTACTACGCCACAGGATCTACATAAAGACGGACGGTCCCGTCAGGGGCTTCGTAGGGTCCACGGTGCTGTATACGTTATATCCACGTGGTCTATACATTTTTTAAAACTTATTTTAGGCTATGAGCTAAATTAAAAAATAAAAACAAAATCTAATGCTCAAGTGGACCGCATCAAAGGAAACAATGAGTGAGATTGAATATGCTGGAAACCTCCTACAAAAATAATACGGCTGGTATACCTCTCACCAGCTATATAGCTGCGGTATTGAGGTCAGCAAGTTCTGTGGGTGTGCTCATGAGGTATGTGTTATATCCAAGCCGTCCATCCATTTGGCGAGCTTGTCTTAAGGTCTGAGAAGAAAAATAAGATAAATATAACTACCAATTGGACCACACTGCAAAAAGCAGTGGGGATTGAACGTCTACCATTGAAACGCTTTTCAGGGTCACAAAAGTTTAGGATCAATATGAAATTTGTTTTTCCTCTTCAGCCATGTCTTTGTGACCTTATGAACAGATTGGATGTAAAATAAATGTTATGGTGTAAGACCCGTGTCCTAGTCTGTACTGTTCCGACGAATCCCGCGATCCTTTCCGTCAAAGTCCGGCAATCCACGACTGATAATCGACGTTGCGATCGATCGTAAGTTGCATCCTTTAGATTCGAGTCGGTTTAATCCGAGACCTGTATCATTGCGACCGCACCGTCGCCGCGGTTCCAACGCCGCGACTCACGCATCGATCCGATACCCTGACCAGAAGATGTGAGCCAACGTTTATTTCGAAGAAACGCCGCGCTTTTACGATCCCGAGAGAATCTCTACAATATGTCAAATCAATCAATCACATCAATCAATCACATCAATCAATCCATTACTTCAATGTCAAGTACACATCACCTTTCTCCACAAGTAAAGCAACCATCAAGTCAACTTTCTCCCACCCTCTCTCTTACACCACCTACCCACATCCATCACTCACCTCACATCACCCATCACTCACACCATCACTCACATCTCTCCTTATCCCTCTCTCTCTTTCTCATTTCTCCACAATTCCAAGCAAGGAAAAACCCCACGTTGGAAGCTCTTCCCATGGAGAGAAAAATGTATGTGTGAGGCTCACCTTTTCCATTCCAAACATCCCTTATCCTAGCCCTTGATTTCCCATCTCCACCGTCAAAGAGGAGCACAAGGAGGTTGGCGTTCCAACGGACCGAAGAAGATCGACGGTGGGTGCTTCCATAGTCTAGAATTCATGTTTTTTTTTGGTGGGCCAAGTGAGACCTACCGATCAATGGTATGGATCTCACTTGGGACCCTAAGATGTGGCCGATGGCCCACCTTGATTATCATTTATGTACGATTGGATGCAAGGGAGGGCCCATAGTGTCGGGGTCCCTCCATCACACGTGTGTCCCACTCTTTTTCTCTCTCTCTCTCTCTCTCCCGCTCTCTTTTCATTTTTCTTTTCTTGTGATGATGTGGTTGATTGGCCCACTCGGATGGACCCCACCATGAAGTAAGTATTTTATCCGGGTTGTCTATGAGTGGAGACCACCTTATATGTGTTGTACCACACCATACATCATGTGGTGGCCCACCTGAGCAGGCCCACCTTAATATTGACACGTTGTATCCCAAACTGTCCAGCGTCCAGAGACGCTGGACGTCAATACAGCATGAGGGCAGTGGGTGTACTAACGTTAATAGCAGAACAAAAAAAAAAAAAAAAGTGGTTTTGGGAAGGGCTGCCCATGTAGGCTCCACCCTGATGTATGTTTTTAATCCAAGCCGTCCATCCCCTTTTTCACCTCATTTTAGGCGTTGAGCCAAAATGGCAAGGTGATCTGATCACTGGGTGGGCCATACCCTCTAAAACCATGTAAATACACGTCAGAACATATAAAAGTACTTGGTGGGACCCACCTGGAGTTTGGATGCAGCTGAAACTTGGTCTGGACGGCCAGACAAGTGGGACACACATAATGGATGGGCTGGATTATGAATCACAGGCCCCATTTTAAAAAAAAATAATAAAAAATAAAAAAAAAAAAATAAAATAATGCAACAGCAGCACGTTGCTGCTGTTGCTGTCAGGACGCCAGCGTCCTGCGCTGGGCGGACGAGCAAGCCACCCACGGCCCAGCCGTGGGCCCCACCTTGATGTTTATTTGACATCCAATCCATCCATGAGGTGGACCACCCTCTGAGGTGGGTCCCCTCCAAATATCAGCCCGATCCAAAGCTCAGGTGGCCCACACCACAAGAAACAGCGGTGATTGAACTCTACCATTGAAACCTTCCCTGGGTCCACTGAAGTTTTGGATCAATCCGAAATTTATTTTTCCTCTTCATTTCCAGGTCCGTGTGACCTCATGAACGGTTTGGATGGAGTATAAACATTACAGTGGGCCCCACGTGGAGCTCACAGTGATGTATGTGCTTTATTCCCACCGTCCAGGCGGGCGGTGGAAGCCTACCCTGATGCATGTGTTGTAACCCACCGTCCAGTGGACGGTGGGGCCCCTGTGCACGTGTGTGCACGTGTGTGGGTGGGTGCATGCGTGTGTGATGTGTGTATGTGTGTACATATATATATATATATATGTGTGTGTGTGTGTGTGTGTGTGTGTGGTGTGTGTGTGTGTGTGTGTGTGTATAGATGTGTATATATATATTATATATAAATTTTATGTTATTTCATTTATTATAAGGGATGGTGGACTTTCATGTGGACCCCACCATGATACTTGTGTTGCATCCAAATAGTCCACCATTTGGCAAGCTTGTATTAAGGCTTGGGGCCAAAAATAAGATAGATCTATTTATCATGTGGACCACACTGTACAGTGACGATTGAACGTCCACCATTAGACCCTTGGGCCACCAAGTTCTTGGTGACCCTATGAACAGATCGTACGAGAAATAAATGTTATGGTGGGCCCTAAGGATTTTAATGGTGAAAATCATCATCACCACTTGTATTTTGGTGTAGCCCACCTCGGTATACATGTAAGGCCCATGTGATTAGGCCCATCTGGAGGTATTTGTGGCCCGTTTGTGGAGGCCCACATTTGACGTATTTGTGGCCTGTTGTTGGGGCCCACCTTAATATTTATAAGGCCCATGTGATGGGGCCCATTCAATATATTTGAGGCCCATGTTACAAGGCCCATTGTGATGTATTCAAAGGCCCGTGGGATATGGCCCATTGCAATGTACATAAGGCCCATTAATGTGGCCCACTTGATTTATATAAGGCCCATATGATGCGGCCCACTTGATGTATCCAAGGCCCAACGGGAGGTCCTTAGGGTTCATTGCAGTGTATGATTTCCCCATGGTTTGTGTAATGATGTCTTATAGCGGGCTATGCCTTGGGAGCAATGTTGGTTTGACGTCCACATTGTAGAATAATGTTGGTTTAATGTCCGCATTATAACTCTCCCTAGGGCCCATTAGTAGGCCCACATTTGTTGATAGTTCACCACTTTATAACATGCTTAGTATAGCTCCATGATTCATACCCATACGCATCATTTGTATGCTTGATATGAGGAATGTTTGATCATAGCATAAGTTGTTGGGCTGAGACATTTAGGGGACTCCTTATGAGGCGGAGTGCCCCACATTATCGCATTGTACGCGCATGGATTGCTGCATGATTTGACGGTGTGATTCATGCATCTCGCATATGTGTGACTTGATCACTGCACGCCCTAGCGACATCAGGGCCGTGGCTCCACAGGCACATCGTGGATGGCCGTATCGGATACCGAAAATACTTTGTTCTAGCATTGTGGGCACTTAGGATGTCCTTGGGTGAAAATCCCAGAACCTTTTTGGTACCAGGAGGTGCTCCAACGTCTAGACCGAGTGGATACACGAGCGCCCGAGTGCCGAATACCAGTAGGCCGCGTCTCCCACTGTGTCGTGGTCGGTTGGAAGGGGGTGTGGCCTTATCCGCCTGAGTGAGGGGGCTATAAGCTAGACTGAGTTTGACCAGCTCGCAAATGTGTCCGCTATCGACGAGCCGGGTAGGTATTGGCAGACTACTGGTCAGGCGGATAGTGTGGTCTCTTCCACTCGCTTAACTGTGCAGCTAGGGAGGAGGCAGTCAGTGTGAGGTGTATTAGACCCCGGTGATATCCAGAGAGGAACTATACTGATATGTGTACTTATGAGTACTGGCACGCTTGCTTTGCATCTCGCATATGACATTTGGCTACATAGGCCTCTCATCGCATGGTCTTGGTATGACCGACAACATTCATGCCTTGCATTACATAGCTTTGGTATAGCTGATAGCATTCATGGACCTACCGCATATTTCCGCATTACTCTGATATTGTACATTTGGCACTCGCCTTACACACACTTTCACCACCCTCTAAGCTTTTGTAAGCTTATGCACGATAGATGCGTGCAGGTGGCGTTAGGTTGCAGCAGCGTTGAGCTCGGAACGTGCAGCAGTCTTCTGGAGCTTTTGGAGTTTTCTTTGATATCATTACATTGTATTTTCCTTCCCGCATTGTACTTAAAAGTTTTTGATATAGTGGATATGTGGTGTTGTTGTTTTGTGTCTTGGTTATGCTTGTGGTTATGCTCCATTACAAAAAAAAAAAATTCATGCTGAAAATCCTCCTTGTAGGATCCCAGGATCGGAATCTGGCGTATGGGCGCTGGGAGCCGAGAATGGGGTACTACGGAGGCTGTCGGCGCCGGATTCGGCGATTGGAAATTTTGTGAGCCCGGTTTCCGAGTTTGGGGCGTGACATATGGTGAGCCCTACGAATTGTTAACAGTGAAAATCATTATCTCTACTGTTATTTTTGGTGTAGTCGAGATGCTCTTTGGATACGATTCATTTTTTGAATAATGATTTAAAATGATCAATAAAAATAGATGAACAGTGTAGATATAATAAATACATTACCATGGGGCCCATGTAACTTTGATCTCCTTTGAATCGTTCATACAACTCGAAGCTCTCACACAAGTACTTACAGCAGCTATATAGCTTGTGTGTGGTACACCAGCCAATCTGCTTCTGTTGCCACATCGCGAGTTGGCATCTAAGTGGTGTCCCATCAATGGTCTTATCCTAACCCCAGGGAGAAATTGAGGAAGCGGATTGGCTGGTGTACCTCACACCTGTTATATAGCTGCTGTATTGATATCAGCAAGTTATGTGGGTTTGATCATGAGGTGTGTTATATCCAAACCGTCCATTCATTTGGCGAGCTCGTCTTAAGGCTTGAGATGAAAAATAAGACAGATCTAACTATCAAGTGGACCACAGTGAAAGAGGAGTGGGGGATTGAACGTCTACCATTGAAACCCTTTTTGGGGGAAACCCTTTTTGGGGTTGCAGAAGTTTTGGATAAATATGAAAAAAAAAATCCTCTTCATTTAGGTCTTTGTGACCTAATGAACAGATTAGATGGAAAATAAACGTTATGGTGGGCCCTACGAAGTTTTTTAATGGTGAAAATCATTATCTCCACTGCTATTTGTGGTGTGGTCCATATGATCTTTGGATATGATTCATTTTTTAGATAATGCTCTAAAATGATCTCTAAACATAGATGAAAGGTGTAGATATAATAAATACATCACTGTGGGGTCCATGTAACTTTGATCTCCTTTGAACCGTTCGTACAATTCGGAGCTCGAGGTGCGTCAGTGCTCGTCTTCTCACGACACGTACCTACAGTAGCTATATAGCTAGTGTGAGGTACACCAGCCAATCTGCTTCCAGAAATTGACCACCGTAAACGGAAGCAGATTGGCTAGTGTACCTCGCACCAACTATATAGCTGTCGTATTGACGTCAGCAAGCTTTATGGGTCTGATCATGAGGTATGTGTTATATCTAAACCGTCCATCCATTTGGCGAGCTCATCTTAAGGCTTCAGACGAAAAATAAGACAGATCTAACTATCAAGTGGACCACACTGAGTAAAGCAGTGGGAGATTGAACATCTACCATTGAAACCTTTTTTTGGGGTCACAAAAGTTTTGGATCAATATGAAATTTGTTTTTCCTCTTAATTCAGGTCCTTGTGACCTTATAAACAGATTGGATGGAAAATAAACGTTATGGTGGGCCTTACAAATTGTTTAACGGTGAAAATCATTATCTCTGTTGCTATTTGAGGTGTGGTCCATATGATCTTTGGATATGATTCATTTTTTGGATAATGCTCTAAAATGATCTATAAAAATAGATGAACGGTGTAGATATAATAAATACATCACTATGGGGCCCATGTAACTTTGATCTCCTTTGAACCGTTCGTACAACTCGAAGCGCGATGTGTGAGGTACACCAGCCAATCTTTTTTTTTTTTTTTTGGCATGGGCAACCTTTTTTTTTTTTTTCAAAAAAAATACTTTCTATATCGATTTACCAATTCAGCCCTGTACATTCGGGCACCCCTTTACATAAAAGAGGGGGCCTATCGTAAAACAAGATAACCTGCACAAAAGAAACCTAGACTATCGCAGCATCTTAATCGAGCCTAAGCCAACCTTATCAAGAAAAATGGAACCTCTGACCTGGAGAGGAAGCTCGGATTGGTTGTCGAAGCAAGAAGAAAATTGGGCCCCGCTACCTTGCCGGGCCATCAAATCTGCCGGGGAGTTCCCTTCTCTCAGAATGTGTGCAAACATAATTTGACCTCGCCTCTTCATCTGATTTATCCTGAATATCCAAGCTTTCCACTTCCATCCCGGCTCAGTCACTCCATTTAGCATGTCTATCACCTGTCTAGAGTCCGATTCGACTATGATTCGTATCAATCCCCTTTGAAGACCACGGGATAAGCCATCATGTACCGCACGTATCTCTGCAGTTGTGTTAGTACCTATCCCATAGCCATCTGAGAAGGCAAAGATGAAATCACCCTTATCTCCTCGACAGATCCCTCCCCCACCCGACCTACCTGGGTTTCCTCGGGCTGAACCATCAACGTTTATCTTAAACCAGCTAAGTGGGGGCCTCTCCCACTTAACCACCAAGGCGCGACCACCAGAGTTTTTAGAAGAGTTGAGAACAACACTTTGTGGCCTGAGCTGACGTCCCCAATCTTCGACTTCAACGCCCCCATCTGTACCGTTTAGATGAGCCAACCACCTCCTGATATTGGCAATAACTGCAGCTGGAGATACCACCCTCGTGTCAAAAATTGCAGCATTTCTAGCTTTCCAAATCTCCCAAATTATCAAGCAAGGAGCAAGCATGTGTCCCACCGATTTCCTTCTCTTTGTCGAAGCCACTGCCCACCACTGATTTAACCGAGCCTCGGTCGAAGCAGCGTTCATAACAGAAATCTGAAACCATCTTCCAATTGTTATCCACACACTCTGCGCTAAATTGCTCGAAACAAACAGATGGAGAACCGATTCCTGTGCCAATAAAACGGGGACTTGGGCATCTTGAAGAGCGTAACAAACGCATCTAGATGCCAGCTGAACACCACGAGACTGAACCGCACAATCTACCGGGACCGCGTTTTGCAAGACTTTCCAGACAAGAAGCGAGATTTTGGGTGGGAGTTTTGCATGCCAAACCCATCTTGCCCAGCTACGACCCGCACTCGGAACCCTACTCATCACCCAGGCTGATTTGACAGAAAATTCCCCAGCTGGAGTGAACGGCCAGATTGGTTTGTCCGAGTCCCCTGATATGCAGAATCCTGCCTGAAAGATGTGGTCAATTACCCGTTGGGGAAGGAAGAGCCACACGGAAGAAGGGGGGAGAGGACCGGCTGCTCCAAGTACTTGGCACACCTAGAGGTCGAGTAAGCTTTCCGGCACCTCAGAATCAGCGAGCTGAAGGAGAGGCCTGAAACCTGTCCAATTTTCCTTCCAAAAGTTACACTTTCCAGCTCCAATTTGCCACAACACTCGGGAGTCCACCAAAGGAAAGAGCTCCATGATTCGTTTCCACAGCGGAGATGAGGTGCACGTAGGTCTGTTCGACATGTGAGGTGATAGATCTTGCTTGTACTTGGCGGCCATGAAAGATTTCCAAACATTTTCTCCCTTCCCGAACTTAATTGTCCACGCCATTTTAAGCCTAAAAGCCTTCATGATGTCAACAAGCCTTCTGAAACCTAAGCCACCCTCTTCTTTAGGCTTGGCTAGCACTATCCAGCTCTTCCAATGGCATTTCGTTTTCCCTTCTGACCATCCCCAGAAAAAGTTAACCATCTGCTTCTCAATTTCGTTCACCACCTTGGCAGGGATATGGGCTGCCGCCATAGAATGGACCGGAATACTTGTGAGGACATTCTTTATCAAGATAATTCTACCTGCTTGCGATAGGATCCGGGCCTTCCACCCATTAATTCGTCCCATAATCCTGTCCATCAGAGGACTAAAATCACTCACTCTGAGTCTTCCTTGCATTATAGGGACGCCAAGGTATGTCAGCGAAGAGGAGGAGCTTGCAAAGCCGAGGAGAGCCTCAATCGATCTGATTCTTTCTCTTGGAAGCTTCTTTGAGCAGAAAAATGAACATTTGCGCAGATTAATACACTGGCCTGATGAAACTTGAAAAGCGTCCAGGAAATTCTTCATCGCTTGGAGTGATCTTTTACCCCCATTTGTGAAAATTAGAGTATCATCCGCATATAGCAAATGCGAAACCGATGGACACCCTCTCCGAAGCGTGAAAGGCTGACAAAGATGATGGTCTGTCATGTATTTCAGACTCCTGCTCATTACTTCAGCTGAAAGAATGAACAAACTAGGCGATAGCGGATCGCCCTGCCTCAAACCCCTTGAAGATTTGAAAAAACCTGCCAACTCCCCATTTATAAGAACCGAAAACCAACAGTTTGCCCAACACTTCTCGACCATCTTAATCCACGAGCTACTAAAACCAAACCTCGCTAAAACCTGCATAAAAAACTCCCAATTGACCCTATCGTACGCCTTATCCAGATCTAATTTCAGCACAATGTTTCCACCATTGACAGGCTTGTTCAAATCCCTAAACAGCTCCTGGGCTAAGGCAATGTTTTCAGCAATCGCTCGGCCTTGAACAAAGGCCCCTTGATGGGGCGAAATCAAATCCGGAAGAACCTGATTAAGTCTGGTCACAACGATCTTAGCGAAAATTTTATACAACACGTTACATAAACTGATTGGCCGAAAATCAGAAAACTTCTTGGGAGATGCAACTTTTGGAATTAAGCAGATGAGTGAGGACGTAACTGACCTTGGAATATTACCTCCAAGAAAAAAAAGGATACCGCTCGATGAATGTCCTGCGCAATCACAGTTCAGCAAGCAACAAAAAAACTAGCCGAGAACTAGCTGCACTGTCGATTGGCATGGATGATACTGCCGTGTGAACCTCCAACAGAGAAGGGGGAACCATTAACCTGTCGTTCTGGGCCTGTGTGACAAGGTGAGGGATGTAGTTCAACAAGTTTTGATCAATCTGCCCAGTACTTGCGCTAAAAATCTGTTGGAAATGGGCTGCCGCTGCAGATTTCAATTCGCCCGGGTCTTCCACGACACGCCCTGACTCAAGTTCCACCTGACGAATGCGAGCTCTCCTTTGTCTTTCCGTTGTCGTAGCGTGAAAGAACTTCGTGTTCCTATCTCCCTCCGTCAGCCAATCCACTCTCGATTTTTGCTTACAGAAGATCTCCTGCATTAATTCCAGGGAGGCTAACCTATCGGACTTTGCGCTGAGTTGCTGCTGAATACTGATAGACTGATCAGCTGAACCTGAAACTTCCATCAATTTGTCTTCCAGACCTGCAATTTCACTTTCCACCGTCGTTACCTGATCGAAGATGTTGCCAAACACTTCCTTGTTCCAAAGCTTCAGATCGTGCTTCACCTGCTTGAATTTAGATAGCACATTATACACAGGATGCGCAGATTCCACCTTACTCCAGGCAGACTTCACCACAGTCAGAAAGGACTCATGGTGAGTCCACATTCGTTGGAAACGGAAAGGTCTTGGCCCCTCGTTCAGCTGCGGGGGAAAGCTGAGGAGAGGGAAAGCTGAGGAGAAGAAGGGCGTGATCTGATTGGATGCGGGGCAGATGATCGACTTGGAATTGAGGGAAAATCGCGGACCAGTTCACATTTATCAGGACTCGATCTAGTCTTACCCATACACGAGAGGTACCACCCTGATTATTACTCCATGTAAACCTACTTCCCGAATAACCCGCATCTTGAAGGCCCGCAGAGCGAATTGCATCAGCAAAATCTGTTGAGGAAGCTCTGTCCGTAGCCCTCCTACTCCTTTCAGAATCATGTAAGATAGCATTGAAATCTCCGCATACCGCCCAAGGACCATGCATCGAAGCTGAAAGGAGAGTCAGATCCGACCAAAGCGTTCTCCTCAAAATCCTAGCACACCTTGCATATACGAATGTGATATGTAGCGGGGAAGAGCAATTTTGTACTGAAACTACAATCGATATACACTGATCTGATTTAAACACCACCGAACAAGAAAGAAGAGACTTGTAGAATACCCAAATCTTTCCACCCTCCGGACCATTCGACACGGAAGAGTGAAAAGCCCAACGCTAGACCTGTTCGGATTCGCTTCTCATCACCCAACATTGGCTCAAGCAACGCTAGAATGCACGGATCGTGGTTTCTGATTAACCGCTTTGCCGTCCGTAACGACCGTTGATTCCCGATACCACGGACATTCCATACAAAGATTTTATCCATCCATCACACATCCGGTAATGACGGCCCTCCTTCTAAGTCGACGAAGTCTAGCTTCCCAGTTTCCTTTCTCATATAAAATTCCATGTCTCCTAAACTTCTTTATTGATTCTGCCTTATCTCCGAACCTCAGGCCGTTCTGTATCGCATAATCAGCCAAAGCCAGCTTCCAGAAATCATCCTCAGAGTCATCACTCAGTTCATTCCTTTGCTCAAGAGCCTAACTCCCATAATTAAGAGCCACCGGGCTGGTAGACTCCCTGTCCTGAATCTCATTAGGGTGAAAGAAGGTTCTGGTTTCTGACAGAAAATAAGGAGAGAGGTCGATCTCCAATTCTGCCCTCTCCTTTCCTGACGATCCGCATTCATTAAGTGGGGCATCTTCCACAACCAGAAGGCCACTGCTCTCTGCTCTACTCACCCTGGGATTTTTGTCCCCTGCTGTGTACATCACAAAATCAGTGTCCCCTGCTATAATCATCCCCTTTTCTGTTCCATTAGTCGCCATTTCAGGAGAATCCAAAGGCTGGTGGATCTCCTTTCTTCCATTTTCCTGAATCTCTAATAGGGGCACCCTGCTATTCAGCCCTGTTGTTGCAGGCACCGGAGAGTTTCTCACATATATTGCTCCAAAAATTTGCCCCTGGAGAGGAGCCTCGCCTCTAAGCACAGGTGAATTCCCATCACCAATGCAAGCCCCTGAGTCTCCATTGAGATTTGGCTGGGAGTGGGATCTACCCAGCAGTTCCTCCACACCCTGCCTACCCACCTCCTTACTTGGCGTTGGCTTGGAAAGACGTTGCTGCATCCAAACCCAATCTCGTAACTCCTGACGAGGACTCGACCCTGATCGGTCTATCTGCATAATGTCCTGTTCCAATCCCGACCTACTGTGGCTCACCACTGGTTGAAGAGGCGGCATCCGACTCAACATTTCGGCTTCTCCCAGGCTGATGAGTTGATCTGAATGAATCCCTGATCCCCTACACTGCACATTACAAAGACCATCGACTTGAGAATTCTCTAATTGGTGGTCCACACACAGCCTATCGTTTGCCAAGATAGGATTTGGGCCAATCACGAGTAACTCTTAAGGTCTTTCAGTCGGGAGATCATCAACAACTGACAGACTTTGAAATTCACCTTGGCCCTCCTCCCGCATACTTTCCTTTGAAGCTACCTTGTTCCTATCCCCCACATTGGCATTTTCACAAACATTTACCTGATGTCCCCACCTTACACCTTGATTTTCTGATATCCCGGCTGTGGCATTTCCACAAACATCCCCCACATTGGCATTTCCATAGACATCCCCCACAGTGGCAGTACCAAAAACATCTAACGGATTAGCTGAAGGGCCATGGAAACTCCTGATGACCCATGCCTTAGTACTCTCCTTTGATGGTTGGGATATATTTGGAGAGCACCCGTACAAGAACAGCGGCTCCAATTCCGTTATAATGGGATAACTCTTCCCCAAAACCAACAAACGCAAAACAGTACTGAAGCTGACGCCCGGCCTGGGAATCACCTTAATTCGAGCAAAAGCTTGGAAGTAGCCGAATCTGGTGTTGGAATCAATTTGAGTGATTTTCCCAAAATAACTTGCGAGATCCAGGATTACCGACTCAATCCGGGCCTGAGCAGGGATTCCGAATAGCCTAATCCAGACTCCATCCCCACCCAATACCTCCTCCGGCGTCCACTTCACAACCGATTTGAGCCCCATCTTCATATGCAGATCAGTATTCCGTCCAAAAATGTCCAGATCCCCTTGCGATTTGAACGTTAGGAGAAACTTTATTGTTGAGATTCGGACAATCTCCACTGCCGCTGAAGTCAGGGCCGAAGCCCTCAATATGTCTAAAAGCCTTACAATTCGGACAAATCTATCTATAGCAGTACCCACCATGGCGAGAGACAAACGACGCATCTGGTTCTCCACAGCCTTAGGATCTGCCGTAGTTGAAGTGGGGCAGCCTTCTCTCGAAAAATTGTTGCGCTGCGTCGTCCCTGCAATCACATCCCCAGATCTGGTTGAAGCCACTCCCACAAATATGGGACCCGGGGCATCCTTATTCCCCTGTTTGTTCATGCGAGGCGTCGTCCGCACCAACTCCTTCATACCTGACTGTCGTTTTGCCCAGGCTATGTGAACCACCCGACCATCTATCCTTCTTTCATTCAGACATTGGATGGCATTGAATGCATCCTGTTCATAATAGAAACGAATGAAAGCAAAGCCATGGGGTCGATTTAAGTTTCGATCCCAGGGAACAAAAACATCTGATAGTTTTCCATACTGACCAAAAATTCGATGCAAATCTTCAACTGAGGTGTCGAATGTTAGATTTGCAGCGAAGAGAGCGAACTTCGAAGGGAGATCCTAGGTCGACGAGGAAGAACCTTCTCCCAAGGTCGCTCCCGCTCCCGTTCCTCCATCAGTTCTCTGCCTGCTTCAATCCTGTACACCAGCCAATCTCCATCAGTCCTCTGCCTGCTTCAATCCTGTACACCAGCCAATCTCCATCAGTCCTCTGCCTGCTTCAATCCTGTACACCAGCCAATTTGCTTCAATCCTGTACACCAGCCAATCTGCTTCCACTGTAAATGCCACCTTTTACCCGACGTCTTTTCAAAATGCTCCCAAACATTACTTTCTCAAAGTAAACCATTCTGTACGGACACACTATTTGTAGATGAAAATACCCTTGCGTTCACTACCTATGGCTACGGATTATAACCGTAGCTATAGTTATTTAGCCACTGTGAATGCAAGCGTATTTTCGTCTGCAAATAGTGTGTCCATACAGAGTGATTTACTTTTTAAAAGCAAAGTTTGGGAGTGTGTTGAAAAGACGTTGGGTAAAAGGTGGCGTCACAGTGGTCGATTTCTCCCAAAGTAAACTCGAGCTGAAAATAGAAGTCATACAAAAGGGACGCGAATTAGCTCGTGACAGGTTGAGAGCGAGACTTGCTACTGTAGTGACATCACCTAGTTTTGTGGGTCCCACCATGATGTATGTTTTATATCCACACTGTCTATCTATTTGGAGAGATCATTTTAATGCATGAGCTAAAGAATGAATTAGATCGAAAGCTGGAGTGGACCCCACCATGAAAAAATAGTGGAAAGAGTGACACCCACCATTAAAAACCTCAATGGCCACAAAAGTTTTCAATCAAGCTGATATTTGTGTTTCCATTCTTTAATGCCTGTGTTAACTTATGAATAGAGATCTCAAATAAACATAACGGTAGACCTTAGGAAGGTTTTAATGGTGGGGTCTCACTCTCCCACTATTGTGCTAGGTCTACTCCAGCTTTTGATCTGCCTCATTCTTTGGCTGGTGCCCTAAAATGATCTCCTCAGATGGATGGACTGTTCGGATACAATACATATATTATGGTGGGACCCACAGAACTAGGTGACGTCACTTTAGTAGCGAGTCTTGCTGCGTCACCGTGTCCCATCCAAAGGCCCATCTAACCACGAACGGGCAGTTTCGTGGGCGGGCCCACCCTGATATATCTGTTCATCTAAGTTGTCCATCTCTTTTCTTATATCATTTTAATGTATGCGCACAAAAAAAAGGCAGAACCAAATCTCAGGTGGACCACACCATAGAAAACAGTGGTGATTGAATATCCACCATTAAAAACTTCTAGAATGTTTATTTTCCATATAACTCAATGATAAGGTCACAAAGACCTAGATGAAGGGACCACAAAAATATCATCTTTATCCAACAATTTTGTTGCCTAAAAGAAATTTTTAATGGTCAGTCACACACACCCTAATCCATGGCTCAAGTGGTAGACTGAGTGAAGATACCTCGTTTCAACAACGAGGTCATGGTATCAATTCCCCAATGGGGGTGGGTAACAGTGGAGTGTTAAAAAAAAGATCACTCACCATTTACGCTGATTGCATCCTTCCCCCTCCTGGAAACAACTTTGAACGACCAACAGTGGAGTGTTAAAAAAAATGGTCACTCACCACTTACGCCAATTGCGTCCTTCCCCCTCCCGGAAATAGCTTTGAGTGGCCACCGTGATGTATGTTGTCAGAAATTGATGTCTTCAATTTTCTGGGCTGCTCGACCAGTCGA
Source organism: Magnolia officinalis (assembly GCA_021015155.1). NCBI lineage: Eukaryota > Viridiplantae > Streptophyta > Magnoliopsida > Magnoliales > Magnoliaceae > Magnolia > Magnolia officinalis. The sequence continues at coordinate 9,769,521 of JAJHSJ010000013.1, forward strand.
GGGACTGGCTCGACTCGAAGTCTAGCGAGTATGTATTTTGGATGTCCGAGACGCTCGACCAGTCGAGGGACAAGATCGACCAGTCGAAGGGGTCCTTCGACCAATCGAAGACCTGGCTTGACTAGTCGAAGGTTACGCAGACTATGCGCGAACTGCGTAAATTTGAGGTGGTTTCCGGACTTTTTCAAAGTAGGTGTGTAAGTGGAGTTTCCTAAACTATAAATAGGGGTCCTTAGGGCTATTCTAAAGGATTCTAAGGCTTCCTAAAGGTTTTCTAAAATGGTTCTAGGGTTATCAAAGGGTGTAGCAAGGGTGGGATTCGAGGTTGTTCGAATCGGGTAAGTCCTCTCTATTTGTAATTTCTATTTTCATAGTGGATTTCTGTCGCTTTGTGCCGTGGTTTTTTCCCGAAAGGGTTTTCCACGTTAAATCTTTGTGTTCTCTTGTGATATCTTGATGCTCTTGGATTGCTATCCAAGATCTAGATTTGTGTGATTCCGCAACACAAATCTCCAACAAGTGGTATCAGAGCAATCGTTGGGGCATAGATCTGAATCTGTAGGATTAGTAATAATGGGAAACAACAAGTTTGATATTGAGAATATGACATTGCATCAGTTACTTTTGGCAATTTGGCAGTTGTGGTCGCATTGAGGGAGTGTTGGTCATTCACGATCGTTAGATGTTGTTGCTCGAGGGAGTGTTGGTAGAAAGTACATGCATCATATCATTAAACCATGCATTGCATTAACTAGAGTATTTAGGATTCTGTGAATGTATGCTTTTCACTAAATTTACTCTTGTGTATAATAATTTGTATAACTTATTGTTAATGGTACCACTGAGTTAGCTACTCACTCCCACTCTGGGACGATGTTTTAAAACACCAACCAGAACCTGTCATAGATGTCAGGTCGATAAAGTTGGATGCGTTGGAGGATGTGGGCATAGACGATGAGGAGGAGAGAGCATATTATCTGACTCTCGGCGGTTTCTCCTAGTTTATGTTTGGATGGTCGCGGGACATGGGCCAGGGCCCTAGTCATTTTGGGATATTTATCTGGGTGGGATTAGTTCCCAGTTTGAATTTTCTTGGCACTGTATTTTGGATATCTTACATGTTTAGTGGCTTGTATTTACATTTTATGATATTCTTATGCTTATGGTTTGCTAAACTCCTCATTGCTTATGAATAAATCCAAATACATTGGAATCTGGAGCCCATTGAGGCATACGTGACACCCGGGAATTCGGGAACCAAGTTCATACTCGGCCCATGAAATTCGGGGCATTACAAAATGTGGTCAAATGATCTTCCCAACAAACCTACGTTTGCTCCGATTGAGTTGTAATAAAGAAAACTTGCTTATTCATTAAAGCTACGCTTTATATTATATAATATATTTAATTTTAGATATATATAAAATCGGGTCGAGAAGAGCTGAGTCGAACTCAGTCGAATTCCAATCGATCTTCAAGTTGAGTCGAGTCAAACTCAACCTAGCTCGAGCTTTACTCGAAAATATTTTGAACTAAATAAAATAGGCTCAGCTCGGCCCAAAACCATCTTCGATTTGAGTTGAGTCGAGTGAGTTGACCGAGCTAGCTCTATTTGTGTCCAGCTCTAAGTGCAGGAGGCACGTCTAGAGAGAGAGAGAGAGAGAGAGAGAGAGAGAGAGAGAGAGAGAGAGAGAGAGAGAGAGAGAGAGAGAGAGAGAGAGAGAGAGAGAGAGAGTTGAAGCCTGTACGGATGGCTTGTTCTAAATTTCAAAAAATTCAAGAAAATTCTAACTAATGTTGACATGCTTCCTGATGTAAGAGAAAAAAAAAAATCATTAAAGAAGTTGAAGTCAAGGCTAGAGTTGAAATCATGGATATCCGTCTATATTGCTTTTTTTTTTTTTTTTAATCTTTTTTTTTAATAGAAAAAATGTATTTGGTCTTTGACCTTTCGTCTCACTCTTCAATTTAACTTGCATTCTATTTTATACATTTCAAGTTTATCAACAACATAGACTTACTTTCTTTTCTTTTATTATATAATCCTCTCTTCTACTTGGATTTTCTTTTTTATTTTATTTGCTTACTTGGAGTCTTAAATTTTGTGAAGTTAGGGTCTTAATTCGTATGAAATTAAGCTAAGTACTACTTATTTTTCTTCTGCCCATCCTAGGGTCTTAAACCCTATGAAGCAAGGGTTAAGTACGATCTACTTTATTTGCTTGCTCTGAATCTTAAATTTTGTGAATAAGGGCCAGATGTAGTAATATTGAAATTCTACTGAATTTTCTAAAAATAGTTAAATGTTGTAAAATAAAAACCGCATGTGGTGTGGATGAAATAGTGTTTAATCCTCTCATTTTCTATCATCGAGGCCTTTACCTAAAATCTACATTCACAATCACATCACTTAAGTTTGTAGTCAACCATAGATTTTAAACTTTACTTTATTAGTGGCGATTCTCAGTTAAATGTATTTTTTAATCAGAGTCAATACCACACTCCAAGTGCACCATCACAGTAAGAAAAAGTTGAGAAAGTGAGGGCACCGCTTGAAAGAAGGTATTCACAATATCCCACCCAAATGCAATAAGATATGCTAGGGCTAGCATTTTTATTTTTATTTTTTTTGTTAGGACTAGTAGTTAGATTTTCGATTCTTACAGTAACTGAAACCATCCATATGACAGGTTCCATGTGGGATTGGATGAAAAAAAAAAAACAAACAACCTCGCAGAATGAATATTTCAACCCTTCCACTGTACAGAGGCTATGGTGATAGTCCATAATAAAAAAGAAAAGGTCGTATTATCAGAAGTTCGAGATAATCCAATTGAGAGCATTTATATCATCTATCAATCACAAAGTAAGCACTACACCAAAATCGTCATTTATGAACGGTTTTAAACCATTCCTAAATACTTCAGGAACAGTTTAAAACCGTTCCTAAATGAGGCGTCGCAAAAAATCAAGAACGGTTCAGAACCGTTTTGGGTACCTTTTCAAATTTTAGAGACAAAATTTTAGGAATGGTTTTAAACCGTTCTAGTGCCAACGGTCATATTTGTGAATGGTATTTTTTCTTATTTCGGAACGATTTTAAACCAAAAAACCTGCCGTAAAAAATAAAATAAAATAAAAAAGAAACAAATATATTTAAGCCATATTCATTTAAGAATTAAAAGATAGTAAAAACAACCATGATGTAATTTGAAACATTATTTTTCTGACTTGCAAACCTGACAGTTAAAACTAAAATTTGCAATAGAAGACTTGAAAATGAAAAGACATAATTCAATGAAAGTCCGTCAAGCAAATGAAGAGCTCCACAATGTGATGGCCTTTTATGTACCTAACTAACAAGCAACAAGTAAAAAAAATAAGAACAAAAACATGTGAATAGATTGAAAGAACAACCAACTATCAAAACAGTGTGAAAAAAAATTGTGACAATTGAACATACATATGGGGGGCTGTTGTTAGTTGACTCACCTGGTTTTTGGATATGCTTGATGCACTCTTGACCCGAGGGGAGCTTATTCTAGACCAAGCAGGGCTACAAATGGTAAGGGAGACATAATCAGCTCAATCTAGAGAGATTCTAAGGTTAAGATAGTTTGTTATGTTTATTGCGAAAACCAAACCCAATTGTTGAGCCTATAATACAAAAAACAAACAAAATAAAGCAATGTCTAGCCGAATCATGTGAAGAGGCAATCCAAGGCAAACATGCCAACATGGCATGCTCAAAAAAAGATTTGAGCAACTCATTTGGTTGGGACCACTGTAAAAATGTCCTATCCTAAAAATAAATATGGTCTATCCATTCGATTGGCAACATGCATGCATTAAAAGTATAACCCATTTGATGAACTACCTTATTTTTAGCCCAAGTCATGTTCGTGGTGTCTCCCACCTGATGAATGGCTCTAAATCTCACTCGCATGTGCCAAATTGGTTATGTGCCATACATCCACCTCTTGAAAAGATGGCTTGAAAACTAGTAGAAAAAGGAGCATGCATTTTATTGTTCTTTTGCATACTTTGAATTATTTTCTAAATGCAATGCACATGCATTTTACTAATAGTATTTAGTTATGAATATTAATTAGACGAAGGTGTAATACTTTCCTTATGAAGCTTAAGTTTTCCACCATCTTTTGTTGCAGAACATTTGCATGAAAGAGTCACTCCATGTTTGTCAAGCACCTACATTAAATAACAAAATAAAAAATAAAAATAAAAACTTTTGAGCATTACAACTTCCTCTATTCAATGGAAACTGGTAACAAAGTAACCACAGAGGCTAAAATAATACCTTCACATGGCAATGCTCTTTCGTTGATGCATTACCAAATTCAATCCTTAGGACAACCAGATCTTCAACAGCTAGCATGTATCATCAGGAATATTTGTATAAAATGTCTTCCTCACTTTATCCATATCTTATGACCTAATACTTTCTCCAGAATGATGAGGCCGGGGCTTTGATGACATCCTTACTTGCAATCAAAGCCTCTATTATCTTTTAAATTCAAGAACAAAATAGTTGGGTGCTTCCTGCATTCAGAAAAGACATGCAAGAAAGTTGTGTTTAATTAGAATCATTCAATTAATAGTGTAGAAAACTTCTACTAGAATTTCCTATTAGAATTTCTTTTTATAGGTAATCTAGGTTCGAGCCATATGCCTCAATGTTGAAATGACCATGACCTGCCGTCGCTTTACAGATCGTAACTTAACACACTACCCATAGAAATGACAGCAATTGCAGCTGAACATAAGCATGTAGTAGACGTTAGAAAATCCTTACTACTAGGAATTGCTTTGGGCACCTAATTGGAGCCCTACTAATGAAACTTTCAGATTATTCACTACACAATTGTGGGAGCTTCAAGCTGCACAGCATGCAAGCCCTATTGTGTGGACACCCTGGTCCAGAGATCAGGCCAATCTGCTCATCACATGAGCCATTCATGTGCCAGATAAATGGAAACAAAAGGATATGAATGATGGCCCACACTCAATATATATATGTGGCCCACCAGCTGATTAGATAAGCTTGGGATTTGGACCATCAGCTGATCAGACATGTTTGAGGCCAGGGCACCTACAATGGCAGTATATTTAAGATTTCCAAGAACAAAACGAACTAAAACTCCAAATTTCATAAAGAACTTATAGTGCAGATGTTTTCTACTTGCGAGATGAAATACCAGAGAAGTAGAGATGACAGTCAATGTTATTTTAGCTGCCACTGACAATTCACCAGAAGCAAGAGGAAGATAAAGATTGCTAATCTGAAGAAGAAGAATATCAACCATCAATTAGGACCATAACATGCCATTAACAAAAGATGAAATGTATCAGCTGGAGGTGAACATGGATTCTATATTAGAATGAAAAATAGAGAGAAGTTGTACAAATGGAAAGCAACTGATTATGAAACACCAGTAGCCAAAGTGAATCTTATCACTGTCCAATCGAATCTAATTGATGAGAGCCAAGCCCCATTCCATCACAACATATCTTGAAAAGTCAGACCAAATATATCAGCTTCCCATTGTCCTCCTGCTAAGGTTGTGATTATGTGCGTGAAAAGATCCACATGCATCAAACTTCCACTACAGGTGTTTCTCAATGGATGATTCCCTGTATAAAAGGTGAAAAAAGGAACCATCACAAACTTAACATCAACCATCTCATTTGATTCTATTGCATTTTGAAATCGCACTGATGGCCCTGAACAAGGCAAAGAGAAAAACATGTATATTTTTGTCAATCACATATGCTGCAGCTAAGGAAACCAAAATCTTGATGGCCCTGAATAAGGCAAAGAAAATGGGTACGATTATGAAAAGCATAATCATGCTTCAGTTTCTAATAAGAAAATATTCTAAAGCTCATCCATTTTTAAATGCAAAATGCATGATTAACATATCTAAAACTTGTCCATTTGTAATAATTCCCCACAAAATAAAATCTTAGAGGATCAAAGAAGAATAAGCATTGGCAATAGTAGTTGGAACAACACTATTGTTATGCTCCTACACTAGCAGAAACATAATGAAAAAACAGGATCAGAGAAACAAGTACGAGATGGATGTAGTGATAGTTATTTGGATAGCAAAATTAGAAATTAGGGATTTCGAATCCCAAATCCAGCAATTAGAGTTTTCTGATTTGAATCCCCACATCAGAAATTAGGGATTTCGAATCCCAAGGCCCATATTGGGGATTCCAGTCATATATCCCATAATCCAGTTGAAATTAGGGATTTTTTTTTTTTTGGATTCGAATCAGTCAATTAGGGATTTTGAATTCGAACCCCAAATCCAGTTGCCAGATTGGGGATTCCATTATCATACCTGGAGTGAACTTCGTTCGATCTCGTGACGGATGTGGAACTCCTCGCCATCATCCATGGCTGTCACCTATGGAAATCCTCCACTCAAGCTCCGGCAGCCATGTCCGAGGCGAGAGAGAGAGAGAGAGAGAGAGAGAGAGAGAGAGAGAGAGAGAGAGAGAGAGAGAGAGAGAGAGAGGAGAGGGGGCGAGCGGCAAGTGAGAGAATAGGGCGAGATTGGGCGCGACTCTGTTTTGAGCGCGCGCCCAATTTTGGCCGGTCCATGGACGGTGCTCTGTGGGCCCTACCATGATGTATGTGTTTCATCCATTCCGTTCATCCATTTTTAAAGATCATTTTAAAGCTTTATGCCAGAAATTAGAGGGATATAAATATCAGGTGGTCCACACCACATGAGAACAATAGTGATTGGATATCCACCATTAAAATCCTCCTAAGGCCCATTGTACTGTTTATTTGACATCTAATCTGTTGATTTGGTCATACAGGACCAGATGAAGGGAAAAAACAAAAATCAGCTTGATCCAAAACTTTTATGGCTACGAAAATGTTTTTAATGGTTGATGCTCATTCAACACTGTTTCCTGTAATGTGGCCACTTGAGATTTGGATATATCTCATTTTTTGTCTCATATTGTAAAATTATCTGTAAAAATATATGGCAGCATGGATGAAGCACATACATCATGGTGGGGGCCACAGAGCACCGACCACCGGCCATTGGCTGGTGTTAAGGGAGTAGCCAATCCGTTCCCAAGCGTACTGAGTAAATCCTGTGGGACCCACCATGATTTATTCATTTTATCCACTCCATACATCCATTTTAACATATAATTTTATTACATAAGCTAAAAAATGAAGCCTATAAAAATCTGAAGTGGACCACATCATAGGAAATAGTATAAACTGAACGTCTACCATTGAAAAAATTTGGGAGGTCACTGAAGTTTTGGATCAAGTTAATATTTTAGTTTTCCCTCATCCATGTATTTGTGATCTATTGAACAGGTTGGGTGACAAATAAAAATCACTGTAGGCCATAGGAAGATTTCAACGGTGGAAATCATTATTCCCACTGTTTCCTGTGGTATGGTCCACTTGAGCTTTGGATATGCTTTAATTTTGGGCTCAACCGCTAAAATGATCTGGAAAATAGATTGACAGTGTGGATAAACCAAATACATTCACTGTGTCATTGCTAACTGGATACGGTAGGGTAGGATGCAATGTGCGTTGAAACCCTTTCGGGGGTCACAAAAGTTTCGGATCAATATGAAATTTGTTTTTCCTATTCATCCAAGTATTTGGAACACACCACATGAAATGGTGTTGATTGAATATCCAACATTAAAAACTTCTTGTGATTGAGCCAAAGTATGAGGCAGATTCAAAGTTCAAGTGGACCCCATCATAAAAAATAGTGGGAATTGAATGCCTAACATTAAAACCTTACTTTGGGCTGTAGAAGTTTTCAACCAAGCTAATATATATGTTTTCCCTTATTCCATGTCTATATTAACTTATAAACAGGTTGGATCTCAAATAAACATCGCGGCGGGCCCTAAAAAGGTTTCAATAGTGGGTGTCACTATCCCACTCTTTTCTATGGTGGGTCCACTTGAACTTTAGATCTGCCCCGTCAGTCAGATGCATCATTCCAAGATGGGCCACGAGCTTAAAAATAAAGTCAATCCATAACTTGGGTGGGCCACACCACATACTATAGTTGAGAGGGTTACCCTCCCATTAAAACATTCATAATCATTTATTGGGCCCACCTAGATGTGGTTCATAGATCCAGCCCATTCATTATGTGTGTCCCACTTAGATGAGGAGTCAGACCAAGTTTCATACACATCTAAAACTCATGTGGGCCCCACCAAATGCTTTTATATATTTTAGGGATGTCTTCACATAGTTTTAGATGCTATGGCCCACTTGAGTTTTGTATACAACTGATTTTTGGACTTAGAGGGGACACATCAAATGCATGGTGTTGATGTTCTACACACATCATGGTGGGGTGCACACAGATTAAGCTCATGGGAAGTTCCCATAAGGTGACCTGAAGTATGTGTTCGTGTATGCCCCATAGATCTACCCGTTGTTGATTGGAGATTGGAAACAGCTATTAGAAAGAAACGATTGCTTAATTATAGTATTGATTTCGGAATCTGTATATTTTGTGGTAACTGCGTCGAGTATTGTCCAACAAACTGTTTATCAATGATTGAAGAAGAGTGAATGAAAAACATAGCTAATTTTGAACCACTGACAAAAAAAAAAGAGGATAAATGGTTAGGGGGTAAAATGGGCCTTTTTTTTTATATTGGGGATAGAGGGACTTGAATCCTCACGATTTCTAAAGTCGACGGATTTTGTCTCCACCCCGTAGGAACTACGAGATCACCGTAAGGACGCCTTCGGCATCCAGGGGTCACAGACCGACCATAGGACCTGTTCAATAAGTGGAATGCATTAGCTGTCCAAATTTTGTGTGTGGTCCATATTTGGATATACATACATTTTCACAAATAAACTGTCCAAGGCTAATTATTGTGGATGCCTCCTCACAATAATCGTGACGGAGAAAGCACCAATTCAAATCGAATGGATTAAAAATGATGTTACTACGCGGATCAGGATTACAAATCCTCCCATTTTCATCCATTAAATAGTATTTAAGTACTTCGAAAGTCTGTTTTAAATTGTCAAGTAGCAAATATTTATTTAACAAAATCTGATTATGAGTTATTAAATAGTATGATAAATAAAAATTCGCAATTTTAGATACAGTCCCTAAGGGACCCAACAAATTCCTAATGGGAATCATGGGATCCTTTTTAATTGATTTTTTTGTCACATTGTGAGATTTCGAACCATTGAATGGACCAATTCGAGAACAATCGGATGATGACAAAATTAGAAAAGATTGGCTTTCCTTATTTCTATTCAGAAACGTACGAATAGTTCTTTGATGTTGGGTAAGTGATTGAATCCTTGTCTTGGAATAAAAAGTATTGATATTGGTGTGATCTGATTCATTATCGGGGATCAATCCTGAACCTGCCGTATCATTCCTTTTTCCGATATATGAAATAGGGGACTTCACCAAATCAATTCTGATAAAATCTCGAATCATATCATTTGCCCCTACTTCAACAAAGCAAGCATGAACCTCTTCTATAAAACCATTTCGGTCTTGGTCCCAATTCAATACTAAACAAGTCCGAACTAATTGAATACTTGTGTGATAAATTCCTGGAATTGGTTTGCCATTTCCATAAAGGATATAATTGACAACTCGTAGTTGTACATTATCCCTTTCCTGCAACAGATCCTGGGGGAAAAGCGTTCCTAAATTTATCCCATTAGCTATTTCATATGTGACTACGGGTTGAACCGAAACAAAATACTTTTTCTCGGTAGGTGTGATCCGTTGGACATAGATCCAATTTTTCCATTTTTTTGATTCCTTAGAATTTAGTTTTCCCGTTCTTGGTGGTATCAAGATGCCGCTGTGCCGGGATATCTTATCTGTCTCAATTTAGACAAAAATAGAATTGTGATGCTGGGATCTTGGATAGAAATATGTGATATTTTAGTAGGTAAATTAACGCCTCAGACAGCGAAAGAATCATCGTATGCTTCGGAAGATAGATTATTACAGGCCATACTTGGCATTCAGGTATCCACTACCAAGGATCTGATTCGAGATTTTATCAGAATTGATTTGGTGAAGTCCCCTATTTCGTATATCAGAAAAGGGAATGATACGGCAGGTTCAAGATTGATCCCCGATAATGAATCAGACCGCACCAATATCAATACTTTTTATTCCAAGACGAGGATTCAATCACTTACCCAACATCAAGGAACTATTCGTACGTTTCTAAATAGAAATAAGGAATGTCAATCTTTTCTAATTTTGTCATCATCCGATTGTTCTCGAATTCTAGATAATTTTTTGTCAAGAGAGATATTCCATAATCCCACTTAGGTAACTCCTTCATGGGTGTTACTCTAACCGTGTAGGCTGGCCCACCTTGATATATTTTATGTATATCGACACTGCCCATATATTTTTCCATCATATTTTAGGATGTGATTTCAAATCATAAGAACTAAATAATCTCAGGTGGGCCATACCAATCAAAACAATGATGAATAACTATTAAAAACCTTTTGAAGGCCACAAAAGTTTTGGATCAATTTGATCTTTGTAGTTTACCTTCATCTAGATCTTCTTTACATTATCAACAAGTTGGATTGCAAATAAACATTACTAAAACCTTAGGATGGAACTCTTTATAATTTTTAATGGTGAGGTACTATATTATCATTCTTTCCATTGGTGTGGTCCACTTAAGATTTAAATCTACACAATTTTTTATATCCGGCCCAAAAATGGGTTGGAGAAACATAGGGGCGGCAAGGATACACAACACATCATCAAAATCTCACTTTTGTTATCTAACTTTCAATTTTTCTTGTCAAAATATAAAATTTAGTTTTCTTTTTTAAAAATATATTTTTTACAATTTGTCAATTTTTTCACAATTTAGTTTAAGTTTTTAAATTTTCTTTTTCAAAATATCATTTTTTTAATCTCACTTTTGTTATATAACTTTTCAATTTTTCTTGTCAAAATACAAAATCTAGGTTTCTTTTTTAAAAAATATTTCTTTTTTACAATTTGTCAATTTTTTCACAATTCTGTTTAATTTTTTACATTTTCTTTTTCAAAATATCTTTTTTTTTTTATCGAAATATCTTTTTTTTTTTTTTTCAAAATTATCAATAGTTTATTTATTTATTTTTTTTCAAAATTTAAATTTTTCTTAAACATTGTTAATTATTTTTCTAAGCTTCTCAACTTTTTTTTTCGAAATTCATAATTTTTTTGAGCTTGTTAATTTTTTTACCGTCATTGACAGCATTAGGGACGGTTTAGGACCATCTCTAATAGAGACGGTCTGTGACAGTCTCTAATAGAGACGGTCTTTGACAATCTTTAATAGAGACGGTCTTTAACAGTCTCTAATAGCGACGGTCTTTGACAGGGCTATAAGACGGCTAAGGACCGTCTCTAATAGAGAAGGTCTTTGACAGTCATATTATAAGTAAAAGACAGCCAATGATCGTCTCAGATGACCGCATATAAGGCGGTTATAGACCGTCTCTAATGCGGACGGTCTTCGACCGTCTCAAATGACCATATATAAGACGGTCGACGACCGGCTTAAATGATTTATGGGCGTTCAACATTTTAAGACAATATTAGGGACGGTTAAGAGCCGTCTAAAATTTTAGAGATGGTTCTCTGAAGTGTCTTTAAACCAAGGAATTTTAGAGACGGTCCACAACCGTCTCAAAATCCGTCAATTTTTTTTTTCCATTTTTCACGTAGTGTGGGCCCGCTAGAAGCTATCCCCTCCATCCACATCCCTCCCAATATTAGAAGCCTCTCAGTCGTAGATTTCCTTGATGAGAAGGGCTCGAAATCCTTGGCCCCCTCAGTGCTTCCTGATTGGATTAAGGCCCACATCCAGCCGGACAGTTTGTCTCCAAAACCGAAGACCAATGCTTTTAGCCCCAAGCCCCTTCAGGTAATTTTTCAGCCAAATCCGCCTGGGCCGTCACTAGGGGCAGAGGTCTGAAGAAGGCATGGACCGGTGATGTAGAGCGGGTCGCGAACAGTTACATGGCCAAGATGGATCAAAAAAGGCCCGGTCGACAACAGAAGTGATCTGGACCATCAGACCTTCAATCAGGCGTATCTCGCAATCCGGGATGAGTTAGCCGACGAAAAATATATGATTTTGGGGTAGAACGAGCTACTTTAGCCAACTAACCTGGCTGCGCCTGGTCGCGACTCCCGGAATTGCGAAAAACCCCTGGATTGACGGTCGTTTCCCTGTTTTAATTTCAATTTTACTATAAATAGTAAGTTTTAGTTTGATTGTAACTCTTCATCCGTTGGGCTTTAGGAGTTGCGCCCAACGTGAAAAGAGCTTAGAATAATTAGGAGAATGGTTTGGTGAAGCCAAATAGGACACTTACTATTTTTGGCCGAAAACCTTGCACACTAGTAGACATCACGACCGTCTATAAATAGTAAGTTTACTATTTATAGTAAGTCGCGAATTCTAGGAGTTGTAGTTGTAGTTTGTTTCTGATTTCTTTCCCATTGCTTGGTACCCCTATTTAAAGGGTTGTGAACTCATTTTTAGGGATTAATTAATCAGTTTCGAATTTATTAGAAATTATTTCTATTTTCTGCTTTCTTTCCTCGTGGATTCGAGAAGTCTTTGTGAGGAGTCTAGAGAAGCTCCATGGATTCGGAGTATTTATCCTCATCATGTTCATCCCTGCGTCAACCAGGTGGGTGTGGCACCCCAATATCCCCCTAAAAATCTCCATGTTTCTGTGGAGGCTGATGCAGGGAATCATGTCAGTCGATGATAACATTCAAAACAGAGGGGTGTCTCTAGCTTCTAAGTGCCACTACTGCGTCAGCGACCCCGGCCACAGGCTGCAAATGGAGTCTCAAACTCATCTTTTCCTGGGCGAATATCTTGCTGGAACGGTCTGGGCTCATCTCGCAGGTATGTTTGGATGTCCCATGTTCCACCAGTCCTCGATCCAGGATAGGGTAAATTGGTGGTGGTAAAGGCCTTGTCCTAGCTATATACGCTCGTCCCCGTCCCGTTTAGCCCCAGTGTTCTTTCTTTGGGAGATTTGGAAGGCCCGAAATGAGGTCGGATTTGAGGGGAGCACCATATCATATCAAGTTGTTATTAGCAAGGCCAAATGGTGGCTACTCTTTTTATTCCCCAGACCCCATCACTGTGAGATCCCGTTGCCGGCTGCTCATTCTGGTCTCTCCTACCTCCTTCATGCTCGCCCTCCTCGTCCTACCCCAAGGTTCATCCCTGTCTGGTGGATCAAACCAAATCGGGGCTGGTATAAATCGAACATAGATGGGTCTGCTTTGTCCAACCCAGGGTCAGCTGGTGGGGGAGGAATATGCAGAGATAGCCAAGGAAATATGTTATTCGCTTTCTGCAGTGGGTATGGGACTGCTTCTAATAACAAAGCGGAGCTTAGGGTCGTTCATGATGGGATGGCTCGCTCTGTGGATCTTGGCTTAAACAGAGTCATTATTGAATTCGACTCTAAATGGGTGGTGGACTACTTTGTCTCTAAGTCCACCGTTTCGTGGCAATGGAAATATTGGTTGTCTAGGATTATCAGGCTGAATCTCCGAGGTTATTTTCAGTTCTCCCACATCTCTAGAGAAGCCAACGGTCCAGCCGACGGATTGGCTAAGCAGGGGAGTCTGTCCCAAACCAAGCAACTCTTCAGAAATGCTTCTGATCTCCCCAAGCAAGTCAGGGGATGCTTCCTCCTGGATAAAACAGGATTGCCTTCTCTTAGGAAGATTAAAGGTCCTTTGTGATTAAATATGAGAGGCACGCCAGATTTTTTGGTTTTGGGTGCTACCCGAATGATCTTTTCTTTTTGGCGAGGCCCAGCCTATTTGTGAGGCCCTCCCTTTCTGTGTATAGGAGTCTTCTGCTCAATGGAAAGTAAGTTTTTGTAATTAAAAAAAAAAAAAGAGTTTTGGTGGGGCTTTCCCCTGCAGGTTCTGTCGCAGATTTCCCTAGGCTGGCGGAGGTGGCGACAGGATCAGGGATCGCTAGGCGGTCTTCTTGTCGTGCTAATTTGCTCTGTGTGGACCCTTGTCTTGTTGTTGTTTGCTCGGTTGGCTCAAGGTCTGTGGTACTCTTTCAAATGGCCGAGTGCAGAGTTATCTTCAGCATCCTGTAGCTTGGCAACTCTTTATAATTTCTTCAGAGATTGTGGTTGATGGTGCTTCCTCTGCTTTTTTCCTGTTCTGCTGCTACGTTACAGCTGGCTCAGCATGGGAGCTGTTATGATTGGGGTTGACCACTGAGTATGAGCAGGGGCCTCTGCTCTAGCTGGTGGGATTTTTCTGATTTACATCTCAGTTGGAGGTGCTTGCTGGGAGATGCAGTTGTCTTTCCCATGTGCCTTTCGACTAGTAGTTGTGCTGCTGTCTCAGCTGTAGCAATGGCCCACATCTTGCCAGATTATCTTAGTATTTGGTCCGATTGATTTCTCTGCTTGGTAGGGTTAGCAGCTTTGATCTCGGAAGGATGTCTACAGTCTTTAATTTTTTCTATCCTTTTTTGAGTTTGCTCTTTAGTCTATATGATAGGTGAGGCCCAATGTTTTTATGGAGCCCACCTGAAAATCAGGTCTGTACATCCTCGTTTCATTATCAATGGAAACTTCGTGATATCATATATACTATATATATATATATATATATATATGGTAGTGTGTAGATGGAATCCCTTGTACATGCGTTGAGAAAACCTCATAAAAATTGAAACAAAATAAAAAATGGATCATTAAATCTAAGCAGAGGTTTTGCTAGAACATATTTGTATACACTCATTCAAAATGAGAAAAAACTACTTTTCAAACTACAATTTGGTTTTAATAAAACTATCTCTTACACTTAGAAATCATTGAAAATTCAAATGGGTCGAATAAGGAGCATCTTTGGTATGTCCTAGGTGCAATTGATGGGCCAGATTGACAAATTTAGGGACGTGACTAATCCGATCCTAGAAAACTTGACTAGACCCTTGGAAACCTTGACCATGCATCTCTCCGATAAAACTGCTTTCGGTCAGCTCGATAGACATTAGAAAACTCAAATGGATTAAGTGAAAAGAGTCCTCGAAACATCACGAAAACACTCACTGGATCGAATCGACCAACACTAAATCTAATGAAGATTAGTTCACGATCACTCATCCAGATTTAAGAACCTTAAGAAATTCTTTGTATGTAACAACTGGTGTATAAAAAAGGGCAAAATAAACTCTCCCCATCCAAGGACCACTCTCCTTGTTGTTTAATCTTCCACAGATAACACAAAGTTTAGGGGCAAAGATTGCGTTTCTAGGGTATGTTGAGATTGAGATTCATACAATTGTTCTTGTGTGCAAAGTAGCAGTAATGTTACATAATGCAAACTTCAAGTTACATAATGATTGGACATACGATCTCTGGTCAATGTGATATATAATTCATTAGAAATGTGGTCAAATGATCTTCCCAACAAACCTACATTTGCTCCGACTGAGTTGTAATGAAGAAGACCTGGCTCATTCACTAAAGCTACGCTTTATATTATATAATATATTTAATTTTAGATATATATATAAAATCGGTCCGAGAAGAGCCGAGTCGAACTCAGTCGAGTTCCAATCGATCTTCAAGTTGAGTCGAGTCA
Source organism: Magnolia officinalis (assembly GCA_021015155.1). Lineage (NCBI taxonomy): Eukaryota > Viridiplantae > Streptophyta > Magnoliopsida > Magnoliales > Magnoliaceae > Magnolia > Magnolia officinalis. The sequence continues at coordinate 9,785,222 of JAJHSJ010000013.1, forward strand.
AACTCGGCCCAGCTTGAGCTCGACTAAAAAATATTTCGAAGTAAATAAAATAGGCTCGGCTCGGCCCAAACCCATATCTTCGATTTGAGTCGAGTCGAGTGAGTTGACTGAGCTAGCTCGGTTTGTGTCCAGCTCTAAGTGCAGGAGGCACATATATATATATATATATATAGAGAGAGAGAGAGAGAGAGAGAGAGAGAGAGAGAGAGAGAGAGCTTGTACGACTGGCTTGTTCTAAATTTAAAAAAATTCAACAAAATTCTAACTAATGCTGACATGCTTCCTGATATAAGAGACCAAAAAAATTCATTGAAGAAGTCATTGAAGTCAAGACAAAAAAATTCATTGAAGACCAAAAAATTCTAACTAATGCTGACATCCGTCTATCTCTCTATCTCTCTCTGGCTCTTTTTTTTTTTTTTTTTTAAATAGAAAAAATGTATTTGGTCTTTGACATTTCTTCTCACTCTTCAATTTAACTTGCATTCTATTTAATACATTTCAAGCATATCAACAACACAGACTCTCTTTCTTTTCTTTTATTATATAATCCTCTCTCGTACCAAGATTTTTTTTTTATATTTTATTTGCTTTCTTGGAGTCTTAAATTTTGTGAAGTTAGGGTCTTAATACCTAGTTAAGCTAGGTGCTACGTATTTTTCTTCTGCCTATCCCAGGGTCTTAAACCCTATGAAGTAAGGGTTAGGTACTATCTACTTTATTTGCTTGCTCTGAATCTTAAATTTTGTGAATAAGAGCTAGATGTAGTAATATTGAAATTCTACTGAATTTTCTAAAAATCGTTAAATCTTGTAAAATAAAAACTGCATGTGGTGTGAATGAAATAGTGTTTAATCGTTTCATTTTCTATCATCGAGGCTTTTACTTACAATCTACATTCACAATCACAGTAGTCACTTGAGTTTGTAGTCAGCCATAGATTTTAAACTTTATTTTATTAGTGGCGATTCTCAGTTAAACATATTTTTTAATCAGTCAATACCACACTCCAAGTGCCCCATCACAGTAAGAAAAAGTTGAGATAGTGTAGGCACCGCTTGAAAGAAGGTGTTCACAATATCCCACCCAAATGCAATAAGATATGTTAGGACTAGCAGTTAGATTTTGGATTCTTACAGTATCTGAAACCATTCATATGACAGGTTCCCTGTGGGTTTGGATGAAAAAAAGAAACCTCGTAGATTGAATATTTCAACCCTTCCACCGTACAGAGGCTATGGTGATAGTCCATATTAAAAAAAAAAAGGCCATATTATCATAAGTCTGAAATAATCCAATTGAGAGCATTTATATCGTCTATCAATCATATTAAGTAAGAAAATTAGTATAAACGGTTTAGATCATTGGAAGATGGCCCAGATTCAAAGCCTAAGGCCCCACTATCTTATCGCGATACATCATGATGTGTTATAACAAACCTAATCTAAACAATGCATTGCCAAGATTTTTGTATTACATGGAATTTATTCAATCTTTCTTGGGTAATTAAGCAATTTTATTAAGTAAAACAACAAGTTACATTGATAACATTTGGAATTCCCATATATAAAAGTGTTTAACATCTAAACAGGAGATTTTGTAATTTTTACAAAATAAATCTTGCCAAATGTCATCCACCTCTTCTAAGAAGGCAATACACATTGCATATTACATGATTTCTTAAACAATAACAATAACAAGAAGGCAATACACATTGCTTATTACATGATTGAATTGTTGGCTGTATTAGCAAGAACTTTACTTGGCTTTACAAAGCCTTAGATTTAAACTCACTGGACACGAGAAGAGAAGAGGAACTTTGCTATATTTTTTTATTGCTTACAAGCACTGAGTTGGTTTCAAACGACTACAAGAGCTCCCTTATATAGACTTTTCCCACCAATGTGAAAAGACACAAATGCCCATTTAAAATACACTACAGGGTATAGTATTTACTACAGTAACAAAAACCAAAATAAAATATTAAATAGCTTGCATCTGGAACCGAACAGTCGCATGGAGGAAAACGCCTGTTGCTGGAAGCTTCCTCCTCCGTTTAATGTCCTTGAGAATCCAACGGGTTTGGTTTGGACTTCCAACAACATGAATGGCGTTTGTTACAGTAAGCCGCCGGTGAATGGCACTCCTGATGAAGGTATCCAATTATCCCCCAACAAGAAGTTCAAAACGGTGAAGTTGCTGGCATCTGAGGCATTGATCACATGATACCCAGGCCAAGGTACTCTACTGCCAGTCTCCGATCCAAGCCCGCTGTTGTTGTACTCTGCGTAGTATAGAGTACTTAGTGCGAAGTCGCCGGCCCACGGTAGCCAACCAGTAGGATCTATTAAGCCGTCGAGGAATGTTTGTATGTATACCGTCCTCGAATACTCCTTCCATGGTCTCCCAAGATATGTTTTAGTAGAACCACCGCTCGATGCTAGTTCGGCAGCTGCAGTAACCTGACAGTTATGGATTGAAATACCTGTATTTTGGTTTGGGTCAGTTCGACCTTGGGCTGTGACCACATTGGTCTGGCCCTGCATCGGTAGCCTCGGGTAGATGTTGCAATTTTGAAAGAGGACTGCGGCGTTTCCAAAGATAAAATCAACCGTCCCGTAGATATCGCAATTTCTGTAGAATTGCCTGAGGGAATGAGTATATAAGGTGTCTTGGTAAGCCTCAAAGCTGCAACTGTAGAACACCGAAAGGTCCGCCCCACTTCGGAGGGCTACTGCCTGGTGCTTCACAGCGCCGGCAGTGTTGCGGATTGTTATGTTTATGGCGACGAAACCTTGTCCAACCACAGCTGGAAAATGAAAAAAAATGCAGAAGTTAGGTTGAAAACGTTCATGCATTTAGGTACAATGTCACTAGTGTAAAAGACCCATTGGAATTCTGCAGTTATACGTTGTTACGTATAAGGGTGGCAATGGGTCGGGTAATCTCCCATGATCCTTGGGCTGGGCATGGGCCTTACCTAATCAATTTTTGGGTTGGGCTTTGTGCTCAAGTCATTTTAGCCCGACCCGTCATGTGAACATGTTTTATTTTACAAATATGCCATTCTAAACCTCAGGCAATCCATCTATCTGAACACAGACAATTGGTTTCATTCCTCTAAAATATCTATTTTTTGTGCATGTGTGGCCCACATGATCGACGGATAGATTACAAACAATCAAGTGGCAAATACAAACTTTATCAATCATGGGCCCAATCAATTTTTTGGGCATGGACTTGGACCTTCTGTGCTAGGTCGATACCGGGCTTGGTCTGGGCTAGGGCATTGGGTCGTAAATGTCAGGCCAGACCCATTGTCACATGTTATTAAGCTATGTAATAAGATCTTTACTAAGTCTACATGCAGATAAACAAGCCAATCTAGCACTTGTGGAAGACATCTGGTTCATCCATCAGGTGGACCCAGTGTGGATGACCTGGCTCATCAAAGAGAGTCAGCTCATTCTACACATGTACAAAATCTATTACCAAACAATGGACGGTTTAAAGAATGGCAAACATTTATTCTGTGGCCCAGATGATCATTTGACGACTGTCCTATTTTTGGGCCACAAATTTACACACGGGGCCACCTGATGCACGGCTCTGATGATCACTTTCGGAGTGGTGAATGTGTGCAGTTGGAAATGGATAAAAGAAGCTTACCTAAGGTAGCCGAATTGAAAGTAGTCCATCCATCAACAACGCTCCTATTTCCTGTAATCACAGTCTGGTTTATTCCATCTCCTATCATCATCAAGTTCTTCTTCTTCTTGTCTATGGACACATACTCTTCATACACTCCTCCTTGAATATATATTAAAAAGTACCCGCCGCTGATGTCGGTTTTGTTCGGAGCAGCGGCCACCGCATCATTGATGGTAGTGAAGTTCCCACTTCCATCTTTACTAACAGTCACAATATCTCTAACCAAGACAGTATCCGTCCCCGTCTGAAGAAGCTTCCGTCCGCTCCTCGACTCAAAGAGCTGGCGGTTTGTCTCCGACATTCTCAAAGGCAACCGCCCATCTCGTGGAATTTCAACCTCAGAGAACATGAGCTTCCTCCCCGACTGCTGCCTCCCTCTCTTCTTAGTACGTCCCCATGCACGTGTGAATAACGCAAGAGAAACGCTAAAAAGCCGAGTGCTGTTAGAGAGCGGAGTAGCGAGATTATTTCTGATACTCCAAGCTGACGAAGTCGCTTGAAGGCCATCAAAGCATGTCTGCTGATTAGTAAGAATCGCACTTAGTAATGCCTCGACGTAGCCCGTCTGTTTATCAAGAAGACTATTACCAGAATCAAGTGCTGCTGCAACATTCACCAAGAAATCTGCATTGAGTTCAGATAGTAGCTGGCAATCTTCGAGTGCTTGAATGGCTGTATTTGTTAAAGATGACCGGCGTTTGAGATATCCATCAACCAAGGCAGAAAACTGCCTCGCTGTTGAAAGTGAGCGACGGACGCAGAAGCGGCCATAGTCGAAGAGGTTGGAGGATCCATTGGATGGGAGGATGGATTTGCAGAAGTTAGGGTCGTGTGTTGCATTGCATGCAGTGTTTGGGACGACTGGTACTGATGGAGCTATGTCAGCTAGAGATTGAGAGAAAGAGAGGAAGAAGAGGAGAGACAAGATGGAGAGAGATGAAATGGTAATGGAAGCCATGGTTTTAGATTGAAGAATTGAAGCTTGGTTTGGGTTTGTTTTTATAAGGTGGTGAGGGGTTCTCCTTTTCGTGCTATTCACTATATGACTATTAAAGAATTATTAAATTCCTTGAAAAAATCATACTGATCAGACGACTAAAACTGTCTGATCTTTGGAATGAAAAAAATGGACGGATGAAACATTGGGATAGGTCCTATAATATATGTTTAGGACCATCCATTTTATTTTATTTTCTCAAATTAGTGATTTAACAGTTGGATGGATCTAATGGACGGTCCAGATGGATGATTTGAGATCCAAAGTATCCACATGGACATAGGCTTCTAGATAATCTGTCATCTATAAGTAAACTATATATTCCGTTTTTATTGAAAGTGAACTTGTATGACTTTTGAAAGCACGTAGATCTAACTCCGTGTTGCCAATTGCGACTGGGAGAGAGCCAAGCTGGCGTTTTATTCTCTAATAAACACGGAATGCAGAACCCACCGTTTGGATGTATGCTAGACCTGGCATCCGTTCATCAGTTAGCGAATGGGGCCTAGTTCACAGATAATTAAGCCCATGTCTCACTGTTGGATGCATGCTAGACCTGGCATCCATTCATTTAGCAAGTGGAGCCTAGTTCACGGATAAGCCTAAGTGGAAATCATTTATATATTAAAAAAAATATATATATTATATTAAATTTCCTGCATCTTTAATCCTAATTCAATTCCCATTAAAAAATAATATTTATATCCATATATGGAAATACCCAAAATATATTATATAGACGAGTCAAGTTTTAAGATAAGGTATAATACAATTCAGGTATGTAAACCCTAAACCCTAAATCCCGAATTCTACGGAGAAAGCAAAGGCACCCCAAACCCCACACACTTCCCCATTGAGACTAACTTTTCCCATAATAATATGTAGAATACAAGACATCTATCACAAAATAAATTGAGGTGCGTGGCTTACTCGATGACTCTGGTTAGCCACACCATCTAGAACACTTGAGAGGGCACACCCCTCCCCTCCCAATTGTTCTGGCTCGTGTAGCTACACGAGTCATGGATTAGCATGATTTTGGGGCCCATGGTCAAATAAGGGATGTAATTCGTGATGGTCAGATTGATGTCATGAAGGCATCACAGTGGGGCCTACATAACTCTTTTTTCCTATACAACATTTGGTGGGACCTACACAACCCTCTTTGTCCACACAACACTTGACAGGGCCCACACAAGACTATAATTACTGTCAACTAAATTAGACCAAATCAATTTTAAGTGGCAACCAAACAGGCCTTATCAAATCAAACAAATAAAAGGGGCAGATTTTATTAATCTTCCCACTTCTCCAAATGGATTGGTCTGAAGAGAGGGTGGCACGTTAAATCTTTCATGCATCCCTGTTTTTATACCATCCAGCCTTTGTTGCACGAGTTAGCTCAATCATCGTATCCTTGATCCGTAGTAGAGCTGGGCATCGGACCAAGTCGAACGGGATTGGGTCCAACTCAATTCGGTCCGAAATGTAGTTGGGCTGATCCGAACCCGATCCGATCCGGGTCCGGGTCCAGGACATAAAAGTCAAACCGATCCGACACATAGTTGGCATCACCCGAACCGAGTCCGACTCCGTCAGGGAAACCGAGTCGGATCGGGTTGGGTACAATTTGGATAGACTTTTTTAACGGTGAAAATCATTATCCTCGTTGCAATTTTCAGTGTGGTTCTTTTGAGCTTTAGATATGAATTCTTTTTTCTTTTATTTTTCCAAATGCTCTAAAATTATCACGAAAAATGGATAAACGGTATGGATATAATAAATATTTCATTGTGGGGCCCATAGTAATATTAATCTCATCTGAGCAGAAATGGATTGGCTACTCCCTACCACCAGCCTGTGGCTAGTGGTCGGTGCTCTGTGGGACCCACCATGATGTATGTTTTTAATCCATTCCGTTCATCCATTTTTAAAGATCATTTTAACGCTTTGCCCAAAATATGAGAGGGATATAAATCTCAGGTGGACCACACCACAGGAAAACAATAGGGATTGGATATCCACAATTAAAATCCTCCTAAGGCCCAATGTACTGTTATTTGAAATCCAATCTGTTGATTAGGTCATAAAGGTCCAGATGAATGGAAAAAATAAAGATCCGATTGATATAAAACTTTTATGGCCCCCAAAAGTTTTTTAATGGTCAACATTCATTCAACATTGTTTCTTGTAATGTGTTCCAGTTGAGATTTGGATATACCTCATTTTTTATCTCACACCATAAAATGACATGGAAAAATAGATGAATGGCATGGATGAAACACATACATCATGTTGGGGCCCACTGACCACCGACCACACCGTTCCCCATTCGAGTCGTTTGAACAACTCGGAGTTCGAGGCATTACAGTTGCATTGACATGCTATACACAGCGTGTAGCTGTAACGTGCCGTGCACGAAAGGCTATTGCTGCATTGACGTGTCATGTTAGCAAATTGTGTGCGTTTGATCTTGAGGCATGTGTTACATCCAAACCGTCCATCCATTTGGCGAGCTCATTTTAAGGCTTGAGACGAAAAATAAGGTAGATTTAACTATCAAGTGGACCACACTGAAAGGATTGAACGTCTACCATTGAAAGCCTTTTTGGGGCCACAGCATCACAGAAGTTTTGGATCAATTTGAAATTTGTTTTGCCTCTTAATTCAGGTCTTTGTGACCTTATGAACAGATTAGATGGAAAATAACGTTATGGTGGGCCAACGAATTGTTTAACGGTGAAAATCATTATCTCCGCTGCTATTTATGGTGTGGTCCAGATGATCTTTGGATATGATTCATTTTTTGGATAATGTTCTAAAATGATCTCTAAAAATAGATGAATGGTGTAGATATAATAAATACATCACTGTAGGGCCCATCTAACTTTGATCTCCTTTGAACCATTCGTACAACTCGGAGCTCGAGGGAGCGTCTATGCTTGTCTTCACACGACATGTACCTAAGCTACGCCTGCATCAGCTATCCTATAGCAGTTATACAGCTGTGTATGGTACACCAGCAAATCTTCTATTTATTATACTAAGTAAACTCTGTTGGGGCCCACCGTGAATGCGTGTGGTTTATCCACGCCGTCCATTCGTTTTTCCATATTATTTCAGTGGTTGAATCCAAAATTGATGCATATCCAAAGCTCAAGTGGACCATACCACTAGAAAAAGTAGAATTATTGATAAGAACAACTCTGGATCGAATCTGATCGGATCGGTTCGGATCCATTCGGATCGGGTTTTCGGATCGGATCAGTCCGAATTGACCCCAACCCGATCGCGATCCGAAAAAAATGTCGGATTTGAATGGTCCTACCCGATCCGCACTGATCCAGGTCGTCAGTTCGGTTCGGAACGGGTCGGATCGGGTCGGATCCACCGGATCGGGTCTGATATGCCCAGCTCTAATCCTTAGTTCCTTACAACACACGTCCAATGAAGAGTGATTGGGCCCCACTCCCGTCATACCCATCGAAACCTTTCAGGAACGTTCATAGCAAAAGGATAATCCCATTAACCCTAGCCAACTCACCAAGCTTCTTTTAAGCATCATTATTACTTAGAAAGGCATCAAATCATGATTTTGGAGTCACATCATTATTACTTAGAAAACTCATGCAGCGATTTGACAGCATAAGTAATAGGGAAATCGAAAGTAAAATATTATTTCCAGTTACAGGGATATGAGTAATCAGTTGATGTTCCAAAATTACATAGAATCAATGAAGTGACATCAATAGCGACTTTATGGGCATGAGATTCACCCGTCCTTCACCAACATCTCGTCTGACCTTGATCATTGATCCAAAAATTAGGCTGATTCAATATTTTGGTGGGCCATCGCACAGGGAATTATACCTAGACTTTTAGGTTTGAGTGTTATGGCCCACATGAGTGTAGGAGTTTAAGTTCACATGTTATAGCCCACCTGAGTGTTGGAGTAGGGTGGTTTTTGGGAATGCTTTAATCCGATTAGGTAATTAGTTAGATGAATGGATTGAATGAAATATAAGGGCAGCAGCACTGTGGGCCCTATACAAACCTACTGGCGGGCGTTCATACCAACTAATTGGTGCCACGTGTCTGAGCTTTTTATCATTATGATTTCTGAATTCCAGTACGAATGAGAGGCAGCGTTCCATGGGTTGGATCTAATGAAAGTTTGCGGGCGGCCTGTCGTACTTACTAGTAGCTAGGCTAGTAGTAATTAGTCTAGCGCGGCACCAAGAACATGCAGAACACTACCTGCCAGGGCCAGGGTTAGCAATGGGTTTGATTCTGGTCTAGCCTGCTACACGTTACAAGGCCTGAGCCCATGGGCAAAAATAAAAAATAAAAAAAAAATTGATTGAATTCCTATCTGACATGTAAACGCTATGTTGATTAAGTGGGCCACACATGCATGAAGAATAGGCATGTGGAGGAATGAAAACAAAAGTTTATATCTGCGATGCATGCATGTGGTGCCTATTGTGGTTCAATCAAACATGAAGCCATATGTTCAACGAATAACCCATATTTTGGTTTGATTAAAATTAGTGTAAGGTGTATTGAAGTTGTACTTAACTTGAATTGGTTGACCATCCTAAGTGTTGAATTAATCAGATTAGGATCATATTTGTAAGGGTTGATCTGACTGCTTTGCTAATGTTGCAACGATCAGACGATTTAGAAGGGGAGGATTATTCTTTCAATTGTACGTTTTTTTCCCTTAGGATTTTTCTTTCAACGCTGATTACTGTTTCAGGTTGCTCATGAATGTGATGCTGGATGAATAAGATTAAAAACTAAAGTTGATCGTTAATTTTATTGATTTGTATGTAAGAACAATACAATTAATGAAATTGACTTAAACAAAAAATAAGTACAGAAAATAAAGAAAATTACCTATGACTGCTTATGTAGTCAAAACAACCGTGTGCAAATTGCAGGACGTGAACGGTATGATCTACCAAGTATGGACTCGGTGATTGGTGGGATCCAATGAAGGAGGTCATTGATATTTAATTTACTCATAAAGCATATTAAATCTAGAAATGCTTTATTAAATCATTGTAGCCAGGCTGGATAGAAGTGGAATATTTAAGCTAAAATCAAGATAAACATTATGCTGTAGAGATTAGTTGATCGTGTGAGGGTGACGAGGGACCTAAAGCTCTTCATCGTATTATACTTTTACCAAGCTTTAGGAGACGGTGGTCATGCATATGTATCCATGTGAATCCTTAATCATACGCCAACCATGTAAATCTCATTTATTCTTCATGTAAGTGTAGCCAATTGTGTCATGTCACGTATGCAAGAGATCAAGTACTTCTTTCTATTCCAGTCATGCATAAGAATGTTTACTGTAGTCTCACATAAGGACTCTTGACTATATAGGTATGGCCTTTGGTGGGACTCTAGCAAATACTGCATGTAGAGAGACTTGCTTTGATAGGGCTCTTGCTTTGTAGAGAAGTAATTTTGATAGAACTCTGATATTTAGTGCTCCTACAAGTGTGTGGACACCCCACCCAGGAGCCAACAAGTTGATTAGGGCATCGGTCAAACCCAATCAAATCCAGTCAACCCAATCAAACCCATTCAAACCCCATTAAACTCACCTAAACCTAGTCAAACCAAGTAAACCTAACTAGCTTAAAACCGGGCCTAGTTTAAGCCCAGGCCCGTTAGTATTTAAGATCACAATAACGCAATTTCAAGTGAACCAGGGAGAATACACTACCCCAAGAGCATCCTTATGAAAAAAGGGGGGCAATCCATGTGGCTGGTGGCACACAATGTGCCATCTAACACGTTGGCACCTTTTAACTTTCGTAGGATGGTTAGGTGAGGTGGTAGGTCTGCTGGGCTCCTTGGCAAACGAGTTGGATAAGGAAAAGATCCCGCTACCCCTACCTTTGGCCAAAATTACAATTTTTTCCCCTTTAACACACCACGTAGCAGTCAATCCCAGCCCTCAGACCATCTTTTACCCATAGATTTCGTAAAAATAATAAAAATGCCATCTCATAATCCTATAAATGCCTCCCTCTCTTTATTTCACATATCACTCAACATTCACCATGAGTGTAAGGATGGGGGGAGAGAGAGAGAGAGAGAGAGAGAGAGAGAGAGAGAGAGAATCTAGCCCATCCATCCACCAAGGAGAGGAAGAGTGTAAGAGAGGAAGCCCATATAAGACTTAGCCTAGCCAAGCTCCAACCTTAGGCATCTGAATGCACTTGACTCAACCCTTGTGATAAATTTGTCCACCCATTCGTGTAGCTCTGATCAATTTCATTTATACTCACATACACATCATGCATCATTCTCTCCACTCAAACCCACCTATTGGTCTAGTCGATCTAAGTGTATGCTCTATAACTCGTGAATATATTGGATCTTAGCTATAAAAAAAATTGGATTAATTAGGCTTCGAGCGCTTATTCAAGTAGGTGCATAATGATAGATTTATCTAACTCAGGCCATCGCTTGTTGTAGGCACTACATTACACAAATTTGCATAATTCATGCACAAGAACTAACTTAATCTCTGATAGTTTATTTAGTCTTACAAAGTAAAGACAATATATTTGTCTCATACATTTTCTCTTTGTAATCATGATCTTTTATTCAGAATTTTCGGTAACAAATTAGGAGTCATTTTAGAACAAAAAATTCAATAATGATTCATTCTAAAGTTTATACGGAGTCTAGCCAACCATGAAAATTTGAATAATTCGATAGCAGTAACTAATTAGGTCAAATATAATATTCCCATCCCTCAAACAAACTATGAAAGCCCTGAAAAAGGTACCTATGAGTCCACCTGCAAGTCACTATCCACGTGGGGCATGTCTGTAACTCCTTATTTTGAATTTTATTTACATTATTTGTGGCACTACAGTTATGTGGCATCTTTTGAATTGTTGGATATTGACTATGATTAGACAGGTGTAAGCTTGGTCCAATACCGGGGCAATGATCCACACTATACTCGCCATTTTCAGCCTGTACAAGAAGTGGGCCCACTGTTCATCCAGACCATATAAATACACCAACGGTCAACATTCTAATAAAAAAGGGTCAAAGGTTGGTTCCCATGGTCTTCCCATTTGTAAAGTATCAAGATTCATGAACCGCCTGCAATGGAAAAAATAGACCAACGTCCTAGACCGCTAGACAATGAGCCCCACATGCACATGACTTTAATAAAACATACCATCCCCTAGCTGGATTGTCAATGAGAGAAGATAATGTGAAATGAATGACTTAAATTATCAATTTCAGAGCAAAATCTCTATGATAATTTTAAGTATATTAATCTGCGTAAGCTTTGCTAAGCTCACACGCGTGCAATAAAGCTTATCTACATGCCACACATGTGCCAGCACAATAGGTCCAAGATCCAATCCACCCATCGGAATGGCACCATTATATTCATACCCTCACCCAAGAATCGGGTTGATCCATTGGTCACTACGGACGGCTCTGGAAAACTGGTCTGAAGTTTTTTAATCCGTCCATCTATTTTCAATACTGAGGATCACAAAATGAGTGGACGAGATTTATTTTTTATTTTTGGAAAACATTTAGAAGGTCGGATAACCTGATGGGTGGATTGGATCTGGCACATATATGACACGTTGGCACATGTGTTGCTTGCACATGAGCGTGTGTACTTGGGGCGTGTTTGGGCGGTGGGATTAGAAGGGATTAGGTGAGATGGGATTCAAAAAATATAATTATTTGATTGTCTCTTGTGCGATGGGATAAGATTAATGCCATGCTTTGTTGATAATACGGTGGTACATTGAAAACCGGCCATCATTTGAAATTACTGAGAATAACATACATGTGTTATATCTAAACCGTTTATATGTTTTGTAACCTCATATTATGGCATGGGCCTAAAAATGAGGTAATCCAAAACTTATGTGGCCCCAAAGAAGTTTTCAACGGTAAGTATTCAATCCCCGTTGCTTTCTATGGTGGGGTCCACTTGAGCTTTAGATTTACCTGATTTTTAAGCCCATGCTCCAAATTAATCTCAGTAAATGGGTGGACGGTGTGGATATAGCCCACACATCATGGTGGGACCAACACAATTTGCTAACATTGAGTGAAATTGGCACGGACCAATGCAATTCTATTTAATGTAATTCCTAGCTTTTCTATTCTTCTCAAACAGGGCACGGGACCAGATGAATCCCATCCCACCTAATCCCTTCTAATCCCACCGCCAAACAGGAGCTCAAGCCTCTCAATTGACAGGGCCAAGCCCGTAAGTCAAATGTCGGATGTCAAAAACAAAAACTCGAGCCGAAAAAAGAAAATCATCGCGTATCTGAAACCCGGCACTTCTGAAATATATGCCTATAAGAGGTTAGCTATTTCCACGCCCTTCGTTTACACACGCAGGAACGTGTGATAAGATGTGACACGTGTATGTGATCTAAGCTTTCCATCAGTTGTGTTACACTATTTAGATCTTCTGGCCTAAAAGCCAGACCATTCCACACTTCATGTGGGCCACAACAAATCAAAACAAATGAATGGATACAAAAAGAATTTGTAACCGACTTTACTTTACTTGGGACATTGTGGCCCACGTGAAGACTGAAAATGTGTACTCTTCTTTAAAGACAGAATGCTGAGACCTTACACACGCGTTTTATACCAACACATGTGATTGCCTGGGTACGTGTACGTCTCCAACCGCGCGTGGAATCGGCAAACTTCATGCCCACCGACGGGCGGGGATTTGGTACCACCCCACAGGATCTACGTAAAGACGGACGGTCCCGTCAAGGGATCCATAGGGTCCACGGTGATGTATACCTTATATCCACGTGGCTGATGTAGAGCCGCTCGCGGACAGTATCATATGGCCAAGCTGTATCAGGAAAGGCTCCGTCGACTCAACGATGGAAGTGATATGGATCGGACCTTAGATTGGCGTATCTCATTATCTGGGATGAGTTATCCGGGTAAAATATATGATTTTGAGGCAGAACAAGCTACTTTAGCGAACCAACCAGACTTGCGAAATACCTTGATTCAATGGTTGTTTCTTTATTTTAATTCTATTTTTATTATAAATAGTAAGTTTTAGTTTGATTTTACATCTTCATATCTTAAAGGGTCGTTTGGCACCTTAGGGGATTGAAGGAGGCAGCATAAAGCAACTGGGGATTGCCAATCTAGGGGTTTCCAGTCTCTTCTTTGAGGGCGTTTGTAATCCACGCTGAGAGCTTCCATTACACTTAAAATCATTTCAATAGTTGCAGGTATAAATGTATGTTACTGTACACTATCATTCTGCTGGGCACATGGCCCACAAATGATGATCAGCACCGTCCAAACATTGTTCATGTAGATTAGCACCGTCCAAATATTATCCAGCACCATCCAAACATTGTCTATATTAATCAACGATTAAAAATCGTTGGTTAGTCACTTAGACATGATCTTGTGCTTGCCATCCATCTGAGACTTGAAATTTCATCATTTTTAGGCAAAACATATATTTTAGCGGGCTTATCACAACCATAGTGCCAAAAATTATATATCTCACTAATTGGGCATATTAAAGTTGATTTAGTAATTAAATTCAAACCCCTGTAAATATGTCATGTATAGGTATTTTTGAATTAAAGTTGATTCACACTCCAGGGTGCCAAACACACTGAGAGGATTGCCAATCCAGGGTTTCTAATCCTGGGGGATGCTAATCCATTGTGTTCCAAATCCACGATCCCAAGTAGGCCCTAAGAGTTTCCCCCAAAGTGAAAAGAGTTTAAAATATTTACGAGAACAATTTGATGAAGCTAAATAGGACACTTATTAATTTTGGCTGCTAGACATTACGGATTTGAAGGGATGAGTCTCGATGAGTTCCATGGATTCCAAACAGTTGTCCTTTTGAGAGAGATGGTGCTCGACTTCATCATGCTCATCCCTGCCTCAGTGGTTTATCTATTTTTAAAAACTTATTTTAAGCTATGAGTTTAAAAAATAATAATAATAAGATCAAATGCCCAAGTGGACTACATCAAAGGAAACATTGCATGGGATTAAATACATTGGAAACCTCCTACAAAAATAATAATATGGTTACTCGAAATCAGGACACTGCGGTGAAAGATCTCATAGTTTTTTCACTACAAGCAATGGGTGCTCGAACCATGACCCTGGGTGAATCCTTACTCTTGCTCGGGTGGCAGACTCCCAGGAGTTTTAACACCCGGTCAAGGGTTCGAGTATCATCAGGTGGTGAAATTCTATTAGGGTGAGTGTGTGGGGTTTGTGTGCATGTTAAAAAATAAAAATAAAAATAAAAATAAATAAATAAATAAAGGAACCGTGACCTTTTTTAGCCCGAGTGCTTATGAATAGCTTAAGTGGCAAATAAACATGATTGTGGGCCGTGGGAAGGTTTCGGTAGGTCGTCATCACCATAACCTCCAATGATATGGTTCACTCGAGCACTTGAACTAATCCTTTTGTCAGCTTACGCTAATCTTTCAAAATGAATAAATGGCTTGAATAAAACACATATATCACAGTGGGCCCAATAGGGGCCTTAACAGGACCGTCCATCTCAGCTAGACCTAGTGGGGGTAGTGCCCAATCTACACCCACATTAACATGTTAACTGTGACCATCAAAAATTAAGTAGATCTAAATCTAAGGTGGCCCACACCAAAGGAAACAGTGTTGGCTGAAATCTCACCATTAAAAACTTCCTAAGGCCCATGGTAATGCCAAATGTATTGTTTGGTTTCCATCCAACCCGATGATAAGGTAAAACAGACCTGGATGAATGGAAAATACTATCTTGATCCAAAACTTTTGTGGCCCAGAAAAGCTTTTAATGGTCCTTCATCACTTTTTCCAATGGTGTGGTGGATCTGAGATTTGGATCTTCCTATATCTGTGGATGAGATCCTAAAATTATATGAGAAAATGGATGGACAGCATGGATATAGCAAAAATTCATCAATGTAGGCCTCACACGATAAGGGTAACACCCACTAATGTGTTACCCGGTAACACTTAATCCGCTCCCACCAACATGTTAACGGAAGCGGATTGGCTGGTGTACCACAAACCAGCTGTATAGCTGATGTATTTACGTCAGCAAGTACTGTGGGTCCCATCATGAGGTAAGTGTTATACCCAAACGGTCCATCATTTTTTGAGCTCGTCGTAAGGCTTGAGACAAAAAATTAAGATAGATCTAACGATCAAGTGGACCACACTGCAAAAAGCAGTGGGGATTGAAAGTCTACCATTGAAATCCTGTTGGGGTTCACGGAAGTTTTGGATCAATAATGAAATTTTAACCGTAAAAATCATTATCTCTGCTACTATTTGTGGTGTTGTCCAGTTGATCTTTGGATATGATTCATTTTTTGGAAAGTAATGTAAAATAATCTCAAAAAATGGATGAACAGTGTGGATATAATAAATACATCATTGTGACCCATGTAACTTTGATCTCCTTTGAACCGTTCGTACAACTCCGAGCTCAAGGAGAGTCAGCGCTCGTCTTCGCAGCGACACGTGTGTGGTACACCAGCCAATCTGCTTCCCATGTTAACCGTGACCATGGCGACGCGAATTGCGTGGGGAATCCAACCGCGTAGCTCCGCGGTGTAAGGATACCGTGGCCCACCATAATGTATGTCTTTTATCCACACCCGTTTATCTATTTTTCCAGATCGTTTTAAGGCAGGAGTCCAAAATTCATGCATTTGAAAAGCTTAAGTGGACCACAACAGAGGAAATAATAGAGATAATAACGTTACGTGTTGAAACCTCCTAAGCCTACGGTGATATTTATTTGTCATCCAACCGGTTCATAAGGTCACACGGACCTCAATGAATTGATCCAAAACTTATGGCCCCAAAGATGTTTTTAGCGGCAAACATTCAATTCCCTCTGTTTCCGGTCCACTTTCATTTTTGGGTTAATAATCTGAAATGAGCTGGAAAAAAGATGAGCGGTGTGTATAAAACACATATATTATATTACGATGGCCCCACATAGCCTCGTGGTATTGTCGTTCACCACGCAATCCGCGTTCATGAACATGGGGACGCGGCTTCATCCACTGAAGTCGGTGGCTCCCTGACCATAGGGTCACCTCATATGCGCCTTACGTCCATTCGCTTTGACATTTGAGAGCAACATCCAAAAAATAATCGGATCCAAATCTCAGGTGGACCACATTACTGGAAACAGTGGTTATTGAATACCTACTACTAAAATCTCGTTGGGGCCACCGGAAATTTTATTTACCATCCAAACTGTTGATAAGGGGACCACACAAATATTATCTTAATTTAAAACTTTTGTGGCAGACGTGAAGTTTTTGATGGCCAATCACCATTGTTTCCTGTGGTGTGGTCCACCTAAGAATTGGATATGCTTCAATTCCCTTTGTTTTTGGTCCACTTTCATTTTTGAGTTAATAATATGAAACAACCTGAAAAAAAGATGAGTGGTGTGGATAAAACACATATATTATATTATGGTGGCCCCACATAGCCATGTGGTATTATCGTTCACTACGCAATACGCGTTCATGAACATGGGGACGCGGCTTTATCCATGAGAAATTTCAGTCTGAGCTCATTTCTCTTCCACATGATGCGTCCCATGATCAGATTGTCGACATTCTCACCAAGTCTATCACTTCTTCACATCACTCATTTCTAGCTGGCAAACTATTACTTGTCGATGACCAACATTAGTTTGAGGGGGAATGTTAGACAGACTCATGTGCCTTGTATACCTTGTATAGCTAGTATACCTTGTATAGTTTGTTTCCATAAGTAGAGGATTCTGATTTTATTATTTTTCTTATATAGATAACTGTAATCTCTATATATTCAACCCTTTTGGGTTGTCTCAAATACAGAAAATATTACAACTTCTCTCTATTTTTCACTGTTTACACACCCATACTTACGTCCATACATTTAAAAGCATGATCTAAAAAATAATCAAGTTTAAATCTTAAGTGGACCACTTCACAGGAAACAGTGGTTATTGACAGGGGCAACTCCAAGGGGTAGGCAGGTGAGGCAATCGCCTAAGGCCCCCTAATTATGAAGGCCCTATATTATAGTAAAATTAAAATTTCTTAATTATGAAGGTCCTATATTATAGCAAAATTAAAATTAAGAAGGAAAAAAAAAGCCTAAAATTTTTTAAGTAAAATTTATTGAAAGCCTACAAAATAGAAACATTTAAAAATTAGTTTACAAATTTGAAATTGAAAATAAAAAACAAATCCTAAAAACTAGCACTATCAATAATAACAATCTTTTTTCTTCTTTTATTTTACACACGCACACACACCACCACACACTCACGCCATGGTGGGATTTCACCACCTATGGGTACTCAACTAGGTGCTGAAACTCCTGATAGTCTACCACCGGAGTAAGAGTAAGGACCCAAATAATAATAACAGTCTAACTCTATTGTCTCTTTTCAAAATAATAACATTATTCCTAATAAATTCTTCTCCTAAAACCTAGGACCACAACTACCTACTATATTATTAATTAAGTTCTCAAAAAATTAAATTTTAACTTCAATTTTTTAAATTAAATTCTAACTTCAATTTTCTAACGGTACGATGGCACACCAATGTTTAATTAGATTATTAGTAGTGAATTATTCTTTTCGCTGACCAGCAAAAATGATGAGCTTCATTTTTATGACTTACCTAAGGCTCAAAAAATGTTGAGCTGCCCAGGTTATTGAATACCTACTACTAAAATCTTCTTGGGGCCACCGGAAATTTTATTTACCATCCAAACTGTTGATAAGGTCACAAAAACCTAGATAAAGAGACTACACAAATATTATCTTGATTTAAAACTTTTGTGGCCCACATGAAGTTTTTGATGGCTAATCACCACTGTTTACTGTGGTGTGGTCCCCCTAAGATTTGGATATGCTTCATTTTTTAGATGACGCACTAAAATAATCTGTCAAACTGATCGACCGTGTGGATGTGGCATATACATCACGGTGCCCCGGAATCAGAGATCCACCAACGCCGCGTCCTGACGATGTGCTTACGTGGAGTTCCAACGACGGCCCAAAATCATGGTCAATGTACTTTGGGAATACTGTAGCTTGGACTTTTTATTTTCTAACAGATATTCATGGACGACTCTAAAATCAATGGTCTGTTTACCGAGATACGTAACCAGCACGGTTGTTTTTTATGGACGCGGTTTGGCTGCTGACGCCGCCACTAGCCAGGTGACTAGTGGTCGGTGTTACGTGGGGATGTATGTGTTTTATCCCGGCTGTCTATTTAGTTTTCCATACCATTTTACGACTTGATAAAAAAATGAGGGGATCTAAATCTCAAGTGAACCACACTACAGGAAAACATCTATGATTGAATGTCCACGGATCCCACTGTAATGTTTACTTGACATCTAACCGTTGATTAGGTCATACAGACCTGTATGAAGGGAAAAAAACAAATATGATCCAAAACTTTGATGGTACTTAAGGAAAATTTTAATGGTGGGCATTTAATCAACATTTTTTTCTCACAATGTAGTCTACTTGAGAATTGGATCTGCCTTATTTTTTGGCTCATACCATAAAATAATATGAAAAAATAGATGGACAGCATGAATGAGACATATACATCATAGTGGACCCACATAGCACTAACCACTAGCTATTTGCAAGTGGCAGGGTCGCTAGCCAATCCACATCCTTTTTTCTCTGTCTCGACAAGTGGTCCATGTTTCAATGACCTAAACGGTTGGTCCGATGCGTCCTGCTTTGGATGGATAATGCCCAAAATAATCTTCCAATGTAGAAGATCCTAACCGCAAACGCCCTTTTTAGTTGAATACAATGACGATGGTCGTTATATATATATATATATATATGAGATGGTCACCTATGCACCTTTTCACGTGAGCACCAATGAGCACCTTTGCACACTTGTCATGTGCACAGAATCTGAACGGTCCAAGTGATGCTGCACCCCTTGAAATACTATACGCCCAATTTTCAACCTGATCCATGACTCTGGTGAGCCATAGCAAAGAGAAATGCAAATCAAGGAGGAAACTGTTTCCTTTTGCCATGGCCCACCAAAGTTTTGTATCAGGCTGAAAATTAGGCCTATGATATTTCAAGGGATGCGGCATCACTTGGACCGTTCAGATTCTGTGCACATGACACGTGTGCAAAGGTGCTCATTGGTGCTCACGTGAAAAGGTGTGCAGGTGACCATCTCCCTATATATATATATATATATATATATATATATATATATATATATATATATATAAGGAAAGGTACAATGCCCTCGAGCTTATTTTAACGCCCCATGAGGTCGAGCTGTGTGGGCCCCACCGTGATGCGTTTCGAACATCTACCCCATCAGTCAGATGCACCATTCCATCATGGGCCTAGGTCTCAAAAATCAAGTCAATCCGTTACTTTCGTGGGCCCCACCACATACAGAAGTGGAGAGGGGCCATGCACTATTAAAGCATCCATAATAATTTGTTGGGCCCACCGAGATGTGGTTTACAAATTCAGCCCATCCATTATGTGTGTACCACTTGGATGAGGGTTCAGACCAAGTTTCAGCAGCATTCAAAACTCAGGTGGGCCCCACCAAGTGCTTTTATATGTTTTTGGCATGTCTTCACATGATTTTAGATGGTATGGCCCACCTGAGTTCCGTATACGAATGATTTTTGTGATATCCCATAATTTAAAGTGGACCCATCAAATACGTGGTTTTGATGATCGACACTCATCATGGTGGAGCCCACACAGCTCGACCTCACGGGAGCTTATCGTCAACTCAAGCGCATTGTACCTTTTCCCACACACACACACACACACACACCACCACACACACACACACACATATATATATATAATATATATATATATATATATATATATATATAAGGGGTAGATGTCGATACACACACACATATATATAGATATATAGCTGTGTGGACCCCACTGTGATGCGTTTCGAACATCTACCCCATCAGTCAGATGCACCATTCCATTGTGGGCCTAGGTCTCAAAAATCAAGTCAATACGTTACTTGTGTGGGTCACACCATATACAGAAGTTGAGAGGGACCGTGCACCATTAAAGCATTCATAATCATTTTTTAGGTCCACCAAGATGTGGTTTGCAAATCCAGCCCATCCATTATGTGTGTCCCACTTGGATGAGGGTTCAGACCAAGTTTCAGACGCATAAAAATTTCAGGTGGGCCCCACCAAGTGCTTTTATATATTTTTAGCATGTCTTCACATGATTTTAGATGGTATGGCTCACCTGAGTTCCGTATACGACTGATTTTTGGGATATCCCATAATTTAAAGGGCACCCATCAAATGCACAGTGTTGATGGTCGACACGCATAACAGTGGGGCCCACACAACTCGACCTCATGGGAGCTTACCGTGAGCTGGGCTTATCGTGAGCTGGAGCGCATAGTACCTTTTCATATATATATATATATAATATATATATATATATATATATATAGGTTAAGATTGTCATGTTGAGATAAAAGTTAATAATATTATTAATATTGTACAAGTCAAAACCCAGCCAAACACTTGCATTTAAAAATGGAAAACCCTTTTGATTTTGTAGCAAGTTAGGCAATATGTTAGGCTGTGTTAGTCGTTTAGGCTGTGTTAGTCGTTGGGGTGGCAATGAGCCTATCGAGCATTATTTATTGACTTGGGTGAATCGGATCCACTCTTTCAGTCCTCGATCAAGTCGCCCGTAAATCAGCTTGACCAGACCAAGGCGGAGGTGACTAGTATCAAACCGGATCGGGTTCTACTGCATCATAAAAGTACCATTGGCCAGGCCTATAGTTTATGGAGAGATGGCTCAATCACTAAATGGGTTCAGTTCTAGGTCTGAGTTAGTTGAGAGCTTGAACTGACTCATATCCTTTTGGTTCCTTAAACTCAACATTCAAGGAGTGACAAATATTGTTGAGATTTTGAAAGTGTCAAGATAACATTGAAGAAATTCATTAGAGAATATTGTGGCGACATGATTATGAGAATTTTCAAAATCTTGGCAGATTTTAAAATATCATTTTTTATCATGATAATATTGTGATATTAACTAAACAAATAGTACAAAAACTAAGGGATAATTTGTTCTTTGCGTGTATATATATTCATCGTTTAAATTTATAAAACAATTTAAAATAAAATTTATTAAATATTTTTACTTTTGGCATGATTTTCCTTATAATATTCAACAAAAAACTCAAAATTAAAATCTCCTTGGAAATTTATGTTTGATGAAATCGTCAACAATGAAACCTAGGTATGATCAACGTATATGAATATTGGATAACTTATTTGATATATAATAATGATTTCTTATGTCATTATTTAAAGTTGAATTTAATTTTTATAGTCTTATTTCGATAACAAGTAAAAATTTTAATATAAACAATGCAGATCACAGCAATTAAAAAAATGTGAACTTGTTACATCAAGGGATGACCATTTAGCTTTTCAATCCCATGTCATGGAATCCTTCAATCCAAACATGTCCTTAAAATAACTTATTTTTAAAACCTTTTCTTCTCCCACTCTCACACATCTTGCAAACCACTTCATGGGTCATCGTGTGCATTGCACGTCAAACATTGAGTTTTTTAAAACCTGTTCCTCTCTCACTCTCACACATCTTACAAAACCACTTCATGAGTCTCTTTGCACGTCAACCAGTACAAAACATAAGTTGACAAACTAACATAAATAATATTATAAGATAGGGTTATCTAGAAGGTAAATTAAACCCCACCATGAAGATAATCTAGGCAAAAATTAACTCATGCTAATGCATTATTAGGTGGGCCACATGGGCAAATAAATGGAGATATATAGATATGCTCAATTCCAACTGATTGGACCACAAGTTATAATCCATCCAATGGTTTACTTCCAACCTATTAAATGAATGTAAAATCCATCCCTTCCAATAGGCTGGCCCATCATGATGATCACCTAATGCAAAAAATCATCCCTATCTACTCATCAAGTGGGAAAATAAATAGTAAAATACAAGTGTGATACACTTGATGAAATTTAATGGGCTAATTTTGCACAAGGCGATTCTTAAAATGGGGCAAACCTATTAGACGGGTTAGATGTCACACACATATAAAAGGTTAAAAATTATCCAATCAATGGATTGTAACCTGCGGTCCAATGGTTTGGATTCCAGACTCTCTCTCTCTCTCTCTCTCTCCCTCCTTCCCCTTACACATGCAGTTACTTGTATGTCTAACTAGTCAGTGTGTCATCTTGCCCTTCAAGTAAGGTTGTCCCATTATGAAAATGGGATGCCCGAAAATTAAGTATGCATGACCGTACAACAAGGTTGTCCTATTACAAAAATAGGATGATCCAAAAATTAAGTAAATCTAATTATTAGATGGAGAAACCAATGATCGCTTGACGACCGACCATCTATTAGTATTTTATAGATTCATTTGAATATAAAAACTTATTAGTTGGTAGAGATTTGCATAAGGTTGTCGACGAGCTAAGATTGGGCTGGGCCAGGGGCTGTCCAGGCCAGCAAGTAAGCTAAAACTTAGGCCTGAGTCTAAACAGAGCCTATGACGGGCCAAAAGTGACTGGCCTAAGCTTTGTTCATTTTGATTATACACGGTCCAAAACCTGAGTTCAGCACGATCTGGGCTGTTCATTAAGTGTGCCCCCCTCATGCATGATATATGATAAATTGCCATTGAAATCCCGAAAGGGCCGAGCTGGGCTCATAAACGAAGCTGAAACCTAGCCTGACTATTAAACAGGCTTTAATTTTATGTCCAGGTCCGGCCTTCGCGCCTGGTATTCCAGCTCAAGCCGGGCTTGAAGGGTGTAGATTAGGTACTACCTAGGGCTGAAAGTCCGGCGGGTTGGGTCGGGTTGGAGCTCAACCCTAGCCCAACCCAAGGTTCTTGTACCTCAACCGTAACCCAACCCAACCCAACCCAACCTCGGGTTGGGAAGTCTCAACTCAAGCCCAACCCAAGTGGGTTCGGTCGGGTTGGTCGGGTTGATCAGGTGGGTACATGCTAATATTTTAATGATGGCATTAGTTTATTATATTTCAATGCACGTTTTATTTTTATATCTATGATTTTATTAATTACATATGTAGTTCTAAACAAACAAGCTAAAATATAGAACAACTACTCATTTAAAAGTCGTGTTTGTGTAGCACAATATCTATTTGGGAGAGAGAAATCGAGCATATCTTGTTAGCTGGAGTCATCGGAAATGATGTGGACCAATGAGACCCGACAACACCGGAATTTCCTATGTCTTCAACACATGATCCACACTCAATTATAATTTATAAGTAACTTATATATTGATTGAGTTGGTGTTGGGTCGGGCAACCCAAGACCTCAACTCGAGCCCGACCCAAATTTTCTCGGGTTGGCGTTTGTATAGCCCAAGCCCGAGATCAGACTCGATACATCTTGCCCAACCCCAACCCAATGTTGGGTCGGCGGTCACGGGTCGGTCGGGTTCAACTCGCCCAACTTTCAGCCCTAGTACTACCCCCTCCCCAGTTATGAGCTCGGGAGAGGCAGAGGCTCCGACGGTCACTGAGGGGTCACCGTGATTTATGAGTTTTATCTACACCCTCCATCCATATTTTCATATCATTTTAGATTGCTGAACAAAAAACAAGGCAGATCTAAGTCTCAAGTGGACCACACCATTGGAAGCAGTGGTACTAAGGACACCCACCATTGAAACCTTCTTAGGGTCCACTGTGTCGATTATTTTCCATCCAACCTGTTGATATGGTCAGATACAATTGGATGAAGCAAAAAAACAAATATAGTCTTGATCCAAAACTTCCGTGGTTCTTAAGAAATTTTCAACAGTAGGAATTTAATTCCCACTGTGTGGTCCATTTAGGCATTGGACATTCGCTAGTTTTGGCTTCATTATCTAAAATGATATGTCAAAATGAATGATCGGTGTGGATAAAACTCATAAATCACGGTGGCCCCTCAGTGGCCCTCGGAGCCTCTGCTTGTCTCGGGTAGTACATAATCCATGCCCGAGCTCTAAGGGCGCATATTAGGTTCTACCCCTGCCGGTTCGCAACTCGGGACAGGCCAAGGCTCCGAGGGCCACTAAGGGGCCACCATGATGTATGACTTTATGCAAACCATCCATCCATCTTTTCATATCATTTTAGAGTAAGGAACCAAAAACAAGACAGATCCAAGGCGAAAGTGGACCACACCATATGAGGGGCGGTGCTAAGGACTAGGGCTGTTCACGAGTCGAGTCAGCTCGAAAAACTCGCTCGACTCAGCTTGAGTCAGCTCGGATTCACTCGGCTTGAATGGCCAATTCGGGTTGAGTTAAGCTGATTTTTGGAAGCACGAGTTGAGTTCGAGCTGAGTTCGACCAGGGGTCATTTCAACTCGAACTCGACTCGACTCGACTCGAAGCTTGAACTCGAGCTCGACTCGGCTCGTTTAATGATTATATTAATAAATATTATATATATATTAAATATATTATAATATATATATATAATATAAATATACTATATTAGTTTTTTTTTTTTTAAAAAAAAAAAACAAAAACAAAACGCCCTAACGCTGCTAGTCACCCTACCCCAACCTTAGCCTCTCTTACCCCTTTCTTCTCTTTCTTCTCTTCCCTCTACCCTACCGTTGCTCGGCTCCCGACTAGCGATCCATCACCCTAACACTGCTCGCATGGCCATCCCTCCACCGGACCACCACCACCTATCTCGCAGGTACGAAAGATGATGCAATGTATTTTCACTACCCACCATGGCTGCAAAACTCATTTATGGTTAATCTCCATATATGAAGTTCTGTATAGATCGGCTTTTTTTTCCCCCCTCAAAGCATCCGGTGATATTTCTATGCATGATTTTAGATAGATGGCCTGTAAAGTAACCATCCAGAATCATTTGCCAGAAGTCCCTTCACAGTGCTAACATGTTGCATGTTGCAATTGCCTTATCCAAAATATTTATGTCTTTTGCACACATGATCTGTTGGGGAATATGTTCGGGCATTTGGCAATTACCATACTTTTGAACTATGGGGCCACCACGATTAGGGAGTGGTCATCCAACTGTTCATTAGATGTTTACCCTGATGTTAGTTAGGTCTAGATCCCAAATTCCAGCTAGTTCCATTAGTCAGGTGGGCCACACCTAAAGGAACAATGGGGGACAATGGTGGCCTGACACTTGAGAGTTAGATCAGTTTGGTACACTATCATTGGAGATACCTTATACAAGAAGGGGTTTTCTCAGCCATATCTGAGGTGTCTGTGACCGGATGAAGCCGAGTATGTGATCAGAGAGATCCACAAAGGTATATGTGAGAATCAATTTGGGAGCCGAGCCCTGGCTCAGAAAATCATCCGTCAAGGATACCTTTGGCCAACTATCCAAGCTGCCTCCAAAGACTTCGCTCAGAGGTGCGATAAATGCCAAAGGTTTGCAGCCAGCAGAAGAATTGACCCCTATGAGTGGGCTCTAGTCATTTGCCCAGTGGGGGATCGACATCATCGATCCTCTACCCCAGGGCAAGGGACAGGCAAAATATGCAATCGTGACAGCAGATTATTTTACAAAGTGAGCCGAGGCCGAGCCGGTGGCCAAGATCACCGAGCAGAAGGTGACAGACTTCGTTTGGAAGAACATCATTTGCCAATTTGATATTCCGCATACCATTGTCTCAGACAACGGGAAGCAGTTTGATAACGACAGGTTCAAGGGCATGTGTCAAGGGCTCGGCATCAGAAACGCCTACTCGTCACCGCGACATCCTCAGTCGAATGGATAGGTAGAGGCGGTGAACAAAATAATAAAGGGTCATCTCAAGACTAAACTGGAAAAAGCTAAGGGCGCATGGATCAACAAGCTACCGTTCGTGTTATGGGCATATAGAATGACAGCTCGGACTGCTACAGAGGAGACGCCATTCTCTCTCTCATACGGAGCAGAGGTAGTCGTCCCGGTCAAGATAGGGCTTCCCACTGTCCGAGTGCAATCATATCACGAGGGACAGAATACAGATCAAATGACAACGAACCTCGACCTGGTTGAAGAACTGAGAGCACTCACCGGACTACAGATCGCAGCTCGACATTAGCATGTTGCCCATTTCTACAACTCCAGGACCAGGAGATCTCGTCTTACATCGTGTGTTCCAAAACACGTTGGATCCCGGAGTAAGATCCTTAGGGCCCAACTGGGAAGGTCCTTACCGAGTTGTCAGCTAGGCGAAGCCCAGTTCTTTTCGGGTCGAGACTCTTGAAGGACGCCCTCTACCGCATTCGTGGAATGCCGAGCATTTGAAAATCTACTTCTCCTAAAGGGAGCAATGTAAGGGTCGACATGTTTCATTGAAAGTCAACTGTTTTAATAAAAGTAATGTTCTACAAAAAGTTGTTCGGCTCTACACAATCTACAGGGACCCCCACGAAGGAAAAGGTCCTGCGGGAAGGTCGGCTATCGGAATGGATGGCCGACCCATTTTCCGAATACGTTATGAGGAACCGTCTCTCATGTGCAGAGACGGAGCTCTTTGGCGAGCAGACTCTTATAGAGGAGGTCAGCTCGTCTCTCGACAAACATTCGACAGATTAATAATCATTATCATTCAACTATCGACATATAAAAGAGTATGTCATCAACCAAGGATTAATTGTCCATAAAATCATCATCCAGAAATGTCCAAAAATCATCATTCAGAAAGAAAAGGATTAAAAACTACTCGGCAGGAGGATTGGGGTCGATAGGCTGAGGAGCAGGGGAGCCTCGGTGTCGGGAGCCCGGCAAGGCTGACCTCCATCGGCTGGCCCCTCGTCATCCTCAGTAGCAAGAGCATCAAGGTTGATGTCTGGGTATAGCTTTCGGACGTCATCAACGCAAGCATTGTACCACAGAAGTAGAACCTGTTAGCTTCGGCAGTCCTTTCCACTGAGGACTTAAATTCCTCAATAGCAGCAGCAATCATCGAGGCAACCTAAGCATCGGATTCAGTACGCTAGGCTGCTTTTGCCTCCTCGACTCCGACTTTCAATTCTTCTGCAGCATCTACTTTTGCCCGTCCCAACTCAGCCATCAGATAAGCATTATTCCCCTCAACCGAACCAAGGCGAACTTTGACCTTCGCAAGTTCAGATGAAATATCATTGCAACGAGCTTGGAGCTTGGTAGCATCCCCTTGATACAATAACACTCTCAGCTTCTCCTCGAACAACAAGCCCTGAAGCTCCTCCCGTTCCTCCTGAAGTGATCCGACTTCACTACGGAGGGCCTCTATCTCCATGCCCTTTCTGGTTATTTCCCTCAGTCTCTCTCGAGTTGACGGGAACATTGACATGGTCGGAATTGAGGCGAGAGTATGAGTCAGGAGCAATTTAAAAGCAGAAGAGGGGAGAATCTTCGTATGAGAATTACCTTGTAGCAGATAGAAGTAATGTCGTTGATGAAGGACTCTTGCCGCTTGGTGAGGAGGTCAGCAATTTCTTATTCAGGGGCATGTTTCGCTACCCAGTTGACCAAACCGGACATATGATAGCCCGGAGGAAATCTCGATCTTCTAGCCTTAGGAGCCTCCCGAAGAGGAGCAGACCCTACTGACTCCCGGTACCACTGGCGGTCGAGGACTGAGCCTCGGCCATTGTGGCACCCCCATCCCCAGGAGGGGAGAGCATCGCGTCAGTGGCTCGGATGGCCTCCTCGTGCTCGGAAGATGACGGGATTGCGATGCAGGGCTGTTGGGAGGCTGGTGCGGGGATTTCGGGGGCTTGAGGGACGGTGGTAGGTTGGAGGGTCCGAGCCTGAGCGATCCTGGATCTGAATATAGATGTCGTTCTGACTCCCACGACATCAGTTGTCGCAACATCGGCTGAAGCTACAGCAATAGAAATCGGAGTTGTAGCAACAGAAATTGAAGCCTCACCTCGAGCCTCGTACCTCTTCCAAGGAGTTATCTTCACTTGGGGTTCGGCAAGCAACATGTCTTTGAGGGGTGGGGGCTACCTCTTCTTGGATTCAGAAGCTTTCCTGGATCCGGCAGCTTCGGCCATACCTATACAAGCAGTAGAAGGTTAGAAAATTTCTGAATTCAGGGGACTGTAGTACGATGAAGAGGTACTCACTTAGAACGGAGGGGAGCGGCTTAAGTCTGCAGAGTCCTGACCGATGCAGATTGTCCGGAGTGATCACGTAATCTCAAACGCGCTGCTCTTCCGTGCGCGGCCTCACTATGACAATTTGATTCTTTTGAAGAGAAGATAGTTGGGGGGGGGGGGGGGGGGGCTCCCTTTGCTTATTCTACAAAAAAAAAAAGGGGGTAAAGTTCGGTCAGAAAGGGTCGGGTCAGGAAATCATGGAGGTTAACACCACTCAAGTTCCGACCTAGGAGAGAAAATCGAGTCGGTACTCAGACTCGTTGATTCCTAAGTTCAACCGCAGGTGCTTCCCATTCGTCCGAGGCCCAAAACCACTTGTTCTTCCAATCTTTGTTGGAAGAAGGAAGTTTGAGTATGAGGCCTGAACCCTGGTAGGCTCGGGCAGCAAAGTAGTACCAATATGGCTCGTTGCGGTCATGCTTGGCTTGGTAGAGTGTCAGGAACTCGTCAAGCGTCAGCTCCTGGTTTCTAACTTGGTGTCATATCATGTATGACGCCATCAATATTCTCCAAGAATTGGGAACAAGTTGGCCCGAGGCCAATCTCAGACGTGCAGTTAGGGCACGGATGAAGGGATGCAATGGAAGCTGAAGCCCGCATTGCAGAGTGCAAATGAAAATGGCGATGTCACCCTCGGTGGGGTCCCTTGGGGTGTTGTGGGGGGCGGGTGCGCCAATTCGGATGGAGTCAGGGATTTGAAATTCTTATCGAATCCAGTCTATCTGAGATTCGATGAGCACTGAGCCCCCGATGACGAGCTCTATAGCTCGGCCACCTAAAGGACCTATGGTAGCCCTCCCTTTCGGATCTCAGGATATCCTTTTCGTGCCCCGTGGAAGAGCACGGGGCTCAGACCCTTTGCCTCTTGTGAGCAGAGGATAGAGAGGTACCGCCTCTAAGGGGCCCTCAAAGGCCTCTCGCCTGGAGTCCGAGCTCTCTTGTTCGAACTCGTCCTCATAAGCATATCCTTCTCGGATTTCTTCCGAGCCGTTTGATATTGTGAAGAGTTGAAAGTGAAAAGAAGATCGAGAGAAGGTCGGGAGTAGGAAAGACTCACCGGAAATTGCCTGATCAGTCCACCGGGAATCGCCTACTCCGGTCATCGGAATCGCCTACTCAAGCAAACCTATACAGCAAATGCCTTAGGAGAAAATGTGAAATGAGAGTTCCCCTGGAGAAGGGTACGAGGTCTTATATAGTGTAGGGATACCCTCTGCATTTATGGCGAATCGATACAACTACAGCCAAATCGTCATGAGCTGGCCCCGCAAGACATGTGGCAGTGGATCATTAGTCGAGCACTGTCGAGCCACGTGTTACAAGCGTGGGGCAGCTGGAGCGACGTCGTTTTGTCCTCCTTAGTCCACATGGCGGCCTCATAATCAATCCGACGATTCGAAATCATAACTGTCACCATGCGTTCACCCCTTATAGGTCTGCAGACGAAGAGCCTCGACGATACGCCTTCTCGACAACAGAGTGATAATCGCAATCGTACGCATTAAACGAGCCGATGGTTCATAGCTCAAGGGGTTGTGTACGATTTTTCCTATGTATTTACTTTTTGAGTCTGTGTCCGAAGAGGGGGGGGGGGGATCCGAAGTGCTCCGACACCTGAAAACTCCTACGAGTAGCGGTATTGAGACACATTCGAGTAACATGAACGAGAGATGACTCTGAGTGGTGAGTGTTGAGGGTCAAATATTATATATTCAACCCCAGTTATTACCTGAATTTATGAACATGATACTGTTTAACGACCTATTTTAATCGTGTTTGTGATGCAAGGTGTATTTAGGAGCCCAGACTGAAAAATGGGTACCAAAAGCGTGGATTTGGAGCTTTGAAGACACCAAGATAAGGGAAGGACCCTAGAGGACTAAGATCAATGAGTTTACACGTCAATAACTAAGAAAATCAAGCCACTCATGTTAAACGAGCTTAGAAATCGTCTAGAATGCAATATCACAGGGTTCCCGCCATCCGTTCGGCTCGAAACTTTATATATGACCTAAAGACCATAAATTAACCGTACATGTCAAATTTCAGCCATTGGTCCCTTGTGAAAGTGTCCCAACGGATAGATCAGCCCATAAAACACTAATTTGGGGCCCACCGAAAATCTGGATATGCTTCAAATTTTGTCTCAACACCTTAATTGAGGTGATAAGACAGATGGACGGAGCGGATTTCTCATGAACACCACAGTGGACCCCACATGTACATCGCATGCACATAAGGTGCACAATGTCCGCACCACACCAGACTATCCAGTCCGGTCAAACAGAGCTTTGACTGTGTTTTCTTTTAAAAAACCAAAAATGGACAGCGTCTTTACGCTGTCCATCCGTTTTTTAGTAGTGGGGCCCACCCATCATACATCTTTATGATCTGGACTGTCCATTGTGTCCAGAGGTGGGGCATAACCCTCTCCTAGGTGGACTTTTGTCCCCATACAAGTGTTTGCACGAGGATCGTCGAAAAACACAAGATTAATGGTGATTTGGTTCGATACAGTGGACCACACCAAAATCTGATAAAAACCACTTCTTCCCTACTGGTGTTTCACCAGGAATTCAATGAATGGAGTGGTTTTTCTTCCACCAGAGCTAATCAGGGGCCCAATGAGCATCACAGCGTACTCTGTTTACGCAGCCCCTGTGTCCGGGAAATTCGAATTTTTCGGGATGTTGTGGGCCACCGTCCGTGATCGGATCAGCCATCTGAATCGTCCAAAGGGAGCACAAGACGTGTCTGACCTTCACCATGAAGTCGGAATGGCCATTATAGTTGGGGTTTTCTCCGAAAACCCGTTGAAACACATCTTATTGCGTTTCGCGACTGCATAGTCTGGTTCACACGGTTACTACATAAGCTGCAACTACCGACTTCAATCCACTGCCCCTTGTCCTTATAAAAGGAAGGGAAGACGTGGGTAGCAAGCATGAGATTAGCCATGGATGCGTGGAAGATAAGGAGACGTGAATGAGAGAGAGGCCGAGGCCGTGGACGTGGAGACAGTTTCTGTTTTTTTTTTTTCTTTCTTTCTTTTTCAATGTTTTTTTTTTTTCTTTTTCTTTCCTTCATATTTTAGTTAATCATGGCTAGCTAAACCTCTTAGCTAGGGCTAAGAGGTGAAGCTTATAGTGTGATGGGGTTTTTCTACAGCTTTGATTTTTGTTACGTTGAATTCTCTTTGATTTCAGTTTGATTAATAGGAATGTTTTTAGTCTTTAATGGTTTATTGTGACTTAAATTACAATGGATCTGTGATGGCTCTGAGCATGTTCTGATCATTATAGGGACTATGAATGTGGGAGCCCTGTTGTTTACCATCGTCTCACGGGCATGGTTGGGTGATGGAACCTTTCCTAATTAATGTTCATAACTTGATCCCTTGGATTGGAGGTGGATTGGCTAAATTCTGTTGTTGTCTTTGTCTCATGGGCATGGTTTTGTGATGGAATCAATTCTAATTCTCATACCTATCTGCTATTGAAAACTGGATCAAAGGAAGTTCAGATTTGAATTTTAATGAAATATCTTCCAACTGGATGAAGATGGGACTCTGAATCCAATTGCGCTTATGAATCAAGCATAGATTTCCCTGATTTCTACAAGTGGATCCTTGGCACCCTAGTTTCCTACCTTTGAATTTACAAATTTTAGTTAAAGTGTTTCATCATTATTCTCTTAATTCTTCCTAATTTAGATTACATCTTTGCCTAGTTCTATTTCAAGTTACTTTCAAATTACGTACAAGGTTCAGTCGCTGTGGATTTGACCTCGGTCTTACCGAGATTATTCCTACATCACAACCCTATACTTGGGGTGTGAACAGTGAGGCTTGGAGTGTCTTCCGAGCATCGAGGCATGAGATAGACGTCTGAGAAACGAGACTTAATGAGGTCTTGCTCAGCTTAATATCAACTCCGAGGTATGATGCCATCATCGTCTCAGACTTAACGGAAGAGTGGAGCGACTGATACGGTGTCCCATTATCACACAATCAATGGGATAACTGCATAACTGCCAATATCTACAAATTCGTCGGTCATGGTTAGTGGCTAAGATCGCACCGAGTATTGTGGACACATCTATCCCAGTTGAAAGGTATAAATAGTTGTCAAATGCAAGGGAATAGGTAGGCAAAATCTCTCACCCAAACCCCTACTACACCACTTAGACCCAGATTCCTAACCTGACTTTGGCATCGGAGGGTCCCCTGCTCTAGCCAAGGTTTCCTTTGTCCTTCCTCTGTGCAGGTATCCAGAGGTCGAGTCCAAGCTTTGAGCTCGGTGTGGGTGAATCAGATTTCTGCATCAACAATACCCATCACGGGAACACTGACAATGGTGTGAATGTAATGGTTGAAGGACACACACCATAAACACGCTCGGGAGAATACTGCTCTAATATCATGTCAGCATATGAATGTATATCAAGGGACCTGAACACTATCAATATAGACTCGCCAGAGCCAGGGTCCCAAAAAGGTGAGAAAGCTTTTGGGCTTCAAATCTCTCTTTGGTTGTGGTTCACTGGAAGGAAATGGGAAATTGCCTCTTGGAATGCACCAGACCATCTCTTATTTTTCATATCCGTTTCTCTCAACCTCTTCCACCGGCACCATAAACTCCATACGAAAAATGACCCTTTGTCTTCATAGTTGTCTATTTTAGCCGCTGCAGGTCGCACGGTGGTGATGGTCATGGTGTTGGAGGTGCACATGTTCGCACCAACTCCTCTCCGGTACTTGAGTAAGATGAATGCTTCATCATCGATCGGGAGAGCGAGAGCAGTAGAGAGAGTGGGGTTTTTCTTCTTCTGCTCGTTTGGGGTTCGAGCAAGGGAAGGAGGCTATAAAAACAGATGAATGGATGATGTTTTTTGATATGGGAAAGATGCAAACTCTAACGGGCCGAGCTAGGCTTACGGGCCTTCACACATCTACATGACTAGATTCAAACCTGGCCTGATTTTAGAACGGGCTTGATTTTTAAGCCCGGTCCTCAGGTCTGATACTCCTGCCCAGGTCCGGCCCATGATGGCCAAGCCTAGCTCATGTAACACAAGCTTGGGCTAATGCGGGCCTTGGGTCAGGCTAGAGCCAGTCAGCCCACCAACAATGTAACTTTACTTTTGGAGCGCATTAGTTAAACATACCATATTTCTGAAACTCAGTGACTCGACTTGAAACTCGACAGAGTCCATGACTCTGCTGTTTTCGTGATGGACTTCTTTGTCAATATAATGCAGTATTTAATCTTATATGCCTTTGATTTTCCAACTTAGCTGAATTTGAAATATTATTTAGATTACTAACCGAGTCATCTAGTCCACGTAACTCGTCTCGACATTGAGTTGAATCGGTTTTTCAAACAATGCTCTATGTACCTGTTAGTGTATATAATGGTGCGTTTGGACATACAAAATACGATCCAATCTGTGACCCACAACTAAAAATGAGCGCTCGTTATGGGGGTGTTTGGATTGTAATTTGCTTAAGATGAGCTACTTATTCCACAAGTAGCTTATCTTAGTTTCTACTTATTAAAAAGATGGGTATATATGTTTGGAAAATAACATACTTATCAGCCTCTCCTCTCTTTCGTCTTGCCTGATGTCTCTCTTCAACAACTTATGAAAAGGAGAAAAACTAAAAAACTAATTGAAGTGATTAAGTACTTTTAATTATAAAAGTTACTTATAACTAATCATAAATCAAACTAACTAATCTGAAATAAGTCACTTATCTACTTCCATAAATAAGTCACTTATCTACTTCCACAAGTAGAAAAAGTAACTTATTTGGTGGTATCCCAAACGGGGCCCTAAATCTTTGATTCATTAGGTCAAACCAACGGTGAAGGAGACGCCGGTGGCCGGCAACCATGACCGTCCATCGATGAACCGCCCGACCGTAAAGAAACTTGCGAGCGAGGCGTCCCGTATGATGTGATAACCGGGCCATCTGACTCGGCGGCCCAGACCTGACCCGGGTCCATAATTCATGTACTCACCATAATACAATGTGTTCAGAGCGAAATTTCCAGCCCATTCGAGCCATCCTTCAGGTCGAACCTGGTAATTGAGGTATGTCTGCATGAAAACCGTCCTTGAGTATTGCTTCCATGGCCTACCTAAGTAAGTAGGATCTGATGCATACACATAGCTGTTTTGTATCGAGAACCCGGTGCTTTGATTCGGGTCCTTTCGGCCCTGGGCCGTGATGGTGGTCTTCTGATATGGTAATGGTTTTCTTGTGAATATCTTGCAATCTTGGAGGACGGCCGCACCATTTCCAAAGATGAAATCGATGGTGCCATAGATGTTGCATTCGCGGTAGAACTGGCGGAGCGAGTGGGCATAGAGGGTATCTTGGTGGCCTTCAATGCTGCAGCGAAAGAAGGCCGACTTGTCCGAGTCGACTCGAAGCGCTACGGCCTGATGGTTTTCTGGGCCCGCCGTGTTACTGAACGTTATGTCCCTTGCTATGAATCCCGGGCCTGAAACAGCTGCAGAATAGAGAGGGGAGAGGTTTCAAGCTTGAAAATCTGATGTATTCTATACATGATTTCATGAGTCGACTTCACGAGTCGACTCGGTTCATACTGGTACCATGACTCGACTCGGGTGAGTCCACTTAGTGCGAGTCGCCGAGTCCAAAAAAAACAAAAAAAAAAAAAAAAAAAAAAAAAAAACCAATGATTCTATTTGTATGAAATGCAATTGATGGAGATGATGTTTAAACATATCATGAACATATGCCACTATCACAGTTAAATGGTGGTGATGTGGGTGGGTATTCTAGAATCTAAACTCCGAATTTTGATCTTTTGGGGACGATCACAAATTTTTTAATGGACCTAACCATGACGTGTATGTGGAATCCCAACCGTCAATCTCGTGAGGCTCGTCATGTTCAATGTACCCACAAAGAATCATCCTTATCTAAGACTCACCTGGGACACACCACAAGGAACAATATACAATGATACCTAAAACCGTGATTGGCTACGGACACTGCCACTAGCCAATTGCTTGTGGTGGGTGTTACGTGGGACCCACCATGATGTATGTGTTTCATCCATGCCATCCACCCATTCTTCCAGATCGTTTTATGGTATGAGCCAAAAATGAGATTGATTAAATCTCAAGTGGACTGCACAGTGTTCATTGAACGCCCACCATTAAAAACTTCTTGGGGCCACAAAAGTTTGAATCAAGCTGATATTTATTTTTTTCCCTTCATCCAAGTCTGTATGACCTAATCAACAGGTTAGATGTCAAATCACCATTACAGTGGGCCCTAGGAGGTTTTTAATGGTGGACATTCAATCACTACTGTTTTCCCATGATGTGGTCCACCTGAGATTTAGATCTACTTCATTTTTGGGATCAAGCCATAAAATTATCTTTCAAAATGGATGGACAGCGTGGATAAAACACGTACATCATGGTAGGGTCCACATAGCACTGACCGGCGTCACTAACCAAACCACGTCCCCTAAAACCTATATATTCGTGTGGTGTGGCCCACCTGAGATTTGAAATGGCATGAGTGTTAGGGTGTCCCTTCATCCTGGTGGGGCGCACCTGATGACTAGGTTGTATGGCAAATAAATGATACGGGCGACCCCACATTCCATCCGGATGTCCCTCACAGATGTTCCCCATTGTTCCCTTTGTTGTGGTCCACCTGATCTATGGTGAAGGGTTGGATGGAACTCACACATCAAATTGGGCCCACAAATCGAATATATGATCTTACCCTGATAGTGTTGATAGTAAATGCACCCTTTGGCCTATACTACCAGCGGTAATCTGGGCTAAGGTCGGTCCAAGCCCAGCCCATCAGTTGAAAACCCAAGCCCAACCTCTGCCCGGTAGGGAAGAACGGGTTTCAGCCATTCTTTCTAGCTAAATTCCCAGCTAGATCATTCAAATAACTTGGCCCAGCCCAAGCAACTCACTCAGGCCTTTCATTATTGGGCCACTTGTGGCCCACTAAACTTTTCTCTTACTCAGTTCGAGCCCAAGCCCCAACTCAGCCACCACACAGCTGTCCATATATTGCTGTAAATAGCGCAATTTAAGGGATTGTTTCGATCCGTGGAAAGTGTGGGAAAGGAAATATAATTTCTTGGGAAACTTTATTTCTAAGAATTGGTGGGCAAGGGAACTTTACTTTCCATGTTTGTCATAAAATAAGATTTTTCTTAAGAAAATTTTCATAATAGTATTAGCATGTGCATGATTAACACATGACATATGGAATGCTCAAGAGATGGACAATGCTATCAAAGGTGAGAGAGAGAGAGAGGAAGCTTATAGAAGGGAGGTTTTGGAGGTTATCTACTGTGCAATCTATATCTCAATGCTTCTATGTCCTCGTAATCGGTGAGATCTCTCCGTTTTCTTTGTTTCTCTCATTGTTTATCCACTCCTGCGTAAGTGAAGAAGGTTGTAACGTTCTATTTCATAGTGGATTGTTGATCTGGACAAAGTCCCGTGGTTTTTATCTCTTTGAGGGTTTTCCATGTAAAAATCTCTTGTGTGGTGTGTGATTGATGCTTTGATTTATTTCATTGCTTTATTATCCATAATTCTAGTTTGTTTTGGGAAGCTAGATCCTAAGGTTTGTGCAAGGCATCTCAACATTGAGGCGCTATATACATGTGGGTCACAGGTAAAATGGTTTGTGGCATAACATAAGATGAACGGTGCAATATTTACACACGTGACACATAGGTGGGGCGGTGGCACGTATATGTTTGATTCTTGAGATAGTTATTTTTCTTGGTGAGAAAATGCCTTTCTTAGAAGAGGTGGAAAAATACATATATTAATTTTTCAAAAAACAAAGGCAATGAGATTTTACAAAAAAGAAAAAATATATATAATCTTCTTTTCATGCAAAAATGGAGAAGAATCCTTTCCTTTCCTTTCCACGAAATCCAAACAGACCTAAAAGAAAATCATGTAACAGGATACTAACCAAAAGTAGCCGTCCGAAAGGTTGTCCACCCTTGCATGAAATTCCTACTACCGGTCACCACCGTCGCCCCCATCCCATCACCTACTAACATTATATTCATCTTCTTCTTCATCTCCACATTCTCTCTATACACCCCCTTCTTCACGTAGATCACGTACCTCCTCCGACTATGATCAGGAGCGTGATTCACTGCCTCCATGATTGATCTGTACCGTCCACTTCCATCCAATGCCACAACTACGTCCACATGCATCGCTTTAGGAGCCATACCCAGGAGTTGCCATTCTTCAGGCGGGACCCACGTCGGAAAATATGGATTCTTCTTACTCCTTACATTTCTAGCTGGTTTTAAAGGTAAGCTATGAATGTTATTAAACATTTCTAATACATTACTAACGAGCTGCGTAACTTGTTCTAAGCTTCCCTTAATGTAATCCCTCACACGCCCGTCCGTCCCTTCAAATCCTTCCAAGCACGTATCTTGGTTACTCAGCGCTGCACTCAGCCATGCTTGGAGATTGCCTGAATTTTGTTTTCTTCTCGAGCCCGATCGAATTTTCTCCATTTCCGCCAACGACCACCCGAGCTCGTCCATGGAGTAATCGAGCAGCTCCTTACAATCTCCAATCGCCATCGTCTCGCGGGGATTATAGGACAATGAGGTGAATGGTGAAACCATCTCGATCGCCTGTTGGAGCTCTTTCATTGTCGCCTTAATGGCAGCATGGATGATCATGGCGTGGGTGTTGTGATGAGTGGCTATGTGTTTGTATTCGGACTGAATGGTGGAGATGCATGATTTGGGGTGGGCCATGTTGGAGCAAGTTTGTTCTATCAAGGTTTGCATGGTTTTGATATTTTCTTGGGAAGGAGGAGGGTCTGGAAGAGCTTTTAGTGGGGTAAATGAAGGTAGGATGAGGAGAAGTAGGAAGAGATTAGAAAATGCCATTGTAAGGTAGTGAAAATGAAGAAAGGAAGGTTGGTTTTGGTAGGGGTTTTAAAGAGGTTTTGTCATTTGTGTGTGAAGGGAATGTATGTATTGTCTATCTTTGAAGGAAGGTTCGAATCTCTTTCTTTATGCTTTTCTCCTCTCATATTTTTGTCTTGGAACTAAGCAAGGAATAAATGGGAATTGTGGGAAGTGGGGCCCATAGTATGGTAATCCAGACCATTGTTCAGTTGCACCTCATCAGGGATGACCCAGACTCGAAAAGTCTCACAGATTATATAAGGGTTTAAAGCTACAAATCTTTGGACTATTTTCAATTGAATGTGGACCGTTGTTATATTTCTGTTATTTATAATCTACAGTGGGAAAAGAATTGGAAGGCTAGGATTTTTCAGGGTGGGGAGAAGCATTTCAATGGCATGGATTACTGAACCATCGGTCCCATTTATTAGAATTGGAAACCTATGGAAACTGTAGAAATATGTAGGACATGTGTCATATCCGATAATATCATTCCGAGGGTGATACTTTCCTTTGCATACGCAAATTCATGAATAGAGAAAGACGTCATTCCTAATGACACCAGCACACAAAACTGGCCGAGTTTCTCTCTCCCATAGATTGCATACTACACAGCACAATTTTTAACGTCCCATCATGATTTATGTATTATATCTACACTGTCCATCAATCTTTCAAGACCATTTTATAGCATAATCCAAAAAAATAGGCACATCCAAGGTTCAGGTGGACCACTCCATAAAAATCAATGAGGACTGAATGTACTACCATTGAAACCTTCCTAGCGCTAACCGTGATGTTTATTTGTCATCTAACCTGTTCACAAGGTCATACATACATGGATGAATGAAGGGAAAACACAAGTATTCTACTGTTTTCTGTTTTTGGACTCACATCCTGGGATGATCTGAAAAAAACGGATGGCCAGTGTGGATCTAAGAAATACATTGTCTCGGGGCCTACGTAGATTTGACCTGCCAAGAGATTCCGTTGCTGGGTGGGGTATGCGAGTGGAGGACATTCGGATGACAGAGAAAATGAAGTGTTGATATGTGAAACTTTTGTAGCCCCTATCATGATAATTGTCAGATCCACACCGTCCATCCGATTTTAGTTAATATTTTAAGTCATTAGACGAAAAAACAGGGCATATTCAATGCTCATGTGAGTCACACTGCAGTAAACAGTAGGAATTGGACAACTATTATTTTTAAAAAAAGGAGCCATATAGAAGGCTTTTATCAAGCTTATATTTGTGTTTTCACTTAATCCTGGTTGGTGTGACCTTATGAAGAGGTTAGATGGCGAATAAACCTCATGGTGGACCCTAATAAGGTTTTAACAAATCTTTCTATATTGTGGTCCACATGAGCTTTGGATGTGCCTCAGTTTTGGGCTCATGCTTTCGAATGATGTGGAAAAATTAATGAACAGTGTGGATATAACATAAATCATAATGGGTATAAAGAAGTTCCATACATTAAAAGTTGTGTTTGGGTAGTACCCAATTTTCGGGAGAGAAATTGGGTGTGTTTTGTAAGCTCGTGTGAATGGCGATGACGTGTACCAATGAGAAGCGATGGCTCAGAAATTTCCTGTCCGTCCAACACACTTAGAAAATGGGAGAGAAGGGATCTTCATTTGGTTACCGGGCCCGATCTTGTAGTCGGCGGACTACTAAAGTAACTTTATAGCCTGCTAGTTAGACTGTCCATATGAATGATCTGAACCGTTGAAGAAAATAGGTTCAAGCAATAGTATACCGTGGATGAAGTATGAAATTCCAGAATTGATCGTAGACGTTCAGTCTGTCAAATGATAAAACCATAGAGTCGACCACATCCTTTTACATTTAAGCCCATTTTTTGAACAGTTTAATCATCTTTGAAGAGAAAGAGGACATTCCATGGTCTGTCCACGATGGGAACTACCTTCTGAAGCCAGCATTACCACATGGCCCAACGGGTGAGTACCATATCATTTTAGTAGTCCGCAGACTACCTGCCTTTTACTCTTTCACGAAAGAAAAGAAAAAATTAGGACTCCAAATGAGTCCGTCCAATGTCCTTTTTCGCCCAATTTCTAGGACACGGACATTAATTTTTTGGACGAAAATAGGTAAAGCAGCTGAAAACAGCATAGGTATTTTATCTTTCTAGCACTCTTTTTTTCCGGCGCCTGAAAGCTTATCTCACTGAAGGCAATTTTTTGGATATGGATGTTAGTTTTTTTTTATGAAAATACTCGTCTGTGAGAGTAAAGCTGATTGAAAAGTAGAGGTATTTTTGTCTTTCTGGATTTGTTCGTATAAATAGAAGTCTACTTTGTTGTTTTAGGTTTTTTTCGGATCAAATGAGAAAAGGTGGGTGACCACACGATGTAATACTGTCACAACAAGGGCTACAGCTGCGTAGGCCCGAGCCTAGAAGAAGTTAGTCGGGCCCAGGTTCTAACGGGCCGGACCAAAAATTGATCAAATCCCTATATGTCAAGGTGAACATTACTGATTCATCCGTTGATCAAGTGGGCCACACATGTATAAAGAAGTACATAGAAAAATGAAAATTGATGG
The DNA here is from genome assembly GCA_021015155.1 of Magnolia officinalis. Classification (NCBI taxonomy): domain Eukaryota; kingdom Viridiplantae; phylum Streptophyta; class Magnoliopsida; order Magnoliales; family Magnoliaceae; genus Magnolia; species Magnolia officinalis. The sequence goes on from JAJHSJ010000013.1 coordinate 9,826,767, forward strand.
TCTACATGCAAGATGCTGCGTGTTACTTAACTGACAATGACGGTAGAATAGAACACATTAAGTGGGCCAAGCTAAGTTGGGCTGGAATGACCTGAGCCCAAGTCCATGGCATGAACAATACTCAATACTCAACGGACCATGATGATCGGTGGTCACTGACACAGATTTTTAGCATAGGGCATGCATCTAACTTAATCCTAACCGTCTGAACTGTGGGCCCCACTACGGATGGATGGTAACCCCGAATGAATTGATTAGAGATTCTACCTTTCATTCATGTTTGTTGAACCTGGGTCGTTGAATACTTTTTGTTTCAACCATCCACTTGATGGCTACAAATCAGTGTCATCCACAGCATAATTCTTTTGCTTTACGGCCCATCTGCCATAAACCAATGTTTGATCAGCAAAAGTGCCACGTGTACTGTCGTCGTATGCATGTTCATGTAGTCATACTCTGCCAGAGTATCAAATAAGAAGTCAGTTCAATTACCATATGGGTTGGCCTAGAAGTAGGCTCTTGGGTCATGGGATAGGCTTAGAAATATTTAGGCCTAGCCCATACCGTCCATGTAATAGGAGTATAGGACACCATAAAATGGAATGTTGAAGGGTGAAGCTTTTACAAGTATTCCCTCAATTATGCTTTTATGTGTGGTTGGAGCAACGTTGGTTATTCCATGCTTGCAATGCCTTGTTTGGTCTTTCGGTGGTGCTTGTACATTATACCCGGCTCTTTGTTCTTATAAGTGGGCCCACTGTTTTTAGTGATTTAGGACATTGGTCCCAAGGGTGCAAATGGGTCTGGTCAGGTTGGGAGAGCTCGTAGACCCAACCCATTTAAAAATTGGGTCAGAAAGACATAGACACAACCTATTAAAATTCGGGTCAAGTCCAGGTTAAAAGTGGCCAACCTATTTATTTAATGGGGTAGGTTTGGATATATCAAACTTAAATATGAAAATTATAATCGAGTTTTCACACAAATGATTTTTCAAACCATTTAATTGATGGTGGTGATTCGTTTTAATGGTAAAGAATAAAATAGCCTACGGCCCAAATACAACGAGTAAAATCAAACGGTAAGGATAACCGAATTAGTACGATTTTGGGCATATTCTACATTGAAATCAAGCCCACCATTTGAACATTTCTATCTGTCACAAGTAGTCAATAGATTACCACTTTTTTATCGAAAAAAAAGGGGGTGAACCATTGTTGTGGTCTAACCCAATAATAAATATATGCCCATCTTTTTTTAACTATTTTTTCTTAGCTCTGGGTCAGGTTCTGGCGTAAGTGGTCCACTTTAGTATGACCTAAATTAGGCCCATTTAAAAATTGAGTCTAGTCTATAATTAATAAAATAGCAATATGCAACAAAGAGGGACGAGAAATGTTCTTGTTTAGTTTAGCTTTGATGTATATTAGAATATTAACATTATATATATATATATATATATATATATATATATATTATGGTGTGTTTTTTTGCCTTTCTCAAATCCTTCCTTTTTTAATGCTCATATAAATTAATCCTTCTTAAATAAAAAAAATTCACCTTCTTCTCACACCAATTTTTTATCTTTTAATTTTTTCAAAAATATTTTTTTAATATAATGTATTTATTGGAAAAAAACATGTTTAGTACAATTTGACTAAAACACATCTTTTTTTGGGCTATCATCCAAGATATGCAGAGTTCTCTATCTTCGATCAATTATATGAGTTTTTCCTTTCAATTTAAAATAGAGCTGCAGGTTAGCCGGTGACTCCATCAACCAGCTAGTTGGTGTCAAAGCTTTGTAGGCCCTACCATGATGTATATGTTTTATCCACACTTTCGAACCACTTTGCCATCTCATATTAGGGCATGAGCCCAAAAATGATATAGACGAAAGCTCAAGTCAACCACACCATAAGAAACAGAGGGGATAATGGTCCACTGTTGAAACCTTTCCAGGGCCCACAATGATGTTTATTTGTCATCCAATCTGTTCATAAGGTGTGCATAAGGTCACACAAACCTGGATGAAAAGAAACCACAATATCAGCTTGATTTGAACTTATGTGCCTCCCATGAAGTTTTCAATGGTAAGCGTTCAATCCCCACCATTTCCTGTGGTGTGGTTGACTCGAGCTCTGGATCTGCCTCATTTTTTGGCTCTTTTCCTAGAATGAGATGACAAAGTAATGGACGATGTAGATAAAAAAAATATATTGTTATGCATAGCCGCCACACATTAGGCATAGGAGCAACCTTAAAACGAATCGAACACGCCAATAGAGAAACAAAAATTGAGTAAACACAGAGAACACAAGGATTTTTAAGTAGAAAACTCCTAGCGGGAAAAAAACTACAGCACTAAGTGGCAAACAATCCACCATAAAATCAAGAATTACAAGAGATGTACAACTTATATATTCGAAACCCTCATCTCTAAAGATGAATCTCCCTTCTCAAAACCCTAGTTTTCTCTAGTACAATGTTAAGATACCCTAATGCCGCATATAACAAGGTTTATATAACATAATTCTAGAATTAGAAACAAAACCGTACACTTATGTAGAGGTTGTGCGCGTCGTCAATCAAACTTTCGATCGATCGAGTTCGATTGATGAACCCTCGATCGAATCAACCCGATTTTGTTGATCGATCGATAATGCTCAAAAGTGTTAAGAGACCAAACTTGGTTTTTCTGAATTATCTCAATCGAACATGTCCAAAACCGTTAAGAGACTAAACTGATTTATTCAAAAATTTCTCGATCGATCAACCAAGTTGTCAATCAATCGAAGACCCTGAATTTTATTAGATTGAAGGCACCTTGATCAACAATCTTCACTGTGGCTCCAATCTTAAAGTTTTTACTGATTCAAGTTGCTATCCCCATCTCTAATTTTTATTATAGCTTTCTCATCACTTCATGTGCACACTCTGTATTCATTCGTCCTTCGTCAAGCCTAGAGAAGTCGAGCAAAACATGAACTTCTCTGCAGGAACCAACTTTGTAAGTATGTCAACTTATTTTCACTAGTGTGAATCTTCTCATGAGTAACATCGCCTTCCCCTAGCATCTTCTAGATAAAGTAATGACACACATCAATGTATTTGGTCCTAGAATGATACTTTGAGTTTTTTGCCAAATTAATAGTGCTCTTGTTGTCACAATATATATGCATGACTTCCTACTGAAGTCTCAACTCATTCATCATTCCTCTCAACCAAGCCGCTTCCTTGAATACTTCTGTCAACTACCATATACTTAGCTTCAATTGTGTAAAGACCAACTACAGACTGAAGCATCGATATCTAACTGATCGCTCCACCCGTTAGCATAAATGAGTAACCGAAAGTTGACATTCTATTATCCATGCTACCAGTATAATCGACGTCCATATAGCCTATTAGTCTCTCCTCAGATTTTTTGAATGACAACATGTAGTCAGTCGTACCTCGTATGTAACGAAGTAACCATTTCACTGCCTCCCAGTGTTACTTACCGGAGTTTGACATGTATCTACTCATAACAACCACTGCATATGAAATATTAGGTCTCATACAAACCCTGGCAGGACACTAGTGTATATCAAACTGCTAATTGCGCTTGAGTAGGGCATGCGAGACATATACTACTTTTCTTCATCATACGTACGACATTGTTCCAAAGAAAGTCAGAAGTGAGCAGCGTTGAATGTGCTAACCGGTTTAGCCTTGTCAAGTTTGAACTTAATCAAAACCTTCTCAAGATACTCCTCCTGAGAAAACCATAGTCTGCTCCTTTTCCTATCACTGTTTATATCAATGCCGAGAATTCTCTTTGCAGCCTTTAAATATTTCATCTCAAATGTCCTAGATAACTGAGCTTTTAATATGTTGATTTGAGACATACTATGATTGACGATAAGCATATCATCAACATACAGTACCGGAATAGTAAATTCACAATAACTCAGTGATGTAAAGTAGACACAATAATGGAACTTATTTATGATAAATCGTTGGCTCAACATAAAAGAATCAAATTTTTTATACAACTGCCTAGGCGACTGTTTCAGGTCGTATAATGACATCTTCAACCTGCAAACCTTATTCTTTGCTCCTTGTACCTCAGACTCTTTAGGTTGTTTCATGTAAATATATTTTTCCAGTTCTCCTTATAAATAATTGTCTTTACTTCTAATTCCATATTCTATTTGGCAACCAACGCCAATATAGATCTGATAAATACTTGCTTCACAGTTGGTGTGAATATCTCACGAAAGTCGACTTCTTCTTTCTGATCATATACTTCGCAACCAGCCTTGCCTTGTATTTGTCCAGTTTCTTACGGAAGATCCACTTGCACGCAAACACTTTTCATCCCATGGAAAGTTCCACAAACTTCCACGTCTCATTCTTATGCACAAAATTCATCTCATCATGCATCACTATCATCTACTTCTTAGCATCTAGATCATCCAATGCTTCTTAAAAGGTAAACAGATCCCCCTCATCTGTAATGATGACAAACACAACATTTGAGTCATTCATGTATCTCATTGGTAACCTATGATTTCTTGGTGAATTTCTCCTAACAGATGGCGTCTCCACTTGTTAATGTACCTCTTCCTACGGCTCAGCTTCTTCAAGTGTCTCACCCTTATTGATTTCAACATCAATCATCGCTGATTTTCCATTTTCTTGTGTTCATCCTTACGAAACAAGGAACTCTCATTAAACCTGATGTCCCAAGTAATTGTGATTTTCCTTGTGCGTCGGTCATACAACTTGTATTCCTTCACACCATCACCACAACCAATAAAAGTACACTTCTTTGCCCTTTGGTCTAGCTTAGCTCTCTTAACAGACGGTATATGAGAGTAAATATCACAACCAAATACACGCAATCCTGAGTAGTCTACTTCTTAACTACTCCATACTTCTTCAGAAATGTTGCAATAAATTGACATAGACATGTAACGATTCACTAAACAGAAAGTCATATTGACGACCTTAGCCTATAGCTCATTGCTTAAGACAACATTACTTAGTATACCCTAGGCTCTTTCCAAAAGAGTTTGATTCATATGTTCTGCCACACTATTCTACTCTGGTGTATGCCTAACTGCGTTATACCCTACGTTTTCCTTGTTCTTAAAAAACATATTAAATTCCTTTGAAGTAAACTCTTTACCATTATCTTCCTTAGAAATTTTAGTTTCTGCTTTGATTGTTTTTCAACTTTAACTTTCCATGACTTGAAAGTAACAAACACATCAGATTTATATTTTAGAAAATAGACCTACAACTTTATAGAGTAATCCTCAATAAATGTTACTAAGAATGACAATCCACTTCTAAAAACAATGGGCGACGACTCTTACACATCAAAATGCACATAGTCAAGTTGTCATTTACTTATATTTTTCACAGTTTTAAATAACAATCTTGATTGTTTACCATATATGAAATGCTTACATATATCCAAATAAAAAAATTAAAATAGGAATTAAACCACGATCGAGTAGTACCTTCATACCGCGCTTGCTCATGTGACCTAGGTACGCATGTCACACACGCACAGGCGTGGATTCTACTACAGATGTTATCGCTCCACCTGATACAGTGCTCCCTATCAATTTGTAGAGATTTTTTCTCTTTCGTACCTTCATAACCGCGAGTGGCCCCTTTAAAACTTTTAAGACATTTTCATATCTGGAAAATTTGCATCTGAGTGCCTCAAGAACTCCTAGAGATATCATATTCTTCTTCAAGTTTGGGATGTGTCTCACATCTGTTAAAGTATGCTCAACCTCATCAAACATTCTTATACAAACCAATCAAATTTCAATCATCGTATAGGCATGATCGTTACCCATAAGAACTAAGCTACCATCATACTCATTGTACGTGACGAACCGACTCCGATGAGGACATATATGATATAATGCCCCCGTATCCAAAATCCACTTGTTATACAAGTGTCCAACTTTAGAAACAGACAATATGTTATAACTACTTGTCTCCTCGTTAGATTTCGCTAAATTAGCCTCTTTTGATAAATTATCTGAATTCTCATCCTTATAGATTTTAAAGTTTGTGCCGTTCTTCTTCATATGTTCTGTCCTGCCATAATTCCAACTCTTCAACTTCTATCTGACCTTTGACTTAGACCTCGATTGCGACTTACCCTTCTCTTGTTCAGGCGATGTCCTCCTTGCAACCAGTGCCCATGTAGAAGTACCTTTCTACTATTTTTCATTCTTTGTTGCTTCAACTGAAGGGTAGAGACAACAATATCGAAGTCCAATGTATCCCTACCATGGCATATAGTATCTACCAGATTCTCATAAGAATCTGAAAGGGACGTCAACAACACTAGGGCTTTGTCTTCTATGTCGATTTTCACCTCCACGCTTGTCAGTTTGAAAATTAGTTTATTGAAAGTGTTAATGTGTTAAGAGAGATCTGATCCTTCCCTCATCTTCAGAGTATAGAACTATCTTTTTAGATATGGACGATCGGAAAACAACTTTGTCATGTAGAGGCTCTCCAACCTATCCCATAAGTTTGCGATAGTCATCTTATAATTAACATTATAAATAATATCATCGACCAAACACAATTAAATTGCATTACTAGTCATCTGATTTGGGTTGTCCCAATCCTCTTCTTTTATAGTTTCAAGACGTCTCTCTTTGTAAGGAGAGCGAGCGACACCTCTTACTGAATTAGGAAGGCTTTCATCTTCAATCCTCATAATTCAAAGTTATTTTTACTTATGAACTTCTTTGTCTCGAACTTCACATTCAATCCCTTTGAATCTATATCTTATATTTGATCTAAACACCCCAACACAAAGCCTACACTTAGATGCCACTTGTTGTGCATAACTGCCACACATTAGGTACGGAAGCAACCGTAGAACGAATTAAACATGCAAATAGAGCAATTAAAATCGAGCAAACACATAAAACACAATAATTTTATGTGGAAAAATTTCTGTGGGAAAAAATCATGACACCAAGCGATAAACAATCTACTATGAAGTGAGAATTACAAGAGATAGACAACTTACAGATTCAAAACTCTCGTCTTTAAAGACGAATTCCCATTCTCAAAAGCCTAGTTCTCTCTAGTACAATATTAGAATACCCTAATCCCACATATAACAAGATTTATATAACCTAATTTCAGAATTAGAAACAAAATTGCGCACTTACATAGAAGTTGTGTGCGTCGTCGATTGAACCTCCGATCGATCGAAGTTGATTCTGTCAATCGATTGGATTGATTGATGAACCCTCCATCGAATCAACTTGATTCTGTCGATCGATCGATAATGCTCAAAAATATCCAAAGATAAAATTACATTTTTTTTCGATTTATCTCAATTGATTAAGCTTTTATGTTCAAATGATCGAACATGCCCAAAACTGTTAAGAAACTAAACTGATTTATTAGAAAATTTTCTCAATCGATCGAGCATGTCTAAAATTGTCTAATCTTAAAATTCTCTCGATGGACTGAGCGGGATGTCGATCAATTAAAGACCTGGAATTTCACCGGATTAAAAGGACCTTGATCAACACATACATCATGACTAAACTGATTTATTTAAAATTCTCTCGATGGACTGGGCGGGATGTCGATCAATTAAAGACCTGGAATTTCACTGGATTAAAAGGACCCTGATCAACACATACATCATGGTGGGGCCATGCATGGAGCTTTGACACCAGATAGCTGGTGCTGGGGTCACCGTTTGCTGACTAGGATCAGACCTGGCCGACTTGGGTCGATTAAGAGAAAACACCCAGCTGGTCTATTTAGCAATTCAGGTTGAACTTTCGGACGCAAGCGCTGGCTCATGGGTCTAAAATTTGGACCCAACTACTTATCAGGTCGCTCCAATCTATTATGGTTATAGTTATTAGAGCAGTGGTTGAACTGCCAGCCACAGCAACGGGTCAAGCGCGCAGGTGCCGTTTCTAAAACATGGGAGGGAAAACACCCAAATCACGTTCCCAATCTGTCATAGAGGCACACGTGTGTATGATTTCAGACCGTTCATCAAGTGGAGCAAGACATGAACTTTCCCTGTAGTCTCAAACATCAGGCGGCTCCACTCATCAAGTCGTCTTCACGGGCAGTTAGAAAAAGTATGACTGAAAGTAAACACATCACATGCCTGATTATCAGTGGACGGCCTCCAATTTTCAGCCAGGACTTGGTCACAATTTGATCCCACTTGATGAGTGGTCTGGATCTCGCACACGAGAGTCACATCGAATGCCACATCATTTGTTCGTCTGAGAATGTCTATGGAAATAAATAACATTCTCTTCAACGGATGAAGCCATTGCAGTATCATTGTTTTGAAGATCCCTATCATACAGGCCGTCCATTGAAAGTACCACCTTTATGTAGCAATGTATCACACTTGTATGTGATCCACGCTGTTCATCATCCAGGCCTCACCATGCAAATGGTGTGGCCCACAGGTCAGCCTGATCAACTCATCTGGTTGGCCACAATGTTGCTGACTCGTCAATTGTCTTTAGAACCGTCCATTTCTTTTCCACTACCATGGCAAGCCAGAGGAGATGATCCAATCATCTGGACCGTGACCTCATTGTGGAGATGGATTATATCTTGAAATTCACACCGCTCGATCAATCTTAGCCATCTTTGCTTATTGACTCAGTACAACTGACCATTTTATTTCAACTGTTCATTTGATGGCAATAAATATAGTGGCTAGGATTATTCAATTAGTATGATTTTCAGTTCATGTTGCCTGAATTAATGTGGAGCCTATGATTTGGACGTCTTAGATTGATTCACAATATATGTGACGTGTACCATGGCTAGATACCCTATTAGAAGTTGGTGGTGAACTAACACCTTATATTCAAGATTTAATCCTTCGAAAACAATACAATTAACTAGCCTCGTCCCAATCAGACAAGTTTTCAATCTGTGATTAGATGAGTCCATCAAAATAATCGAATTTAAAAAATCGACACTTAAAATCCCTTCAATAACTTAGGAATTAAGGATATGCATGTACAACCATATATACTATGAATTGATATATAGATGAATTTATGTATATTTGTTAACATCTCTATAAATTTATATGGGTCTCCCACTTCTTTTATACTTTTATATCATTTTTAATGAAATAAATATAATATACATTTTTTACAATATAGTATCTAATACATGACTATACATATGATCTGATACTCTAACAATTACGAAGATTGCAGTACAATGTAATTGTTATAAATTAGCTCATCGAACTCTCAGTTGCCAAAAATCAAATACCAAAAGCCTATTGAAGGAATCCCCACTAGTGTTGACACCAAGAATACCCAAGGTAATGGATTAAAATGTAGAAATCTAACTCTTTAGTTGAGTCATAAGCAATAAGTCTTTATTAAGTGAGTCGTGTTGGGTTACCACTTATAAATGAGTTCATTTCATTTTAGTTAATTGTAATTATGTATTAGAGATTTTGGCAAGAGTTTGAAAGTAATTGTGATAATGTGAAATTTATGTAAACTATGATTTCTAATATAATCAAAGTAATAAAAGATTTGATGACCTATGGTCAACTAAATATCTAACCTTTGATAGTGTGGAATGGCGGAACAAAATTCCATATATGTTGGCAAGTCCTCTCTTTCTCTCTCTCCTTGATGTGCACATGTCTCTCTAGAAAGAAAAATAATTGGACCACCTATAGCTATAAAAAGAAAAGCATTGGACCATTGAAAGCTATATAAGGTTACTATAATAAATAAGGTAATTTCAAAACTTAAGTAGGACACAACGTAAGAAACGATGATGATAAAAGCACTTACCTTTGAAACCTTCTTAGGTCTAATCATAATGTTTATATGCCATCCAAACTGTTGTTAGGTCATTCCCGCTAATATCAGTCTGAAACATCTTTGGGCCCTAAGAAAGATTCAATGGTGGGCATTCAATCTTGTGGTGAGGCCAATAGTTTGTCTGATTTTTTAGCTGACGTTCTAACATGAGTTGACACAAATAGATGACATAAATATAACACATGTATCCTACTGAACTCTACAATTGCCTACATTGAGAGATGGTGAGCGACTCAGCCTAACTCATTGAGTCAGACCCGGCCTGTCCGGGTTCAAGTCCATCCGAGTCTCTTTTAACCACCTAGGTAACCAATTAAAAATTAAACCAGCTCCCACGCCAACTCAACCCAACTAATTGGCCTAGACCCAAGTCACCCAGCTCATATTCATATAAATCAATGATGACCAACAATCATCAGCTACGCCAACCGTGTATGTTGCATGTGGAACATGGTCCATCAGTGAATTTATCTTAACCGTTCATTCCTTTTGTAGATGTATATGGCCTAGTTAATGAGCTGACCATCCTGCTTTTGGTCCAAGAAATCTGCAGTGTGGAAACACGTGATGAGCGGCGTTGATCACGCTTGTATATGGAAAAATGAACTTATCAGCACCGCAAGAAGGACAATGAAGAGTTTGAAATATTTTGGTACGGTGGCCATCTTGTGCAGAATCTAACAGACTATCTGTCCAAGTCCAACCACTAAAATCAAATAATGGGCCCCACAAGTACTACTCATCCTTTTCAAAGACTCATCCCGCTAATGGCTCCCCTGTTATCACGTACGATGTCCAGAACGCGCCTTTGTCAGAGAGTAGGCAAGGTTGGGAAACGAATTGGCTACTCCCCCTGCCACCAGCCATTGGCTGATGGTCAGTGCTCTGTGGGCCACACCATGATATATGTGTTTCATCCATGCCGTCCAACTATTTTTGTAGATCATTTTATGTTATGGGACCAAAAAAGAGATATGTACCAATCTCAAGTAGACCACATTACAGAAAACAGTGTTGAATGAACGCTCGACCATTAAAAACTTTTTAGGGGCATAAAAGTTTTGTATCAAGATGACAACGTATTGGATGTCAAATAAAAAGTACAGTGAGCCTTAGGAGCATTTAAATGGTGGATATCTAATCACTATTGTTTTCCTTTGGTGTGATCCACCTCATGTTTATATCCCTCTCGTTTTTAGGATAAAGCCCTAAAATGATCCGTAAAAATGGATGACTGGAATGGATGAAATACATACATCATGGTGGGGCCACAGAGCACCGAACACCAGCCACGGGGCTGGTGGCGGGGGAGTAGCCAATCCGTTTCCACCAAAATCACGGACGCGGATTGCGTCCTACCCCCGCCCGGACAGTAATCCGTCCTAGCAGGGCTCTGTGGAGCCCACCGTGATGTAACTGTTTCATCCTGCTGTCCAACGAATTTTTCAGAAGATTTTAATATGTAAACCAAAAATGAGACAGGTCCAAGGCATGAGTGGACCACACCAAAGGAACCTGCACTGACATGACACCCAACGTTGAAACCTTTCTAAGGGCCCATGTGATGTTTTTTTTTACCATAAAACCTATTCATAAGGTCACGTGGACGTAGATGAAGTGAAAACACAAATATCAGCTTGATCCGAAACTTCTCTGACTCCCAAGAAGCTTTTAATGGTGAACGTTCAATCCCCACTTTATGGTACACTCAAGCCTTGGACCTTCCTCATTTTTTGGTTCACATATGAAAATCTTTTGAAAAATTCGTTGGACGGCAGGATGAAACAGTTACATCACGGTGGGCTCCACAGAGCCCTGCCCGGACGGATTACCGTCCGGGCGGGGGTAGGACGCAATCCGCGTCCCAAAATCACGGACGCTGGTTTCCTGCGACAGAAGTTCCTGCAGAGGGATCCATCTGGCCCACCGTGATGTCTGTGAGGAATCCATTCCGTCTATCTTCTTTGCGAGATCATTCCATGGCATATGGAAAAAATTTTGAGGCAGATTCAAAACTCGAGTGGGCCACACGGAGTGAAAAACTGGAAAAAGACTTTTTTACCATTGAAACCTTCATCAGGTACACCTTGATATTTATATGCCATCCAAACCGTTTATAAGATCATTACCATTGTTACGAGGTAAAATCATAAAACTTAGCCTGATACGATGCTTTTATGAACGAATGAATGTTTTATTGGTAATCCCTAAATTCCCATTGTTTTCTTTCGCGTAGCACATTAGGGTTTTGGATCCACTCCAGTATTATTCTTTTATATTAAAATGATCTCACAAACTGGATGGACGGGATGGATTACTTACAAACATCATGTGTCCCACCGTTTTTTGTTAGCTTGTTAGTACGCCTCACTGTCAGTTCACACTTCACTTCACTTCACTTCACTTCAATTCTTATGTGTCCCACCCAGTGCTTCTGCAAAAGGCTTTTGCAGGAAACCCGCGTCCCAAAAACGCGTATTAAAAGTCAGGCTCGCTGGAGCTCACTAACGACGGAACCGGATTGGCTACTCCCCCACCACCAACCAATGGCTACCAATGGCTAGTGGTCGGAGGTCTGTGGGCCTACCATGATATATTTGTTTCATCCATGCCGTCCATCTATTTTTCTAGATCAGTTTAAGCTATGAGACCAAATATGAAGTATATAACAATATCAAGTAGACCACATTAAAGGAAACATTGTTGAATGAGTGTCAGCCATTAAAAACTTTTTGGGCCCATTAAAGTTTTGGATCAAGCTTATCTTTGTTTTTCCCTTCATCTGGGTCTGTATTAGCTAATAAACAGATTTGATGTCAGTGGGCCTTAGGAGGATTTTAATGGTGGATATCCAATCACTTTTTTTTTTCCTGTGGTGTGGTCCACCTGAGATTTATATCTCTCTCGTTTTTGGGTTCAAACTCTAAAATTATCTTTAAAAATGGATTAACGGCATGGATTAAACACATAATGGATTAAACACATACATTATGGATTAAACACATACATCAAAGAACCACCAGCCACCGGGCTAGTGGCAAGGGGGAGTAGCCAACCCGTTCCCACTAACGACAACAACTCTGGACGCGGATTTCCTGCTAAACGAGTTCCTGCGCAAGGACGCTGGGTGGGCCCATAGAGATTTTGTGAGTAATCCACCCGTTCATCCGCTTTGAGAGTTCATTTTAGTACATGCGATCAAAAATGATGTGTATCCAAAACTTAAGTGGATCACACGAGAGGAAACAGTGGAGATTCATTGTGAATCGTTGAAACATTCCTGGGCCTATGAAATTTTTGTTCCATGAATATTTTTTTTTGGTATTTTCACTTAATTGCAGTGATAATGACATTATAAAGGGTTTGGATGGAATATAAACATCAAGGTGGAGCCCAGGAAGGTTTCAACGGTAGGAATTTCTTTTCCCAATTTTTCCTCTCGTGTGGCCCACTTGACTTTTGGATTCACCTCATTTTTTGTTGCGTTTTATAAAATGAGCACTCAAAACGGATGGACGGCGTGGATTTCTCACAAACATTTGTGTTCCTCACCCAGCATCCTTGCGCAGGAACTTCCTGCGAAAGGCTTTCACAGGAAATCGGCGTCCAACAACTCTTAGGGCGTGTTTGGCCAGACGGGGTGAGTGGAATTGCACCGTATTAAGTGGGTTATGACTTATGATGGTGTATTCCATCCAGTAGTGTTAGGTAATACACGTGGCATGATTACGAATGCCAGCTTGATCATTCAATCAATGACTCCTATGTGGGTTGAGCATGACATCAATGGGCCTGTTTGCGAGGTGTGTTTGGCACCCTGAAGTGTGAATCAACTTTAATTCAAAAATATCTATAACTGGTATATTTACATGGGTTTGAATTTAATTACTAAATCAATTTGAATATCCCTAATTAGTTAGATATATAATTTTTGACACTATGGTTATGATAAGCCCACTAAAATATATGTTTTGCCTGAAAATGATGAAATTCCAAGTCTCGGATGGATCACAAGCACAAGATCATGTCTGAGTGACTAACCAACGTTTTTTAATCGTTGATTAACATGAACAATGTTTGGACGGTGTTGATCTACATGAACAATGTTTGGACGGTGTTGATCATCGTCAGTGGGCCATGTGCCCACTAGAATAATAATGTACTGCGACATGTATTTACACCTGCAACTATTGAAATGATTTTAGGTGTAATCCAAGCTCTCATTGTGGATTACAAACCCCCTCAAAGAGGGGATTGGAAACCCCCCCTCGATTGGCAATCCCCATTTGCTTTATGCTACCAAACAACCAAGGGGATTTGAAACCCCCTCTAATCCCCTCCAATCCCCTCCAATCCATGCTGCCAAACGACCCCTAACTGTTAGATCATTAATCATCAAGAGGACATCTAAAATAAAATGGTCGGTTAACGTGGAATTAGTCGATACAGTCAACGAACTCATACCAATGCAAGTACTCTTCGCAAGCAAATTCAGAAATGAAAGAAGGCCACCGAAAGCCCTGTACTTTCTGATCAATGATCCGGTAGCTTTAATAGTTCACCGAAATTATTTTTAGTTTTTTTTACTTGTCTTTCACCGAATTCTTTTTAGTTTTTTTTTTTTTTTTCTCAGTCTTTCACTGGTTACTAATCATGTATATGTTTAGAAGGCCTCCTTCGCCACTGCACTAGTAGCTCGGCTTGGTCTCGCTCCCTTTGCCCGCTTATCATATTGGCTCGACTTCATTCTAGAAGCGATTGCTTCCGCCTCTCTAGGCTTTGCTATCGCTCATGACTGGTATATAATCTCTATGTAATGGTCGGTCTTTGACGAATTTCGCCAAAAGCGACTAGTCACCTCCCGAATGCCTCTTCACTATAGTATGGTCGAGTCTTTTCAATGTCTCTTTCCTTGTTGCCAACACACGTTACTAGGAGAGTCAGCAACGTTGCTTAAATTCTAGAAACTAGTATAATAAATTTCACATCACTTAGTGATTTGAATTAGACACAATAATTAAATTCACTCATAGTAAATAGCTGACTTATACCACTGCCTAGGCGACTATTTCATATTGTACAATGACCTCCTCAACCTAAAAACCCTATTCTCTAACCCTTGTACATTGAATCCTTTTGGTTGCTTCGTGTAAATCTGCTCTTTCAGTTTTCCATATAGAAAAGTGTTGAGGGTCAAATATTGCATATTAGACTCCAGTTATTACCCAATTTTGCGAACGTGATACTGTTTAACGACCTATTTTAATCGTGTTTGTGATGCAAGGTGTATTTAGGAGTCTTGACTGAAAAAGGATACTAAAAGCGTGGATTTGATGGTCATAAATTACTAAGGCAAGGAATGGACTCCAGACCAAGATCGAAGAATTTACACGCCCGAGATTAGAGAAAATCCAGTAATTCATGTTAAACGAGCCTGAAAGTCGGCCAGAATGCATGATCACAGGGTTCCCACCATCTGATTGCCTTGAAACTTTATATATGGTCTAAGGACTATAAATTAACCGTACAAGTCGAATTTCAACTCCTGGATCCCTGTGGAAGTAGCCCAAAAAATAGATTAGCCCATTAACCGTCGATTTTGGGCCCACCTGATCTCTGGATATGCCTCAATTTTGAACTCAACGCCTTAAATGATATGATAGAATGGATGGACGGAACAAATTTCTCATATACCATCACAATGGACCCCACATGTGGAAATGGCCGTTGACCAACCCTTCTTTAAAAAAGAAAGCAGAAACGAAAGCCTCTGTTCCTTTCGCCAGCAGCCGAACAAAGCAATCGGTTGGGTTCTTGTGGGCCACCATTGTGCATAAACGGTCCGATCCAGACTGTCCATAAAACTCACACGGCCTCTCTCACTCAGGCCTAGGTGGCAGAATTTCAAAAGATAGTAAAGATCAGATCTCAACCGTCCAAACGTAGGACGAACGGTAGAAGCACAAGTCCCGTTTGCCACACCAAATCTGAGCCGAAATAAACCATACCTGACTGGTTTTTCGAGAAGAATCCGGTGGATGGCATGGATTTCGCAAAGGACAGATGAAGTAGGCCCCACCAAGCATCAACGCAAGAAGGAAGTGCCAAAAACGCAGCTTGCTCCGTAACGTGCTGCGAACGTCTAGCCGACCTACATTCCTTATAAAAGAAGTGGAGAGAGGGAGCTGGGGTGTAACGTTCTGAAAATTAGGGGTCGTGCACGCACTCGACTCCCAAGTTCCCAGGTATTACTTATAACCACTTTTACTGTTTTACGTTTAGTTAAGCTTAATGCGCAATGTGGAATACTTGAAACATGAAACACAATTACTACTAGTCTACTGAAACGAAAATCATTAAACGTACAGTCCAAAAATATATATATTAAGGGTCGCACAAGGCGTTGTCCAGTAAAAATGCAAAAGAATGATAAGTCCAAAAGAATAGTGCGCCGAGTCCAATACCCAGCGATCCAAATTTCGTCTACTAGAACTATGGTGAATCGCCCATCAACGAGAAGTAGGACAGCTCATCCTCCTCTTCAATGCTCGCACCGCACGGCTCGTCGAACTCAGCACCACCTGCAGCTACTGAAGAGTCTTGTTGGTGTTTTTTAAAACACCGTCCTAGAGTGGGAGTGAGTGATCAACTATGTGGGTGCTATTAGTCCTAAGTTACAACAAGTATCAATTTTATGATGAATTTAATGAAAGGCAACATTCATAGACACCTAACTAATCTTGTTAATGCATATGCATAATAAATGGTATGATGCATGACCTCGCAACAACACTCCCTCGAGCGACTTCGTCTAACAATCGCGTATGACCAACACTTTCTCATCATGACATCGACTGCCAAGTCACCACCTAACTAATGCGATACGATCATGATAGTGTTATTCAAGTTCTTAATTAATTCTATTCATCTAGCAGATTGGGGAAACTAGTACACCCCACGAGATCAATGCCCTCAACTGGTTGTGAGGCCAAGGCCCCCCAACGTGTGGGGGCAAGACCCCGCAATCCTTGATCTCATCAGGTTCCCCATCCCCGATTTCAAGCACATGGGGAGTGGTGAGAAGTGGGATCACTCGTGGTCACTACGGGGAGGTTCATCACCCCAGCGTAGGCCGACAGCTCGGACACAGTGTCCCATTCCACCATATCCGGCTCTCGAGACAATGAATCAGTTTCAAACAGTTATTAATGGGCTTCAGTGGGGGAAGGGTGTTCCAGGTTCCGTTCAGGCGTGAGCAGACATGGTTAACAAACATGGTTAGTCAGTAAGTGGACTAAACCGTGCGAGTCCAGGCGAGTACGCGACGGATGACATCGAGTACAAGCGATCCATGTAGTCCAACTACTGTCGCCCATTCGCACTCGCTCAAATCCACGGGTTTAGCCTCAGGATAGTCCTACCAACGGGACCATCTTCTCTCGCCTCAATTTTCCGACCAACCAGGGGGTTTGGTGGTATTTAATAACACTTCAACAGATCAGGATTTATCAACTACCACGAGTAATGTCATGCATTCATACTTCAAAACATGAATATTCAGGTTCTTTCTATAAGTATAAATACTAACAAAATTACGAGATGAACGTGCATGTGTGTTGTGTGGGTTAGTGAGGAGATCAAGAGCTATAAATCATTCATAGCACAAACATGCATTAAGGATCAATGCTAGCATAACATGCCTCGAGGACTTATGCAAGCATACATACACAACAAGGATTAATGTAACATCCAAGCTATAAAGAATCATCACACAAGAATCAAGCAATAAATGAACATGCATTTACCAAATTCATGCCCAATCATATTAAGGAACATCAAGCAATACACAACCATTTGGAGGATCTATCATGTAAGGTTTTGATTAGCTTCTCTCTAGGTTATTCAAATACTTCACCCAAACATTCATAATCATGAAATTCATAGTAAAATTGGTGTTAGGCCACCTAAGAATAATAGTCTGCACCTATGGATCGTTGAGTTCTTGGGAAACGACCTAGGAGTGTTGAATTTGGGGTTGATTGGCCGGAATCCCTGAGGCAAAGCATTTGCATATTAGAATTCCATGCAAATCCCTCTTAACATAAGGGTTTCCAAAAGGATGGAGATTTACCTACCTAATCGGTGGAGAGGGGTTCTTCTCGTTGTGGTTGAGGAATTTTCTTGAAGAAGAGGTAAGGAGTTACAAGATTGACTCCCTTGGGCCCCACTTGGAGCTACGATCCACCTTCACTCCTTTCTTCACTCTCCCTTTCTCTCTCTTCTCTCTTTACTCTCTCCTTTCTCTCTCTCTTCTCTCTTTCACTTTGGTTGTTGGAGTAATGGTGGGAGTATGAGAGAAATAGTCTTAGGGCTTTATTTCCAAGGTTTGGGCTCATTGACCTTAAGTTTTCAACAATTTCCTTAATGGCCCTGTGGGGGCCCCTTTTAGCTTTGGGGCGGCCATGTCACCCCTTTGACCACCAAATTTGGTGTGTAGGTGTCTCATGGCCCGATGGGGGGCTGTGCAAAATTTGGAAGCGAACGGATGCGGGGTTTTATCGTACGGTTCCGATCTATAAATGGCCCTATGGGGTCCATTCTGGCCGTTGGGGCAGTTTTGATGGCCCCCTGGTTATGAAATTTATAGGATAGGTGCTCCATGGCCCGATGAAGGGTTGTGCAAATTTGAAGGCAAACGGACATGAGGTTTTACCACCACGCCTGACTCTCGACACTTGTGGATCATATCACTAATGTTGTAAGTGGGCGTTCCAGGGGCATGGGATGTCCCATGTTCAGGTGGGCGTGATCATACATGGTAAACACACATGGTTGGACAGCTAGTAGATTAATTCGGCTGATTCAGGTGAACTACAGCGCACCTAGCACTGGATGCGAGCATCCCATGTAGCCAACTATTGTCGGCTATCCGTATTCGACTTGTATCGGTCGGATCGGCCCTGGGCAGCTAACCCGACAAGGCTGCCCGTATGGCTTTTGCAATTTGCTGGCCAACCCAATTATCCAGTTAGTTAATATTTCATAGCAAGTCACATACATTACTTTTTTCAGGAAATTGTAGGCATGCATGGCAATAAATCAGGGCATTCTATTTGAATTGAGCATTATGTCGGACATGCGGATACATTGCCCCAAACCATCACAGACTTCACAATTATCAAGCAATTAGTTACATGTGTTAGAGAATAGAGTAAATCATGGACAACGGTTCAATAACTCTAGCCTATTTTAACAAGAAATCAAAGTTCGACTACACTAAGCATGATTTGTAAATTCATGGAAGACGAACAATCAAAGGTTACTCACAAATTAAAATGTGCATCACAATTTTCACAACACAATCATTATTTACAACATAAGTTCGATAATTGGTCACCTAAGGATAATGGTCTACACCTAGAAGTAATCTGTTGAATTCCTAGCGCTGCCTCTAGGATTCGGATCTATGGATGGGTGTATCGTCGCCCTGCGCTGATGGGATTAACTTATAGGGTGCATGCAAATGGCCTATAATGTTGAAATTTGAAGATGGCTAGAGGATTACCTCTTCCTTGCCACCGGGTTTCCCCCTATGGCAGGGCGTGGTGGTAATTTCCGACGTGGGTCAGTGGCAGTGTGGAAATCCTCCGTAACAGCTCCCCAAGGAGTTCCTTCTACTTTTCCCCACTTCCTCTCTCCCTTGCAGCTGGAATTCATATGGGAGTGAGGGAGTTAATTTATGGGCCTTATATAATATAGATTTTATGTCTAAATGGCCCTGAGGGCCATTTTTTTAGCGTGCATGCCCCCAATGGGCTGAATTTTGACCCCATATGGCTATTTCAAGGGCCCGTTGGCCCACCCGCGCCATGGGGAAGGTGCCTCGTCATAGGATCCGTGATTGGTCCAAATTGGGTGGAGATCGGATGCCTCGATCGACCGTGGGGACCCTACTTGCAATCGACGGCTATCGGTGCTCGATCAGGGCCACAATTATACAGATGTGAGCAGGGAAATATCCTTGACTCATAGCTCGAGTTTGGTTGCAATCCAACAGTCAGAAAGTTGCAATTTCGCAAATGAGTGGCGTGGCCTACTTCACTTAAGTTTCAGATTCAGGTCTAGGAGAGTTGCACGTTTCAAGCACTTCCTTTCCGGCCAAAGTTGTGCAGTTCAGGGCACTGTCTGGGTTTGCCGTCAACGTTGGACCTCAAGCCCAGTGAGGACGACGTTTTCCTATAGTTTCGGACTTAACGAGATTCTGACGAGTGGCCCACGGTCATTTTCGTCTATCGCAGCGGATTGTTAGGAGAGCCAGCCCCACGACCCATTTTCGATTCAGTTCATATTTAGGTTTAACTACGTTTGTGACGTCATCCTTTCGTAGCTTGATGACAGTGACACCTGACATCATTTATCCCTAGTTTTTAGGACCTCGCAAATGTCCTCCATGTAGGCTGCCTAACACAGACCTATGGCAGTTCCACTAGTTGACGCCTTAGGATGCAGTGACAGTTTGGCCTAGGTGTTACACTAATTTTGGGGTTCTAACGATCCTTCTTCATATGCCCCAACTTTCCACAATCCCAGTATTTCATCTTTTCTTTACCCTTTGACTTGGACCTAGGTCGAGGCTTCTCATTCTCTTACTCAGACTGTCTATCCCGAACTAAGAATGCGTCAGTAAAAGATCCTTTGCCACTACTCTTCTTTCTCAACTGCTTTGATTGAAGGACTGAGATAACGATCTCGACATCCAAAGCATCCCTACCATGGCACAAAGTATCCACCAGATACTTGTAACATTCCTGGAGAGACATCAATAGAATTAAGTATTTATCTTCAACATTCATATTTACTTTCACACTCATCAACTTGCAAAGTAATTGATTGAATGTGTTCATTAATATCGAACCATTCTGTCATTTTTAGATTATAGAATTATTAATTCTTCCGATATAAACGTTTACTAAGAGATTTCGTCATTTACAAACTTTCTAACTTTGTTCAAAGCCTTGTCGTGGTTGTCTGATCAATAGCTTTATAGATGACATCATCGGATAAGCATAATTGAATCGAGGTAATCGTCCTCTGATCAAGTTCTTCCTACTCTTCATCATTCATAGTCATAGGATGCTTTACTATACTAAAAACTATATGTTGCAATCCTTACTGAACTAAAATGCCTCTCATCTTCACCTTACTTAATTAAAAGTTATTTTTCTCGGTGAACTTCTCTATCTCATACTTCACGTTCATTCCCTTCATCGACATATCTTATATTCAAACTCAAATCCCAACGTATAAATCTGATACCA
>JAJHSJ010000013.1:9848068-9926064 GCA_021015155.1 Magnolia officinalis
CGGGAGAATACTGCTCTAATATCATGTCAGCATATGAATGTATATCAAGGGACCTGAACACTAACAATATAGACTCGCCAGAGCCAGGGTCCCAAAAAGGTGAGAAAGCTTTTGGGCTTCAAATCTCTCTTTGGTTGTGGTTCACTGGATGGAAATGGGAAATTGCCTCTTGGAATGCATCAGACCATCTCTTATTTTTCATATCCGTTTCTCTCAACCTCTTCCACCGGCACCATAAACTCCATACGAAAAATGACCCTTTGTCTTTATAGTTGTCTATTTTAGCCGCTGCAGGTCGCACGGTGGTGATGGTCATGGTGTTGGAGGTGCACATGTTCGCACCAAGTCCTCTCCGGTACTTGAGTAAGATGAATGCTTCATCATCGGGAGAGCGAGAGCAGTAGAGAGAGTGGGGTTTTTCTTCTTCTGCTAGTTTGGGGTTCGAGCAAGGGAAGGAGGGTATAAAAACAGATGAATGGATAATGTTTTTTGATATGGGAAAGATGCAAACTCTAACGGGCCGAGCTAGGCTTACGGGCCTTCACACATCTACATGACTAGATTCAAACCTGGCCTGATTTTAAAACGGGCTTGATTTTTAAGCCCGGTCCTCAGGTCTGATACTCCTGCCCAGGTCCGGCCCATGATGGCCAAGCCTTGCTCATGTAACACAAGCTTGGGCTAATGCGGGCCTTGGGTCAGGCTAGAGCCAGTCAGCCCACCAACAATGTAACTTTACTTTGGGAGCGCATTAGTTAAACATACCATATTTCTGAAACTCAGTGACTCGACTTGAAACTCGACAGAGTCCATGACTCTGCTGTTTTCGTCATGGACTTCTTTGTCAATATAATGCAGTATTTAATCTTATATGCCTTTGATTTTCCAACTTAGCTGAATTTGAAATATTATTTAGATTACTAACCGAGTCATCTAGTCCACGTAACTCGTCTCGACATTGAGTTGAATCGGTTTTTCAAACAATGCTCTATGTACCTGTTAGTGTAATATAATGGTACGTTTGGACATACAAAATACGATCCAATCTGTGACCCACAACTAAAAATGAGCGCTCGTTATGGGGGTGTTTGGATTGTAATTTGCTTAGGATGAGCTACTTATTCCACAAGTAGCTTATCTTAGTTTCTACTTATTAAAAGATGGGTATGTTTGGAAAATAACATACTTATCAGCTTCTCCTCTCTTTCGTCTCTCCTGATGTCTCTCTTCAACAACTTATGAAAAGGAGAAAAACTAAAAAACTAATTGAAGTGATTAAGTACTTTTAAGTATAAAAGTTACTTATAACTAATCATAAATCAAACTAACTAATCTGAAATAAGTCACTTATCTACTTCCATAAATAAGTCACTTATCTACTTCCATAAGTAGAAAAAGTAACTTATTTGGTGGTATCCCAAACGGGGCCCTAAATCTTTGATTCATTAGGTCAAACCAACGGTGAAGGAGACGCCGGTGGCCGGCAACCATGACCGTCCATCGATGAACCGCCAACCGTAAAGAAACTTGCGAGCGAGAGGCGTCCCGTATGATGTGATAACCGGGCCATCTGACTCGGCGGCCCAGACCTGACCCGGGTCCATAATTCATGTACTCACCATAATACAATGTGTTCAGAGCGAAATTTCAGCCCATTCGAGCCATCCTTCAGGTCGAACCTGGTAATTGAGGTATGTCTGCATGAAAACCGTCCTTGAGTATTGCTTCCATGGCCTACCTAAGTAAGTAGGATAGGATGAGCTACACATAGCTGTTTTGTATCGAGAACCCGGTGCTTTGATTCGGGTCCTTTCGGCCTTGGGCCGTGATGGTGGTCTTCTGATATGGTAATGGTTTTCTTGTGAATATCTTGCAATCTTGGAGGACGGCCGCGCCATTTCCGAAGATGAAATCGATGGTGCCATAGATGTTGCATTCGCGGTAGAACTGCGGAGAGTGAGTGGGCATAGAGGGTATCTTGGTGGCCTTCAATGCTGCAGCGAAAGAAGGCCGACTTGTCCGAGTCGACTCGAAGCGCTACGGCCGGCCTGATGGTTTTCTGGCCCGCCGTGTTACTGAACGTTATGTCCCTTGCTATGAATCCCGGGCCTGAAACAGCTGCAGAATAGAGAGGGGAGAGGTTTCAAGCTTGAAAATCTGATGTATTCTATACATGATTTCATGAGTCGACTTCACGAGTCGACTCGGTTCATACTGGTACCATGACTCGACTCGGGTGAGTCCACTTAGTGCGAGTCGCCGAGCGAGTCAAAAAAAAAAAAAAAAAAAAAAAAAAAAAAAAAAACCAATGATTCTATTTGTATGAAATGCAATTGATGGAGATGATGTTTTAAACATATCATGAACATATGCCACTATCACAGTTAAATGGTGGTGATGGGTGGGTATTCTAGAATCTAAATTCTAACTTTTGATCTTTTGGGGACGATCACAAATTTTTTAATGGACCTAACCATGACGTGTATGGGAATCCCAACCGTCAATCTCGTGAGGCTCGTCATGTTCAATGTACCCACAAAGAATCATCCTTATCTAAGACTCAACTGGGACACACCACAAGGAACAATATACAATGATACCTAAAACCGTGATTGGCTACGGACACTGCCACTAGCCAATTGCTTGTGGTGGGTGTTACGTGGGACCCACCATGATGTATGTGTTTCATCCATGCCATCGACCCATTCTTCCAGATCGTTTTATGGTATGAGCCAAAAATGAGGTTGATTAAATCTCAAGTGGACTGCACAGTGTTCATCGAACGCCCACCATTAAAAACTTATTGGGGCCACAAAAGTTTGAATCAAGCTGATATTTATTTTTTTCCCTTCATCCAAGTCTGTATGACCTAATCAACAG
Source organism: Magnolia officinalis (assembly GCA_021015155.1). Taxonomy (NCBI): domain Eukaryota; kingdom Viridiplantae; phylum Streptophyta; class Magnoliopsida; order Magnoliales; family Magnoliaceae; genus Magnolia; species Magnolia officinalis. The sequence continues at coordinate 9,850,949 of JAJHSJ010000013.1, forward strand.
GTTAGATGTCAAATCACCATTACAGTGGGCCCTAGAAGGTTTTTAATGGTGGACATTCAATCACTACTGTTTTCCCATGATGTGGTCCACCTGAGATTTAGATCTACTTCATTTTTGGGATCAAGCCATAAAATTATCTTTCAAAATGGATGGACAGCGTGGATAAAACACGTACATCATGGTAGGGTCCACATAGCACTGACCGGCGTCACTAACCAAACCACGTCCCCTAAAACCTATATATTCGTGTGGTGTGGCCCACCTGAGATTTGAAATGGCATGAGTGTTAGGGTGTCCCTTCATCCTGGTGGGGCGCACCTGATGACTAGGTTGTATGGCAAATAAATGATACGGGCGACCCCACATTCCATCCGGATGTCCCTCACAGATGTTCCCCATTGTTCCCTTTGTTGTGGTCCACCTGATCTATGGTGAAGGGTTGGATGGAACTCACACATCAAATTGGGCCCACAAATCGATATATGATCTTACCCTGATAGTGTTGATAGTAAATGCACCCTTTGGCCTATACTACCAGCGGTAATCTGGGCTAAGGTCGGTCCAAGCCCAGCCCATCAGTTGAAAACCCAAGCCCAACCTCTGCCCGGTAGGGAAGAACGGGGTTTCAGCCATTCTTTCTAGCTAAATTCCCAGCTAGATCATTCAAATAACTTGGCCCAGCCCAAGCAACTCACTCAGGCCTTTCATTATTGGCCACTTGTGGCCCACTAAACTTTTCTCTTACTCAGTTCGAGCCCAAGCCCCAACTCAGCCACCACACAGCTGTCCATATATTGTTGTAAATATCGCAATTTAAGGGCTTGTTTGGATCCGTGGAATGTGTGGGAAAGGAAATAGTATTTCTTGAGAAACTTTATTTATAAGAATTGGTGGACAAGGGAACTTTATTTTCCATGTTTGTCATAAAATAAGATTTTTCTTAAGAAAATTTTCATAATAGTATTAGCATGTGCAAGATTAACCCGTGACATATGGAATGCTCAAGAGATGGATAATGCTATCAAAGGTGAGAGAGAGAGAGAGAGGAAGCTTATAGAAGGGAGGTTTGCTGGAGGTTATCTACTGTGCAATCTATATCTCAACGCTTCTATGTCCTCGTAATCGGTGAGATCTCTCCGTTTTCTTTGTTTCTCTCATTGTTTATCCACTCCTGCGTGAGTGAAGAAGGTTGTAACGTTCTATTTCATAGTGGATTGTTGATCTGGACGAAGTCCCGTGGTTTTTACCTCTTTGAGGGTTTTCCATGTAAAAATCTCTTGTGTGGGTGTGATTGATGCTTTGATTTATTTCATTGCTTTATTATCCATAATTCTAGTTTGTTTCGGGTGGCTAGATCCTAAGGTTTGTGCAAGGCATCTCAACATTGAGGCGCTATATACATGTGGGTCACAGGTAAAATGGTTTGTGGCATAACATAAGATGAACCGGTGCAATATTTACACACGTGACACATAGGTGGGGCGGTGGCACGTATATGTTTGATTCTTGAGATAGTTATTTTTCTTTGTGGGAGAAAATGCCTTTCTTAGAAGAGAAGGTGGAAAAATACATTTCTTAATTTTTCAAAAAATAAAGGCAATGAGATTTTACAAAAAAGAAAAAATATATATAATCTTCTTTTCATGCAAAAATGGTGAAGAATCCTTTCCTTTCCTTTCCACGAAATCCAAATAGACCTAAAAGAAAATCATGTAACAGGATACTAACCAAAAGTAGCCGTCCGAAAGGTTGTCCACCCTTGCATGAAATTCCTACTACCGGTCACCACCGTCGCCCCCATCCCATCACCTACTAACATTATATTCATCTTCTTCTTCTTCATCTCCACATTCTCTCTATACACCCCCTTCTTCACGTAGATCACGTACCTCCTCCGACTATGATCAGGAGCGTGATTCACTGCCTCCATGATTGATCTGTACCGTCCACTTCCATCCAATGCCACAACTACGTCCACATGCATCGCTTTAGGAGCCATACCCAGGAGTTGCCATTCTTCAGGCGGGACCCACGTCGGAAAATATGGATTCTTCTTACTCCTTACATTTCTAGCTGGTTTTAAAGGTAAGCTATGAATGTTATTAAACATTTCTAATACATTACTAACGAGCTGCGTAACTTGTTCTAAGCTTCCCTTAATGTAATCCCTCACACGCCCGTCCGTCCCTTCAAATCCTTCCAAGCACGTATCTTGGTTACTCAGCGCTGCACTCAGCCATGCTTGGAGATTGCCTGAATTTTGTTTTCTTCTCGAGCCCGATCGAATTTTCTCCATTTCCGCCAACGACCACCCGAGCTCGTCCATGGAGTAATCGAGCAGCTCCTTACAATCTCCAATCGCCATCGTCTCGCGGGGATTATAGGACAATGAGGTGAATGGTGAAACCATCTCGATCGCTGTTGGAGCTCTTTCATTGTCGCCTTAATGGCAGCATGGATGATCATGGCGTGGGTGTTGTGATGAGTGGCTATGTGTTTGTATTCGGACTGAATGGTGGAGATGCATGATTTGGGGTGGGCCATGTTGGAGCAAGTTTGTTCTATCAAGGTTTGCGTGGTTTGATATTTTCTTGGGAAGGAGGAGGGTCTGGAAGAGCTTTGAGTGGGGTAAATGAAGGTAGGATGAGGAGAAGTAGGAAGAGATTAGAAAATGCCATTGTAAGGTAGTGAAAATGAAGAAAGGAAGGTTGGTTTTGGTAGGGGTTTTAAAGAGGTTTTGTCATTTGTGTGTGAAGGGAATGTATGTATTGTCTATCTTTGAAGGAAGGTTCGAATCTCTTTCTTTATGCTTTTCTCCTCTCATATTTTTGTCTTGGAACTAAGCAAGGAATAAATGGGAATTGTGGGAAGTGGGGCCCATAGTATGGTAATCCAGACCATTGTTCAGTTGCACCTCATTAGGGATGACCCAGACTCAAAAAGTCTCACAGATTATATAAGGGTTTAAAGCTACAAATCTTTGGACTATTTTCAATTGAATGTGGACCATTGTTATATTTCTGTTATTTATAATCTACAGTGGGAAACGAATTGGAAGGCTAGGATTTTTCAGGGTGGGGAGAAGCATTTCAATGGCATGGATTACTGAACCATCGGTCCCATTTATTAGAATTGGAAACCTATGGAAACTGTAGAAATATGTAGGACATGTGTCATATCCGATAATATCATTCCGAGGGTGATACTTTCCTTTGCATACGCAAATTCATGAATAGAGAAAGACGTCATTCCAATGACACCAGCACACAAAACTGGCCGAGTTTCTCTCTCCCATAGATTGCATACTACACAGCACAATTTTTAACGTCCCATCATGATTTATGTATTATATCTACACTGTCCATCAATCTTTCAAGACCATTTTATAGCATAATCCAAAAAATAGGCACATCCAAGGTTCAGGTGGACCACTCATAAAAATCAATGAGGACTGAATGTACTACCATTGAAACCTTCCTAGCGCTAACCGTGATGTTTATTTGTCATCTAACCTGTTCACAAGGTCATACATACATGGATGAATGAAGGGAAAACACAAGTATTCTACTGTTTTCTGTTTTTGGACTCACATCCTGGGATGATCTGAAAAAACGGATGGCCAGTGTGGATCTAAGAAATACATTGTCTCGGGGCCTACGTAAATTTGACCTGCCAAGAGATTCCGTTGCTGGGGGGGTATGCGAGTGGAGGACATTCGGATGACAGAGAAAATGAAGTGTTGATATGTGAAACTTTTGTAGCCCCTATCATGATAATTGTCAGATCCACACCGTCCATCCGATTTTAGTTAATATTTTAAGTCATTAGACGAAAAAACAGGGCATATTCAATGCTCATGTGAGTCACACTGCAGTAAACAGTAGGAATTGGACAACTATTATTTTTAAAAAAAGGAGCCATATAGAAGGCTTTTATCAAGCTTATATTTGTGTTTTCACTTAATCCTGGTTGGCGTGACCTTATTAAGAGGTTAGATGGCGAATAAACCTCATGGTGGACCCTAGTAAGGTTTTAACAAATCTTTCTATATTGTGGTCCACATGAGCTTTGGATGTGCCTCAGTTTCGGGTATATGATTTAGAATGATGTGGAAAAATTAATGCACAGTGTGGATCTAACAAAAATCATGATGGGTATAGAGAAGTTCCATCCATTAAAAGTTGTGTTAGGTATACCAAATTTTCGGGAGAGAAATTGGGTGTGTTTTGTAAGCTCGTGTGAATGGCGATGACGTGTACCAATGAGAAGTGATGGCTCAGAAATTTCCTGTCCGTCCAACACACTTAGAAAATGGGAGAGAAGGGATCTTCATTTGGTTACCGGGCCCGATCTTGTAGTCGGCGGACTACTAAAGTAACTTTATAGCCTGCTAGTTGGACTGTCCATATGAATGATCTGAACCGTTGAAGAAAATAGGTTCAAGCAATAGTATACCGTGGATGAAGTATGAAATTCCAGAATTGATCGTAGACGTTCAGTCTGTCAAATGATAAAACCATAGAGTCGACCACATCCTTTTACATTTAAGCCCATTTTTTGAACAGTTAAATCATCTTTGAAGAGAAAGAGGACATTCCATGGTCTGTCCACGATGGGAACTACCTTCTGAAGCCAGCATTACCACATGGCCCAACGGGTGAGTACCATATCATTTTAGTAGTCCGCAGACTACCTGCCTTTTACTCTTTCACGAAAGAAAAGAAAAAATTAGGACTCCAAATGAGTCCGTCCAATGTCCTTTTCGCCCAATTTCTAGAACACGGACATTATTTTTTGGACGAAAATAGGTAAAGCAGCTGAAAACACATAGGTATTTTGTCTTTCTAGCACTCTTTTTTCCGGCGCCTGAAAGCTTATCTCACTGAAGGCAATTTTTTGGATATGGATGTTAGTTTTTTTTATGAAAATACTCGTCTGTGAGAGTAAAGCTGATGAAAAGTAGAGGTATTTTGTCTTTCTGGATTTGTTCGTATAAATAAGTCTACTTTGTTGTTTTAGGTTTTTTCGGATCAAATGAGAAAAGGTGGGTGACCACACGATGTAATACTGTCACAACAAGGGCTACAGCTGCGTAGGCCCGAGCCTAGAAGAAGTTAGTCGGGCCCAGGTTCTAACGGGCCGGACCAAAATTGATCAAATCCCTATATGTCAAGGTGAACATTACTGATTCATCCGTTGATCAGGTGGGCCACACATGTATAAAGAAATACATAGAAAAATGAAAATTGATGGTCTACATGCAAGATGCTGTGTGTTACTTAACTGACAATGACGGTAGAATAGGACACATTAAGTGGGCCAAGCTAAGTTGGGCTGGAATGACCTGAGCCCAAGTCCATGGCATGAACAATACTCAATACTCAACGGACCATGATGATCGGTGGTCACTGACACAGATTTTTAGCATAGGGCATGCATCTACCTTAATCCTAACCGTCTGAACTGTGGGCCCCACTACGGATGGGTGGTAACCCCGAATGAATTGATTAGAGATTCTACCTTTAATCCATGTTTGTTGAACCGGTCGTTGAATACTTTTTGTTTCAACCATCCACTTGATGGCTACAAATCAGTGTCATCCACAGCATAATTCTTTTGCTTTACGGCCCATCTGCAATAAACCAATGGTTGATCAGCAAAAGTGCCACGTGTACTGTCGTAGTATGCATGTTCATGTAGTCATACTCTGCCAGAGTATCAAATAAGAAGTCAGTTCAATTACCATATGGGTTGGCCTAGAAGTAGGCTCTTGGGTCATGGGATAGGCTTAGAAATATTTAGGCCTAGCCCATACCGTCCATGTAATAGGAGTATAGGACACATAAAATGGAATGTTGAAGGGTGAAGCTTTTACAAGTATTCCCTCAATTATGCTTTTATGTGTGGTTGGAGCAACGTTGGTTATTCCATGCTTGCAATGCCTTGTTTGGTCTTTCGGTGGTGCTTGTACAATATACCCGGCTCTTTGTTCTTATAAGTGGGCCCACTGTTTTTAGTGATTTAGGACATTGGTCCCAAGGGGTGCAAATGGGTCTGGTCAGGTTGGGAGAGCTCGTAGACCCAACCCATTTAAAAATTGGGTCAGAAAGACATAGACACAACCTATTAAAATTCGGGTCAAGTCCAGGTTAAAAGTGGCCAACCTATTTATTTAATGGGGTAGGTTTGGATATATCAAACTTAAATATGAAAATTATAATCGAGTTTTCACACAAATGATTTTTCAAACCATTTAATTGATGGTGGTGATTCGTTTTAATGGTAAAGAATAAAATAGCCTACGGCCCAAATACAACGAGTAGTAAAATCAAACGGTAAGGATAACCGAATTAGTACGATTTTGGGCATATTCTACATTGAAATCAAGCCCACCATTTGAACATTCCTATCTGTCACAAGTAGTCAATAGATTACCACTTTTTTATCGAAAAAAAAAGGGGGTGAACCATTGTTGTGGTCTAACCCAATAATAAATATATGCCCATCTTTTTTTAACTATTTTTTCTTAGCTCTGGGTCAGGTTCTGGCGTAAGTGGTCCACTTTAGTATGACCTAAATTAGGCCCATTTAAAAAGAGTCTAGTCTATATATTAATAAAATAGCAATATGCAACAAAGAGGGACGAGAAATGTTCTTGTTTAGTTTAGCTGATGTATATTAGAATATAACATGATATATATATATTATGATATATATATATATATATATATATATATATAATATATATATATATATATATATATATATATGTGGTGGTTTTTTGCCTTCTCAAATCCTTCCTTTTTAAGTAATGCTCATATAAATTAATCCTTCTAAATAAAAAAAATTCACCTTCTTCTCACACCAATTTTTATCTTTTAAATTTTTTCAAAAATATTTTTTTAATATAATGTATTTATTGGAAAAAACATGTTTAGTACAATTTGACTAAAACACATCTTTTTTTGGCTATCATCCAAGATATGCAGAGTTCTCTATCTTCGATCAATTATATGAGTTTTTCCTTTCAATTTAAAATAGAGCTGCAGGTTAGCCGGTGACTCCATCAACCAGCTAGTTGGTGTCAAACCTTTGTAGGCCTACCATGATGTATATGTTTTATCCACACTTTCGAACCACTTTGCCATCTCATATTAGGGCATGAGCCCAAAAATGATATAGACGAAAAGCTCAAGTCAACCACACCATAAGAAACAGAGGGGATAATGGTCCACTGTTGAAACCTTTCCAGGGCCCACAGTGATGTTTATTTGTCATCCAATCTGTTCATAGGGTGTGCATAAGGTCACACAAACCTGGATGAAAAGAAAACCACAATATCAGCTTGATTTGAACTTATGTGCCTCCCATGAAGTTTTCAATGGTAAGCGTTCAATCCCCACCATTTCCTGTGGTGTGGTTGACTCGAGCTCCGATCTGCCTCATTTTTTGGCTCTTTCCTAGAATGAGATGACAAAGTAATGGACAACAGATATAGATATATATATATATATATGATATATATAAGAATATATATATAGATATATATATATATATATATGTATATATAAAATATATATATATATTGTTATGCATAGCCGCCACACATTAGGCATAGGAGCAACCTTAAAACGAATCGAACACGCAAATAGGAAACAAAAAATTGAGTAAACACAGAGAACACAAGGATTTTTAAGTAGAAAACTCCTAGCGGGAAAAAAACTACAGCACTAAGTGGCAAACAATCCACCATAAAATCAAGAATTACAAGAGATGTACAACTTATATATTCGAAACCCTCATCTCAAAGATGAATCTCCCTTCTCAAAACCCTAGTTTTCTCTAGTACAATGTTAAGATACCCTAATGCCGCATATAACAAGGTTTATATAACATAATTCTAGAATTAGAAACAAAACCGTACACTTATGTAGAGGTTGTGCGCGCTGTCAATCAAACTTTCGATCGATCGAGTTCGATTGATGAACCCTCGATCGAATCAACCCGATTTTGTTGATCGATCGATAATGTTCAAAAGTGTAAGAGACCAAACTTGGTTTTTCTGAATTATCTCTCGATCAAAACCATGTTGATCGATCGAACATGTCCAAAACTGTTAAGAGACTAAATTGATTTATTCAAAATTTCTCGATCGATCAACCAAGTTGTCAATCAATCGAAGACCCTAATTTTATCAGATTGAAGGCACCTTGATCAACAATCTCCACTGTGGCTCCAATCTTAAAGTTTTTACTGATTCAAGTTGCTATTCCCATCTCTAATTTTTATTATAGCTTTCTCATCACTTCATGTGCACACTCTGTATTCATTCGTCCTTCGTCAAGCCTAGAGAAGTCGAGCAAAACATGAACTTCTCTGCAGGAACCAACTTTATAAGTATGTTAACTTATTTTCACTAGTGTGAATCTTCTCAAGAGTAACATCGCCTTCCTCTAGCATCTTCTAGATAAAGTACTGACGCACATCAATGTATTTGGTCCTAGAATGATACTCTAAGTTTTTTGCCAAATTATTAGTGCTCTCGTTGTCACAATGTATATGCATGACTTCCTACTGAAGTCTCAACTCATTCATCATTCCTCTCAACCAAGCCGCTTCCTTGAATACTTCTGTCACTACCATATACTTAGCTTCAATTGTGCAATGACCAACTACAGACTGAAGCATCGATATCTAACTGATCTCTCCACCCGTTAGCATAAATGAGTAACCGAAAGTTGACATTCTATTATCCACGCTACCAGTATAATCGACGTCCATGTAGCCTATTAGTCTCTCCTCATATTTTTTGAATGACAACATGTAGTCAGTCGTACCTCGTATGTAACGAAGTAACCATTTCACTACCTCTCAGTGTTACTTACCGGAGTTTGACATGTATCTACTCATAACAACCACTGCATATGAAATATCAGGTCTCATACAAACCCTGGCAGGACACTAGTGTATATTAAACTGCTAACTGCGCTCGAGTAGGGCATGCGAGACATATATTACTTTTCTTCATCATACGTACGACATTGTTCCAAAGAAAGTCAGAAGTGAGCAGCGTTGGATGTGCTAACCGGTTTAGCCTTGTCAAGTTTGAACTTAATCAAGACCTTCTCAAAATACTCCTCCTAAGAAAACCATAGTCTGCTCCTTTTCCTGTCACTGTTTACATCAATGCCGAGAATTCTCTTTGCAGCCTCTAAATATTTCATCTCAAATGTCCTAGATAACTGAGCTTTTAATATGTTGATTTGAGACATGCTATGACTGACGATAAGCATATCATCAACATACAATACCGGAATAGTAAATTCACAATAACTCAGTGATGTAAAGTAGACATAATAATGGAACTTATTTATGATAAATCGTTGGCTCAACATAAAAGAATCAAATTTTTTATACAACTGCCTAAGCGACTGTTTCAGGTCGTATAATGACCTCTTCAACCTGCAAACCTTATTCTTTGCTCCTTGTACCTCAGACTCTTTAAGTTGTTTCATGTAAATATGTTTTTCCAGTTCTCCTTATAAATAGTTGTCTTTACTTCTAATCATTCTAATTCCATATTCTATTTGGCAACCAACGCCAACATAGATTTAATAAATACTTGCTTCACAGTTGGTGTGAATATCTCACGAAAGTTGACTTCTTCTTTCTGACCATATACTTCGCAACCAGCCTTGCCTTGTATTTGTCCAGTTTCTTACGGAATATCCACTTGCACCCAATCACTTTTCATCCCATGAAAAGTTCCACAAACTTCCACGTCTCATTCTTATGTACAAAATTCATCTCATCATGCATCACTATCATCTACTTCTTAGCATCTAGATCGTCCAATGCTTCTTAAAAGGTAAACAAATCTCCCTCATCTGTAATGATGGCAAACACAACATTTGAGTCATTCATGTATCTCATTGGTAACCTATGATTTCTTGGTGGATTTCTCCTAACAGATGGCGTCTCCACTTGTTAATGTACCTCTTCCTGCGGCTCAGCTTCTTCAAGTGTCTCACCCTTATTAATTTCAACATCAATCATCGCTGATTTTTCATTTTCTTGTGTTCATCCTTACGGAACAAGGAACTCTCATTAAACCTGATGTCCCAAGTAATTGTGATTTTCCTTGTGGGTCGGTCATACAACTTGTATCCCTTCACACCATCAACACAACCAATAAAAGTACACTTCTTTACCCTTTGGTCTAGCTTATCTCTCTTAACAGACGGTATATGAGAGTAAATATCACAACCAAATACGCGCAATCCTGAGTAGTCTACTTCTTAACTACTCCATACTTCTTCAAAAATGTTGCAATCAATTGACATAGACATGTAACGATTCACTAAACAGAAAGTCATATTGACGACCTTAGCCTATAGCTCATTGCTTAAGACAGCATTACTTAGTATACTCTAGGCTCTTTCCAAAAGAGTTTGATTCATATGCTCTGCCACACCATTCTACTCTGGTGTATGCCTAACTGCGTTATGCCCTACGTTTTCCTTATTCTTAAAAAACATATTAAATTCCTTTGAAGTAAACTCTTTACCATTATCTTCCTTAGAAATTTTAGTTTCTGCTTTGATTGTTTTTCAACTATAACTTTCCATGACTTGAAAGTAACAAATACATCAGATTTATATTTTAGAAAATAAACCTACAACTTTATAGAGTAATCCTCAATAAATGTTACTAAGAATGACAATCCACTTCTAAAAACAATGGGCGACGACTCTCACATATCAAAATGCACATAGTCAAGTTGTCATTTACTTATATTTTTCACAGTTTTAAATAACAATCTTGACTGTTTACCATATATGAAATGCTTACATATATCTAAATAAAAAAAATTAAAATAGGAATTAAACCACGATCGAGTAGTACCTTCATACCGCGCTCGCTCATGTGACCTAGGTACGCATGTCACACACGCACAGGCGTGGATTCTACTACAGATGTTACCGCTCCACCTGATACGGTGCTCCCTATCAATTTGTAGAGATTTTTACTCCTTTGTACATTCATAACTGCGAGTGGCCCCTCTAAAACTTTTAAGACATTTTCGTATCTAAAAAATTTACATCTGAGTGCCTCAAGAACTCCTAGAGATATCGTATTCTTCTTCAAGTTTGGGACGTGTCTTACATCTATTAAAGTGCGCTCAACCTCATCAAACATTCTTATACAAACCAATCAAATTTCAATCATCGTATAGGCATGATCGTTACCCATAAGAACTAAGCTATCATCATACTCACTGTACGTGACGAATCGACTCCGATGAGGACACATATGATATGATGCCCCTGTATCCAAAATCCACTTGTTATACAAGTGTCCAACTTTAGAAACAGACAATATGTTATAACTACTTGTCTCCTCGTTAGATTTCGCTAAATTAGCCTCTTTTGATAAATTATCTAAATTCTCATCCTTATAGATTTTAAAGTTTGTGCCGTCCTTCTTCATATGTTCTGTCCTGTCATAATTCCAACTCTTCAACTTCCATCTGACCTTCGACTTAGACCTCGATCGCGACTTACCCTTCTCTTGTTCAGGCGATGTCCCCCTTGCAACCAGTGCCCATGTAGAAGTACCTTCCTACTATTTTTCATTCTTTGTTACTTCAACTGAAGGGTAAAGACAACAATATCGAGGTCCAATGTATCCCTACCATGGCATATAGTATCTACCAGATTCTAATAAGAATCTGAAAGGGACGTCAACAACACTAGGGCTTTGTCTTCTTTGTCGATTTTCACCTCCACGCTTGTCAGTTTGCAAATTAGTTTATTGAAAGTGTTAATGTGTTAAAAGAGATATGATCATTCCCTCATCTTCAGAGTATACAACTGTCTTTTCGGATATGGACGATCGGAGAACAACTTTGTCATGTAGAGGCTCTCCAACCTATCTCATAAGTTTGCGGTAGTCATCTTATAATTAACATTATAAATAATATCATCGACCAAACACAATTAAATTGCATTACTAGTCATCTGATTTAGGTTGTCCCAATCCTCTTCTTTTATAGTTTCAAGACATCTCTCTTTGTCAAGGAGAGCTAGCGACACCTCTTACTGAATTAGGAAGGCTTTCATCTTCAATCTCCATAATTCAAAGTTATTTTTACTTATGAACTTCTTTGTCTCGAACTTCACATTCAATCCCTTTGAATCTATGTCTTATATTTGATCTAAACACCCCAACACAAAGCCTACACTCAGATACCACTTGTTGTGCATAACTGCCACACATTAGGTACGGAAGCAACCTTAGAACGAATTAAACATGCAAATAGAGCAATTAAAATCGAGCAAACACATAAAACACAATAATTTTATGTGGAAAAATTTCTGTGGGAAAAAATCATGACACCAAGCAATAAACAATCTACTATGAAGTGAGAATTACAAGAGATAGACAACTTACAGATTCAAAACCCTCGTCTCTAAAAACGAATTCCCCTTCTCAAAAGCCTAGTTCTCTCTAGTACAATATTAGAATACCCTAATCCCACATATAACAAGATTTATATAACCTAATTTCAGAATTAGAAACAAAATTGCGCACTTACATAGAAGTTGTGTGCGCCGTCGATTGAACCTCCGATCAATCGAAGTTGATTCTGTCAATCGATTGGATCGATTGATGAACCCTCAATCGAATCAACTTGATTCTGTCGATCGATCGATAATGCTCAAAAATATCCAAAGATCAAATTTGATTTTTATTTTTCGATTTATCTCGATTGATTAAGCCTTTATGTTCGAATGATCGAACATGCCCAAAACTGTTAAGAAACTACACTGATTTATTAGAAAATTTTCTCGATCGATCAAGCATGTCTAAAATTGTCTAGAGACTAAACTAATTTATTTAAAATTCTCTCGATGGACTGAGCGGGATGTCGATCAATTAAAGACCCGAAATTTCACCGGATTAAAAGGACCTTGATCAACACATACATCATGGTGGGGCCATGCATGGAGCTTTGACACCAGATAGCTGGTGCTGGGGTCACCGTTTGCTGACTAGGATCAGACCCGGCCAACTTGGGTCGATTTAGAGAAAACACCCAACTGGTCTATTTAGCAATTCAGGTTGAACTTTCGGACACAAGCGCTGGCTCATGGGTCTAAAATTTGGATCCAACTACTTATCAGGTCGCTCCAATCTATTATGGTTATACTTAGAGCAGTGGTTGAACTGCCAGCCACAGCAACGGGTCAAGCGCGCAGGTGCCGTTTCTAAAACATGGGAGGGAAAACACCCAAATCACGTTCCCAATCTGTCATAGAGGCACACGTGTGTATGATTTCAGACCGTTCATCAAGTGGAGCAAGACATGAACTTTCCCTATAGTCTCAAACATCAGGCGGGTCCACTCATCAGGTTGTCTTCACGGGCAGTTAGAAAAAGTATGACTGAAAGTAAACACATCACATGCCTGATTATCAGTGGACGGCCTACAATTTTCAGCCAAGACTTTGTCACAATTTGATCCCACTTGATGAGTGGTCTGGATCTCGCACACGAGAGTCACATCGAATGCCACATCTTTTGTTCGTCTGAGAATGTCTATGGAAATAAATAACATTCTCTTCAACGGATGAAGCCATTGCAGTATCATTGTTTTGAAGATCCCTATCATACAGGCCGTCCATTGAAAGTACCACCTTTATGTAGCAATGTATCACACTTGTATGTGATCCACGCTGTTCATCATCCAGGCCTCACCATGCAAATGGTGTGGCCCACAGGTCAGCCTGATCAACTCATCTGGTTGGCCACAATGTTGCTGACTCGTCAATTGTCTTTAGAACCTTCCATTTCTTTTCTACTACCATGGCAAGCCAGAGGAGATGATCCAATCATCTGGACCGTGACCTCATTGTGGAGATGGATTATATCTTGAAATTCACACCGCTCGATCAATCTTAGCCATCCTTGCTTATTGAATCAGTACAACTGACCATTTTATTTCAACTGTTCATTTGATGGCAATAAATATAGTGGCTGGGATTATTCAATTAGTATGATTTTCAGTTCATGATGCCTGAATTAATGTGAAGCCTATGATTTGGACATCTTAGATTGATTCACAATATATGTGACGTGTACCGTGGCTAGATACCCTACTAGAAGTTGGTGGTGAACTAACACCTTATATTCAAGATTTAATCCTTCGAAAACAATACAATTAACTAGCCTCGTCCCAATCAGACAAGTTTTCAATCTGTGATTAGATGAGTCCATCAAAATAATCGAATTTAAAAAATCGACACTTAAAATCCCTCAATAACTTAGGAATTAAGGATATGCATGTACAACCATATATACTATGAATTGATATATAGATGAATTATGTATATTTGTTAACATCTCTATAAATTTATATGGATCTCCCACTTCTTTTATACTTTTATATCATTTTTAATGAAATAAATATTATAATATACATTTTTTACAAGATAGTATCTAATACATGACTATACATATGATCTCATACTCTAACAATTACGAAGATTGCAGTACAATGTAATTGTTATAAATTAGCTCATCCAACTCTCAGTTGCCAAAAATCAAATACCAAAAGCCTGTTGGAGGAATCCCCACAAGTGTTGACACCAAGAATACCCAAGGTAATGGATTAAAATGTAGAAATCTAACTCTTTAGTTGAGTCATAAGCAATAAGTCTTTATTAAGTGAGTCGTGTTGGGTTACCACTTAAAAATGAGTTCATTTCATTTTAGTTAATTGCAATTATGTATTAGAGATTTTGGCAAGAGTTTGAAAGTAATTGTGATAATGTGAAATTTATATAAACTATGATTTCTAATATAATCAAAGTAAGAAAAGATTTGATGACCTATGGTCAACTAAATATCTAACCTTTGATAGTGTGGAATGGCGGAACAAAATTCCATATATGTGGGCAAGGCTTCTCTTTCTCTCTCCTTAATGTGTGCATGTCTCTCTAGAAAGAAAAATAATTGGACCACCTATAGCTATAAAAAGAAAAGTATTGGACCATCGAAAGCTCTATAAGGTTACTATAATAAATAAAGTAATTTCAAAACTCAAGTAGGACACAACGTAAGAAATGATGATGATAGAAGCACTTACCTTTGAAACCTTCTTAGGTCTAATCATAATGTTTATATGCCATCCAAACTGTTGTTAAGGTCATTCCCGCTAATATCACTCTGAAACTTCTTTGGGCCCTAAGAAAGAATCAATGGTGGGCATTCAATCTTGTGGTGAGGCCAATAGTTTGTCTGATTTATTAGCTGATGTTCTAACATGAGTTGACACAACTGATAGATGACATAAATAAAACACATGTATCCTAGTGAACTCTACAATTGCCTACATTGAGAGATGGTGGGCGACTCAGCCTAACTCATTGAGTCAGACCCGGCCTGTCCGGGTTCAAGTCCATCCGAGTCTCTTTTAACCACTAGGTAACCAATTAAAAATTAAACCAGCTCCACGCCAACTCAACCCAACTAATTGACCTAGACCCAAGTCACCCAGCCCATATTCATTTAAATCCATGATGACCAACAATCATCAGCTACGCCAACCGTGTATGTTGCATGTGGAACATGGTCCATCAGTGAATTTATCTTAACCGTTCATTCCTTTTGTAGATGTATATGGCCTAGTTAATGAGCTGACCATCCTGCTTTTGGTCCAAGAAATCTGCAGTGTGGAAACACGTGATGAGCGGCGTTGATCACGCTCGTATATGGAAAAATGAACTTATCAGCACCGCAACAAGGACATTGAAGAGTTTGAAATATTTTGGTACGGTGGCCATCCTCTGCAGAATCTAACAGACTATCTGTCCAAGTCCAACCACCAAAATCAAATAATGGGCCCCACAAGGACTACTCATCCTTTTCAAAGACTCATCCCGCTAATGGCTCCCATGTTATCACGTACGATGTCCAGAACGCGCCTTTGTCAGAGAGTAGGCAAGGTTGGGAAACGAATTGGCTACTCCCCCTGCCACCAGCCATTGGCTGATGGTCAGTGCTATGTGGGCCACACCATGATGTATGTGTTTCATCCATTCCGTCTAACTATTTTTGTAGATCATTTTATAGTATGGGACCAAAAAAGAGGTATACCAATCTCAAGTGGACCACATTACAGAAAACAGTGTTGAATGAACGCTCGACCATTAAAAACTTTTAGGGGCCATGAAAGTTTTGGATCAAGATGACAACATATTGGATGTCAAATAAAAAGTACAGTGGGCCTTAGGAGCATTTAAATGGTAGATATCTAATCACTATTGTTTTCCTGTCGTGTGATTCACTTCATGTTTATATCCCTCTCGTTTTTAGGATAAAGCCCTAAAATTATCTGTAAAAATGGATGACCGGAATGGATGAAATACATAGATCATGGTGGGGCCACAGAGCACCGAACACCAGCCACGGGGCTGGTGGCGGGGGAGTAGCCAATCCGTTTCCAGGTTGTCCGCCAAAATCACGGACGCTGGTTTCCTGCGAAAGGCTGTCGCAGGAAGTTCCTGCACAGGGATCCTATCTAGCCAACCGTGATGTTTGTGAGGAATCCATTCCGTCTATCTGCTTTGCGAGATCATTCCATGGCGTATAGAAAACAATTGAGGCAGATTCAAAACTCGAGTGGGCCACACGGAGTGGAAACTGGAGAAAGACTTTTCTGCCATTGGAACCTTCGTCAGCTCCACCTTGATATTTATATGTCATCCAAACCGTTTATAAGATTATTACCATTGTTATGAGGTAAAATCATAAAACTTAGCCTGATACAATGCTTTTATGAACGAACAAATGTTTAATGGTAATCCCTAAATTCCCATTGTTTTCTTTCGCGTAGCACATTAGGGTTTTGGATCCACCCCAGTATTGTTCTTATATATTAAAATGATCTCACAAATTGGATGGACGGGATGGATTACTTACAAACATCATGTGTCCCACCGTCTTTTTTTTGTTAGCTTGTTAGTACGCCTCACTGTCAGTACACACTTCACTTCACTTCACTTCACTTCTTATGTGTCCCACCCACCCAGTACAGTAACTTCTGCAAAAGGCTTTTGCAGGAAACCCGCGTCCCAAAAACGCGTATTAAAAGTCACGCTCGCTGGAGCTCACTAACGACGAAACCGGATTGGCTACTCCCCCACCACCAACCAATGGCTATGGTCGGAGATATGTGGGCCTATCATGATGTATTTGTTTCATCCATGCCGTCCATCTATTTTTCTAGATCATTTTAAGTTATAGGACCAAAAATGAAGTATATGACAATATCAAGTAGACCACATTAAAGGAAACATTGTTGAATGAGTGTCAGCCATTAAAAACTTTTTGGGCCCATTAAAGTTTTGGATCAAGCTTATCTTTGCTTTTCCCATCATCTGGGTCTGTATTACGTAATAAACAGATTTGATGTCAAATAAATAGTACAGTGGGCCTTAGGAGGATTTTAATGGTGGATATCCAATCACTATTTTTTTCCTGTGGTGTGGTCCACCTGAGATTTATATCTCTCTCGTTTTTGGGTTAAAACTCTAAAATTATCTTTAAAAATGGATTAACGGCATGGATTAAACGCATACATTATGGGGAGCCCAAAGAACCACCAGCCAACCCGTTTCCACTAACGACAACAACTCTGAACGCGGATTTCCTGCTAAACGAGTTCCTGCGCAAGACGCTGGGTGGGGCCATAGAGATTTTGTGAGTAATCCACCTGTTCATCCGCTTTGAGAGTTCATTTTAGTACATGCGACCAAAAATGATGTGTATCCAAACTTAAGTGGATCACACGAGAGGAAACAGTGGAGATTCATTGTGAATCGTTGAAACATTCTTGGGCCTATGAAATTTTTGTTCCATGAATATTTTTTTTGGTATTTTCACTTAATCACAGTGATAATGACATTATAAAGGGTTTGGATGGAATATAAACATCAAGGTGGAGCCCAGGAAGGTTTCAACAGTAGGAATTTCTTTCCCAATTTTCCCTCTCGTGTGGCCCACTTGACTTTTGGATTCACCTCATTTTTTGTTGGTTTTTCTAAAATGAGCACTCAAAACGGATGGACGGGGTGGATTTCTCACAAACATTTGTGTTCCTCACCCAGCATCCTTGCGCAGGAACTTCCTGCGAAAGGCTTTCACAGGAAATCGGCGTCCAACAACTCCCAGGGCGTGTTTGGCCAGACGGGGTGAGTGGAATTGCACCGTATTAAGTGGGTTATGACTTATGATGGTGTATTCCATCCAGTAGTGTTAGGTAATACACGTGGCATGATTACGAATGCCAGCTTGATCATTCAATCAATGACTCTTATGTGGGTTGAGCATGGCATCAATGGGCCTGTTTGCGAGTGTGTTTGGCACCCTGAAGTGTGAATCAACTTTAATTCAAAAATACCAATAAATGGTATATTTACATGGGTTTGAATTTAATTACTAAATCAATTTAATATCCCTAATTAGTTAGATATATAATTTTTGACACTATGGTTGTGATAAGCCCACTAAAATATATGTTTTGCCTGAAAATGATGAAATTCCAAGTCTCGGATGGACCGCAAGCACAAGATCATGTCTGAGTGACTAACCAATGTTTTTTAATCGTTGATTAACATGAACAATGTTTGGACGGTGTTGATCTACATGAACAATGTTTGGACGGTGTTGATCATCGTCAGTGGGCCATGTGCCCACTAGAATAATAATGTACCGCGACATGTATTTATACCTGCAACTATTGAAATGATTTTAGGTGTAATCCAAGCTCTCATTGTGAATTACAAACCCCCTCAAAGAGGGGATTGGAAACCCCCCTCCATTGGCAATCCCCAGTTGCTTTATGCTACCAAACAACCAAGGGGATTTGAAACCCCCTCTAATCCCCTCCAATCCATGCTGCCAAACGACCCCTAACTGTCAGATCATTAATCATCAAGAGGACATCTAAAATAAAATGGTCGGTTAACGTGGAATTAGTCGATACAGTCAACGAACTCATACCAATGCAAGTACTCTTCGCAAGCAAATTCAGAAATGAAAGAAGGCCACCGAAAGCCCTGTACTTTCTGATCAATGATCCGGTAGCTTTAATAGTTCACCGAAATTATTTTTAGTTTTTTTTACTTGTCTTTCACCGAATTCTTTTTAGTTTTTTTTTTTTTTTTCTCAGTCTTTCATTGGTTACTAATCATGTATATGTTTAGAAGGCCTCCTTCGCCACTGCACTAGTAGCTCGGCTTGGTCTCGCTCCCTTTGCCCGCTTATCATATTGGCTCGACTTCATTCTAGAAGCAATTGCTTCCGCCTCTCTAGGCTTTGCTATCGCTCATGACTGGTATATAATCTCTCTATGTAATGGTCGGTCTTTGACGAATTTCGCCAAAAGTGACTAGTCACCTCCCGAATGCCTCTTCACTATAGTATGGTCTAGTCTTTTCAATGTCTCTTTCCTTGTTGCCAAAACACGTTACTAGGAGAGTCAGCAACGTTGCTTAAATTCTAGAAACTAGTATAATAAATTTCACATCACTTAGTGATTTGAATTAGACACAATAATTAAATTCACTCATAGTAAATAGCTGACTTATACCACTGCCTAGGCGACTATTTCATATTGTACAATGACCTCCTCAACCTAAAAACCTTATTCTCTAACCCTTGTACATTGAATCCCTTTGGTTGTTTCGTGTAAATCCGCTCTTTCAGTTTTCCATGTAGAAAAGTGTTGAGGGTCAAATATTGCATATTAGACCCCAGTTATTACCCAATTTTGCGAACAAGATACTGTTTAACGACCTATTTTAATCATGTTTGTGATGCAGGGTGTATTTAGGAGTCTTGACTGAAAAAAGATACTAAAAGCGTGGATTTGATGGTCATAAATTACTAAGGCAAGGAATGGACTCCAGAGAACCAAGATCGAAGAATTTACACGCCCGAGATTAGAGAAAATCCAGTAATTCATGTTAAACGGGCCTGAAAGTCGGCCAGAATGCATGATCACAGGGTTCCCACCATCTGATTGGCTTGAAACTTTATATATGGTCTAAAGACTATAAATTAACCGTACAAGTCGAATTTCAACTCCTGGATCCCTGTGGAAGTGGCCCAAAAAATAGATCAGCCCATTAACCGTCGATTTTGGGCCCACTTGATCTCTGGATATGCCTCAATTTTGGACTCAACGCCTTAAATGATATGATAGAATGGATGGACGGAACAAATTTCTCATATACCATCACAACGGACCCCACATGTGGAAATGACCGTTGACCAACCCTTCTTTAAAAAAGAAAGTAGAAACGGAAGCCTCTATTCCTTTCGCCAGCAACCGAACAAAGCAATCAGTTGGGTTCTTGTGGGCCACCATTGTGCATAAACGGTCCGATCCAGACTGTCCATAAAACTCACACGGCCTCTCTCACTCAGGCCCAGGTGGCGGAATTTCAAAAGATAGTAAAGATCAGATCTCAACCGTCCAAACGTAGGACGAACGGTAGAAGCACAAGTCCCGTGGGCCACACCAAATCTGAGCCAAAATAAACCATACCTGACTAGTTTTTCGAGAAGAATCCGGTGGACGGCATGGATTTCGCAAAGGACAGATGAAGTAGGCCCCACCAAGCATCAACGCAAGAAGGAAGTGCCAAAAACGCGGCTTGCTCCGTAACGTGCTGCGAACGTCTAGCCGACCTACATTCCTTATAAAAGGAGTGGAGAGAGGGAGCTGGGGTGTAACGCTCTGAAAATTAGGGGTCGTGCACGCACTCGACTCCCAAGTTCCCAGGTATTACTTATAACCACTTTTACTGTTTTACGTTTAGTTAAGCTTAATGCGCAATGTGGAATACCTGAAACATGAAACACAATTACTACTAGTCTACTGAAACGGAAATGATTAAACGTATACAAGTCCAAAAATATATATATTAAGGGTCGCACAAGGCGTTGTCCAGTAAAAATGCAAAAGAATGATAAGTCCAAAAGAATAGTGCGCCGAGTCCAATACCCAGCGATCCAAATTTCGTCTACTAGAACTATGGTGAATCGCCCATCAACGAGAAGTAGGACAGCTCATCCTCCTCTTCAATGCTCGCACCGCACGGCTCGTCGAACTCAGCACCACCTGCAGCTACTGAAGAGTCTTGTTGGTGTTTTAAAACACCGTCCTAGAGTGGGAGTGAGTGATCAACTATGTGGGTGCTATTAGTCCTAAGTTACAACAAGTATCAATTTTATGATGAATTTAATGAAAGGCAAACATTCATAGACACCTAACTAATCTTGTTAATGCATATGCATGATAAATGGTATGATGCATGACCTCGCAACAATACTCCCTCGAGCGACTTCGTCTAACGATCGCGTATGACCAACACTTTTTCATCACGACATCCATTGCCAAGTCACCACCTAACTAATGCGATACGATCATGATAGTGTTATTCGAGTTCTTAATTAATTCTATTCATCTAGTAGATTGGGGAAACTAGTACACCCCACGATATAAATGCCCTCAACTAGTTGTGAGGCCAAGGCCCCCAACGTGTGGGGCCAGGACCCCGCGATCCTTGATCTCGTCAGGTTCCCCATCCCCGATTTCAAGCACATGGGGAGTGGTGAGAAGTGGGATCGTTCGTGGTCACTATGGGGAGGCTCGTCACCCCAGCGTAGGCCGATAGCTCGGACGCAGTGTCCCATTCCACCATACCCGGCTCTTGAGACAATGAATAAGTTTCAAACAGTTATTAATGGGCTTTAGTGGGGGAAGGGTGTTCAAGGTTCCGTTCAGGCGTGAGCAGACATGGTTAACAAACATGGTTAGTCAGTAAGTGGACTAAACCGTGCAAGTCCAGGCGAGTACGCGACGGAGGACATCGAGTACAAGCGATCCATGTAGTCCAACTACTGTCGCCCATTCGCACTCGCTCAAATCCACGGGTTTAGCCTCAGGATAATCCTACCAACGGGACCATCTTCTCTCGCCTCAATTTTTCGACCAACCAGGGGGTTTGGTGGTATTTAATAACACTTCAACAAATCAGGATTTATCAACTACCACGAGTAATGTCATGCATTCATACTTCAAAACATGAATATTCAGGTTGTTTCTATAAGTATAAATACTAACAAAATTACGAGATGAACGTGCATGTGTGTTGTGTGGGTTAGTGAGGAGATCAAGAGCTATAAATCATTCATAGCACAAACATGCATCAAGGATCAATGCTAGCATAACATGCCTCGAGGACTTATGCAAGCATACATACACAACAAGGATTAATGTAACATCCAAGCTATAAAGAATCATCACACAAGAATCAAGCAATAAATGAACATGCATTTACCAAATTCATGCCCAATCATATTAAGGAACATCAAGCAATACACAACCATTTGGAGGATCTATCATGTAAGGTTTTGGTTAGCTTCTCTCTAGGTTATTCAAATACTTCACCTAAACATTCATAATCATGAAATTCATAGTAAAATTGGTGTTAGGCCACCTAAGAATAATAGTCTGCACCTATGGATCGTTGAGTTCTTGGGAAACGACCTAGGAGTGTTGAATTTGGGGTTGATTGGCCGGAATCCCTGAGGCAAAGCATTTGCATATTAGAATTCCATGCAAATCCCTCTTAACATAAGGGTTTCCAAAAGGATGAGAGATTTACCTACCTAATCGGTGGAGAGGGGTTCTTCTCGTTTGTGGTTGAGGAATTTTCTTGAAGAAGAGGTAAGGAGTTACAAGATTGACTCCCTTGGGCCCCACTTGGAGCTACGATCCACCTTCACTCCTTTCTTCACTCTCCCTTTCTCTCTCTTCTCTCTTTACTCTCTCCTTTCTCTCTCTCTTCTCTCTTTCACTTTGGTTGTTGGAGTAATGGTGGGAGTATGAGAGAAATAGTCTTAGGGCTTTATTTCCAAGGTTTGGGCTCATTGACCTTAAGTTTTCAACAATTTCCTTAATGGCCCTGTGGGGGCCCCTTTTAGCTTTGGGGCGGCCATGTCACCCCTTGACCACCAAATTTGGTGTGTAGGTGTCTCATGGCCCGATGGGGGGCTGTGCAAAATTTGGAAGCGAACGGATGCGGGGTTTTATCGTACGGTTCCGATCTATAAATGGCCCTATGGGGTCCATTCTGGCCGTTGGGGCAGTTTTGATGGCCCCCTGGTTATGAAATTTATAGGATAGGTGCTCCATGGCCCGATGAAGGGTTGTGCAAATTTGAAGGCAAACGGACATGAGGTTTTACCACCACGCCTGACTCTCGACACTTGTGGATCATATCACTAATGGTTGTAAGTGGGCGTTCCAGGGGCATGGGATGTCCCATGTTCAGGTGGGCGTGATCATACATGGTAAACACACATGGTTGGACAGCTAGTAGATTAATTCGGCTGATTCAGGTGAACTACAGCGCACCTAGCACTGGATGCGAGCATCCCATGTAGCCAACTATTGTCGGCTATCCGTATTCGACTTGTATCGGTCGGATCGGCCCTGGGCAGCTAACCCGATAAGGCTGCCCGTATGGCTTTTGCAATTTGTTGGCCAACCCAATTATCCAGTTAGTTAATATTTCATAGCAAGTCACATACATTACTTTTTTCAGAAAATTGCAAGCATGCATGGCAATAAATCAGGGCATTCTATTTGAATTGAGCATTATGTTGGACATGCGGATACATTGCCCCAAACCATCGCAGACTTCACAATTATCAAGCAATTAGTTACATGTGTTAGAGAATAGAGTAAATCATGGACAACGGTTCAATAATTCTAGCCTATTTTAACAAGAAATCAAAGTTCGACTACACTAAGCATGATTTGTAAATTCATGGAAGACGAACAATCAAAGGTTACTCACAAATTAAAATGTGCATCACAATTTTCACAACACAATCATTATTTACAACATAAGTTCGATAATTGGTCACCTAAGGATAATGGTCTACACCTAGAAGTAATCTGTTGAATTCCTAGCGCCGCCTCTAGGATTCGGATCTATGGATGGGTGTATCGTCGCCCTGCGCTGATGGGATTAACTTATAAGGGTGCATGCAAATGGCCTATAATGTTGAAATTTGAAGATGGCTAGAGGATTACCTCTTCCTTGCCACCGGGTTTCCCCCTATGGCAGGGCGTGGTGGTAATTTCCGACGTGGTCAGTGGCAGTGTGGAAATCCTCCGTAACAGCTCCCCAAGGAGTTCCTTCTACTTTTCCCCACTTCCTCTCTCCCTTGCAGCTGGAATTCATATGGGAGTGAGGGAGTTAATTTATGGGCCTTATATAATATAGATTTTATGTCTAAATGGCCCTGAGGGCCATTTTTTTTAGCGTGCATGCCCCCAATGGGCTGAATTTTGGCCCCATATGGCTATTTCAAGGGCTCGTTGGCCCACCCGCGCCATGAGGAAGGTGCCCCGTCATAGGATCCGTGATTGGTCCAAATTGGGTGGAGATCGGATGCCTCGATCGACCGTGGAGATCCTACTTGCAATTGACGGCTATCGGTGCTCGATCAGGGCCATAATTATACAGATGTGAGCAGGGAAATATCCTTGATTCATAGCTCGAGTTTGGTTGCAATCCAACAGTCGGAAAGTTACAATTTCGCAAATGAGTGGCGTGGCCTATTTCACTTAAGTTTCAGATTCAGGTCTAAGAGAGTTGCACGTTTCAAGCACTTCCTTCCCGGCCAAAGTTGTGCAGTTCAGGGCACTGTCTGGGTTTGCCGTCAATGTTGGACCTCAAGCCCAGTGAGGACGACGTTTTCCTATAGTTTCGGACTTAACGAGATTCTGACGAGTGGCCCACGGTCATTTTCGTCTATCGCAGCGGATTGTTAGGAGAGCCGACCCCACGACCCATTTTCGATTCAGTTCATATTTAGGTTTAACTACGTTTGTGACGTCATCCTTTCGTAGCTTGATGACAGTGACACCTGACATCATTTATCCCTAGTTTTTAGGACCTCGCAAATGTCCTCCATGTAGGCTGCCTAACACGGACCTATGGCAGTTCCACTAGTTGACGCCTTAGGATGCAGTGACAGTTTGGCCTAGGTGTTACACTAAGTTTTGGGGTTCTAACGATCCTTCTTCATATGCCCCAACTTTCCACAATTCCAGTATTTCATCTTTTCTTTACCCTTTGACTTGGACCTAGGTCGAGGCTTCTCATTCTCTTACTCAGACTGTCTATCCCGAACTAAGAATGCGTCAGTAAAAGATCCTTTGCCACTACTCTTCTTTCTCAACTGCTTTGATTAAAGGACTGAGATAACGATCTCAACATCCAAAGTATCCCTACCATGGCACAAAGTATCCACCAGATACTTGTAACATTCCTGGAGAGACATCAATAGAATTAAGTATTTATCTTCAACATTCATATTTACTTTCACACTCATCAACTTGCAAAGTAATTGATTGAATGTGTTCATTAATATCGAACCATTCTGTCATTTTTAGATTATAGAATTATTAATTTTCCAATATAAACGTTTACTAAGAGATTTCGTCATTTACAAACTTTCTAACTTTGTTCAAAGCCTTGTCGTGGTTGTCTGATCAATAGCTTTATAGATGACATCATCGGATAAGCATAATTGAATCGAGGTAATCGTCCTCTGATCAAGTTCTTCCTACTCTTCATCATTCATAGTCATAGGATGCTTTACTATACTAAAAACTACATGTTGCAATCCTTACTGAACTAAAATGTTTCTCATCTTCACCTTACTTAATTAAAAGTTATTTTTCTCGGTGAACTTCTCTGTCTCATACTTCACGTTCATTCCCTTCATCGACATATCTTATATTCAAACTCAAATCTCAACGTATAAATCTGATACCAATTGTTGGGAGATGTGGAAGCAAACTCCAAATTCGAATAACACAAACGATAGATAAATATAAACAAAACATTTATAGAGAACACATGAATTTACGTGGAGAAACTCTTATAGGAAAAAATCATGACATAAAGCGATAATCCACTATGAAAATGAATTACAAGAGATAGAATCGACTTATATGTGCGAAGAACCAATCTCAAAACCCTAGCTTTCCTTTAAAACAAGTCCCCGTTCACTTATGATTTTTTCTAATCTCGCATTACACCTATATATAATGTTACACATAAAATGGTAAAAAAATCATGCAATTACATAAAACAATGCATGATTGTTAATCTAACAATCGATCGATCGACATCGATTGAGCAACCCTTGATTGATCGAGCCTCCATATTCGATCAATCAAACATGCTCAAAATTTGCTAGAAAGTTAATTTATTTTTAAAAAAAATTTCTAATCAATCAAACCCAAATGCCCAATCATTTAAAATTATTAAAATTTGTTCAGCAAGCAAATTTATATATTCAAGGTATTATCGATCAATCGAATCAAACAGTCAATTAATCGAAATCCCATGTTACTGCATGGATTGGAGACACCAATTTCAACACGATTTACCTCATTTTAAGTTAATGCCCTAGATTGTGTCTTTTAAAAAAAAAAAAAATTTATATGGATGGACAAGGTGGATAAAATAGATACATCAAGGTGGGCCCCATAGAGCCTCTTACGGGACCATACTCTTTAGCTAGGTCTAAGTCCCGGTGGGGTAGTACCCAATGCATGTCATTTTTTTAATCTTTAGAAGGTAAGCTTAGAATTTATTACTTCTAAGAGACAAAAGCCTTAAAAAAAATAGAGGAGTTACTAGTACCAAGAAAAAAAAAAAAAAAAAAAAGTAAGGTAAAGATTTCTCCTAAAATACCGAGAGAGTAAGAAAGAAAAAGCAAAAGCCCCATATCCTAGGGAGGATAACAACACTAGGAAAGACTCACATCTTAGGTAAGAGAAAGACTAAAACCAGCTCTAAATAACCGAGAAACACTGGAAGAGAGAGAGAGCTTATAACAAAACACCCGGCGTACCCAAAGTCAAGCAGTTGCCGAGAATATGTCGGCAATCTCAATGTCAAAATGAACTTGGGCAACCAGTTCAAAACCATGCAATCTACTACCAGTTCAAAACCATGCAATCTACTAGAAGTCCCGGAACTTAGGGGGTATAGCTTGGATACCACGTGATAAGTTGCTTTTAAAATTGTTTTAAGCCATTAAGTTCCTTTTTAGCTTAAGTTAGTTTGGTAAACTGGAAATTGAGGCAGATCTGAGAATAAGGTGGAACACACCGTGGGGATTAAACACACACCGTTGAAAACTTCTTAGGAGCCGTAGAAGCATTGGATCTGCCCCATTTTTTCGGCTTATATCCATAGAAAAACGGATGGACGGTGTTGATAAAGTCATAAATCACGGTGGGCCCTCGTAGCCGCAGCCTGTTCGGAGCCCGGGACAGGCGGGGTAACACCTAATCCACGTCCAATCATACCCACTCCATCAATTACGTAGCACACGTGTATAAAACCTGGACCGCTCATCAGTCAGTCTCGACTTGATTGACTAACCCGGATATCTCGCAAGTTAGATGATTCTCGGCATTCAATCAATGCAGTTTTGAGTCTTGTGAGGGAAGATGAGATTGGAAACAAAAATCAACCAAGGGTCCACATCCAATACAAAAATGGGTTTTGATAGAACTGTGGCCTCTCGTGACAATTGCCATATGGTGCTCATTTCCACCATTAGATGGTACACGTGTCAGAGGTCCTAGCCATTCCTTAGGTAGCGTACGCTCTCAAAATTCAATGGAAAAAATAGGCGGTCGGAAAAGAAGTCCACCATTCTTTTAAAAAAGTACACGTGTGGCTCGCTTGCTGAATGCACAGTCCTGATTTTTGGTGTGCCACGTATCCACAGTGCACCATACCTGACGAATGGCCAGGATCTCCTACACGTGTTGCATCCTAAGTGGGAATCAGCCACCGCCTGGCGGACGCGGATTTCCTGCGAAAGCCTTACGCATGAAGTTCCCGCGCTGGAAACCTAGGTGGGGCCGCCGTGATGTTTGTGAGAAATCTACCCCGTGCATACATTTTTTGACCTCATTTTGGGAATTCAGACAAAAAGTTGAGCAAGATCCAAGACTCAAGTGGACCGCACTAAAGGAAAAGGTAAGTAGGGAAATTTCTACCGTTGAAAATGTCCCAGGCGTCGACAATGATGCTTACATGTCATCATACGGTTCGTAACATCATTCCTGGAGCTTTACACGAACAGAGTTAGCTCGGTTAGCCTACTTCACTCAACTTAAAAGCTTGATCTGACTCGGTTTGAAACTGAGTTCAAGCTAATGTTTTTTATTTCCAAAGAATTTCGAACCCAAGTCGAGTTTGCCAAAGCTAAACTCGACTTGGATTGAACCCCAACTCAAATCAAACCAGTTTGGTGACTCAGTTATTTTGATATGGATGTTGCTCAGCAAGTATTTGATGAGATGACTCAGCTAAGTGTCGGCTAGGGGTGAGGAAGGTATGGATATGAAATCAATGCTTTTGTATTTTGATTTTTATGTTACTAAGTGTTTGATAAAATATTTGTAAACTATTACTATTATTTTACATTCAGTAAAAAATTGAAGTTGCGCTCCATGTGTTTAAGAAAATGCCACAGTAGCCGGTCTTAACTTGAATAAGCCTGAGCCATGGACCGAACCGTGTTGAGCTGACCAGTTAGGCTTGAGGACCGAGCTGAGCCAAGTTCAAGCTGGTAAGCTAATGCCGAACTGCAAAGGTAGAGCTCCACTCGGTTCGACTCGTGTACACCTCTAGCCATTCCTATGGGATGAACTAAAAACAAAAATATCATGCTGATACAAAGCTTCTTTGGCCCCACGAATATTCCAACTGTGGACTTTCAGTCCTCACGTTTTAGGTCCACTTGAGTCGTAGATCAGGCTCAATTTTGGCTGCATTTTTCCTAAAATGAGCTCAAAAAGTAGATGGACGGGTTGTTTATTTATTACAAACATCACAGTGGGCCCCACATAAATTTCGCAGGAAATCCGCGTCCTCGCCTGACACCTTTCGTCCAGGCCCGTATTCTATCAAAGCATCTGGATAGATGTGCGATCCAACGCACAGAGAGCGTGATTGTTGGGCGATGGCCCACTAGACGATCGGTTTGGATTTTCTGCACACTACCACACATGTTTTCTATAGATTGCCTCTGCCTTTTTGACTATTGTGATTTTAGCTATCATTCTCTTTATGGAAAGATAACAATGTTTTAATAAGAAAATGCAAACATTTTTCACACTAAATCTCTCGCGTCGAAACGTGTAAGATTGGCAGAGTTGTACAAGATCCGTGCCGTTCATCACACGTGCCACATTGTGTAGATAAAGCATTTTTTAAAATATAGACTGGAAAGATCATCAGTTAGCCACACGAATAAGAGATACAGATGCTAGAGAAATTAATGGACGGCTCAAATCCATTTACTCGTGCAGCCCATCTGATGATTGGACCAACCTATCTTTGAGACCAGGCATTTTATCGTTGGATGTGATGTGCCCAGGAAGTTTCTTGGAGGTGATTCGGATGGGTCTCAGGGAACTCGTGGGTCCCACAAATCGGACGTTTCAGATGCCTAGGTCGGTGGCTTTGCAAATTCATGTTGCACAGAAGATTTTTCCGCAACTTGCGTGGACGTCCGGACAATCCGGGTATTTCCAGCGAGACGAAACTTCTCCAGATCTTTTTTAAATATCTGGGAAGATCGGAAACCTCCTCTTTTTTGATTGGACGGTTCAGATCTATGGATGGGTTGAGGTGGAGTTCTCTCTCATCCCGTGACCCGGTTTTGGCGTCCGATGCTGTAGCGGCTGGAGCCTGGGTTGGTTTGCACTATTCGGTGGGGTCCACTATCATGGATTTTCAGGAAATCCAGTCCTTCAATTAGATTCTCCGTGATGTATTGATCCAGGAATCAAAATATGAGGTAGGTCCGAGCCCTGGGTGGGCCACACGATTGGTCGTGGTGCGGGTCAATGCTCACCGCTTAAAGTATTCACGTTGAGTGCCATGCATATGTCA
Source organism: Magnolia officinalis (assembly GCA_021015155.1). Lineage (NCBI taxonomy): Eukaryota > Viridiplantae > Streptophyta > Magnoliopsida > Magnoliales > Magnoliaceae > Magnolia > Magnolia officinalis. Next base: position 9,881,032 of record JAJHSJ010000013.1, read on the forward strand.
CCCATTATTCACCATTTTTTTTTAATTTTTTTTTTGGGTTAGCTTGTTAGTACACACCCATGTCAGTACACACACTCTATGTTAGCCACCCCCATTATGGATCGATACCAAGACCTCAAGTGTTGCAACGAGGTATCTCACTCAGTCTGCCAATTGAGCTATGGATCTGGGTGTCCCATTATTTACCGTTTCACCTTTAATTATTTAACCTACTTCTGATGCCTGCTATGCTGAAATACACCTTCTGATTGTCTTGAAATTGTGCAGGTCATTCTTGTTTTTCGTGTTCTTTTCATCGATTAAATTTGAACCTTGATCGTGTACTGATAAGTAGGATGCCCTTTGGGATGATAGATATCGTCTTGAGACGTAAAGTGAAGATTTGTATATTTAGAAGGGTATTTAATCGTTAATTATATTGTGTACTTCACGATCTTTGAGTTGGGAAGTTGTTTCTACCATTTGGGTGGTTCATTTGATGGATCCAACTATGATGGACGATCAAATAATGCTTTTAGAGAGGAAAAATTGGATGGTAAACATCCTAATAGTATATACTATGTGTTGTGTTTGTGCGGCTCATTTTGTGGTTTGTCTACGACGGGTAGTGTTCTCCTCTCACCATCGCTCGTGACTAGTTTTGGAAAACAGAAAAGAAGTTTTATCGTAATAATCCAAATCATTCTGGCCCAGATATGTTAGATCCGGATTGTTACTTAAATTACGTTTAAGTGAAAAACACCATCAAATAAACTACACGTGCTAATGGAAAATAAAATATAATTGTGGAAAAAGGTAACATCTCACCAGCATGGAGTTCCTACAAAAGTTTTTCTTGAATGTAGCCTATCACCCTTGTCAAACATGCAAGCTAGCACATGCTATGTTGGTTTGTTGCTACTTTTTTTTTTTCTTTTTTCTTTTTTTTTTGTTTTCTTTTATCTAATTACAGAGAAACAATGTAAGAGTGTTTGCTAATTAATCTATATGCTACATTTTATTTTATGATTGTCCTGAGTATAGAAAAATATCAGCAAATATAAGAGAGTGATAATATATAGAGAGCTTACTATATGTGAACCAAATTTTCAACCTATTTTTTATTTTTTATATTGTTTATGACTGTAATGCACCCACCCATTAGGCTGCCCTGAGGTGAGTGAGTAAAATTGTTGTCTTATTTGAACAATGGCACATGGTAAGGCAGAGTACATCTCTGCTGCTCTTTCTCAGTAAAACATTTGTCTTTTCGATGGCTATAATTGGTTGCATAGTACATGCTCCAATAATGATGGTTAGGTCGTTCGCATTTTCCCTACACCATAAACACAAAGTTCGTGGTTTTGTCCTAAATAATCAAGTAAATAACATTTTGTTGTTTAAGATTCTCATGAAATACCTAAACATTTAATGAGACCACACACATAAAATGATCAGATTATAGCTCACTAGGAACATATTGTATTGAGGAGGTAAATTATTCATGACCAAGTGAATCAATCGGTCATATTTGATTTTCAGGCCTAAAGAGCAAATCTTAAATACCACTTCTATCTGCTCCATAATGTATTCGTAAATGTTTCTTTTTCCATTGTAAGATGAGCGGGTTAATTTGTTCAGTAGAAAACTCATTGCAATCTTATCTAATTTCTTGAATCAATTTTCCATTTTGGTCTCAAAAAAACTTTGATCTCATCCATGTTAGGCATGACACCCCTCATTGTCTCATAAATTGAATGGTTCGTGATTTTAAGACACATTGTTGAATTTGGACCATGCCTTGCAACGATTAACCTTTGACTAACATTTTTAAATGGTTTTTAAGGTTCTAGTTTTTCCAAGGCGAGGTCCATCTTCAAGTACCCCATAACTATCTCTATGAACTCTTTCCATTTAGTATAATTCAACCTAGTAAAGGCATGAACATGATGCATTTGAATTGGAATTGTGATCGGTTAAAAAATATATACTCACATTAACAAATTGCGTACATAAAATAATTCATGAACAAAACTACATACCTGGTAAAATTTTCAAAAATTCAATTAATTTGGGCCTTCAATTGAATTGTCCAAGATGAAGATGGGCCCATCCATTCTATACTGACTAGAATCAGACATATCATCATCACTCGTCCTGTGGGAAGAAGTCAGGACATGCAAATGACTCTCCTAAACGTGGAGCTCAGTAATGTCAATCTTGTAAATCTAAGATACTCATCACCTGCGGGTGAAATGGGTCTCTCAGCCTTACACCACCAGCACTGTTTATGTCCCTATCAAACGATGAACGTCTGTGTTTTCATCACCATCCACATTTTAAACGCAAGTGCATATAATTCTTTAACTCAATCCCAATTTATAAGTCTGGATTTGTGAAAATCTTCACGGATTGAGATCACTTTGATGACTAACACAATCATATCTAATCCCACGTATTTAAACTTAGGATTGCAATTTTAATCATACCTTCAACAAATTATCTATATAATAGTCCAATTTGGTCTAGAAATTAGTTGCCATTGACTATTAAAGAACTGAAAATCTTAAAAAGAAATAGACCAATGGGTTTCACCTTCCCTTTCTAACAGTCCATGCCAACTCCTAAGGATGGAAAATGAGCACATAATCTAGGTCTAATCAGAACTATACCATATAATTGATGTAGAGCGGGTCGCGGACAGTTTCATGGCCAAGATGGATCAGAAAAGGCCCGGTCGACGACAGAAGTGATTCGGACCGTCGGATCTTAGATTGGGCGTATCTCGCAATCCGGAATGAGTTATCTGACGTAAAATATATGATTTTGGGGTAGAACGAGCTACTTTAGCCAACCAACCCAGCTACGTCGGGTTGCGATGCCCAGAATTGCGAAAAACCCCTGGATCGACGGTCGTTTCCCTACTTTAATTCCGTTTTTACTATAAATAGTAAGTTTTAATTTGATTATAACTCTTCATCCGTCGGGCTTTAGGAGTTGCGCCCAACGTGAAAAGAGCTTAGAATAATTAGGAGAACGATTTGATGAAGCCAAATAGGACACTTACTATTTTTGGCCGAAAACCTTGCGCACTAGTAGACATCACGACCGTCTATAAATAGTAAGTTTACTATTTATAGTAAGTCGCGAATTCTAGGAGTTTTAGTTGTAGTTTGATTCTGATTTCTTTCCCATTGCTTGGTATCCCTATTTAAAGGGTTGTGAACTCGTTTTTAATCATCAATTAATCAGTTTTGAATTTATTAGAATTTATTTCTATTTTCTACTTTCTTTCCTCGTGGATTCGAGAAGTCTCTGTGAGGAGTCCAGAGAAGCTCCGTGGATTCGGAGTATTTATCCTCATCACGTTCATCCCTGCGTCAATTGGTATCAAAACGAGGATTCTCCTCGGGCCGATGGCAAACAACGAAGGTATGAATCAAAATCCTGTGGACGGTGATCCAGGGATTCGTTATCTTTTGGAAAAAATGGAAGCTTTCCACCGGGAGAGTCAGTTGACCATGCAAGGGTTGCAGGTAATGCTCGACCGTCTTGCGGATGCGCTACTTCTGCCCCAAGCCCTAGGTGGTGCTCCACTACCCATGGTGGCTCCACCACCCATGGTTGCTATACGACGCAACCCCGATTTCCGTAGAGCACTACCAGTGGTAAACCGTAGGGCTACACCAGATGATTCAAGTTCTAGCGACGAAGACCTTAATGAGGGTTTTGCCCGACGACCAATCCATGGGGGCGATCATCTAGATCGTGCTGAAAGAGACTACCGAGGTAAGGCTGAACTTCCTAGTTTTAATGGTTTATTACGTATAGAAGATTTCCTCGATTGGCTAGCCGAAGTAGAGAGATATTTTGATTATATAGACGTGCCAGATCATAAAAGGGTAAAATTTGTAGCGTTTAAATTAAAATCTGGTGCTTCTGCATGGTGGGAACAATTACAACTCTCACGAGCTCATCAGAATAAGGCGCCTATTTCATCATGGCCACGGATGAGACGTCTTCTTCGATCACGATTTCTCCCCAGTGATTATAAGCAGATACTATTCCGGCAATATCAAAATTGCCGACAAGGAAATCGAACCGTCACAGATTACACAGAAGAATTTCAGCGGTTGGCTACACGAAACGATTTGTCAGAATCTGAGTCACAGAAAGTGGCACGATTTATAGGTGGGTTGCGGCCGACAATTCAGGACCGAGTTCAAATGTACCCAGTCGGGACCGTGGATGAAGCAGTTCAATTGGCGAGTAGGGCAGAAACACAACTTGTAAAAGCTCCTACTCGTCCATATATTTCAACTCGACCCCCCATGACGGGTCCCACGCAGGATCCAGTGCTGACACGAGGAAAAGATCCAGTAGGAGAACGTCCTCAATTTCCTATAACCGCAAACCGTGATATGGGGAGCGGCTCATCCAGACCTCAACGTGCAACACCCACAACAACGGGCCCGAGTAGGGTTCCAAATCCTTATGCTCGACCAACGTCGAACAATTGTTACCGCTGTGGCCAGCCAGGCCACTTATCAAACACCTGTCTTCAACGTCCCACAACACACTTGACTATAAACGAAGGGGGCACTGAAGATGAGGCCGCAGAAGAAGGTCATGGCTATGATGAACATGAGCAAACTATTGAAGAAATAACAAGTGGCGATGAAATGACGGACGAGGATCGTGGCGAATTTCTAGTTGTGATGTGATTACTGTATACCCCACGAAAGGAATTACATCCACAGCGACATAATATATTTCGTACTCGGTGCAGTGTCAACGGAAAGGTCTGTGATGTGATCATAGACAGTAGTAGTAGCAAGAACATCGTCTCAAGGGTGATGGTGGACAAGTTACGGCTACCAACGACGAAACATTCTTCCCCGTACTCAATTGGCTGGATAAAAAAGGTGAATGAGACCAATGTAACTGAATACTGCAATATCTCATTTTCAATTGGTAAAAATTATAAGGATCAGATACTTTGTGACGTGGTTGACATGGAAGCTTGCCACATGCTACTCGGTCGACCCTGGCAGTTGGACCGTGATACAACCCATCGGGGACGAGACAATGTCTACGTATTCGTTAAGGATAGTTGAAAAATAATCCTTGCCCCGATGGCACCAGAGAACCACCTTAAAGCTTTTAAAGTGGAGGGGAGTTCCCTCTTGACCATTCGGGATTTCATGGAGGAATCCAAGGAAACCGGCGAGGTATACGCCGTAGTGGTGAAGGGCGAGGAAGAGGAACCCTCAAATATCCCTCCAAGCTTAAGACTGTTGCTGAACGAATTCAAAGAAGTCTGGCCTGAGGATTTCCAGATGGATTGCCCCCCATGAGGGACATCCAACATCACATAGACCTCGTCCCTGGGACTAGCCTGCCCAACCGCCCTCATTATCAAATGAGTCCAAAGGAGTGTAAGATACTTCAGGGGCAAGTGGAGGAATTGATCCGTAAGGGTCTCTTGAGAGTGAGCATGAGCCCATGTGTCGTACCTGCATTATTAACGCAAAAAAAAAATGGAAGCTGGCGCATGTGTATCAACAGCCGAGCAATCAACAAAATTACCATCAAATATTGGTTCCCAATATCATGATTGGACGACATACTTGATATGCTAGAAGGGGCCAAGGTGTTCTCTAAATTAGATCTAAGGAGTGGGTACCATCAGATTCGTATCTGACTCGGTGATGAGTAAAAAACGGCATTGAAGACCAATGAAGAGTTGTATGAGTGGCTGGTCATGCCCTTTGGCCTATCGAACGCACCAAGTACTTTTTATGCGTTTGATGAATCAAGTGTTAAAATCGTTTACTGGCCGATTTGTGGTAGTATATTTTGATGACATATTGATATATAGCCAGGATGAGACGGAGCACAAGAAACATCTCAGGAAGGTGTTACAGGTCCTACAAATTAACAAATTGTACCTCAACTTGAAGAAGTGTAGTTTTTTAACTGACAGCCTGTTGTTTCTAGGGTTTGTTGTAACGTCCACAGGCATTCATGTGGACGATGAAAATGTGCGAGCTATTAGGGAATGGTCGATCCCGACAAACATTCATGAGGTGATGAGTTTTCACGGGTTGGCGACTTTCTATTGTCGATTCGTATGAGATTTTAGCACCATAGTCGCACCTATAACAGATTACATGAAAAAAGGACCGTTCCAGTGGACCGATAAAGCTGACAAGAGCTTTCATGAGATCAAGTATCGTTTGTCTATAACACCAGTCTTGGTGCTTCCTAATTTCGATAAATTATTTGAGGTTGAGTGTGACGCTTCATATGTCGGAATTGGAGGAGTATTATCATAGGAAGGCACACCGGTAGCCTTCTACAGTGAGAAGCTCAGCGAAGCCCGAAAGAAGTGGTTGACTTATGAGCTTGAGTTGTACGCAGTTGTTCAGGCGCTGTGACATTGGCGGCATTATCTGATTCAAAGAGAGTTTGTTCTGTACACTGATCATCAAGCATTAAAGTTGATTAATAGTCAGACTAACGTGAATCGTGTGCATGTTAGATGGGTTGCATTTTTTACAGGAATTCACGTTCGTTCTGAAGCACAAGTCAGGGCAGCAGAACAAGGTGGCTGATGCACTTAGTCGTCGTGAATCACTACTTGTTACGATGAGCAACAAGGTAGTCGGCTTCGACGGTCTCAAGGAGCTGTATGCCGAGGATGAGGACTTTAAAGATTCTTAGATGAAGTGTCAAGAAGGTCACCCCAGTGACCTTCATATACAGGACAATTTTCTCTTCAAAAGGAATTGATTGTGCATTCCCCAAAGTTCTCTGAGGGAGCAAATTATTCAGGAGCTACATGGAGGTGGCCTCGGTAGACACCTTGGGCGAGACAAGACACGAGCTCTTGTGGAAGAGCGGTATTACTGGCCGCAATTAGTACGTGATGTAGAAAAAGTCGTACAACGTTTTCATGTTTGTCAGACCTCCACAGGGAAATTTCAGAATACGGGCCTCTACACCCCGTTACCTGTGTTTGACGGTCCTTGGGAGGATTTATCAATGGACTTCGTGCTTGATCTCCCACGAACACAACGCGGCATGGATTCGGTGTTCGTGGTGGTAGATTGTTTCTCCAAGATGGCGCACTTTATCCCATGCAAGAAGACCCTCGATGTAACACACGTGGCTAATCTATTCTTCAGGGAGGTCGTATGGCTACACGGGGTCCCCAAGACCATTACTTCTGATCGTGACACGAAGTTTATTAGCCACTTTTGGCGGACTTTGTAGACTCGATTCGATACACGACTTCAATTCAGTAGTGCTTACCACTCATAGACTTATGGGTAGACCGAAGTTGTGAATCGCACGTTGGGAAACCTCCTTCGCTATATTTCAGGAGAAAAAACCGAAGCAGTGGGATTTGGCCTTGTCTCAAGCAGAGTTTGCATTCAACAACATGGTGAACCGCTCGACTGAAAAATCACCGTTCTAGATTATCTACGGACGAGTGTCTCGCCACACACTTGACTTGGTCCCTCTGCCCAAGCACCCAGGCACGAGCATTGCAGCAGAATATATAGCAGACAAGATCATGGGCATCCATACAGCAGTGCGAACCAAGTTACATGCCTCGAACGAGAAGTACAAAAAATAATCGGACAAACACCGGCGACAAAAGGTGTTCGAGGTGGGCGATCCCGTTATGGTCCATCTGCGCAAAGAGAGATTTCCGACCGGGACGTACAACAAGTTGAAAAATAAGAAAATTGGACCCGTCCCAATCATTCGAAAGATCAATGACAACGCTTATGTTGTTGATCTTCCAGATGACATGGCGATCTCACGAACTTTCAATGTCGCAGACCTGACCGAGTATATGAACCAGAGCAGGATGAGAACTTGAGGAGGAGTTCTTTTGAAGTGGAGGAGACTGATGTAGAGCGGGTCGCGGACAGTTTCTTGGCCAAGATGGATCAGAAAAGGCCCGGTCGACGATAGAAGTGATCCGGACCGTCGGACCTTAGATTGGGCGTATCTCGCAATTAGGAATGAGTTATCTGACGTAAAATATATGATTTTGGGGTAGAACGAGCTACTTTAGCCAACCAACCCTGCTATGCTGGGTTGCGATGCCTGGAATTGGGAAAAACCCATGGATCGACGGCCGTTTCCCTGCTTTAATTTCATTTTTACTATAAATAGTAAGTTTTAGTTTGATTATAACTCTTCATCCGTCGGGCTTTAAGAGTTGCGCCCAACATGAAAAGAGCTTAGAATAATTAGGAGAACGGTTTGGTGAAGCCAAATAGGGCACTTACTATTTTCGGCCGAAAACCTTGCGCACTAGTAGACATCACGACCGTTTATAAATAGTAAGTTTACTATTTATAGTAAGTCGCGAATTCTAGGAGTTTTACTTGTAGTTTGATTCTGATTTCTTTTCCATTGCTTGGTATCCCTATTTAAAGGGTTGTGAACTCGTTTTTAATCATCAATTAATCAGTTTCGAATTTATTAGAATTTATTTCTATTTTCTGCTTTCTTTCCTTGTGGATTCGAGAAGTCTCTGTGAGGAGTCTAGAGAAGCTCCGTGTATTCGGAGTATTTATCCTCATCACGTTCATCCCTGCGTCAATAATCTTCACATTAACAGTGGGCATCTAAAGTTGATGATCAATAGCAGATTTACATGAATATCCAATATTAACTATTTAAATGTGCAAGGCCCAACAGATATGAGCCCAAGCGAAAGAAGGGCCATCTATGTGGACCAGGCTGACGATCTGGGTAGAAGGCCCAAAAGACAAAAAGGATATGGCCCGCCACAGAGTGGATTCAATCCCTTCAAGTAGGTCAGAAAACAAGGCTCACCATTAAGGCAGAGTTGGCCCAAGAGGCACCGCTGGAAAACACACACAAAAAAAAAAAAAAAAAAAAAAAAAAAGAAAAAAAAAAAGAAAAAGAAAAAGAAGAAGAAGAAGAAGAAGAGGGTTGTCGGCCCCTTTATGGGCTTTAAAGTTCCAACCCCTAGAAGGGCATGTATGTGAATGAAGGTTAGAAACTCTAACTCATCAACATAAGCCACTGCCTCTCATTCTTTTGCCCATGCAAAGAAATATTCGAAACCCATGCCCAACCAACCATCACCATGCTCCTCTCTGTATCTCCGCCTCTCCCTCAAGAAATCCGACAATCCAATGATCCGTCACCAGACTTCAGCAGGCCTAACGCCCATGGGATTTAGCATTAACACTCCGAAAATTGACTATAAGTAAAGCAAGCATGGAAGGTAGCTAGAATCCATGGTTGCTTTTGTCCAAGAAGTCTAGCTGATGTCTGATGTGATAATGGACAAATCAAAGGAGAATTGAGGGTGGGTATCCAGTGACAAGTGTCAAAAACCATGGAATCTAGATGGTCAGAGTGTTGGGGGCCTTGCACAAAACCTTGGGATTTAGCCCTCCAGAACAAACCAGAATTATGGATAATAAAGCAATAAAAATAATCAATGCATCAATCACACATCACACAAGAGATTTTTACGTGGAAAACCCTCAAAGAGGTAAAAACCACGGGACCTCATCCAGATCAACAATCCACTATGAAGTAGAACGTTACAACCTTCTTCACTCACACAGGAGTGGATAAATAATGAGAGAAACAAAGAAAAATGGAGAGACCTCACCGATTACGAGGGCATAGAAATGCTAAGATATAGATTGCACAGTAGATAACCTCCACGAGCATAATCTCCCTTCTATAAGCTTCCTCTCTCTCCTTTTCTTCTCTCTCTCACCTTTGATAGCCCTAAACCCTTTAGCAAATCCCTTGTAAAGCTTTAGGAAACCCTCTTGTCATGCCTAGAAAGCACTAGGAACTCCTATTTAAAGTTTTAAGAAACTCATTTCCGCATCCCAGTTACAAAAGGACTTACGACACGAAATTCGGGCAAAATTGCGGAACGAATCTGTGTAACCTCGACTGGTCGAACCGAGTCTACAACCGGTCGAGAGCTACCTACGACCGGTCGTGAACCACCCACGACCGGCCGAGCACCCCGAAGAAAATTAGTCCGTACTCGCTGGACTTTGAGTCGTGTCAGGGCACAAACCCACGACTAGTCGAACACCAGCCCACGACGGGTCGACGACGCGTCAAAAAACCCATCAAATCTCTCCCTTTTTGACCTAGGAGGGATTCACCTTCTTCAAGCCAGCCCAGTTTCTACAAACCTCAAACTCGCCCTTGAGTAAAGCCTTGGTCATCATGTCTGACCCATTATCGTCCGTGTGGACCTGCTCAAGCTGTAACACATTCTGTTCCAAAGTATCCCTGATCTAGTGATAACGAATCTCTATGTGCTTCAACTTAGAATGCTGACTTGATTCTTGCTCAAGTGTATAGCACTTTGACTATCGCAATAGACCACGTACTCCTCCTGCTTCAGGCTAAGTTCCTGTAGGAACCTCTTCATCCAAAGCATCTCTTTACATGCCTCTATGACTGCAATGTATTTGGCCTCTGTCGTCAATAATGCTACGACCTTCTGTAGCTTGCTCTGCCAAAAAACCGCTCTCCCTACAAACGTGAACATAAACCTCGATGTAGACTTCCTGGAGTCTGTCACCTACCCTATTTGCATCTGTGTAGCCCTCTAACACAGGTTTACTGTCACCATAGCATAGGCTCAACCTGAATGAGCCTCTTAGATACCGCAGTATCCACTTAACCGCTGCCCAATGTTCTTTGCCAGGATTAACAAGATATCGGCTGACAACACCAACCGCATATGTTATGTCTGGGCGTGTACACACCATAGCATACATCAAACTTCCTACCGCTGACGGGTAGGGTATCTTCTGCATCTCATCCACCTCTGCCTTCGTCTTAGGACACTGTCTGTCGCTCAATCTAAAGTGACCATCCAGTGGAGTACTGACCGGCTTCGCTGCATTCATATTGAACCGCTATAGGACTTTCTCAATATACCGCTCTTGTAACTGCTAGAGCTTTTTGCTGCTTCTATCACGGGTTATCTCCATTCCTAGGATCTGTCTAGCCGGGCTCAAGTCATTCATCGCAAAAGACTTACCCAACTCCTGTTTCAGCATATCGATCTTCTTGATGTCTTTTCCCATGATGAGCATGTCATCAACGTATAACAGCAGAACTAAGAAATCACCATATGAGAACTTGCTCGTGAACACACAGTGGTCCGACTCCGTTCTGTCATACCCATGTTTCAATATAAACAAGTCAAACTTCTTATATCATTGCCATGGAGCTTGTTTCAGCCCATACAAGCTCTTCCTCAGCCTACACACCATATGCTCTTTGCCCTTGACTTCGAACCCCTCTTGTTGGTGCATGTAGATCTCTTCTTCCAGGTCACTATGGAGAAAGGCAGTTTTAACATATAACTGCTCTATCTCCAAATTCATGCTAGCCGCCAAACCAAGCAACACCCGTATGGATGTCATCTTCACCACTGGTGAGAATATCTCTTCGAAGTCTATACATTTCCTCTGATTAAAACCTTTCATCACAAGTCTGGCCTTAAACCTCATCTGTGAATTCTTATGCTCGATCTTCTTTCTGAACACTCACTTGTTGCTCAAAGCTTTCTTTCCCTTAGGCAATTTCACCATATCATAGGTGTGGTTCTTATGCAAGGATTCCATCTCCTCTTGCATAGCTTTCAACCACTCCCCTTATGCTTGTCGGTTAGGGCCTCAGAGTTAATCTTCTGGCTCTCCCCCATCAGTCAGCATAATGTACTCATGTGGTGAGTACCTCTTGGACTGTCTGTCCCTAGATGACCTCCTCACCTGTGGCTCAACAAGTGGATCAAGTGGGGGCTGCTCCCCTGGTCCATCTTCTGAAGGAACTCCCTCGTCTTCTGCACCTTGTTGTACTCCCCCGTCATCAGTCACCACGGAAGGAGTAACCAGATCCATGTCCTCTAGCTCACCTGAATTAGGCTGGTTCTTCTCTGGCTTACCAATATCTTCTATACACTGATTTTCAAAGAAAACCACATCTTTACTCCTGACGAGCTTTCTCTTGGTCGGATCCCACAATCTGTAACCGAATTTTTTATCACTGTACCCTAAGAACACACACTGCCTGATCTTCATATCGAGCTTGGACCTCTCGTTCTTTGGTACGTGAACGGATGTCTTGCATCCAAACACCCTGAGATGACTGTACGATGGATCCTGTCCAGTCCACACCTTCTCAGGTACTTCTCCATTCAACGGGGCTGATGGAGACTTGTTCATCAAATACACCGTCGTGTGCATTGCTTCTCCCTAGAACGTCATGGGCAATTTTGCATGGGATAACATGCATCTGATTCTCTCTATAATGGTGCGATTCATTCGCTCAGCTACACCATTATGTTGGGGGTCTTGGGAACTGTCTGTTCATGTCGTGTACCCAGGGACTTGCAGTACTCGTGAAAGTCGCCAATGTATTCACGACCATTGTCAGTGCAGATGCACTTCAATGGTCTACCTGTCTCTCTCTCGACCATAGCATGAAACAATTTAAACACACCAAAGACCTCATCCTTAAATTTCAAAGCATAAACCCAAACCCTCCTAGATGCATCATCCATAAAAGTGACAAAATACAATGCCCCACCCAAGGTATTTGTCCTCACGGGACCACAAACATCAGAATAAACCAAATCTAATGCATGCACTTTATTAACATGAGAAGCAGTTTTAATAAATGAAACTCTATGTTGTTTCCCTGATAAACAATCAAGATAGGTTTTGAGAGGTGTACCTGTCACGTCTGGAAGGAGTCGCTTCCTCGCTAATAGCTGAAGCCCTTTTTTCACTCATGTGGCCTAGACGCCTGTGCCATATGTCAATAGCTGAATCTCCTACTTCGTTCAACCCACCCTTGCACATACTAACACTTGCTTTGTAAAGGGTGCAACACTTCTTTCCTCTGGCCACGATCAATGAACCCTTGATGAGCTTTCATCGCCCACCAGCAAATCGGCTTTCATAGCCATCATCATCCAACCTTCCCGTCGACATCAAGTTGAGACGAAGGTCTGGGATATGTCTCACATCCCTGAGAACCAATGTGCAACCCACATCGGTCTTCACACAAATATCACCGACTCTCACGATTTTTGATACGCCAGAATTTACCATCTTCACAGTCTCATAGTCACCTGACTTGTAGCTTTTGAAGAAGTCCCTGGGTGGAGTCACATAAAAAAAGCTCTCGAGTCTATCACCCAGTCGGTGTCCTGACTCGTAGTCGTGAGACATACATCATGATCTGCAGAAAGAATAACTACAACGTCGCCATCTGAAGCGACCGCAGTGGAATCTGATTCATCTTCATTCCTTTCTCCTTTCTTGTCGTTTTTCTTACCACGACATTCATGCTTATAGTGGCCTTTCTTGCCACAATTCCAGCAATCAACATCCTTTCTGTTACTCGACTTGCCTCTTGATTTATCTTGGGCCTTCCCGCCCTTCCTGTTCTTTTCTCTCCCCCGTTCTTATGTTACAAGGATCTCTTGCTGAGTAGACGCCTGAGACTTCCTCCTTGTCTCTTAATTGAAGAGACAGCTAGTTACCCGTTCCATGGATATCTTTCCGTCTGGCGCGGAGTTACTTAGAGACACCATCAATGTCTCCCAACTGTCAGGCAATGAACTAAGCAATAGTAAAGCCCACAATTTATCATCCAGAACCATCTTCATAGAGGAGAGTTGGTTCACTATATTACTGACCTCATTCATGTGCTCGGCCACAGAACCATCATCTTTGAACTTGAGATTCACAAGTCGCCTTATCAGAAAAATCTTATTACCGATTGTCTTCCTCTCATACAACCCTTGTAATTTTAGTCATAAGCTAGCGGCTGAGGTTTTCGTAGATACATGGTGGAACACTGAATCATCCAACCATTGTCTAACAAATCCCACCACCTTTCGGTCCATCTTCTTCCAATCATCATCAGTCATATCCTTGGATTTTGCTGATATGCCTACAATTGGAGAATATATGTCCTTGCAATAAAGCAAGTCCTCCATCTTAGCCTTCCATATGGTGCAGTTAAAACCATTAAGGTTGATCATCCTTGATGAGCCACCATCCATAATTCAAGACCGATCCTACCCGTTCAATGTACTTAGCTCTGATACCACTTTGTTGGGGGCCTTGCACAAAATCTTAGGATCTAGCCCTCCAGAACAAACCAGAATTATGGATAATAAAGCAATAAAAATAATCAATGCATCAATCACACATCACACAAGAGATTTTTACGTGGAAAACCCACAAAGAGGTAAAAACCACAGGACCTCGTCCAGATCAACAATTCACTATGAAGTAGAACGTTACAACCTTCTTCACTCACGCAGGAGTGGATAAATAATGAGAGAAACAAAGAAAAACGGAGAGATCTCACCGATTACGAGGACATAGAAGCGCTGAGATATAGATTGCACAGTAGATAACCTCCACGAGCATAATCTCTCTTCTATAAGCTTCCTCTCTCTCTTTTCTTCTCTCTCTCACCTTTGATAGCCCTAAACCCTTTAGCAAATCCCTTGTAAAGCTTTAGGAAACCCTCTTGTCATGCCTATAAAGCCCTAGGAGCTCCTATTTAAAGTTTTAAGAAACTCCTTTCTGCCTCCCAATTACGAAAGGACTTGAGACACGAAATCCGCGCAAAATTGCGGAACGAATCTGTGTAACCTTGACTGGTCAAACCGAGTTTACAACCGGTCGAGAGCCACCTACGACCGGTCGTGAACCACTCACGACCGGCCGAGCACCTCGAAGAAAATTAGTCCGCACTCATTGGACTTTGAGTCATGCCAGGGCATGAACCCACGACTGGTCGAACACCAGTCCACAACCGGTTGAGCAAGGCTCACGACCGGTCGACGACGAGTCAAAAAACCTCATCACAGAGTGCTATGATTGATGGTTATCGGAGAGGAAGATGGGCTTCATGCTGTCATCCATGGCTGTGAACAGCGGCAAATTTGCATTTTTAAAAAAAAAAATCTAGATGGGTTTTTACGAATCCTCTATAACAAAGAGTTATGACTTATGCCGCTTCAACAATGCATTTTAACCACTGTATTGGAAGTTTTATGCCAATAATGGTTGTCCATCAACTTTGGCAATGAAAGTTGCAATTGTTAGGGTTCGCAAACTTATGGCTAATCAAACCCTTCTAGTCTGGATTCCGGATTGGGGTTATCTTTCGTCAACACTGGACTAATCCGTATAAATCCACCATAACGAGTGCACTAGTAAGCTCTAATACCAACTATTAAAATTATAATTTGCATAATTGAAATGAATATGCAGTGCATCGGAGATGGGGATTGTACTTGGTTGAGATGACATCTGTAGACCGAATGTCATAGCTTAGCTTTATTTATTTTTTAAGGAAAGGAGGCTTTCATTTCATAAAAACAGGATTTACGGAAGGTGAATCGCATCACCCAAGATTCAGGCTCTCCCTGACAAAAAGAAAAGGAAAGCCTATCGTAAGGAACAAAATAAAGACTAGCTCGGGCCAGCTTGACCATGAAAAGAAGGAGATAAGAAAGCGAGGTCCCCCTAACTGTGCCTAAACTCATCATGTCAAGGAAGAGGAGGCCCCTAGGGATAGGTGGGAGATCGGCTTGGCCCAAGAATAGAGCCGACCTTTGGTTTTCACTCCCCATTTTGTTTAAAGTATCTGCCGGCCCATTCCCTTCTCTAAAGATATGAACAAATTGTACATTTTTGGCTATACTGAGGTTCTTGAGAGTCAGATTCCACTAAAATGTTGGAGTACTCCAGTTGGAGACAATGCTGAAGACCATCATGAATGGAATGCCATAGCCTTCCTCACCTTACACCTTCAGAGAAGATCAGAATAGAAAATAGCTTCAAACGTGTGTACCTTGTTTATATTTTAAGGGTGAGGAGTTTGAAACCCATGAAAACTCTTCTCCCTTAGGCTCTTTATGAATTTAGTAATCCTAGTCCAAGTAGAACACTGTGTGTATAACCCGGTTGTAGCACACCACTCCTACACCATTCTAAATTAATTACAACTTAAATGGGGTCCACTAGTATGCCCAATCACATTATCCAACCCCAAGGAGATACAAATCATTGATCAATTAAGCCCACTATATAGAATTCTTACGATGAGACCTACAGAAGGCCGGGATGATCGAGATGAGTATACGTATCATCAGGTGGACGTAACTGTTTTTTGATATAATATATTTGAGTCTATCATTCTTTTAATGTTGTGGTCCACCTAATGAGTAAATCAGGCTAATTTTAGCATTAAGTAATTCTCATGGTGGCCCAACTTATTGAGTTAGATGTTGTATGTACATGTCTATTTGAAAATAATCTTCTAAGTGATCTGCTTGTCAGACAGTAACTTATCGCCCAACCAGATGTGGATGAGCATCTCTCTCCATATATAAATAAATGTAATTTAAGCAGGGCATCTCTCTCTGTAGAGAGATGCTCACCATTGCACTGGCGCATCTGTGCACCTTTGCACGCCTGTTGTGGATACAAAATCTGAACGGTTCATGTGATGCAGCACCCCCATGAAACTTCAAGACTAACTTTCAAAATCAAAAATTCCAATGGGCCATCAAAACAGAAACAGTTTCCTCCCTTGATTTTCTCTATCTTTGCTATGGCCCACCAAAGTGATTTTTGGGAGTTTCAAGGAGTGCTACATCACATGGACGGTTCAAATTAATTACTTGTCCATGACAGGTATGCTGCTCACCAAAGAAGATATTGGGAGTTTCAAAAGGTGGATGGATGCAAACAGAAAGTGGCCAGTACGAAAACTATGATCCGAGCCATTCAAGTTCTCCATTGATTGAATAGCATAGATCTTAGTGCCTATTAAAAAAGTCGATCAACGGTCCATTTTTCACCACTACTGTGACCCATTTCATAGACGAATAGCTAATTTGAATACCACACATGCACAAAACGTATGCAGATCGGCAGAATGTATGTGTGAAGTAGATTTTTTTAAATGTAAGTGAACATTACATGGTTTAATTACGTGAATACCTTGGAATCCTAAGAGGTAGGTTTTATTGAGCAATTCAAACACGTTTGTACATTACATGATTACACTGACACTGATTGCATGCATGTATCTCGTGCAATGATATTGTGTGGACAATGAAAAAATACCATATCTCGTGCAATGATAAGTTGTCCACAGTTAAAATAAATACTACATACGGCATGTTAGTCACGGGTGCTGATTAGGTGTTTCCCGCGTAAGAGTTTAGTGGAGTGTTACCCTTACCGTAGGGCCCACCCTGATAATATGTTCTCTATCCATCCCGTCCATCCGTTTTTCTAAGCCAGTTTAGGACAGGATTCCAATTTTTAAGCATATCTAAATCTCAAGTCGACCACACTACAAGAAACAGTGATGATTGGACGCTCACCATTAAAAACTTCCCAAGGCCCATTGTAAGCAGATCCGTAATGTTTATTTGCCATCTAATCCGTTGATAAGGTTAATTAGAATTGATGAATGGAAAATATAAATATTATCTTGATCCAAAACTTTTGTAGGCTATAAAAGCTTTTAATTGTCATTCGCCACTTTTTCAGTTGTTTGGTCCTCTAGAGATTTGGATCTGGTCCTTTTTTATATAACTTATTTAAATGAGCTGAAAAATAAGATGGACGGCATGGATATGAAATAAATTTATCACTGTGAGCTCCGCATGGGAAGGGTAACACCGACTAAGTTATTGTCCGGGTAACAGCTAATCCGTACCTTCAGTCACGGACTCAGTGTAAAGTTCCCCAAGTAGACACTACCTACCTCGGTGGTGTGTTAACATGGAAATATTCTATAACCCCATTATATCCATACGTCCATCCATCTTAGGGCAGGAGCCCAAAAATACATTGAAGTAAACATATTGTAGGACATGAGCCCAAAAACTAAGGCGGATAGAAACCTCAGTTGTACCCATTATAATGGAAAGGGAAGAAACAATGACACTCAAAGTTGAAACCTTCAACGGGTCTACTACAATGTTTATTTTTCATCCTATCAATTTATTAAGTCACAAAATCCTAGATGAAGTGAAAATACAAACGGAAGATTTATCTATAACTTTCGTGGGAGTTTTCCATGGTAAAGGTTAATCCTTACTGTTTTTTATAGTGCAGTACACTTGAGATTTAGATTTGCTTTATTTCTGGGTTAATACCTTGGAATGATCTCTCAAAATAAATAAATAATGTGGATATAAGACATACATCGGGCTCACATAACTTTGCCACACAAACATGACATGAAGTGAGGTGTGGGCACACCACGCAATTCACTTCTCATGAGTGGAAGCGGATTAGCTGGTGTACCACACGCCACCGACTTTATTCATGTGTTGACATCACCAAGTTGTGGGTCTGATCAAGAGTTTTGTATTATATCCTAATTGTCCATCCATTTGGTGAACTTGTCATAAGTCTTGAGTCGAAAAATAAAATAGATTCAAAAATCAAGTGGTTCACAAAGCAAAAAGCAGTAGGGGATTGAAAGTCTACCATTGAAACTTAAATGCCATTGAAATCCATTTAGGGGTTATATAAATTTTGGATCAATATGGTATTTGTTTTTTGTCTTCATTCAAATATTTGTCACCTTATGAATAGATTGGATAGAAACTAAATATTATGGTAGACCCTATAAATGTTTTAATGGTGAGAATCATAGTGTGGTACAATTGAGATTTGGATACGACTCATTTTTGGTCTCATGCTCTAAAATACAACCTTGATCTCCTTTGAACCGTCCGCACAACTTGGAGCTATAGGAGCGTTCGCGCGACACGTACCGACACCACCTAAGTTGGTTGTGAGCAGTTCACCGGCCAATCCTCTTCCCTTGTGACGCAGGGGAGGACGTGAGGTCGAGCACCGTCTTCCTCAAGAGGATAAATATTCCGAATCCACGGAACCTCTCTGGACTCCTCACAGAGACTTTCTCAAATCCACGAGAAAAGAGAATAGGAAATATAAATAAATTCTAATAAATTTGAAATAGATTAATGAATACATAAAAACGAGTTCACAACCCTTTAAATAAGGGTACTAAGCAATGGGAAAGAAATTATAATCAAACTACAACTAGGACTCCTAGAATTCGCGACTTACTATAAATAGTAAACTTACTATTTATAGACGGTCGTGATGTCTACTAGTGCGCAAGGTTTTCGGCCAAAAATAGTAAGTGTCCTATTTGGCTTCGCCAACCTGTTCTCCTAATTATTCTAAGCTCTTTTCACGTTGGGCGCAACTCCTAAAGCCCGACGGATAAAGAGTTATAAGCAAACTAAAACTTACTATTTATAGTAAAAACGAAATTGAAACAGGGAAACGACCATCAAATCAGGGGTTTCTCACAATTTCGAGCGTCGCAACCCGGCGTAGCAGGGTTGGTTGGCTAAAGTAGCTCGTTCTACCCCAAAATCATATATTTTTCGTCCGCTAACTCATCCCGGATTGCGAGATACGCCTGATTTAAGGTCTGATGGTCCAGATCACTTCTATCGCCGACCGGGCCTTTTCTGATCCATCTTTGCCATGTAATTGTCCGCGACCCGCTCTACATCACCTCGTGAATGCACGACAAAGTGCACTTGTCCCACGTGAAAAACGTTAGTACATGTTTTAGAAAATGGCATGTCATGATTAAGTCGGATTTGGTGGTGAACCCTTCACTACAGTCTGTGCTAGAAAAGCTCCTTGGTGGGCCCGCCATGACGTGGATGTTTTATTCATTCTTTTATTAATTTTAGTTGCTCGTTCTAAAGCATGATCGATCATAAATGAGGTAGATCCACATATCAGATAGACCATACCAAGAAAACAATGGTGATTAAAAGCCCACCGCCATAAACCTGTAAGGTATAATGTAATATTTGCTATCTAAACTGTTGATTAAGTTATGTAGACTTGAATGTGGGGAAAATACAGATATCAGCTTGATTCAAAACTTTCCTAGCTCTTAATAAGTGTTTTTGTGGTGGGCGGTCAACGATGAATGTTTTCTATGATGCAGTCCAATTCAACTAAGGAAAAATACAAATATGAGCTTAATCCAAAACTTTCCTAACTCTTTTAAAGTTTTTTTTTTTATGGTAATCAGTCAAACTCTTATGTTTTTTGCAGTATGGTCCACTCGGATAAGTGAAAATACAAAATATCAGCTTAATCTAAAACTTTCTTAGTTCTTACGAAGTTTCTTTTTATGGTAAGCGGGCAAATACAAATGCTTCTTTTAGTAGTCTATTTGAAATTTATACCTACCTCATTTTCTAGCTCATGTCTTAAGATAAATTGAAGAAATAGATGGCTAGCATAGATAAAACACATCAAGGTGGGCCTATATAGCTTTTCCAATACCACGTCGGTGTTGGAGGGGTCATTACCGAACCTGAATCGTCAGGTGGTCCTTTGCTTGCTGTTTAGATTCCATGCAGGTAGAACAAGGCACTTCTTAAACAACAGGTGGGCCATACATGTACCAATGGTCCAATAATCTGAAACATTTATTACTGTAATAAGTATATACGTACCAATAATCTGAACCATTTATTACTGTAATAACTCCAATCTTCCTTTCTATGGCAACGCATCCTATGAAAGAAGCATCTGGTTACATCATTCTTACCTTGGGTAATTTATTGGGTAGACGGAGACCTTTTGTCTTTTCTTTTCTTTTTTCAGGCATCTACATTCCGTAGGTCACCTGACGAGCAACACAGATAACACACACGTGCTTCAACCTCACATGCGAGCAGCAATCAATTCGCCACTTCTCTAGGCCTGTAAATGGGTAATAATTACTTACCCAGGTAATTACTGCATTGTTCTGATGCTGATGTTCCTGCTTAACTTTTAAGCGCTGGAACCAAGGATGGCTGCTAATGGCGTGTTTGGACGGACCCATCTCATGGGATTTAGGGTGGATGGCAAGTAATGATGGCTGTGTCAGTGGATTGCTGGCTATATCCTGGAAATTCACCACAGAGTATGTTTGGCTGGCCTGGCCAATCTCGGGATTATGTCAGCCAATCCCGGGATTGCCCAGTATAACCAAACATGTCCAAGCAAAATAGATGGGATTAAGAGGGATTGGGTGGATTTCAAGGTAATGATGATGATGTCAGCGGATTGCATGGGATTGCTATATCCAACTTCTGCCTATTTGGCACTCCCGGCCAAATCCCGGGATTACTCCTTCCAATCCATCCTAATACAACCTAATCCCATCCACCCTGCCCATCCAAACAGGCCCAAATGAATGTAAAACCCATTGTAATGTATGTGGTTTATCCACACTGTTCATCCTATAGGGTATCCTCATTTAGGGCATCAACCAAAAAATGAGGCAGGTCCAAAGCTCTAGTGGACCATACCACAGGAAATAATGGAAATTGGATGCGTATCATATAAAAATTTGTGTGGCCATTGGAAGTTTTGGATAAAGCTTATATTTGTGTTTACCCTTATCAATGTTTTTATGACTTCACAAACATGTTAGATGATAAATAAACATTAATGTGAGCCCAATGAACAAAATAACTTTCAATGGTGGACATTTAAAGCCATTGTTTCCTGTGGTATGAGCCACTTGAGCTTTGCATTTGTCTCAATTTTAGACTTAGGCCCTAAAATCTTCTAATAAAATAGATGGACGATGTGGATATGTCATGCACATCACAGTGGGGTACACAAATTTAAATTAGCTTTTTTGGACCAATTTTTAAAAATACACTTGAAATTTCAAATGGAGCTAAAAGGTATTAATGAGCTTTTTACCGAGTATCTGATACATGAAAAATCAAACAACCCCTTACAAAAATTCGTTTTTCATGCTAGCAAGTGCCATGCTAATAAAATCAAGAGCTAATGAAATCTAAATCGTTAGTTTTCCCATAACCTAAGGAGTTGTTTGGCATAATGTATTTGAGTGTAATTGATTACAATTGGAAACCAAAAATCATTTTCCTCCAGTTGTGATAGACAATAACAAACCATTTTTTACTTCCCATTAAGGTAGGAGATTTAACGAGCAACCTAAGTGTCGCTAGGCTAATGCTATTAATTCATTTTACATTAGATTAATTATACTTAAAACAATCTAATTATCAACTGGATCACTAAAACTAAATTAATAAAATGATTCCAAAACTTCAAACATTGGCCATATAAATTTAGGGTAAAATAAATGTTGGCAAGTCAGCTCATTTGTGAGTGAAAGATATCTCGTTTCAACACTAAGGTCTTAGTATCGGACTCTAGTGGGGGTTGCTAACAGTGAAGTGTGAACTGATAGTGGAGTGTATTAACAAGCTTTAAAATAAATAAATAGATAAGTAAATAAAAAGTCAACTCATTTGTGATATTATGTTTATATGTCCCTCCTAAAGTTTCCAATTGTGTTATTTTTTGCTAAAGGCTTGTTATAATTATTTTGTCAAATACCATATTAATGTATATTAATTATGAATATTAAAATTGATTTAATAATAATATAATATAATATTTTAATATACTTTTATTTTTAAATTCCAATGGATTTTGAATACAGAACACCGGACGCAGCTTGCAATCGAGAAT
The DNA here is from genome assembly GCA_021015155.1 of Magnolia officinalis. Lineage (NCBI taxonomy): Eukaryota > Viridiplantae > Streptophyta > Magnoliopsida > Magnoliales > Magnoliaceae > Magnolia > Magnolia officinalis. Next base: position 9,903,681 of record JAJHSJ010000013.1, read on the forward strand.
GAATCTAATTTGTGATTTAGATTTCAATACATTTCAAATCCGAGCGGGAGGGAAGACCGTCACACGAGGTTTTTGCTATAATACATGAAATGATACGTGAGTATTTGAATGTTTGAATTTGGATCATCCCCAGTAATCCAAGCCGTTCACATGATGAGTTTCACATTGTACGGTGGAAAATCAACAAAAATAAACTCTTTGTTGGATTATCTCAACCCTCTGATAATGTAGCTTCTTAGCTTCGAATATGAGCGGTCATCTGACGTTTATATAATAAAAAATTTCAAAGTATTTGCTAGCAGAATTTTTTTGGGTTATCTGTCATCGAAGAGATTCATATCAAATAAACGGTTTATTTCACCGAAACAAAGTCAAAATCCAACGGCTAGAGTCCCGACGTATCTAATTCCAATACGTGGGGATGTATGGAGAAAACCTCTTGTCTCGTACGTCCAACGTGACAAGAGATGTTTGATAGTATGATACACTGGTCCAGCACGACTATCCGTAGACACGCATACGGCTGCTGTGCAGTTTACATGTGGCTTCCGTCAACTCCAATCGAAATTCTTCAACCGTTGGGTCCACTCCAATGTACGGATATGAAAACGGGAATTACTCAACGGTCCAGTTGTAATGTACAAATAAGTCATCAATAAGAGTAAAAATCGTCCAACGGATTGGATATTGGGATTTGATCCATCTAGAGTGGGAGAGTGATTTGGACGGTTCCGTCTGTAGGAGATGCATGCCATATGTATATCTGCTGCGTGCATGTGCATGGATGGTCGTACTCTACTGTGCATCGAAATAATTCTATACTCGGGACAAATTGCCCACTGTGGACGCCAGCTTTTACCCCGTGTCTTTTCAAAGCGCTCCCAAACTTTAGTTTCCCAAAGTAATATTTACAGACGAAAATACCCCTATATTTACTGTAGCTAAATACCGTGGCCAATGCAAGCATATTTACGTTGCAAATAGTATATCCGTACAGAATGGTTTACTTTGGAAAAGTAAAGTTTGGGAGCACTTTGAAAAGACGCCGGGTAAAAGGTGGCATTTACCGTGGTCAATTTCTCATACTCGAGCAACCACCGAGTAGAGTCATATGTCCTCAAGCCGTGGACACGCGGGTCTATTCGACGCGCGCGCTACACCCGCCTATTCAGAGCTCGGGACAGGTAAAGGCTCCGAGGGCCACTGCGGGGTCACCGTGATGTATGAATTTCATCCACACCGTCTATCCATTTTTCCATATAATTTTAGAAAATTATTCCTAAAATAGAGAATATCCAAATCTTAAATTAACCACACTGTGGGGATTAAATTACAACCGTTGAAAAGTTCTTAGGGACAACAAAAGTTTTGGATAAAGATGATATTTGTGTTTTCAGTTCATCCAGATGTTTATGACCATATCAATATGTTTGATGGAAAATAAATAACACGGTGGACCTTAAGAAGGTTTCAACTGTGGACATCCTTAGCACCACTACTTCCTGTGGTGTGGTCCACTTGAGGATTTTAAATGACTTATTTTTGGTCCACTAATCTAAAATAACATGTAAAAATGGATGGATGGTGTGGATAAAATTAATACATTACAGTGGCAACTCAGTGGCCCTCCAAGCCTCGGCTTGTCCCGAGCACCGATCAGGCGGGGTTGTACCTAATCCGCGCCCCTCTTCGAGGTGGCTTTGCTTAGGCCGTGGATCAGGTGAGGTCGTGGTAACAGCTTGCTGGATGAGGCCCAGTGGGCCCCACCTTGATGTGTGTTATATATCCACACCGTCCATCCTTATTTCCAGCTTAGTTTAGGGCATGAGCCCAAAATGAAGCAGATCCAAATATTAGGTGGACCACACCATAGGAAACAGTGGTGATTGAACGCCCATTGTTAAAAACTTCTTGGGGCCCACAGTAATGTTTGTATTCCATTCACCGTGTCGATAAGGTCACACAGACCTCGATGAAGGGAAAACACAGTTATCAGCCTGATCCGAAACTTTTGTGGCCCATAAAAAGCTTTGAACGGTCAATCAGTGGTGTGGTCCACTTGATATTTGGATCTGCTTCATTTTTGGGATGGGAGCGGGAATAACGGATGGACGGCATGGATATACAGCACATACATTAAGGTGGAGCCCACAGACAGGGTCTCATTCTGCAGACTGTCCACCCGACCTCACCTAACCTGCACCCGGTTGAGTAAGTGGCGCCCATAGGTCAGCGAGGACGCGGATTGCACGCAGGAACTGCCGGCATCAGGATATATACGGCCTACCGTGATGTTTAGGATAAATTCATTACCTTTGTCCGTTTTGTCAGATTACGTTACTGACATGGCCCAGAATTGAGGTAGCTTCAAAACCCAACCGGGCTGCACGGTAGAAAACAGTGAAGATTAAACGTCAGCCGTTGAAACACTAAGAGAGCCACACAAGTTTTGGGTTAGACCAATATTTTTATGTTTTCAGTTTATCCTAGGTAGAAATGACCTTACGAATAGTAAGGATGGTGTATAGATATTACGGTGCAACCCATAAAAGTTTCAACAGTAGTTGTTATGGGAAATCTGAGCTAAACCGAGGAAAGCCGACTTGGGCAAACCGAGTCGATGAGTAAAACCACGGGAGAACAGTGCTACATTAGGGCCGGCTATATTTCCAGACTACGGTTCCACAACTAGGGTTCTGGAAGAGAGGCAGATTGGGCTCCGCAAGCGGCCTGAGCCCTCATCTGAAGAACTACAACCTTGAATCAGCCGACTGGAACTCTAATCCGAATAATTACGGCCTCGAATCGGCCAACTGGAACTCTCATCCGAAGAACTACGACCCTGGATCGACCGACTGGAACTCTCATCCGAAGAACTACGACCCTGGATCGGCCGACCCAAGGTTTCATCTGCAAAACTACGGCCTTGGATCGGCCAGCTCGAGCCCTATCTTCGACCTTTAAGCCGGAGATCGAGTCCAAGACGACACTCCGACCACAGGCCCTGATCACAGACTCTGACAATAGGATCCATGAGATCCGACCATAGCTTCGGATGTGGTGAGTCGGAGGTCCGAACAAGGTTAGTCCCACCACGAGCTCGGGACCGAGTTACAAGACCAGCTCGGATGAGAACGTGGTCGGAGATCACGTATAGAGCTCAGCCCAATAAGGCATATGAGAGAATAATCAGGAACACGATCTAAAGGATAACGACCGATATCTCTACGCGCACAATGCCCGCTTGATGGAGAAGATCGTGTCGAGTTTAACAGCATCGACCCTCTCGATCCACAGGTATAAATACCAGGGAAACCCATTGCAATAGGTACGCAATATCTCACACCCCCACTCTAGTCTACACAACTTAGACCCAGTTTCCCTAGCCTGACTTTGGCATCGGAGGGTCCCCTGCTTGAGCCAGGGTCTCCTTTGTTTACTGTTCTATGCAGGACCAGGGTTCGTCACGAGCACGCAGGGCTCGCCGGAGGGGGGTCTAGATTCTTGCAACAACATTTTTGCGCCATCTATGGGATTAGAATAAAAGGACTAGAAAGCTTACCAGCAATGGCGAAAGGAAAGAAGAAAGCACTACCTGTGGCGAGTACGGAGCCCGAGCCAAACGGGCAATCGCGTTCGTCCTCCCTACAACCTGCTGAGTCAACTCCAACAGGGCTATCTCAGAGGTCCCGGAGCCGAGGAGGCAAGTATAAGGCCATGCAGAACGAGATTCAAGCATTGAGGGATGAAATTAACACTTTGAGGCAACAACGGGTGCAACGGCTGCCCACGATCCGAGAAGAAGTTACCCCGGTAGCTTCAGAAGAACCAGTGTGGAGTAGCTCGCAGGCTGGAGCATCTCGGAACTTGTCTGCTAGAGCTAACCCAGCACGGAATGCGATGACTCGAGCCCCAACCTACATATCGGTGACCTCGGCACTGGTTCCGACCGACTTTCACCACGAGATAGAGAGGAGAAGAAGAGGCAAGATGCCCGAGGCCGAAGCCCCTCGAGAGACTGTTGCTGAGAACCAAAACCCTTGGGAAGCCCAACTCGAGGAACTTAGGAGTTAAATTAAGACTCTGCAGCGGAACCAGCCAACCCTGACCACGACTGCGGTGCAAGTAATGATGGAAGACACCGAACCTCCATTCACCTCGGACATTATGAACGAGGTGATGCCTCCGAGGTTCAGGATGCCTCCCGTCATTTAATACTCAGGGTCCAGGGACCCTATAGAGTACGTTGAGTCCTACCGATCATAGATGCAAATCCAGTCAGCCCGGAAGCAATGATGTGTCGAGCCTTCTCGATAACTCTAACCGGGGCTGCAAGGAATTGGTATCGACAGCTGAAGCCGAGGTCGATTAGTACCTTCGCTGAGCTCAGCAGACTATTCCTGACCCAGTTCATTGTGGGCAAGAAGAGTCGGAAGCCGTCGACTCACCTGCTTACACTAAAGCAAGGGAGCAGAGAGTCGCTGAAGGACTTTATCTCTCGCTTCAACGAGGAAGCTCTCCAAGTGGACGACTATGATGATAAAATGGCATTGTCCGCCATGATTAGCGGACTCATGGAAGGAAAGTTCCTCTTTTCCATAGGGAAGAATCCACCGACCACCCTGGCCGAGCTCATCAACCAAGCTCAAAAGTACACAAACGCTGAAGAATTCTTCAGCTCATGTAAAAATGTCCAAGCCACAGACCATTCGTCTAAAGGGAAGAGGCCGAGGGACGATGAGCCACAGTTGACTGACAAGAGATCGGATGACAGAACCTCTTAAGACCGAAGACCGAGTGGGGAGCCCAAGAGTAAGTTCATCTCATATACTCCTCTCAAGATGTCTCCGAAACAGATCCTATTGGACATCCGAGATCAGAGGCTACTACATTAGCCGAGTTGCATGAAGACAGACGCCGGCCAACGAGATAAGCGCAAGTATTGTCGCTTTCATCGCGATCATGGGCACAACACCAGCGACTGTGTTAATCTAAAAGAAGAAATTGAGACCCTCATCTGCAAGGGTCACTCACGTCAATACCTGAAGGAAGAGAAACCAACTCAGTAGGATGATCGGCCGAGTAGGGCCGCGGAAGAGGCTGCGGAAATCTGGACGATTTATGGCAGTCCCTCTAGAGGTGGCGACTCGAATAGGGCCCGTAAAGCCTATTCCCGGAGTTTCGACCCCGAGCACTACGTCCACTTGGCGGAAAGGCCGAGGAAAGAGCTCCGAGTAAGCCCTTGCAGCCTTATATTCATAGAGGACGACACACGCAGAATCCATCATCCTCATGATGACACCTTAGTGGTGACTATGACAATAGTCAACCACAAAGTCTATCGTATCCTAGTCGACACGGGAAGCTCGGCCGATATAATCCACTCTGAAGTATTCAATAAGATGGGGATAGATAGGTCGCGCCTTTGACCCGTGAAGACCCCACTGTACGGATTTGTCGGAGATAAGGTTATCTCCAAGGGTGCTATCTTCCTCCCAGTCACGGCGAGAGAAGGGCAGAACCAGGTGACTCTGTTAGTGGACTTCCTGATAGTGAATGTGTCATCAGTCCACGACATTATATTGGGTCGATCGTCCCTTAACGCAATGAGGGCAATTGTATCTTCTTATCATCTGATGATGAAATTCCCCACGGAAGGAGGGGTTGGGTACGTCCGAGGAGATCAGTGAGAGGCGCGGAGGTGCTACTCGATGGCAGTAAGGAAGGGTTTAACAAAGCAAGCTCTCACCATAATTGTACTCGACTCCGGAGACCTTGTAGAAGACTCCTTCACAGAGGATCTAGTGCTCATCTAGCTTGAGGAGGCCGATCCGAGCAAATGTTCAACTCGGGTCGTCGCTAAATGCCAAGCAATGAGCTCAAATGCTAGCCTTCCTGTGAGAACGCAAGGACGTCTTCGCATGGTCACACGAAGACATGCCGGGCATCCCTCCGGAATTAATGGTTCACAAGTTGAACGTACATCCCGAGTACAAACTAGTGAAGCAGAAGAGGAGAGCGCTCGAGCCAGAGAGATATGCAGACATAGCCGACGAGGTATTAAAACTCCTCCGCATTAGCTTCATCAAAGAAATCCACTACCCGGACTGGATCGCAAATGTGGTCCTCGTTAAAAAGGCTAATGAAAAGTGGCGTGTTTGTGTTAATTACTCTGATCTGAACAAAGCATGCCCTAAGGACAGCTTCTCACTACCTCGGATCGATCAGAACATTGATAGCAGAGCTGGCCACGAGCGGCTCTCCTTCCTGGACGCTTACTCCGGGTATGATCAGATCACAATGTACACCCCAGACAGGTAGAAGACGACCTTCGTCACGGACAAAGGACTCTACTGTTACCAGGTCATGCCATTCGCTTTGAGGAATGTTGGGGCGATATCATAGGCTGGTGAACCAGATGTTCACCCGACAGATTAGTCGGACCATGGAGGTCTACGTCGACGACATACTTATCAAAAGTATTAGAGCATCCAACCACATCACAGACCTCGGAGAAACCTTCTCGGTCCTCCGAGAGCATCGCAGGAAGTTGAACCCCTCCGAGTGTGCCTTCATTGTGGGCTCGGGCAAGTTCTTCGGGTTTCAAGTCAGCCAGAGGGGTATCAAGGCAAATCTCGACAAGATCAAGGCGTTGATCGACATGAGCTCATTGTGGATGATGAAAGAAATTCAGTGCCTCACGGGACGAGTAGCCGCGCTCGGACGGTTCATATCCAGAGCCACCGATAAGTGTCTCCCCTTCTTCCCGCAGTTGAAGAATCACAAGAAAGCGGAATGGACCTCAAACTGTGAGTAGGCTTTTCAGCAGCTGAAGTACTACCTAGGGTCACCACCTCTGTTGTCCAAGGCCGAAGAGGGCGAGCCCTTGTTTTTATACTTAGCGGTCTCAGGCTCGACTGTTAGCTCAATGCTCATCCGAGAAGTAGAAGGCAAGCAATGCCCTGTCTACTACACAAGCAAAGCAATGGTTCCAGCCGAGACCAGGTACTGAGCATGGAAAAGTTAGCCCTCAGCTTAGTCATCTCTGTTGGAGGCTGCGTCCGTACTTTCAGGAGCATTCCATCATCGTCCTCACGGATTCTCCTCTCCGACAGGTCTTCTAGAAGCTCGAGGTGTCCGGGCAGCTCACCAAATGGGCGATAGAACATGGAGAGTTCGATATCCAATATCAGCCGGGGACTGCGATTAAGGGTCAAGCCGTGGCCGACTTTATAGCCGAATTCACCATTCCGAGTGACGAAATCAGGAACACAAGCCTGGAGACCGCCCCTGAGGTTCCTCCAGCTCTCCTTCTTCTCAAGGATACAGAGTCGGGAGGGGGATATTGTAGATGGACTCTTTTGTGGACGGATTGTCCAACTCAAAACGAGCCGGGGCAAGGATCGTCCTAGTCACACCCGACTCAACCACCATCCAGTATGCAATTAAGCTCGGTTTCAAAGCTTCCAACAACGAAGCTGAGTATGAAGCTTTACTAGCCAGACTCAGACTAGCTGCTAGTCTTGGAGTCCAGCTCCTTAACGTACGTTGTGACTCTTAGCTCGTCGTAAACCGCATATCAACAGAGTATGAGGCCAAGGAGGCAAGGATGATAGTTTATTTGGCCGAGATAGGAAGCTGACTGGGGAGTTAATAAATCGTGTCATTAACCAAATCCCAAGAACCGAAAACTCTTGGGCCGACGCCCTCACAAAGCTGGCCTCGGCTACTGAGGGGAAGATCCCAAGGATTGTCCCCGTGGAATTCTTAGATAACTTGAGCATCGACCGAGGTGACAAGGAAATGGTCAATCCAATGCAAGTGACTCCGAGTTTGATGGATCCAATCATAAAGTATCTCACCGCTAGTGAAGTTCCTCAAGATAGATTGGAGGCTCGATGTCTGAAGGTTAGAGTGGAGCGATACGTGATTCTGGACGACACACTGTACAAGAAGGGATGCTCTCGACCATACCTCCGGTGTCTTCGACCCGACGAAGCGAATTATGTGATCCGAGAGGTCCATGAAGGGATCTATAGAAACCATTCTGGGAGTCGTGCCTTGGCCCAGAAGATACTTCGTCAAGGATATTTATAACGCCCTGAAAATCGAGGGTCGAGTAAAAGCTCAGCTCCCGAGTTCCAACGCATCACTTATGCAACATAGATAATGATGATTGAATGTTGTTCGTATTTGTACATTAAACATGAGTGGGATTATACCAAATCAGCATATCATACTCCAGAGACAGTTAAATTACGCAAGCAGAAGACTATGATAGATATATAAAATATATAAACTGTTGTAAGTCTCCAGAGTGTGAACATGTTACCAGGTTAAATATATACATGTATACCCCAAAAATGAATAAAATGAATATACATGGGTGTTCCAAAAGTGTAAAATAACAAGTGTAATTGCATCTAATTAGCAACCCTGTAACCCCGTCGATCAGAACATGGTCTCTATAGACCCGCCTGATAGTTGCATATAGGAGAAACCCTCCTCATCATCATAAAAGTCCGGCTCCACTTCGTAAGCATCGCCATCGTCTGAAACTAAAACAGGATCTGGTTGGTGTTTAACACACCATCCCATAACGTGGGAGTGAGTGATCAACTCAGTAGAACTATAAGGCAAAGATTAACATATTATCAATTCAATCAATCAGTAATGATAAAGCAATACAATCAAGCATCCCTAAGTACTCTAATTAATGCAAACATAATATGTATTAATGATGCATGCCCTCACCTACACTCCCTCAACGTCTTCATATCACGGCGCGCATGGCAACCTCCCGAAAGTTTTCTTCCTCACCAAAGCACATGCAGTGCGGTGCATGCTCATGTTAGCCAATACTTAATTAGATTGATTCATACAACAGTGTTGGGAAGCTAAGGTACTTCCTTATATCAATTCCCAAACAATGATTCATTCTAGAGTTGTCAGTCCTAGCAAATCTCATATAATGTTGTGGTTCTAGGTCACTACAAAGGGCTTGTCATCGGATCAGTATAGGCCTAGTTTATACTCTAGTTGCTACGGAAAGGCTCGTCGCCTCAACACAGTCTCAGAGTATGCTCAAGGTGACTACAAAGGACTCGTCACCTGATCATTGTAGGTCGATAGCTCGAATACAGTGTCTCATACTACCGTATTCTGCTCACGAGGCGGTGTTGCTCACTGGTCACTACGGGAAAGTTCGTCGCCCCAGCGTAGGCCGACAGCTCGACCATAGTGTCCCATACCACCATGCCAGGCTCATGAGTCTTAGCGGATAGAGGTACCAAGGTTTAAACGGGATTTTTACTAGTGAGTTTGGTATCTTAAGTTCAAGCAATGACGTCCATACATGGTGAACATACATCGAGTCAATCGGGTTACTTGACAAGTTCAATTGGTACGAGCGTACGCTGAATTAATCGACATGGAGCGCTAACCACAGTCGACAATCATTGTACGACTCGGAATCACCGAACGCATCAACTGTGGTGAGACTAGATCGGCCACTCAAACAGGAATTTTTTTACCGATTGCCTAGATTATGTCGTAGTCCCAAATACATTATGATGTAAGAAATATATACATGTGGTAATCATACAACACTTAACAACCATTTCAACCATGGATAGCATTTGAAAATACAATGAAACACATATAACATGCCATGTTACATATACATATTCTACTCAAACACACCATATAGATATATAGCTACTTGAAGGAATTTATGTAAATAACTAAGGTGGTTGAGAATCCTATCTCAACTACCTTATTAACTACAGTTCATCTAGCAACAACATTCAAGCATTTTGTCAAACATTTAGACTACACATAACCGACATACATGACGTATGTTGATTTCAACATATAATAGGGCAAACCCTTTCACCGAGGAGTTGTCTAATACACATCAATCATGTTCTTACATTTCATACACATGCACGCACAAATCATGAATCCATATTCATTCAGTTATTTCAACAAACACTTAGACTACACACTATAACATACATGACATATGTTGGCCATAACATGGATTAGGGCAAGTCCTTTCGCCAAGGAGTTGTCACGAATACAACAGACATATATCCACGATGGATAATCATGGCAAGCAGGGATTCAAATTCCATATTCATTCAACATTTCCACAAAACACTTAGACTACACATTTCAACCAGCACGATACAACTCAGTTATAAGCTATATTAGGGCAAATCCTTTCATAAGGAGTTGTCACGAATTCAATAATCACATGTTCACGGTGAATAATTATGGCAAGCACAAAACCAAATTCCCGACATATCCGGTCATTTCAACCTACACATGAAATAGCCTATATTCAACATAGTTCATATATAACCGTAAAGAGAGGGAAACAGCGTATCTAACATGTGAAATGACAATCCAGTCAGTTATAAATCATTAACTGACATTGAAAGCCTTGAAAACCATAACCTATACGTTTATAGTCCGCACCTTTCGCCGGTAAACTCGTAACGGATTTAGTTTAAACACTCTGCCTTCGTCTACAGCACAATGGCAACCTATAGTATGAAATAGGTTAGCTATTTCATCACACACACTATCTGAATCCCTAAAACAGATTAGGGTCAGGATTTCTTACCCGAAAATGGAATCAGAATCGCCGGAATAGCGATACGGTAATAGTAGCTAAGCACGTGGAACGGCGGGATTGAATCCCGAGAACAAATCCTAACTCTACCTCTCACTTTCTCTCTCTTTCCTTCTCTTTCTTCTCTCTTCTCTTTCTAGGGTTTAAAAATTCGTATGTGAAGGGAGAGAGAGGGTTTAAGCTCCTTATATAGGCCCAAAATCGACCTCAATGGCCCCAAGGCCATGGTATACTTAGGTTATAACCAAAACTTGACTGTTTCGGCTCAACGGAGCTGTTCTGGAGGCCCCTTTTCTGTGTGCGGTCGGACTTAAGCTCCCTGACATTAGATCCAGGTCGAGTTAGGTTTTCGGTCCGATCAGATTTATAGATCGACCGTGGCGGACCAGTTTCAGTTCAACGGTAACCGGTACTCGATCAGGGCCACAAGTGCACTGACATGTGTTGGAAATTTTTGTTGTTTCAAGAGTGTAATTGGGTCAGATTCTGACGGTCAGAATCTTTAGATTTGGCCCGCAAGTGAATGACTCAATTCACTTAAGTTTCAGTTCATTTTCTAAAGATATTCGCATTTCTCACACACTTCGCTCCGGGCTCAAGTTGTGCGGTTCGGGATACTATTTGGACTTGATTTCCGGGATGGTAATCAAGCCTAATAAGGCGGTCATATTCGTATAGTTTCACAGCAATCGGACTTTCGACGCGCGGTCCAGGTCCAATACGAAGTTTCAACGTGCTCCCTAGAGCAACTGGGTTTAGAGATTGATTCTAGATTTTAAGGTAATGTAGCGTTAACGGTTCATTTCGTTTTGGGTCTTACATATCATATTTAAAGTGGTTCAAGCTAATTATACTAATTATTCAGTTTAGTACTTAACTAAATTATGCCCTAATTACGACAGAATAAGGCCCTAGGGCAGGAGAGGCTGATCTTTCCAAATAACCTATTCGTTTTGTGAGATTCCATAAGGTTAATGGTCAAAAACCCATTTTATTTATGTATGTACTATTTACAGTTAGTTTAAGTATTGTTCTTCATCATTTAAACTTTAGGATTTGTGTCTAATGCGAAAGTACTTAGAAAAATCTGAAGAACAAGGTGGTGAAAGGTGAGACTTTAAAAGAAATGGGTTGAAAGGGAATTTGAGGCTTTAAGATTAAGTTCTGAGAAGTCAATTAAGATATCATGATCGACTCATTGCCCAAGGACGTCTATCTCAAAGTTGGCAAAATTTTGGGGTGTTAGAATACTTCTGGCCAACAATCTGAGAAGATTCCAAAAGCTTCGTCTAGAGGTGCGACAAGTGCCAAAGGTTCGCTATCGTGCCGAGGCAGCCTGCAGAAGAGCTGACCCCCATGAGTGGGCCATGGTCGTTCGCCCAGTGGGGGATTGACATTATTAGGACTCTGCCTCCCGGGAAGGGGCAGACCAAGTTCGTAATTATGACAGTCGACTACTTCACCAAGTGGGCCGAGGTAGAGCCAGTGACTAAAATTACTAAGTAAAAAGTGACAGATTTCGTGTGAAAGAACATCATCTGTCGGTTCGGAATTCCTCAAACTATCGTGACTGATAATGGTAAGCATTTTGATAATGACTGATTCCAAGGCATGTGTTGGGGGCTCGACATCGCCAACACTTACTCCTCGCCTCGACACCCTCAGTCCAATGGGCAAGTGGAAGTCATGAACAAGGTCATCAAACACCACCTCAAGATGAAGCTGGAAAAAGCCAAAGGCAACTGGGCCGACGAGCTCCCATTCGTTCTATGGGCCTACAGGACCACTGCTCTGTCTTCCACAGGGAAAACCCCTTTTTCCCTATCTTATGGCTCGGAGGTGATCGTCCCAGTCAAGATCGGCCTCCCCACCACGCAAGTAAGGAGTTATCAGGAAGACCAAAATGCCGAGCAGATCTCGGCAAACCTCGACCTGCTCGAAGAAGTAAGAAACGTCGCCAAACTCCAAGTCGCAGCTTAGCATCAGCGAGTCACCCGATTCTACAATTCCAGAGTTCGAACAAGGCGATTCAAACAAGGAGACCTCATCCTTCACCGTGTCTTCCAGAACACCGAGGAACCTGGGGTGGGGTCCCTGGGCACGAACTAGGAGGGACCCTACAGGGTAGTAGGTTCAGCAAAACCGGGGTCGTATCGCTTGGAAGACTTGGAGGGACGTCTGCTACCCCACCCCTGGAACGCCGAGCAGTTAAAGATCTTCTACCCCTGAGGGGGGAAGTTATGTACTCGAATCTATTATGTAAGACTCGGATCAACTGTGTACGACTCGAGTCTACTTGCCGTTTTGGCTTTCAATAAAAAGTTGTCTTCTTTCTACTTCAGATTATCTACTAAATGATCGCTCCAAGTACGATATCCCTCGACGAACTGACCCCTTAAAGAAGAGGTCAGCTTGTCATTCGATAAACTTTGCAAAAGTAATTCGTCATAAACAATCAACAAATCATCATCCACATGTCAAAAAATTAAAAATTGTTAAAATATCTTTTGTGTCAATGTCAGAAAAGTAAAAGAAAAATATATCATTCCCTCCAAGAGGATGGGCCAGCTGCTGAGCTAAAGGGTGGGGCATCGAGGGTCGCATCGGCGGTAGCTGGAACTTCTCCAACCTCCTGGGCAGTAGTCGGAGCTGCTTCAGCTTCCTTGGCGTCATCTGTGGCCATGGAATCTAGATCAATGTTGGGATGGAGATCCCGAACATCGGTGAGGCAAGCGTTGTAAGCAGTGTTGTAGGCGTAGCAATATAGCCTATCTAGCTCCTTGGATGTCTCTGAGGACGCCTTATATTCCTCAACTGCCGTAACAGCCTACGATGCAGCCGAGGCCTCAAGCTCAGCCCGATGATTGGCCAGCCCCTTAGCGGCCAAGGCCTCCAGCTCAACCCGCTGCTTAGACAGCTCTTCGGCAGCTTAATGCCTTGCCATCCCAACTTTAAGTGAAAGGCGTGTATTGTCTGCTTCCACGCGCTCGACGTAAGCTTCCATGCGCTCGATAACAGCCTTTAAGCGTACGAGCTCGGGCTCTGCTGCGTTCAAGCGGGCTTGAAGCTTGTTAACCTTACCCTGAAGAGCTAACTCCCTCGACCGGCCTTCCTCCACGAGCCCTTTCAATTCTTCCCGCTCGCTAGCCGAGGCCTTCAAGAGCCTTTCAAGCTCGGCCTTTTCCGCCTCAAGACGACCCATCTCCCTCAGCCTGTCTCAAACTGCAACAAACATCGGCAACGACTGGAATAGCAAAGAGAGTTAGAAACTACGAGTGACAAATGAAGTCAACAAGTCAGCCTAAAAAACTTACCGTATAGCAGACTGAGGCGAAATCATTCACGAATGAACCGTAGGCTCGGGAGAGGGTGTTGGTAGTGGACGTCTTAGGCGCATGCTTAGCCACCCAATTGTTCAGTAGCGACATGTGATAGCCAGGGGGAAAAGTCTCAAAGCGAGTCGGGCTCTCCCCACACCACTGGCTTCGGAAGCTTGGTGCTCAACCTCGGGCACAACAGCATCCCCGACCAAAGTATCTGTCTTGCCAACCAAGAAATCAACCTCGGCGGTAGTAAGGCGGACAACGGCATGGGCAGGGACAACGAAAGTTTTCCCATGCTGGGAGAGTTCGGCGTTAGCAGTCTCTCCTACGACCTCCCTCCCAACCACAGGAGGCCAAGAAGGAGTTGTGAGTGGAGCCTCAGGGGGCTATGTCTCGGGGGCAGAGGTTGGAGGGGTCGTAGGCTCAGCTCCAACAATGGCCTTGGGGGGCTGTGTCTCAGGGGCGGAGGTTGAAGCGATCAGGGGATCAACTCCGACTGGGGTGGACTCCATGGCGGGAGTCTTCCTCTTCTTCGCCGTTATCTTCACCTTCGGCTTGGCGACCAGGACTACGCTCATAGGAGAGCGCACTATGGCTGACCTCCTTCTCTTCAAGCCAGCTACCTCGGCCATTCTTGCTCAAAATAGAGTCAGCTCGAGCATAAACATAAAGAAATCATTGAATAAAGTAGCATGACGCATACCCAGAGCAAAGGGGTGAGGTTTGAACTTACAGAAGCCTCAGGACAGGAGGTTGATAACGCCGATGAGGTCGTGCCAGATGTATAGGTCCTCTCGGAATACCAGAGCTCTAGCAACCTGGGCTCGGTGGAAGTTAGAGAGATCGAGAAGCCCTTTTAGCTGGGCTGTAAATAAAAACAGAAAATAGATCAGAGTACGATTGAAAAATCAGATGTAAGAGATACAACACATAATAAAAGGCCCTCAACCTGGGTTAGAAAATCTTGTGGGAACTCGGACCCGTAAGTTGCCAAGCTCAGCGGCGGGTGCTTCCCATTCCCCCGAGGCCCGAAACCATTTTCCCTTCCAATCCTTGTTAGAGGTTGGAAGTCGGGTTATTAAACCCGGGGTACACCGGGGTTTGGCCGAGAAGTAATACTAGGCTGGATTAGACTTATCGTACTTGGCCAGGTATAGATACAAAAACTCGTCTGGTGTCAGGTGCTGGTTCTACGCCCGTTGCCAAAGGATGAAGGCAGAAACCAAGATCTGCCAGGCGTTCGGAACCAACTGACCCGAACCAACTGTAGGCGTGTGGTCACCAGGCGCACAAACAGATGGATGGGGAACTGAAGTCCGCACTGAAGGGCGCAAATGAATATATCAACGTCCCCGTCAGCGGGCGCACCCGGTTGATCCAAAGGAGAGGGATCTCAGATATGCACTGAGTCAGGAATTTGGTAGTCAGCGCGGAGCTGGGCCATCTGAGACTCGATCAGAATCGAGCCCCAAAGAACTGCCACTTCAGATCTGCCTCCTGAAGGGCCAGCCTTAGACCTTCCCGTCGGGTCCCGAGGCTCCTTTTTTGGCCTCGCGTCTCGATTCTTGGCCCTTAGACCCGGAGTTTTCTTGATTGATGATCGTAACGATACAACTTCCAAGGACCTTCAGAGACCCCGAGCTCCGAGTTTGTAGCCTCTGGCTCGGAGTCTACATACGTTCTCGGACCTCTTGGACTTCGTCCAAATTACTCGACATAATGGAAGAAAAAACTAAAACAGTGGAGGACTCATAGCGCTTTGGGCAATTTACTCCCGCAAAAATTCTCTCATCTTCGACTACTTTGCCCGAGCAAGATCCCCTCTCCGATTGGCAAAATCCCACTTCCCGGTAAGAAAAACCCTTTTTTCCAGCAGAAGGCGATTTGAGAAAAGCAAAGAAAATGGGAGCGAAGAAGCAAGAGCGCAAATGCAAGAGAGTCCAAATGGGCACGGAGAAGGGTTTATATAACCTTCGCTAACCCATCGCCATCATTGTAGACAGCTGTCTCCGAAGCTGGAGCGGCTCGGTGTCGAGCCTATTGGGACACGTGAAAGGAGACTATACGATCAGGCCCTTGTGCCCAGAGCCGAGTATTGTCGGCATTGAATGGCATTTATGGCATAAGCGGTCTCTCACCTCCCTATGGACACATGGTATCGTCCCACTTTCCCTGTCGATTAAAATCCGTAACAGTCGCCACGTACCCACCATCCAGAGGTCAGAAAATAAAAAGCTGCGGCCACCATACTTTGTACGTATCCCGAAGCGTCATCATCACAACGATTGCGCTTCGATTACCCTGACCCGTCATCATGTGTAAAAGCGACGCTTCATTTCCCAAGGCATTTACTCTCTAGGTCCGAGCTCGAATTAAGAGAGTAGGAGGCTTCTGTTAAGGAAAATCTGAGCCGAACCTAGGAAAGCCGACTCGGACAAAACAAGCTGATGAGTAAAACCATAGAAGGACAGTGCTACATCACGGCCAGCTATGCTTCCAGACTACGGTTCCACAACTAGGGTTCTGGAAGAGAGGCAGATTGGGTTCCCTGGGCGGCCCGAGCCCTCATCCAAAGAACTACGGCCCTGGATCGGCCTACTGGAACTCTCATTCGAAGAACTACGGCCCTAGATCGGCCGACTGGAACTCTCATTCAAAGAACTACGGCCCTGGATCAGTCGGCTCGAGCCTTATCTTCGACCTTTAAGCCGGAGATCGAGTCCAAGACGAACACTCCGACCACAGGCCCTGATCACAGACTCCGACAACAGGATCCATGGATCCGACCATAGCTTTGGATGTGGTGAGTCGGAGGTCCAAACAAGGTTAGTCCCACCACGAGCTCGGGACCGAGTTGCAAGACCAACTCGGATGAGAACGTGGCCAAAGATCATGTACAGAGCTCAACCCAATAAGGCATATGAGAGAATAATCTGGAAACACGATCTAAAGGATAACGGAATGCCCGCTTAATGGAGAAGATCGTGCCGAGTTTAACGGCATTGACCCTCTCGATCCACAGGTATAAATACCAGGGAAACCCATTGCAACAGGTACACAATATCTCGCACCCCCATTCTACTCTATGCAACTTAGACCCAGTTTCCCTAGCCTGACTTTGACATCAGAGGGTCCCCTACTTGAGCTTAGGGTCTCATTTATTTACTATTCTGTGCAGGACCAGGGTTCGTCACGAGCACGCAGGGCTCACCGGAGGGGGTCCTAGATTCTTGCAACAACAGTAGTCATTTCCCTACCCACTTTGCAACCAATCAATAAGGATTCATTCTTTGTAAGGGGTTGTTTGATTTTTTGTACGTAAATAGTGGTAAATAGGCTTTTATTATTTTCCAGAAGGAATTCTCTCTAACCACCCGTAGTCATAACTAATAGCTTTTGATGCTTAAAATGGAGAATTAAGAATTAAAATATGTGGGGCCCAACATGATGTATGCATCTTGTGCATGCCTTCCAATCCTTTTACCAGCTCATTTTGGAGCATGAGCCCAAGATTGAAAGGATCCAAAGCACAAGTGGACCACACTACTTGAAATTGAGAGAATTGAATGCCTACCATTGATATCTTCTTGATGGCCATAGAAGTTTTGGATAAAGCTCACCTCATTTAAAATGAGATTAAAATTACTCTTTTAACTTCGGTTAAGCTTCAGTCAAAATATTTATAAAGCTCAACATTCATTTTACAACCATACAAGTTGAATGCAGTATGGCTTAGGGCAATTTTGAAAGCAACTAATAGACTGAATCGGTAAATTGAAGGGCGTTCACAAGCTTATATTTGTGTTTTCCCTTCATCCATGTTTGTTTGACCTTATGAACATGTTAAATTACTGTTACACATAACTGTTACTTGTAATAAGTTTTCAGCTTTCAACAATGGACGTCATTATCTATCTTATTTCCTGTGGTGTGGTCTACATGAAATTATATATAATCTGCCTCATTTGTTACTTTTTTCTCAAAATGAGATGGCAAGACAGTTGGACACCATGCGTGATCCGTACACATACATCACGGTGGGACCTACAAATCGTTGTTGCTCAATCTCTATTTATTTTCTAGAAGGTAATATAAAAATTTTAAGCCTAAATACTAGTCTAAATCTCCTTAATTTGATCAAAACGCTGGAAGCCATGATTACATATTTACATTGTTCGGGAATGTAAAATATATATTATATATATATATATATATATATATATATATATATATAAACTTTTAAATAGTTTTACAAAATTCAATAGGGTTAAATTAGGATTTTATTTTAAGTTAGATTTTTACCTTTTTTTATTAAGTTAGATTTTTTTTACTTTTTTTTTTTTTATCAAGTTAGATTTTTACTTTTTTTAAAATTTTTTATTATTTTTAAATTATTTATTTATTTTGAGCTATACTAGGAGTTCAACATGTTTTGTTTATATAAGGCTATGTTGTACACAACGTTATTTTATTCAATAATATCATATTTTATTTTATTTTATAAATTTATATATTTAAGTACTACTTTTCATTAGAAAATAATAATACCTGCTTTTTATCTGCGTTCTGGGTCTAATTTGGGGTTCACCAAATCAATGATCAGGATTCCACTTGCTGCCACTAAGGATCTACCAGAACAGACATGTTAGGATAATCTAATGATTTTGAACCGTCCATATTCTAGCTATAACCATGTAATAGCCATAATCTCTTAATCACACTTCAGCAATGATTACAACTTTTGATGTTTAGAGTTGCACGCAAGCCATTGAAATTTTATCTTTGATTGCTATAAATTTGTGACAGTGGTGTTCACTATTAGCGCCATTTGGAGTAGTTTCCTAGGGTGGTAGGTAAGGAATAGGGTGTTGTGAAAAATATTGATTAAAAAATATTTTAAATAAATAAATAAAAATATGTATAAGCGGTTTTGAAACAAATTGTATTTTGGTGTTTTTAGGAATATTCTCATACCAAAAATGATATATATATATATATAGGGTTTATACGAGAGATGTGGCGTACTTTGCACTTCGCATGAGACCTATATAGCTTTTATAGAGGCTAGAAAGTACTGTTGCATTTAGCTAGCCCGTCTAAACGGCTAGCCTGCAACAACAATTATCTCACTTGTACAACGGTTAGAAACTGCAAATAACGGCTAGTTTCTTACCAATACCAAAAAAATAGTTACATTGGTTTATGACCCTGGACTAAAACGATCAACCACCATAACCTATATAAACAGTGCCTGAATGGTTCAATAAACCATCACTACCACTCGAATCATATCCACTTACGAACCAGAGCAAAGAAACAATAGTATACTTTGATTAATCAGCAAAGTTCTTACAAACCTCAGTGAAGAGACCTAAGAAAACAAACCATTCCAGTGGTCTAGAATTTTCTAATTCTCTTTCTGAATTTTGAATTTTTTTCATTATTTTATTCACCAGAAAAAATTGTGTACAAAGTTCCATTCATGGTTCTTCGTATTTGTTGAACGTACATCCACACCCAAGCTCATCGTATCATAAAAGTCATTGCTTGAGACCTATTATCATTCTCAATCTTTTCGAGAAGAGGTGAATACCGATTCAAGGACAACATAATCACACATGCTTAGGCCTCTCTTTCCTGTTTGGTTATATTAATTTTTACAAAAATTGTAAATTCTAAAATTTTGCGATAACATAGGGTTCACAAAATCAGACAACTAAGCGTGTGGGCCACAGTGAGCAATGACACGCTAGATCCTGAGTCCTCTTACTTGGGTTTTTCAGTAGGCATAGCGCGAGACCCATATTTCAGTGATCTCGACCACTTGTACTGATGGGATCACTGTAGATAGATCATGCAAAAAATAAAATAATAAATAAAATAAAAATCCCCCAGTTTGGAAGATCCAACGGACGAATTTAGTGCCTTTTTCATATGAATGTGGCCCATTGCTGTATTTCCCTTCTTAACGGTCTATTTGCATGCAATAATTTAAAGATCAGTCTCAACCTACTACAAGCTTTTACGGACGCGGATTGCCTCCTACCCCGCCCGTCTCCAGCTGGGGACGGGCATGAGCTTTGCGTGGCCACCGTGATGTATGGGTCTTATCCACACGTCCATCCATTTTTTTTCCTATCATTTTAGACTTATAACTAAAAAAAGAGGCAGATCCAAGGGTCAATTCGACCACACCATAGTAAGCAGAGGTGATAATGATTCTCACCGTTGAAACTTTTCTAAGGCCCACCATGATGTTTATTTGTCATCCAACCTATTCATAAAGTTAAAAATAGCTGGATAAAGATAAAACACAAATATCAGCTCCATCCAAAACTTCTTTCAACGGTAAGAGTTTAATCCCATTGTGCAATCCACATATGTCTTGCATCTACCTCAATTTTCCTTATATCCTAAAATGATTTATATATATAATAATAGATGGTCGGTGCGGATATGACCCATACATCACGGTGGCCACTCAAAGCTCTGCCCGTTCCCAGCTGGACACGGCGGGGGTAGGACGCAATCCGCGTCCGCTTTTTACCACCCAGTTCATCCACCGTAGATTAATTACAAGAGATCCAACGGTCTAGATAAATGAACCATGGTCCCCACCTGTAAAAATTAAAATTCAGTACACATTCAACATCCACGAACTGAGTATCATAGTTTCCTAACCCTATCTCCCCAATTCCTATTTCTTCCCATCTCTCTCTCTCTTTCTCTCTCTCGAACAAACTCTCCCAATCTTCCAATCTCACCACCCAATGCCAATGTACAATCTCAAGAGAAGAACCCAAATCCTACTTTCTTCAATTCCAATCTCTACCCTTCTCCTCCTACTATTTGTATTTCATACAACCCAACCCAACCCAAAAACCTCAAACCCTTACACATCCACCAACACCTCCAAATGCAAAATCCACATGCGAAGGTACTCTACACCATGACCTCTGTGTATCAACTCTCTCTTCCATCCCCAATCTCTCCTCGAAATCTCCCTCAGATTATCTCCTCCACCATCAATCACACACTCAACGCCGTCCAACTCTCCGCCTCCAACTGCTCCGGTATCGTCACAAACTCCCCAAAGCTCGACCACCCTCCAGAAAAGAGCCCTCGATGACTGCCTCGAGCTCTTCGACGACACCATCGAACAACTCCACGTCTGCATTTCCGACTTATCTCGAATTCCGCTTCCAACACATCAACCAGCTGCAAGCATTTTTAAGCGCGGCGATAACCAATCAGTACACATGCCTCGACGGATTCTCGCATGGGGACCACCACATGATCCGACCGTTGATTAAAGATAGATTATTCCACATTTCACATCTGGTTAGTAATTCTCTGCGATACTCAAGAAGCTACCAAAGGGGGAAAAGATGAGATCGAGAGAAGCGTTTTCGGGTTATGGAGAAATGGTGGATGGATTTCCGTCGTGGGTTTCGAAGAAAGATCGAAGGCTTTTGCAAATGAATGGAATGGATACGAAACCCGATTTGATTGTTGCGAAAGATGGGAGTGGGAATTACACTACAATCAGTGAAGCTGTTGAAGCTGCACCTAATCGTAGTGATGTTCGATTTGTAAATTTATATAAAGTCGGGGGTTATTTGGAGAATGTGGAAGTTGTGAAGAAGAAGACGAATCTGATGTTTGTCGGAGATGGAATTGAGAAAACGGTGGTGAAGGCGAGTCGGAATGTGGTGGATAACTACACTACTTTCAGATCTGCAACCGTTGGTAAGCCTCCCCTCTCTCCCTATCTCTCCTTCCGATAAAAGGAAAATACAAAGATCAGCTTCATCCAAGACTTTTGTGGCCCACAAAACGTTTTTAATGGTCATTTATCACTGTTTCAAGTGGGGTGGTCCCCCTGTGATCTGAATCTTCTTAATTTTTGGGATTGTCCTAAAACGAGATGGGAAAGAAGATCGACGGCGTGGATATGGGGTCCCACACGGTTCCGCTCACCTCAAGTAATGCTACGGCAAGGCCACGGTGATGTGGATGTGACATCCACTCCTTCATCGTTTGCGACGGATCGTGTTAGGACGTGAGACGAAAAATCAGGTGGATTCAGACTCATGTTGGCCAGAGCCCTATGAACGGTTACCGTTGAAACCTTTATGGGGCCCCACCAAAGTTTGGATAATATGATATTTAGTTTTCATACATGAACGGTTGTAATCACGGCCGATCTGCCTCATTTTTTAGCCAATGCCCCTAAAATAGCTGGAAAAATCGATGAACGGCGTCGTCGATAAAACACATACATCATGGTGGGCCCACAGTGCGTAATGTAGGACGCGGATTAGTTACTGACGGGTTGAGCAGCGAGACTCGCTACTGAAGTTACGTCACCAAGTTCTGTGAGTCGCACCATGACGTATGTGTTGTAGGACATTTGGAGAGA
>JAJHSJ010000013.1:9926164-10026164 GCA_021015155.1 Magnolia officinalis
ATTGTTGGGAGATGTGGAAGCAAACTCCAAATTCGAATAACACAAACGATAGATAAATATAAACAAAACAATTATAGAGAACACATGAATATACGTGGAGAAACTCTTATAGGAAAAAATCATGACATAAAGCGATAATCCACTATGAAAATGAATTACAAGAGATAGAATCGACTTATATGTGCGAAATACCAATCTCAAAACCCTAGCTTTCCTTTAAAACAAGTCCCCGTTCACTTATGATTTTTTCTAATCTCGCATTACACCTACATATAATGTTACACATAAAATGGTAAAAAAATCATGCAATTACATAAAACAGTGCATGATTGTTAATTTAACGATCGATCGATCGACATCGATCGAGCAACCCTTGATTGATCGAGCCTCCATATTCGATCAATCAAACATGCTCAAAATTTGCTAGAAAGTCAATTTATTTTTAAAAAAATTTCCTAATCAATCAAACCCAAATGCCCAATCATTTGAAATTATTAAAAATTGTTCAGCAAGTAAATTTATATATTCAAGGTATTATCGATCAATCAAATCAAACAGTCAATTAATCGAAATCCCATGTTACCGCATGGATTGGAGACACCAATTTCAACACGATTTACCTCATTTTTAAGTTAATGCCTCTCATCTTCACCGCATGGATTGGAGACACCAATTTCTCACATATTGGGTAAACAGAAAGACCAAAACCAGCTATAAATAACCGAAACACTAGAACAGAAAGAGAGCTTATAACAAAACACCCCATGTACCCAAAGTCAAGCAGTTGCCGAGAATATGTCGGCAATGTCAGTGTCAAAATGAACTTGAGCAACCAGTTCGAAACCATGCAATCTACTAAAAGTCCCGGAACTTAGGGGGTATAGCCTGGATACCACGTGATAAGTTGCTTTTAAAATTGTTTTAAGCCATTAAGTTCCTTTTTAGCTTAAATTAGTTTGGTAAACTAGCAATTGAGCCAGATCTGAGGATAAGGTGGAACACACCGTGGGGATTAAACACACACCGTTAAAAACTTCTTAGGAGCCGTAGAAGCTTTAGATCTGCCCGATTTTTCCTGCTTATATCCATAGAAAAACGGATGGACGGTGTTGATAAAGTCATAAATCACGGTGGGCCCTCGTAGCCGCAGCCTGTTCGGAGCCCGGGACAGGCGGGGTAACACCTAATCCACGTCCAATCATACCCACTCCATCAATTACGTAGCACACGTGTATAAAACCTGGACCGCTCATCAGTCAGTCTCGACATGATTGACTAACCCGTATATCTCGCAAGTTAGATGATTCTCGGCATTCAATCAAAGCAGTTTTGAGTCTTGTGAGGGAAGATGAGATTGGAAACAAAAATCAACCAAGGGTCCACATCCAATACAAAAATGGGTTTTGATAGAACTGTGGCCCCTCGTGACAATTGCCATATGGTGCTCATTTCCACCATTAGATGGTACACGTGTCAGAGATCCTAGCCATTCCTTAGGTAGCGTACGCTCTCAAAATTCAATGGAAAAAAATAGGTGGTCGGAAAAGAAGTCCACCATTCTTTTTAAAAAGTACACGTGTGGCTCGCTTGTTGAATGCACTGCCCTGATTTTTGGTGTGCCACGTATCCACAGTGCACCATACCTGACGAATGGCCCGGATCTCCTACACGTGTTGCATCCTAAGTGGGAATCAGCCACCGCCTGGCGGACGCGGATTTCCTGCGAAAGCCTTACGCATGAAGTTCCCGCGCTGGAAACCTAGGTGGGGCCCGCCGTGATGTTTGTGAGAAATCTACCCCGTGCATACATTTTTTGACCTCATTTTGGGAATTCAGACAAAAAAGTTGAGCAAGATCCAAGACTCAAGTGGACCGCACTAAAGGAAAAGGTAGGTAGGGAAATTTCTACCGTTGAAATGTCCCAGACGTCGACAATGATGCTTACATGTCATCATACGGTTCGTAACATCATTCCTAGAGCTTTACACGAACAGAGTTAGCTCGGTTAGCCTACTTCACTCAACTTAAAAGCTTGATCTGACTCGGTTTGAAACTGAGTTCAAGCTAATGTTTTTTATTTCCAAAGAATTTCGAGCCCAAGTGGAGTTTGCCAAAGCTAAACTCGGCTTGGATTGAACCCCAACTCACATCAAACCAGTTTGGTGACTCAGTTATTTTGATATGGATGTTGCCCAGCAAGTATTTGATGAGATGACTCAGCTAAGTGTCGGCTAGGGGTGAGGAAGGTATGGATATGAAATCAATGCCTTTGTATTTTGATTTTTATGTTACTAAGTGTTTGGTAAAATATTTGTAAACTATTACTATTATTTTACATTCAGTAAAAAATTGAAGTTGCGCTCCATGTGTTTAAGAAAATACCACAGTAGCCATGGACCGAACCGTGTTGAGCTGACCAGTTAGGCTTGAGGACCGAGCTGAGCCAAGTTCAAGCTGGGTAAGCTAATGCCGAACTGCAAAGGTAGAGCTCCACTCGGTTCGACTCGTGTACACCTCTAGCCATTCCTATGGGATGAACTAAAAACAAAAATATCATGCTGATACAAAGCTTCTTTGGCCCCACGAATATTCCAACTGTGGACTTTCAGTCCTCACGTTTTAGGTCCACTTGAGTCGTAGATCAGGCTCAATTTTGGCTGCATTTTCCTAAAATGAGCTCAAAAAGTAGATGGACGGGGTTGATTTATTACAAACATCACAGTGGGCCCCACATAAATTTCGCAGGAAATCCGCGTCCTCGCCTGACACCTTTCGTCCAGGCCCGTATTCTATCAAAGCATCTGGATAGATGTGCGATCCAACGCACAGAGAGCGTGATTGTTGGGCGATGGCCCACTAGACGATCGGTTTGGATTTTCTGCACACTACCACATGTTTTCTATAGATTGCCTCTGCCTTTTTGACTATTGTGATTTTAGCTATCATTCTCTTTATGGAAAGATAACAATGTTTTAATAAGAAAATGCAAACATTTTTCACACTAAATCTCTCGCGTCGAAACGTGTAAGATTGGCAGAGTTGTACAAGATCCGTGCCGTTCATCACACGTGCCACATTGTGTAGATAAAGCATTTTTTAAAATATAGACTGGAAAGATCATCAGTTAGCCACACGAATAAGAGATACAGATGCTAGAGAAATTAATGGACGGCTCAAATCCATTTACTCGTGCAGCCCATCTGATGATTGGACCAACCTATCTTTGAGACCAGGCATTTTATCGTTGGATGTGATGTGCCCAGGAAGTTTCTTGGAGGTGATTCGGATGGGTCTCAGGGAACTCGTGGGTCCCACAAATCGGACGTTTCAGATGCCTAGGTCGGTGGCTTTTGCAAATTCATGTTGCACAGAAGATTTTTCCGCAACTTGCGTGGACGTCCGGACAATCCGGGTATTTCCAGCGAGACGAAACTTCTCCAGATCTTTTTTAAATATCTGGGAAGATCGGAAACCTCCTCTTTTTTGATTGGACGGTTCAGATCTATGGATGGGTTGAGGTGGAGTTCTCTCTCATCCCGTGACCCGGTTTTGGCGTCCGATGCTGTAGCGGCTGGAGCCTGGGTTGGTTTGCACTATTCGGTGGGGTCCACTATCATGGATTTTCAGGAAATCCAGTCCTTCAATTAGATTCTCCGTGATGTATTGATCCAGGAATCAAAATATAAGGTAGGTCCGAGCCCTGGGTGGGCCACACGATTGGTCGTGGTGCGGGTCAATGCTCACCGCTTAAAGTATTCACGTTGAGTGCCATGCATATGTCACCCATTATTTACCATTTTTTAAAATTTTTTTTTTTGGGTTAGCTTGTTAGTACACACCCATGTCAGTACACACACTCTATGTTAGCCACCCTCATTATGGATCGATACCAAGACCTCAAGTGTTGAAACGAGGTATCTCACTCAGTCTGCCAATTGAGCTATGGATCTGGGTGTCCCATTATTTACCGTTTCACCTTTAATTATTTAACCTACTTCTGATGCCTGCTATGCTGAAATACACCTTCTGATTGTCTTGAAATTGTGCAGGTCATTCTTGTTTTTCGTGTTCTTTTCATCGATCAAATTTGAACCTTGATCGTGTACTGATGAGTAGGATGCCCTTTGGGATGATAGATATCGTCTTGAGACGTAAAGTGAAGATTTGTATATTTAGAAGGGTATTTAATCGTTAATTATGTTGTGTACTTCACGATCTTTGAGTTGGGAAGTTGTTTCTATCATTTGGGTGGTTCATTTGGTGGATCCAACTATGATGGACGATCAAATAGTGCTTTTAGAGAGGAAAAATTGGATGGTAAACATCCTAATAGTATATACTATGTGTTGTGTTTGTGCGGCTCATTTTGTGGTTTGTCTACGACGGGTAGTGTTCTCCTCTCACCACCGCTCGTGACTAGTTTTGGAAAACAGAAAAGAAGTTTTATCGTAATAATCCAAATCATTCTGGCCCAGATATGTTAGATCCGGATTGTTACTTAAATTACGTTTAAGTGAAAAACACCATCAAATAAACTACACGTGCTAATGGAAAATAAAATATAATTGTGGAAAAAGGTAACATCTCACCAGCATGGAGTTCCTACAAAAGTTTTTCTTGAATGTAGCCTATCACCCTTGTCAAACATGCAAGCTAGCACATGCTATGTTGGTTTGTTGCTACTTTTTTTTTTTCTTTTTTTTTTTTTTTTGTTTTCTTTTATCTAATTACAGAGAAACAATGTAAGAGTGTTTGCTAATTAATCTATATGCTACATTTTATTTTATGATTGTCCTGAGTATAGAAAAATATCAGCAAATATAAGAGAGTGATAATATATAGAGAGCTTACTATATGTGAACCAAAATTTCAACCTATTTTTTATTTTTTATATTGTTTATGACTGTAATGCACCCACCCATTAGGCTGCCCTGAGGTGAGTGAGTAAAATAGTTGTCTTATTTGAACAATGGCACATGGTAAGGCAGAGTACATCTCTGCTGCTCTTTCTCAGTAAAACATTGTCTTTTCGATGGCTATAATTGGTTGCATAGTACATGCTCCAATAATGATGGTTAGGTCGTTCGCATTTTCCCTACACCATAAACACAAAGTTCGTGGTTTTGTCCTAAATAATCAAGTAAATAACATTTTGTTGTTTAAGATTCTCATGAAATACCTAAACATTTAATGAGACCACACACATAAAATGATCAGATTATAGCTCACTAGGAACATATTGTATTGAGGAGGTAAATTATTCATGACCAAGTGAATCAATCGGTCATATTTGATTTTCAGGCCTAAAGAGCAAATCTTAAATACCACTTCTATCTGCTCCATAATGTATTCGTAAATGTTTCTTTTTCCATTGTAAGATGAGCGGGTTAATTTATTCAGTAGAAAACTCATTGCAATCTTATCTAATTTCTTGAATCAATTTTTCATTTTGGTCTCAAAAAAACTTTGATCTCATCCACGTTAGGCATGACACCCCTCATTGTCTCATAAATTGAATGGTTCGTGATTTTAAGACACATTGTTGAATTTGGACCATGCCTTGCAACGATTAACCTTTGACTAACATTTTTAAATGGTTTTTAAGGTTCTAGTTTTTCCAAGGCGAGGTCCATCTTCAAGTACCCCATAACTATCTCTATGAACTCTTTCCATTTAGTATAATTCAACCTAGTAAAGGCATGAACATGATGCATTTGAATTGGAATTGTGATCGGTTAAAAAATATATACTCACATTAACAAATTGCGTACATAAAATAATTCATGAACAAAACTACATACCTGGTAAAATTTTCAAAAATTCAATTAATTTGGGCCTTCAATTGAATTGTCCAAGATGAAGATGGGCCCATCCATTCTATACTGACTAGAATCAGACATATCATCATCATCGTCCTGTGGGAAGAAGTCAGGACATGCAAATGACTCTCCTAAACGTGGAGCTCAGTAATGTCAATCTTGTAAATCTAAGATACTCATCACCTGCGGGTGAAATGGGTCTCTCAGCCTTACACCACCAGCACTGTTTATGTCCCTATCAAACGATGAACGTCTGTGTTTTCATCACCATCCACATTTTAAACGCAAGTGCATATAATTCTTTAACTCAATCCCAATTTATAAGTCTGGATTTGTGAAAATCTTCACGGATTGAGATCACTTTGATGACTAACACAATCATATCTAATCCCACGTATTTAAACTTAGGATTGCAATTTTAATCATACCTTCAACAATTATCTATATAATAGTCCAATTTGGTCTAGAAATTAGTTGCCATTGACTATTAAAGAACTGAAAATCTTAAAAGAAATAGACCAATGGGGTTCACCTTCCCTTTCTAACAGTCCATGCCAACTCCTAAGGATGGAAAATGAGCACATAATCTAGGTTAATCAGAACTATACCATATAATTGATGTAGAGCGGGTCGCGGACAGTTTCATGGCCAAGATGGATCAGAAAAGGCCCGGTCGACGACAGAAGTGATTCGGACCGTCGGATCTTAGATTGGGCGTATCTCGCAATCCGGAATGAGTTATCTGACGTAAAATATATGATTTTGGGGTAGAACGAGCTACTTTAGCCAACCAACCCAGCTACGTCGGGTTGCGATGCCCAGAATTGCGAAAAACCCCTGGATCGACGGTCGTTTCCCTACTTTAATTCCGTTTTTACTATAAATAGTAAGTTTTATTTGATTATAACTCTTCATCCGTCGGGCTTTAGGAGTTGCGCCCAACGTGAAAAGAGCTTAGAATAATTAGGAGAACGATTGATGAAGCCAAATAGGACACTTACTATTTGGCCGAAAACCTTGCGCACTAGTAGACATCACGACCGTCTATAAATAGTAAGTTTACTATTTATAGTAAGTCGCGAATTCTAGGAGTTTTAGTTGTAGTTTGATTCTGATCTTTCCCATTGCTTGGTATCCCTATTTAAAGGGTTGTGAACTCGTTTTTAATCATCAATTAATCAGTTTTGAATTTATTAGAATTTATTTCTATTTTCTACTTTCTTTCCTCGTGGATTCGAGAAGTCTCTGTGAGGAGTCCAGAGAAGCTCCGTGGATTCGGAGTATTTATCCTCATCACGTTCATCCTGCGTCAATGGTATCAAAACGAGGATTCTCCTCGGGCCGATGGAAACAACGAAGGTATGAATCAAAATCCTGTGGACGGGTGATCCAGGGATTCGTTATCTTTTGGAAAAATGGAAGCTTTCCACCGGGAGAGTCAGTTGACCATGCAAGGGTTGCAGGTAATGCTCGACCGTCTTGCGGATGCGCTACTTCTGCCCAAGCCCTAGGTGGTGCTCCACTACCCATGGTGGCTCCACCACCCATGGTTGCTATACGACGCAACCCCGATTTCCGTAGAGCACTACCAGTGGTAAACCGTAGGGCTACACCAGATGATTCAAGTTCTAGCGACGAAGACCTTAATGAGGGTTTTGCCCGACGACCAATCCATGGGGGCGATCATCTAGATCGTGCTGAAAGAGACTACGAGGTAAGGCTGAACTTCCTAGTTTTAATGGTTTATACGTATAGAAGATTTCCTCGATTGGCTAGCCGAAAGTAGAGAGATATTTTGATTATATAGACGTGCCAGATCATAAAAGGGTAAAATTTGTAGCGTTTAAATTAAAATCTGGTGCTTCTGCATGGTGGGAACAATTACAACTCTCACGAGCTCATCAGAATAAGGCGCCTATTTCATCATGGCCACGGATGAGACGTCTTCTTCGATCACGATTTCTCCCCAGTGATGAAGCAGATACTATTCCGGCAATATCAAAATTGCCGACAAGGAAATCGAACCGTCACAGATTACACAGAAGAATTTCAGCGGTTGGCTACACGAAACGATTTGTCAGAATCTGAGTCACAGAAAGTGGCACGATTTATAGGTGGGTTGCGGCGACAATTCAGGACCGAGTTCAAATGTACCCAGTCGGGACCGTGGATGAAGCAGTTCAATGGCGAGTAGGGCAGAGAAACACAACTTGTAAAAGCTCCTACTCGTCCATATATTTCAACTCGACCCCCCATGACGGGTCCCACGCAGGATCCAGTGCTGACACGAGGAAAAGATCCAGTAGGAGAACGTCCTCAATTTCCTATAACCGCAAACCGTGATATGGGGAGCGGCTCATCCAGACCTCAACGTGCAACACCCACACAACGGGCCCGAGTAGGGTTCCAAATCCTTATGCTCGACCAACGTCGAACAATTGTTACCGTGTGGCCAGCCAGGCCACTTATCAAACACCTGTCTTCAACGTCCCACAACACACTTGACTATAAACGAAGGGGGCACTGAAGATGAGGCCGCAGAAGAAGGTCATGGCTATGATGAACATGAGCAAACTATTGAAGAAATAACAAGTGGCGATGAAATGACGGACGAGGATCGTGGCGAATTTCTAGTTGTGATGTGATTACTGTATACCCCACGAAAGGAATTACATCCACAGCGACATAATATATTTCGTACTCGGTGCAGTGTCAACGGAAAGGTCTGTGATGTGATCATAGACAGTAGTAGTAGCAAGAGACATCGTCTCAAGGGTGATGGTGGACAAGTTACGGCTACCAACGACGAAACATTCTTCCCCGTACTCAATTGGCTGGATAAAAAAGGTGAATGAGACCAATGTAACTGAATACTGCAATATCTCATTTTCAATTGGTAAAAATTATAAGGATCAGATACTTTGTGACGTGGTTGACATGGAAGCTTGCCACATGCTACTCGGTCGACCCTGGCAGTTGGACCGTGATACAACCATCGGGACGAGACAATGTCTACGTATTCGTTAAGGATAGTTGAAAAATAATCCTTGCCCCGATGGCACCAGAGAACCACCTTAAAGCTTTTAAAGTGGAGGGGAGTTCCCTCTTGACCATTCGGATTTCATGGAGGAATCCAAGGAAAACGGCGAGGTATACGCCGTAGTGGTGAAGGGCGAGGAAGAGGAACCCTCAAATATCCCTCCAAGCTTAAGACTGTTGCTGAACGAATTCAAAGAAGTCTGGCCTGAGGATTTCCAGATGGATTGCCCCCCATGAGGGACATCCAACATCACATAGACCTCGTCCCTGGGACTAGCCTGCCCAACCGCCCTCATTATCAAATGAGTCCAAAGGAGTGTAAGATACTTCAGGGGCAAGTGGAGGAATTGATCCGTAAGGGTCTCTTGAGAGTGAGCATGAGCCCATGTGTCGTACCTGCATTATTAACGCAAAAAAAAAATGGAAGCTGGCGCATGTGTATCAACAGCCGAGCAATCAACAAAATTACCATCAAATATTGGTTCCCAATATCATGATTGGACGACATACTTGATATGCTAGAGAAGGGCCAAGGTGTTCTCTAAATTAGATCTAAGGAGTGGGTACCATCAGATTCGTATCTGACTCGGTGATGAGTAAAAAACGGCATTGCATTGAGACCAATGAAGAGTTGTATGAGTGGCTGGTCATGCCCTTTGGCCTATCGAACGCACCAAGTACTTTTATGCGTTTGATGAATCAAGTGTTAAAATCGTTTACTGGCCGATTTGTGGTAGTATATTTTGATGACATATTGATATATAGCCAGGATGAGACGGAGCACAAGAAACATCTCAGGAAGGTGTTACAGGTCCTACAAATTAACAAATTGTACCTCAACTTGAAGAAGTGTGTAGTTTTTTAACTGACAGCCTGTTGTTTCTAGGGTTTGTTGTAACGTCCACAGGCATTCATGTGGACGATGAAAATGTGCGAGCTATTAGGGAATGGTCGATCCCGACAAACATTCATGAGGTGATGAGTTTTCACGGGTTGGCGACTTTCTATTGTCGATTCGTATGAGATTTTAGCACCATAGTCGCACCTATAACAGATTACATGAAAAAAGGACCGTTCCAGTGGACCGATAAAGCTGACAAGAGCTTTCATGAGATCAAGTATCGTTTGTCTATAACACCAGTCTTGGTGCTTCCTAATTTCGATAAATTATTTGAGGTTGAGTGTGACGCTTCATATGTCGGAATTGGAGGAGTATTATCATAGGAAGGCCACCGGTAGCCTTCTACAGTGAGAAGCTCAGCGAAGCCCGAAAGAAGTGGTTGACTTATGAGCTTGAGTTGTACGCAGTTGTTCAGGCGCTGTGACATTGGCGGCATTATCTGATTCAAAGAGAGTTTGTTCTGTACACTGATCATCAAGCATTAAAGTTGATTAATAGTCAGACTAACGTGAATCGTGTGCATGTTAGATGGGTTGCATTTTTTACAGGAATTCACGTTCGTTCTGAAGCACAAGTCAGGGCAGCAGAACAAGGTGGCTGATGCACTTAGTCGTCGTGAATCACTACTTGTTACGATGAGCAACAAGGTAGTCGGCTTCGACGGTCTCAAGGAGCTGTATGCCGAGGATGAGGACTTTAAAGATTCTTAGATGAAGTGTCAAGAAGGTCACCCCAGTGACCTTCATATACAGGACAATTTTCTCTTCAAAAGGAATTGATTGTGCATTCCCCAAAGTTCTCTGAGGGAGCAAATTATTCAGGAGCTACATGGAGGTGGCCTCGGTAGACACCTTGGGCGAGACAAGACACGAGCTCTTGTGGAAGAGCGGTATTACTGGCCGCAATTAGTACGTGATGTGGAAAAAATCGTACAATGTTGTCATGTTTGTCAGACCTCCAAGGGGCAATCTCAGAATACGGGCCTCTACACCCCGTTACCTGTGCTTGACGGTCCTTGGGAGGATTTATCAATGGACTTCGTGCTTGGTCTCCCACGAACACAACGCGGCATGGATTCGGTGTTCGTGGTGGTAGATCGTTTCTCCAAGATGGCGCACTTTATCCCATGCAAGAAGACCCTCGATGTAACACACGTGGCTAATCTATTCTTCAGGGAGTCGTATGGCTACACGGGGTCCCAAGACCATTACTTCTGATCGTGACACGAAGTTTATTAGCCACTTTTGGCGGACTTTGTAGACTCGATTCGATACACGACTTCAATTCAGTAGTGCTTACCACTCATAGACTTATGGGTAGACCGAAGTTGTGAATCGCACGTTGGGAAACCTCCTTCGCTATATTTCAGGAGAAAAAACCGAAGCAGTGGGATTTGGCCTTGTCTCAAGCAGAGTTTGCATTCAACAACATGGTGAACCGCTCGACTGAAAAATCACCGTTCTAGATTATCTACGGACGAGTGTCTCGCCACACACTTGACTTGGTCCCTCTGCCCAAGCACCCAGGCACGAGCATTGCAGCAGAATATATAGCAGACAAGATCATGGGCATCCATACAGCAGTGCGAACCAAGTTACATGCCTCGAACGAGAAGTACAAAAAATAATCGGACAAACACCGGCGACAAAAGGTGTTCGAGGTGGGCGATCCCGTTATGGTCCATCTGCGCAAGAGAGATTTCCGACCGGGACGTACAACAAGTTGAAAAATAAGAAAATTGGACCCGTCCCAATCATTCGAAAGATCAATGACAACGCTTATGTTGTTGATCTTCCAGATGACATGGCGATCTCACGAACTTTCAATGTCGCGAGACTGACCGAGTATATGAACCAGAGCAGGATGAGAACTTGAGGAGGAGTTCTTTTGAAGTGGAGGACTGATGTAGAGCGGGTCGCGGACAGTTTCTTGGCCAAGATGGATCAGAAAAGGCCCGGTCGACGATAGAAGTGATCCGGACCGTCGGACCTTAGATTGGGCGTATCTCGCAATTAGGAATGAGTTATCTGACGTAAAATATATGATTTTGGGGTAGAACGAGCTACTTTAGCCAACCAACCCTGCTATGCTGGGTTGCGATGCCTGGAATTGGGAAAAACCCATGGATCGACGGCCGTTTCCCTGCTTTAATTTCATTTTTACTATAAATAGTAAGTTTTAGTTTGATTATAACTCTTCATCCGTCGGGCTTTAAGAGTTGCGCCCAACATGAAAAGAGCTTAGAATAATTAGGAGAACGGTTTGGTGAAGCCAAATAGGGCACTTACTATTTTCGGCCGAAAACCTTGCGCACTAGTAGACATCACGACCGTTTATAAATAGTAAGTTTACTATTTATAGTAAGTCGCGAATTCTAGGAGTTTTACTTGTAGTTTGATTCTGATTTCTTTTCCATTGCTTGGTATCCCTATTTAAAGGGTTGTGAACTCGTTTTTAATCATCAATTAATCAGTTTCGAATTTATTAGAATTTATTTCTATTTTCTGCTTTCTTTCCTTGTGGATTCGAGAAGTCTCTGTGAGGAGTCTAGAGAAGCTCCGTGTATTCGGAGTATTTATCCTCATCACGTTCATCCCTGCGTCAATAATCTTCACATTAACAGTGGGCATCTAAAGTTGATGATCAATAGCAGATTTACATGAATATCCAATATTAACTTTAAATGTGCAAGGCCCAACAGATATGAGCCCAAGCGAAAGAAGGGCCATCTATGTGGACCAGGCTGACGATCTGGGTAGAAGGCCCAAAAGACAAAAAGGATATGGCCCGCCACAGAGTGGATTCAACCCTTCAAGTAGGTCAGAAAACAAGGCTCACCATTAAGGCAGAGTTGGCCCAAGAGGCACCGCTGGAAAACAACACACAAAAAAAAAAAAAAAAAAAAAAAAAAAGAAAAAAAAAAAGAAAAAGAAAAAGAAGAAGAAGAAGAAGAAGAGGGTTGTCGGCCCCTTTATGGGCTTTAAAGTTCCAACCCCTAGAAGGGCATGTATGTGAATGAAGGTTAGAAACTCTAACTCATCAACATAAGCCACTGCCTCTCATTCTTTTGCCCATGCAAAGAAATATTCGAAACCCATGCCCAACCAACCATCACCATGCTCCTCTCTGTATCTCCGCCTCTCCTCAAGAAATCCGACAATCCAATGATCCGTCACCAGACTTCAGCAGGCCTAACGCCCATGGGATTTAGCATTAACACTCCGAAAATTGACTATAAGTAAAGCAAGCATGGAAGGTAGCTAGAATCCATGGTTGCTTTTGTCCAAGAAGTCTAGCTGATGTCTGATGTGATAATGGACAAATCAAAGGAGAATTGAGGGTGGGTATCCAGTGACAAGTGTCAAAAACCATGG
Organism: Magnolia officinalis; assembly: GCA_021015155.1. Classification (NCBI taxonomy): domain Eukaryota; kingdom Viridiplantae; phylum Streptophyta; class Magnoliopsida; order Magnoliales; family Magnoliaceae; genus Magnolia; species Magnolia officinalis. The sequence continues at coordinate 9,939,298 of JAJHSJ010000013.1, forward strand.
AATCTAGATGGTCAGAGTGTTGGGGGCCTTGCACAAAACCTTGGGATTTAGCCCTCCAGAACAAACCAGAATTATGGATAATAAAGCAATAAAAATAATCAATGCATCAATCACACATCACACAAGAGATTTTTACGTGGAAAACCCTCAAAGAGGTAAAAACCACGGGACCTCATCCAGATCAACAATCCACTATGAAGTAGAACGTTACAACCTTCTTCACTCACACAGGAGTGGATAAATAATGAGAGAACAAAGAAAAATGGAGAGACCTCACCGATTACGAGGGCATAGAAATGCTAAGATATAGATTGCACAGTAGATAACCTCCACGAGCATAATCTCCCTTCTATAAGCTTCCTCTCTCTCCTTTTCTTCTCTCTCTCACCTTTGATAGCCCTAAACCCTTTAGCAAATCCCTTGTAAAGCTTTAGGAAACCCTCTTGTCATGCCTAGAAAGCACTAGGAACTCCTATTTAAAGTTTTAAGAAACTCATTTCCGCATCCCAGTTACAAAAGGACTTACGACACGAAATTCGGGCAAAATTGCGGAACGAATCTGTGTAACCTCGACTGGTCGAACCGAGTCTACAACCGGTCGAGAGCTACCTACGACCGGTCGTGAACCACCCACGACCGGCCGAGCACCCCGAAGAAAATTAGTCCGTACTCGCTGGACTTTGAGTCGTGTCAGGGCACAAACCCACGACTAGTCGAACACCAGCCCACGACGGGTCGACGACGCGTCAAAAAACCCATCAAATCTCTCCCTTTTTGACCTAGGAGGGATTCACCTTCTTCAAGCCAGCCCAGTTTCTACAAACCTCAAACTCGCCCTTGAGTAAAGCCTTGGTCATCATGTCTGACCCATTATCGTCCGTGTGGACTGCTCAAGCTGTAACACATTCTGTTCCAAAGTATCCCTGATCTAGTGATAACGAATCTCTATGTGCTTCAACTTAGAATGCTGACTTGATTCTTGCTCAAGTGTATAGCACTTTGACTATCGCAATAGACCACGTACTCCTCCTGCTTCAGGCTAAGTTCCTGTAGGAACCTCTTCATCCAAAGCATCTCTTTACATGCCTCTATGACTGCAATGTATTTGGCCTCTGTCGTCAATAATGCTACGACCTTCTGTAGCTTGCTCTGCCAAAAAACCGCTCTCCCTACAAACGTGAACATAAACCTCGATGTAGACTTCCTGGAGTCTGTCACCTACCCTATTTGCATCTGTGTAGCCCTCTAACACAGGTTTACTGTCACCATAGCATAGGCTCAACCTGAATGAGCCTCTTAGATACCGCAGTATCCACTTAACCGCTGCCCAATGTTCTTTGCCAGGATTAACAAGATATCGGCTGACAACACCAACCGCATATGTTATGTCTGGGCGTGTACACACCATAGCATACATCAAACTTCCTACCGCTGACGGGTAGGGTATCTTCTGCATCTCATCCACCTCTGCCTTCGTCTTAGGACACTGTCTGTCGCTCAATCTAAAGTGACCATCCAGTGGAGTACTGACCGGCTTCGCTGCATTCATATTGAACCGCTATAGGACTTTCTCAATATACCGCTCTTGTAACTGCTAGAGCTTTTTGCTGCTTCTATCACGGGTTATCTCCATTCCTAGGATCTGTCTAGCCGGGCTCAAGTCATTCATCGCAAAAGACTTACCCAACTCCTGTTTCAGCATATCGATCTTCTTGATGTCTTTTCCCATGATGAGCATGTCATCAACGTATAACAGCAGAACTAAGAAATCACCATATGAGAACTTGCTCGTGAACACACAGTGGTCCGACTCCGTTCTGTCATACCCATGTTTCAATATAAACAAGTCAAACTTCTTATATCATTGCCATGGAGCTTGTTTCAGCCCATACAAGCTCTTCCTCAGCCTACACACCATATGCTCTTTGCCCTTGACTTCGAACCCCTCTGTTGGTGCATGTAGATCTCTTCTTCCAGGTCACTATGGAGAAAGGCAGTTTTAACATATAACTGCTCTATCTCCAAATTCATGCTAGCCGCCAAACCAAGCAACACCCGTATGGATGTCATCTTCACCACTGGTGAGAATATCTCTTCGAAGTCTATACATTTCCTCTGATTAAAACCTTTCATCACAAGTCTGGCCTTAAACCTCATCTGTGAATTCTTATGCTCGATCTTCTTTCTGAACACTCACTTGTTGCTCAAAGCTTTCTTTCCCTTAGGCAATTTCACCATATCATAGGTGTGGTTCTTATGCAAGGATTCCATCTCCTCTTGCATAGCTTTCAACCACTCCCCCTTATGCTTGTCGGTTAGGGCCTCAGAGTTAATCTTCTGGCTCTCCCCCATCAGTCAGCATAATGTACTCATGTGGTGAGTACCTCTTGGACTGTCTGTCCCTAGATGACCTCCTCACCTGTGGCTCAACAAGTGGATCAAGTGGGGGCGCTCCCCTGGTCCATCTTCTGAAGGAACTCCCTCGTCTTCTGCACCTTGTTGTACTCCCCCGTCATCAGTCACCACGGAAGGAGTAACCAGATCCATGTCCTCTAGCTCACCTGAATTAGGCTGGTTCTTCTCTGGCTTACCAATATCTTCTATACACTGATTTTCAAAGAAAACCACATCTTTACTCCTGACGAGCTTTCTCTTGGTCGGATCCCACAATCTGTAACCGAATTTTTTATCACTGTACCCTAAGAACACACACTGCCTGATCTTCATATCGAGCTTGGACCTCTCGTTCTTTGGTACGTGAACGGATGTCTTGCATCCAAACACCCTGAGATGACTGTACGATGGATCCTGTCCAGTCCACACCTTCTCAGGTACTTCTCCATTCAACGGGGCTGATGGAGACTTGTTCATCAAATACACCGTCGTGTGCATTGCTTCTCCCTAGAACGTCATGGGCAATTTTGCATGGGATAACATGCATCTGATTCTCTCTATAATGGTGCGATTCATTCGCTCAGCTACACCATTATGTTGGGGGTCTTGGGAACTGTCTGTTCATGTCGTGTACCCAGGGACTTGCAGTACTCGTGAAAGTCGCCAATGTATTCACGACCATTGTCAGTGCAGATGCACTTCAATGGTCTACCTGTCTCTCTCTCGACCATAGCATGAAACAATTTAAACACACCAAAGACCTCATCCTTAAATTTCAAAGCATAAACCCAAACCCTCCTAGATGCATCATCCATAAAAGTGACAAAATACAATGCCCCACCCAAGGTATTTGTCCTCACGGGACCACAAACATCAGAATAAACCAAATCTAATGCATGCACTTTATTAACATGAGAAGCAGTTTTAATAAATGAAACTCTATGTTGTTTCCCTGATAAACAATCAAGATAGGTTTTGAGAGGTGTACCTGTCACGTCTGGAAGGAGTCGCTTCCTCGCTAATAGCTGAAGCCCTTTTTTCACTCATGTGGCCTAGACGCCTGTGCCATATGTCAATAGCTGAATCTCCTACTTCGTTCAACCCACCCTTGCACATACTAACACTTGCTTTGTAAAGGGTGCAACACTTCTTTCCTCTGGCCACGATCAATGAACCCTTGATGAGCTTTCATCGCCCACCAGCAAATCGGCTTTCATAGCCATCATCATCCAACCTTCCCGTCGACATCAAGTTGAGACGAAGGTCTGGGATATGTCTCACATCCCTGAGAACCAATGTGCAACCCACATCGGTCTTCACACAAATATCACCGACTCTCACGATTTTGATACGCCAGAATTTACCATCTTCACAGTCTCATAGTCACCTGACTTGTAGCTTTTGAAGAAGTCCCTGGGTGGAGTCACATAAAAAAAGCTCTCGAGTCTATCACCCAGTCGGTGTCCTGACTCGTAGTCGTGAGACATACATCATGATCTGCAGAAAGAATAACTACAACGTCGCCATCTGAAGCGACCGCAGTGGAATCTGATTCATCTTCATTCCTTTCTCCTTTCTTGTCGTTTTTCTTACCACGACATTCATGCTTATAGTGGCCTTTCTTGCCACAATTCCAGCAATCAACATCCTTTCTGTTACTCGACTTGCCTCTTGATTTATCTTGGGCCTTCCCGCCCTTCCTGTTCTTTTTCTCCCCCGTTCTTATGTTACAAGGATCTCTTGCTGAGTAGACGCCTGAGACTTCCTCCTTGTCTCTTAATTGAAGAGACAGCTAGTTACCCGTTCCATGGATATCTTTCCGTCTGGCGCGGAGTTACTTAGAGACACCATCAATGTCTCCCAACTGTCAGGCAATGAACTAAGCAATAGTAAAGCCCACAATTTATCATCCAGAACCATCTTCATAGAGGAGAGTTGGTTCACTATATTACTGACCTCATTCATGTGCTCGGCCACAGAACCATCATCTTTGAACTTGAGATTCACAAGTCGCCTTATCAGAAAAATCTTATTACCGATTGTCTTCCTCTCATACAACCCTTGTAATTTTAGTCATAAGCTAGCGGCTGAGGTTTTCGTAGATACATGGTGGAACACTGAATCATCCAACCATTGTCTAACAAATCCCACCACCTTTCGGTCCATCTTCTTCCAATCATCATCAGTCATATCCTTGGATTTTGCTGATATGCCTACAATTGGAGAATATATGTCCTTGCAATAAAGCAAGTCCTCCATCTTAGCCTTCCATATGGTGCAGTTAAAACCATTAAGGTTGATCATCCTTGATGAGCCACCATCCATAATTCAAGACCGATCCTACCCGTTCAATGTACTTAGCTCTGATACCACTTTGTTGGGGGCCTTGCACAAAATCTTAGGATCTAGCCCTCCAGAACAAACCAGAATTATGGATAATAAAGCAATAAAAATAATCAATGCATCAATCACACATCACACAAGAGATTTTTACGTGGAAAACCCACAAAGAGGTAAAAACCACAGGACCTCGTCCAGATCAACAATTCACTATGAAGTAGAACGTTACAACCTTCTTCAGTCACGCAGGAGTGGATAAATAATGAGAGAAACAAAGAAAAACGGAGAGATCTCACCGATTACGAGGACATAGAAGCGCTGAGATATAGATTGCACAGTAGATAACCTCCACGAGCATAATCTCTCTTCTATAAGCTTCCTCTCTCTCTTTTCTTATCTCTCTCACCTTTGATAGCCCTAAACCCTTTAGCAAATCCCTTGTAAAGCTTTAGGAAACCCTCTTGTCATGCCTATAAAGCCCTAGGAGCTCCTATTTAAAGTTTTAAGAAACTCCTTTCTGCCTCCCAATTACGAAAGGACTTGAGACACGAAATCCGCGCAAAATTGCGGAACGAATCTGTGTAACCTTGACTGGTCAAACCGAGTTTACAACCGGTCGAGAGCCACCTACGACCGGTCGTGAACCACTCACGACCGGCCGAGCACCTCGAAGAAAATTAGTCCGCACTCATTGGACTTTGAGTCATGCCAGGGCATGAACCCACGACTGGTCGAACACCAGTCCACAACCGGTTGAGCAAGGCTCACGACCGGTCGACGACGAGTCAAAAAACCTCATCACAGAGTGCTATGATTGATGGTTATCGGAGAGGAAGATGGGCTTCATGCTGTCATCCATGGCTGTGAACAGCGGCAAATTTGCATTTTTAAAAAAAAAAATCTAGATGGGTTTTTACGAATCCTCTATAACAAAGAGTTATGACTTATGCCGCTTCAACAATGCATTTTAACCACTGTATTGGAAGTTTTATGCCAATAATGGTTGTCCATCAACTTTGGCAATGAAAGTTGCAATTGTTAGGGTTCGCAAACTTATGGCTAATCAAACCCTTCTAGTCTGGATTCCGGATTGGGGTTATCTTTCGTCAACACTGGACTAATCCGTATAAATCCACCATAACGAGTGCACTAGTAAGCTCTAATACCAACTATTAAAATTATAATTTGCATAATTGAAATGAATATGCAGTGCATCGGAGATGGGGATTGTACTTGGTTGAGATGACATCTGTAGACCGAATGTCATAGCTTAGCTTTATTTATTTTTTAAGGAAAGGAGGCTTTCATTTCATAAAAACAGGATTTACGGAAGGTGAATCGCATCACCCAAGATTCAGGCTCTCCCTGACAAAAAGAAAAGGAAAGCCTATCGTAAGGAACAAAATAAAGACTAGCTCGGGCCAGCTTGACCATGAAAAGAAGGAGATAAGAAAGCTAGGTCCCCCTAACTGTGCCTAAACTCATCATGTCAAGGAAGAGGAGGCCCCTGGGGATCGGTGGGAGATCGGCTTGGCCCAAGAATAGAGCCGACCTTTGGTTTTTGCTCCCCATTTTGTCCAAAGTATCCGCCGGCCCATTCCCTTCTCTAAAGATATGAACAAATTGTACATTTTTGGCTATACTGAGGTTCTTGAGAGTCAGATTCCACTAAAATGTTGGAGCACTCCAATTGGAGACAATGCTAAAGACCATCATGAATGAAATGCCATAGCCTTTCTCACCTTACACCTTTAGAGAAGATCGGAATAGAAAATAGCTTCAAACGTGTGTTGGATTGGGGACCCAACCTTGTTTATATTTTGAGGGTGAGGAGTTTGAAACCCATGGAAACTCTTCTCCCTTAGGCTCTTTATGAATTTAATAATCTTAGTCCAAGTAGAACACTGTGTGTATAACCCAGTTGTAGCACACCACTCCTACACTATTCTAAATTAATTACAACTTAATTGGGGTCCACTAGTATGCCCAATCACATTATCCAACCCCAGGGAGATACAAATCATTGATCAATTAAGCCCACTATATAGAATTCTTACGATGAGACCTACAGAAGGACAGGATGATCGAGATGAGTGTACGTATCATCAGGTGGACGTAACTGTTTTTTAATATAATATATTTGAGTCTATCATTCTTTTAATGTTGTGGTCCACCTAATGAGTAAATCAGGCTAATTTTAGCATTAAGTAATTCTCATGGTGGCCCAACTTATTGAGTTAGATGTTGTATGTACATGTCTATTTGAAAATAATCTTCTAAGTGATCTGCTTGTCAGACAGTAACTTATCGCCCAACCAGATGTGGATGAGCATCTCTCTCCATATATAAATAAATGTAATTTAAGCAGGGCATCTCTCTCTGTAGAGAGATGCTCACCATTGCACTGGCGCATCTGTGCACTTTGCACGCCTGTTGTGGATACAAAATCTGAACGGTTCATGTGATGCAGCACCCCCATGAAACTTCAAGACTAACTTTCAAAATCAAAAATTCCAATGGGCCATCAAAACAGAAACAGTTTCCTCCCTTGATTTTCTCTATCTTTGCTATGGCCCACCAGAGTGATTTTTGGGAGTTTCAAGGAGTGCTACATCACATGGACGGTTCAAATTACTTGTCCATGACAGGTATGCTGCACCAAAGAAGATATGGGAGTTTCAAAAGGAGGATAGATGCAAACAGAAAGTGGCCAGTACGAAAACTATGATCCGAGCCATTCAAGTTCTCCATTGATTGAATAGCATAGATCTTAGTGCCTATTAAAAAAGTCGATCAACGGTCCATATTTTCACCACTACTGTGACCCATTTCATAGACGAATAGCTAATTTGAATACCACACATGCACAAAACGTATGCAGATCGGCAGACTGTATGTGTGAAGTAGATTTTTTAAATGTAAGTGAACATACATGGTTTAATTACGTGAATACCTTGGAATCCTAAGAGGTAGGTTTTATTTGTTGGGGGTCTTGCACAAAACCTTAAGATCTAACCCTCCAGAACAAACCAGAATTATGGATAATAAAGCAATGAAAATAATCAATGCATCAATCACACACCACACAAGAGAATTTTTACGTGGAAAACCCTCAAAGAGGTAAAAACCACGGGACCTCGTCCAGATCAACAATCCACTATGAAGTAGAACGTTACAATCTTCTTCACTCACGCAGGAGTGGATAAACAATAAGAAAAATAGAGAAAACCAGAGAGATCTCACCGATTATAAGGACATAGAAGCGCTGAGATATAGATTGCACAGTAGAGAACCTCCACGAGTAGAACCTCCCTTCTATAAGCTTCCTCTCCTCTTTCTCCCTCTTTCTCACCTTTGATAGCCCTAAACCATTTAGCAAATCCCTTGTAAAGCTTTAGGAAACCCTCTTGTTGTTTTTCTCAACAACACAACATCTCCTAGAAAAACCCTAGGGACCCTTTTTTATAGTTTTAGGAAACTCCTTTCGCATCCTAGTTGCGAAAGGACTTGCGCATCCCAGTTGCGAAAGGACTTTGCGCATCCCAGTTGCGAAAGGACGACAGGTCAAAAAAATCATCAAATCTCCCCTTTTTGACCCAAGAGGGATTCACCTTCTTTAAACAGCCAGGTTTCTACAAACCTCAAACTTGCCCTTGAGCAAGGCCTTGGTCATCATATCTGACCCATTATCATCCGTGTGGACCTTCTCAAGTGTAACACCTTCTGTTCCAAAGTATCCCTGATCCAGTGATACCGAATCTCTATGTGCTTTGACTTGGAATGCTGACTTGGATTCTTGCTCAAGTGTATAGCACTCTGACTATCGCAATAGACCACGTGCTCCTCCTGCTTTAGGCTAAGTTCCTGTAGGAACCTTTTCATCCAAAGCATCTCTTTACATGCCTCTGTGACTGCAATGTATTCGGCCTCTGTCGTCGACAATGCTACGACCTTCTGTAGCTTGCTCTGCCAAAAAACCGCTCCCCCTGCAAACGTGAACATGAACCCCGATGTAGACTTCCTGGAGTCTATGTCACCTGCCATATCTGCATCTGTGTAGCCCTCTAACACAGGTTTACCGTCACCATAGCATAGGCTCAACCTGGATGAGCCTCTTAGATACCGCAATATCCACTTCACCGCTGCCCAATGCTCTTTGCCAGGATTGGCAAGATACCGGCTGACAACACCAACCGCATATGCTATGTCTGGGCGTGTACACACCATAGCATACATCAAACTTCCTACAGCTGACGCGTAGGGTATCTTCTGCATCTCTTCCACCTCTGCCTTCGTCTTGGGACACTGTCTGTCGCTCAATCTGAAGTGACCATCTAGTGGAGTACTGACCGGCTTCGCTGCATTCATATTAAACCGCTCTAGGACTTTCTCAATATACCGCTCTTGTGACAGCCAGAGCTTCCTGCTGCTTCTGTCACGGGTTATCTCCATTCCTACGATCTGTCTAGCCGGGGTCTTTCATCACAAAAGACTTGCCCAACTCCTGTTTCAGCCTGTCGATCTTCTTAATGTCTTTTCCCATGATGAGCATGTCATCAACGTATAATAGCAGAATTAAGAAATCACCATCTGAGAACTTTCGCGTGAACACACAGTGGTCCGACTCCGTTCTGTCATACCCATGTTTCAACATAAACGAGTCGAAATTTTTGTACCATTGTCGTGGAGCTTGTTTCAGCCCATACAAACTCTTCCTCAGCCTACACACCATATGCTCCTTGCCCTTGACTTCGAATCTCTCTGGTTGGTGCATGTAGATCTCTTCTTCCAGGTCACCATGGAGAAAGACTGTTTTAACATCTAACTGCTCTATCTCCAGATCCATGCTATCCGCCAACCCAAGCAACACCCGTATGGATGTCATCTTCACCACTGGTGAGAATATCTCCTCGAAGTCTATGCCTTTCCTCTGACCAAAACCTTTCACCACAAGTCTGGCCTTGAACCTTGTCTGTGAATTCTTCTGCTCAACCTTCTTTCTGAACACCCACTTGTTGCTCAAAGCTTTCTTGCCCTTAGGCAGTTTCACCATGTCATAGGTGTGGTTCTTATGCAAGGATTCCATCTCCTCTTGCATAGCTTTCAACCACTCCCCCTTATGCTCGTCGGCTAGGGCCTCAGAATAATCTTCTGGCTCTCCCCCATCAGTCAGCATAATGTACTCATGTGGCGAGTACCTCTTGGATGGCTGTCTGTCCCTAGATGACCTCCTCACCTGTGGCTCAACAGGTGGATCAAGTGGGGGCTGCTCCCCTGGTCCATCTTCTGAAGGAACTCCCTCGTCCTCTGCACCTTGCTGTACTCCCCGTCATCAGGCACCACGGGAGGAATAATCGGATCCGTGTCCTCTAGCTCACCTGAACTAGGCTGATTCTTTCTGACTTACCAATGTCTTCTATACACTGATCTTCAAAGAAAACCACATCTCTGCTCCTGACGAGCTTCCTCTCGGTCGGATCCCACAATCTATAACCGAACTTTTCATCACCGTACCCCAAGAACACACACTGCCTGATCTTCATATCGAGCTTGGACCTCTCGTCCTTTGGTACGTGAACGGATGCCCTGCATCCAAACACCCTGAGATGACTGTATGATGGATCCTGTCCAGTCCACACCTTCTCAGGTACTTCTCCATTCAATGGGGCTGATGGAGACCTGTTTATCAAATACACCGCCGTGTGCATTGCTTCTCCCCAGAACGTCTTGGGCAATTTCGCATGGGATAACATGCATCTGATTCTCTCAACAATGGTGCGATTCATTCGCTCAGCTACACCATTATGCTGGGGGTCTTGGGAACCGTCTGTTCATGCCATATACCCAGGGACTTGCAGTACTCGTGAAAGTCAATATATTCACCACCATTGTCAGTGCGGATGCACTTCAATGGTCTACCTGTCTCTCTCTCGACCATAGCATGAAACAATTTAAACACACCAAAGACCTCGTCCTTGGATTTCAAAGCATAAGCCCAAACCCTCCTAGATGCATCATCTATAAAAGTAACAAAATACAATGCCCCACCCAAGGTTTTTGTCCTCATAGGACCACAAACATCAGAATAAACCAAATCTAATGCATGCACTTTATTAACATGAGAAACAGTTTTAACAAATGAAACTCTATGTTGTTTCCCTGATAAACAATCAAGACAGGTTTTGAGAGGCATACCTGTCACGTCTGGAAGGAGCTGCTTCCTTGCTAGTAAGTGAAGCTCTTTTTCACTCATGTGGCCTAGACGCCTGTGCCACATGTCAATAGCTGAATCTTCCGCTGCGTTCAACCCACCCTTGCACATACTGACACTTGCCTTGTAAAGGGTGCAACACTTCTTTCCTCTGCCCACGATCAACGAACCCTTGATGAGCTTCCATCGCCCACCAGCAAACCGGCTTTCATAGCCATCATCATCCAACCTTCCCGTCGACATCAAGTTGAGGCGAAGGTCTGGGATATGCCTCACATCCCTGAGAACCAATGTGCAGCCCACATCGGTCTTCACACAAATATCACCGACTCCCACGATTTTTGATACGCCAGAATTTCTCATCTTCACAGTCCCATAGTCACCTGACTTGTAGCTTGTGAAGAAGTCTCTGTGTGGAGTTGCATGAAAAGAAGCTCCCGAGTCTATCACCCAGTCGGTGTCTTGACTCGTAGCCGTGAGACATACGTCATGATTTGCAGAAAGAATAACTACAACGTCGTCATCTTAAGCGACCGCAGTGGAATCTGATTCATCTTCCTTCCCTTTTCCTTTCTTGTCATTTTTCTTACTACGACATTCATGCTTGTAGTGGCCCTTCTTGCCACAATTCCAGCATTCAACATCTTTTCTGTTACTCGACTTGCCTCTTGATTTATCTCGGGCCTTCCCGCCCTTCCTGTTCTTTCCTCTCCCTCGTTCCTGTGTCACAAGAGCCTCTTGCTGAGTAGACCCCTGAGACTTCCTCTTGTCTCCTCATTGAAGAGACAACTGGTTCATGTTCCATGGATATTTCCGTCTGGCGCGGAGTTACTTAGAGACACCACCAATGTCTCCCAACTGTCAGGCAATGAACTAAGCAATAGTAAAGCCTGCAATTCATCATCCAGGACCATCTTCATAGAGGTGAGTTGGTTCACTATATTGCTGACCTCATTCATGTGCTCGGCCACAGAACCACCATCCTTGAACTTGAGATTCACAAGTCGCCTTATCAGAAAAATCTTATTACCGGTTGTCTTCCTCTCATACAACCCTTGTAATTTAGCATAGGCTAGCGGCTGAGGTTTCGTAGACACATGGTGGAACACAGAATCATCCAACCATTATCTAATAAACCCCACCGCCTTTCGGTCCGTCTTCTTCCAATCATCATCAGTCATATCCTTGGATTTTGATGATATGCCTAAAATTAGAGAATGTAGGTCCTTGCAATAAAGCAAGTCCTCCATCTTAGCCTTCCATATGGTCCAGTTAGAACCATTGAGGCTGATCATCCTTGAGCCACCTTCCATAATTTAAAACCGATCCTACCCGTTCAATGAACCTATCTCTGATACCACTTTGTTGGGGGCCTTGCACAAAACCTTAGGATCTAGCCCTCCAGAACAAATCAGAATTATGGATAATAAAGCAATGAAAATAATCAATGCATCAATTACACACCACACAAGAGAATTTTTACATGGAAAACCCTCAAAGAGGTAAAAACCACGGGACCTCGTCCAAATCAACAATCCACTATGAAGTAGAACGTTACAATCTTCTTCACTCATGTAGGAGTGGAAAACAATAAGAAAAATAGAAAAAACCAGAGAGATCTCACCGATTATGAGGACATAGAAGCGCTGAGATATAGATTGCACAGTAGAGAACCTCCACGAGCAGAACATCCCTTCTATAAGCTTCCTTTCTCTCTTTCTCCCTCTTTCTCACCTTTGATAGCCCTAAACCCTTTAGCAAATCCCTTGTAAAGCTTTAGGAAACCCTCTTGTTGTTTTTCTCATCAACACAACATTTCCTAGAAAAACTCTAGGGACCCTTTTTTATAGTTTTAGGAAACTCATTTCCGTATCCTACTTGCGAAAAGACTTGCGCATCCCAGTTGTGAAAGGACTTTGCGCATCTCAGTTGCGAAAGGACTTGCGCATCCCAGTTGCGAAAGTACGACAGGTCAAAAAAACCCATCATTATTGAGCAATTCAAACACGTTTGTACATTACATGATTACACTGACACTGATTGCATGCATGTATCTCGTGCCTTGATAGCGTGTGGACAATGAAAAAATACCATATCTCGTGCAGTGATAAGTTGTCCACAGTTAAAAATAAATACTCATACGGCATGTTAGTCACGGGTGCTGATTAGGTGTTACCCGCGTAAGAGTTTAGTGGAGTGTTACCCTTACCGTAGGGCTCACCCTGATAATATGTTCTCTATCCATCCCGTCCATCCGTTTTTCTAAGCCATTTTATTACAGGGTTTCAATTTTTAAGCATATCTAAATCTCAGGCCGACCACACTACAAGAAACAGTGATGATTGGACGCTCACCATTAAAAACTTCCCAAGGCCCATTGTAAGCAGATCTGTAATGTTTATTTGCCATCTAATCCGTTGATAAGGTTAATTAGAATTGATGAATGGAAAATATAAATATTATCTTGATCCAAAACTTTTGTAGGCTATAAAAGCTTTTAATTGTCATTCGCCACTTTTTCAGTAGTTTGGTCCTCTAGAGATTTGTATCTGGTCCTTTTTTATATAACTTATTTAAATGAGCTGAAAAATAAGATGGACGGCATGGATATGAAATAAATTTATCACTGTGAGCTCCGCATGGGAAGGGTAACACCGACTAAGTTATTGTCCGGGTAACAGCTAATCCGTACCTTCAGTCACGGACTCAGTGTAAAGTTCCCCAAGTAGACACTACCTACCTCGGTGGTGTGTTAACGTGGAAATATTCTATAACCCCATTATATCCATACGTCCATCCATCTTAGGGCAGGAGCCCAAAAATACATTGAAGTAAACATATTGTAGGACATGAGCCCAAAAACTAAGGCGGATAGAAACCTCAGTTGTACCCATTATAATGGAAAGGGAAGAAACAATGACACTCAAAGTTGAAACCTTCAACGGGTCTACTACAATGTTTATTTTTCATCCTATCAATTTATTAAGTCACAAAATCCTAGATGAAGTGAAAATACAAACGGAAGATTTATCTATAACTTTCGTGGGAGTTTTCCATGGTAAAGGTTAATCCTTACTGTTTTTTATAGTGCAGTACACTTGAGATTTAGATTTGCTTTATTTCTGGGTTAATACCTTGGAATGATCTCTCAAAATAAATAAATAATGTGGATATAAGACATACATCGGGCTCACATAACTTTGCCACACAAACATGACATGAAGTGAGGTGTGGGCACACCACGCAATTCACTTCTCATGAGTGGAAGCGGATTAGCTGGTGTACCACACGCCACCGACTTTATTCATGTGTTGACATCACCAAGTTGTGGGTCTGATCAAGAGTTTTGTATTATATCCTAATTGTCCATCCATTTGGTGAACTTGTCATAAGTCTTGAGTCGAAAAATAAAATAGATTCAAAAATCAAGTGGTTCACAAAGCAAAAAGCAGTAGGGGATTGAAAGTCTACCATTGAAACTTAAATGCCATTGAAATCCATTTAGGGGTTATATAAATTTTGGATCAATATGGTATTTGTTTTTTGTCTTCATTCAAATATTTGTCACCTTATGAATAGATTGGATAGAAACTAAATATTATGGTAGACCCTATAAATGTTTTAATGGTGAGAATCATAGTGTGGTACAATTGAGATTTGGATACGACTCATTTTTGGTCTCATGCTCTAAAATACAACCTTGATCTCCTTTGAACCGTCCGCACAACTTGGAGCTATAGGAGCGTTCGCGCGACACGTACCGACACCACCTAAGTTGGTTGTGAGCAGTTCACCGGCCAATCCTCTTCCCTTGTGACGCAGGGGAGGACGTGAGGTCGAGCACCGTCTTCCTCAAGAGGATAAATATTCCGAATCCACGGAACCTCTCTGGACTCCTCACAGAGACTTTCTCAAATCCACGAGAAAAGAGAATAGGAAATATAAATAAATTCTAATAAATTTGAAATAGATTAATGAATACATAAAAACGAGTTCACAACCCTTTAAATAAGGGTACTAAGCAATGGGAAAGAAATTATAATCAAACTACAACTAGGACTCCTAGAATTCGCGACTTACTATAAATAGTAAACTTACTATTTATAGACGGTCGTGATGTCTACTAGTGCGCAAGGTTTTCGGCCAAAAATAGTAAGTGTCCTATTTGGCTTCGCCAACCTGTTCTCCTAATTATTCTAAGCTCTTTTCACGTTGGGCGCAACTCCTAAAGCCCGACGGATAAAGAGTTATAAGCAAACTAAAACTTACTATTTATAGTAAAAACGAAATTGAAACAGGGAAACGACCATCAAATCAGGGGTTTCTCACAATTTCGAGCGTCGCAACCCGGCGTAGCAGGGTTGGTTGGCTAAAGTAGCTCGTTCTACCCCAAAATCATATATTTTTCGTCCGCTAACTCATCCCGGATTGCGAGATACGCCTGATTTAAGGTCTGATGGTCCAGATCACTTCTATCGCCGACCGGGCCTTTTCTGATCCATCTTTGCCATGTAATTGTCCGCGACCCGCTCTACATCACCTCGTGAATGCACGACAAAGTGCACTTGTCCCACGTGAAAAACGTTAGTACATGTTTTAGAAAATGGCATGTCATGATTAAGTCGGATTTGGTGGTGAACCCTTCACTACAGTCTGTGCTAGAAAAGCTCCTTGGTGGGCCCGCCATGACGTGGATGTTTTATTCATTCTTTTATTAATTTTAGTTGCTCGTTCTAAAGCATGATCGATCATAAATGAGGTAGATCCACATATCAGATAGACCATACCAAGAAAACAATGGTGATTAAAAGCCCACCGCCATAAACCTGTAAGGTATAATGTAATATTTGCTATCTAAACTGTTGATTAAGTTATGTAGACTTGAATGTGGGGAAAATACAGATATCAGCTTGATTCAAAACTTTCCTAGCTCTTAATAAGTGTTTTTGTGGTGGGCGGTCAACGATGAATGTTTTCTATGATGCAGTCCAATTCAACTAAGGAAAAATACAAATATGAGCTTAATCCAAAACTTTCCTAACTCTTTTAAAGTTTTTTTTTTTATGGTAATCAGTCAAACTCTTATGTTTTTTGCAGTATGGTCCACTCGGATAAGTGAAAATACAAAATATCAGCTTAATCTAAAACTTTCTTAGTTCTTACGAAGTTTCTTTTTATGGTAAGCGGGCAAATACAAATGCTTCTTTTAGTAGTCTATTTGAAATTTATACCTACCTCATTTTCTAGCTCATGTCTTAAGATAAATTGAAGAAATAGATGGCTAGCATAGATAAAACACATCAAGGTGGGCCTATATAGCTTTTCCAATACCACGTCGGTGTTGGAGGGGTCATTACCGAACCTGAATCGTCAGGTGGTCCTTTGCTTGCTGTTTAGATTCCATGCAGGTAGAACAAGGCACTTCTTAAACAACAGGTGGGCCATACATGTACCAATGGTCCAATAATCTGAAACATTTATTACTGTAATAAGTATATACGTACCAATAATCTGAACCATTTATTACTGTAATAACTCCAATCTTCCTTTCTATGGCAACGCATCCTATGAAAGAAGCATCTGGTTACATCATTCTTACCTTGGGTAATTTATTGTGTAGACGGAGACCTTTTGTCTTTTCTTTTCTTTTTTCAGGCATCTACATTCCGTAGGTCACCTGACGAGCAACACAGATAACACACACGTGCTTCAACCTCACATGTGAGCAGCAATCAATTCGCCACTTCTCTAGGCCTGTAAATGGGTAATAATTACTTACCCAGGTAATTACTGCATTGTTTCTGATGCTGATGTTCCTGCTTAACTTTGGGATTTAGGGTGGATGGCAAGTAATGATGGCTGTGTCAGTGGATTGCTGGCTATATCCTGGAAATTCACCACAGAGTATGTTTGGCTGGCCTGGCCAATCCCGGGATTATGTCAGCCAATCCCGGGATTGCCCAGTATAACCAAACATGTCCAAGCAAAATAGATGGGATTAAGAAGGATTAGGTGGATTTCAAGGTAATGATGATGATGTCAGCGGATTGCATGGGATTGCTATATCCAACTTCTGCCTATTTGGCACTCCCGGCCAAATCCCGGGATTACTCCTTCCAATCCATCCTAATACAACCTAATCCCATCCACCCTGCCCATCCAAACAGGCCCAAATGAATGTAAAACCCATTGTAATGTATGTGGTTTATCCACACTGTTCATCCTATAGGGTATCCTCATTTAGGGCATCAACCAAAAAATGAGGCAGGTCCAAAGCTCTAGTGGACCATACCACAGGAAATAATGGAAATTGGATGCGTATCATATAAAAATTTGTGTGGCCATTGGAAGTTTTGGATAAAGCTTATATTTGTGTTTACCCTTATCAATGTTTTTATGACTTCACAAACATGTTAGATGATAAATAAACATTAATGTGAGCCCAATGAACAAAATAACTTTCAATGGTGGACATTTAAAGCCATTGTTTCCTGTGGTATGAGCCACTTGAGCTTTGCATTTGTCTCAATTTTAGACTTAGGCCCTAAAATCTTCTAATAAAATAGATGGACGATGTGGATATGTCATGCACATCACAGTGGGGTACACAAATTTAAATTAGCTTTTTTGGACCAATTTTTAAAAATACACTTGAAATTTCAAATGGAGCTAAAAGGTATTAATGAGCTTTTTACCGAGTATCTGATACATGAAAAATCAAACAACCCCTTACAAAAATTCGTTTTTCATGCTAGCAAGTGCCATGCTAATAAAATCAAGAGCTAATGAAATCTAAATCGTTAGTTTTCCCATAACCTAAGGAGTTGTTTGGCATAATGTATTTGAGTGTAATTGATTACAATTGGAAACCAAAAATCATTTTCCTCCAGTTGTGATAGACAATAACAAACCATTTTTTACTTCCCATTAAGGTAGGAGATTTAACGAGCAACCTAAGTGTCGCTAGGCTAATGCTATTAATTCATTTTACATTAGATTAATTATACTTAAAACAATCTAATTATCAACTGGATCACTAAAACTAAATTAATAAAATGATTCCAAAACTTCAAACATTGGCCATATAAATTTAGGGTAAAATAAATGTTGGCAAGTCAGCTCATTTGTGAGTGAAAGATATCTCGTTTCAACACTAAGGTCTTAGTATCGGACTCTAGTGGGGGTTGCTAACAGTGAAGTGTGAACTGATAGTGGAGTGTATTAACAAGCTTTAAAATAAATAAATAGATAAGTAAATAAAAAGTCAACTCATTTGTGATATTATGTTTATATGTCCCTCCTAAAGTTTCCAATTGTGTTATTTTTTGCTAAAGGCTTGTTATAATTATTTTGTCAAATACCATATTAATGTATATTAATTATGAATATTAAAATTGATTTAATAATAATATAATATAATATTTTAATATACTTTTATTTTTAAATTCCAATGGATTTTGAATACAGAACACCGGACGCAGCTTGCAATCGAGAATGAATCTAATTTGTGATTTAGATTTCAATACATTTCAAATCCGAGCGGGAGGGAAGACCGTCACACGAGGTTTTTGCTATAATACATGAAATGATACGTGAGTATTTGAATGTTTGAATTTGGATCATCCCCAGTAATCCAAGCCGTTCACATGATGAGTTTCACATTGTACGGTGGAAAATCAACAAAAATAAACTCTTTGTTGGATTATCTCAACCCTCTGATAATGTAGCTTCTTAGCTTCGAATATGAGCGGTCATCTGACGTTTATATAATAAAAAATTTCAAAGTATTTGCTAGCAGAATTTTTTTGGGTTATCTGTCATCGAAGAGATTCATATCAAATAAACGGTTTATTTCACCGAAACAAAGTCAAAATCCAACGGCTAGAGTCCCGACGTATCTAATTCCAATACGTGGGGATGTATGGAGAAAACCTCTTGTCTCGTACGTCCAACGTGACAAGAGATGTTTGATAGTATGATACACTGGTCCAGCACGACTATCCGTAGACACGCATACGGCTGCTGTGCAGTTTACAGGTGGCTTCCGTCAACTCCAATCGAAATTCTTCAACCGTTGGGTCCACTCCAATGTACGGATATGAAAACGGGAATTACTCAACGGTCCAGTTGTAATGTACAAATAAGTCATCAATAAGAGTAAAAATCGTCCAACGGATTGGATATTGGGATTTGATCCATCTAGAGTCGGAGAGTGATTTGGACGGTTCCGTCTGTAGGAGATGCATGCCATATGTATATCTGCTGCGTGCATGTGCATGGATGGTCGTACTCTACTGTGCATCGAAATAATTCTATACTCGACACAAATTGCCCACTCTGGACGCCAGCTTTTACCCCGTGTCTTTTCAAAGCACTCCCAAACTTTAGTTTCCCAAACTAATATTTACAGACGAAAATACCCCTATATTTACTGTAGCTAAATACCGTAGCCAATGCAAGCATATTTACGTTGCAGGTAATATATCCGTACAGAATGATTTACTTTGGAAAAGTAAAGTTTGGGAGCACTTTGAAAAGACGCCGGGTAAAAGGTGGCATTTACTGTGGTCAATTTCTCATACTCGAGCAACCACCGAGTAGAGTCATATGTCCTCAAGCCGTGGACACGCGGGTCTATTCGACGCGCGCGCTACACCCGCCTATTCAGAGCTCGGGACAGGTAAAGGCTCCGAGGGCCACTGAGGGGTCACCGTGATGTATGAATTTCATCCACACCGTCTATCCATTTTTCCATATAATTTTAGAAAATTATTCCTAAAATAGAGAATATCCAAATCTTAAATTAACCACACTGTGGGGATTAAATTACAACCGTTGAAAAGTTCTTAGGGACAACAAAAGTTTTGGATAAAGATGATATTTGTGTTTTCAGTTCATCCAGATGTTATGACCATATCAATATGTTTGATGGAAAATAAATAACACGGTGGACCTTAAGAAGGTTTCAACTGTGGACATCCTTAGCACCACTACTTCCTGTGGTGTGGTCCACTTGAGGATTTTAAATGACTTATTTTTGGTCCACTAATCTAAAATAACATGTAAAAATGGATGGATGGTGTGGATAAAATTAATACATTACAGTGGCAACTCAGTGGCCCTCCAAGCCTCGGCTTGTCCCGAGCACCGATCAGGCGGGGTTGTACCTAATCCGCGCCCCTCTTCGAGGTGGCTTTGCTTAGGCCGTGGATCAGGTGAGGTCGTGGTAACAGCTTGCTGGATGAGGCCCAGTGGGCCCCACCTTGATGTGTGTTATATATCCACACCGTCCATCCTTATTTCCAGCTTAGTTTAGGGCATGAGCCCAAAATGAAGCAGATCCAAATATTAGGTGGACCACACCATAGGAAACAGTGGTGATTGAACGCCCATTGTTAAAAACTTCTTGGGGCCCACAGTAATGTTTGTATTCCATTCACCGTGTCGATAAGGTCACACAGACCTCGATGAAGGGAAAACACAGTTATCAGCCTGATCCGAAACTTTTGTGGCCCATAAAAAGCTTTGAACGGTCAATCAGTGGTGTGGTCCACTTGATATTTGGATCTGCTTCATTTTTGGGATGGGAGCGGGAATAACGGATGGACGGCATGGATATACAGCACATACATTAAGGTGGAGCCCACAGACAGGGTCTCATTCTGCAGACTGTCCACCCGACCTCACCTAACCTGCACCCGGTTGAGTAAGTGGCGCCCATAGGTCAGCGAGGACGCGGATTGCACGCAGGAACTGCCGGCATCAGGATATATACGGCCTACCGTGATGTTTAGGATAAATTCATTACCTTTGTCCGTTTTGTCAGATTACGTTACTGACATGGCCAGAATTGAGGTAGCTTCAAAACCCAACCGGGCTGCACGGTAGAAAACAGTGAAGATTAAACGTCAGCCGTTGAAACACTAAGAGAGCCACACAAGTTTTGGGTTAGACCAATATTTTTATGTTTTCAGTTTATCCTAGGTAGAAATGACCTTACGAATAGTAAGGATGGTGTATAGATATTACGGTGCAACCCATAAAAGTTTCAACAGTAGTTGTTATGGGAAATCTGAGCTAAACCGAGGAAAGCCGACTTGGGCAAACCGAGTCGATGAGTAAAACCACGGGAGAACAGTGCTACATTAGGGCCGGCTATATTTCCAGACTACGGTTCCACAACTAGGGTTCTGGAAGAGAGGCAGATTGGGCTCCGCAAGCGGCCTGAGCCCTCATCTGAAGAACTACAACCTTGAATCAGCCGACTGGAACTCTAATCCGAATAATTACGGCCTCGAATCGGCCAACTGGAACTCTCATCCGAAGAACTACGACCCTGGATCGACCGACTGGAACTCTCATCCGAAGAACTACGACCCTGGATCGGCCGACCCAAGGTTTCATCTGCAAAACTACGGCCTTGGATCGGCCAGCTCGAGCCCTATCTTCGACCTTTAAGCCGGAGATCGAGTCCAAGACGACACTCCGACCACAGGCCCTGATCACAGACTCTGACAATAGGATCCATGAGATCCGACCATAGCTTCGGATGTGGTGAGTCGGAGGTCCGAACAAGGTTAGTCCCACCACGAGCTCGGGACCGAGTTACAAGACCAGCTCGGATGAGAACGTGGTCGGAGATCACGTATAGAGCTCAGCCCAATAAGGCATATGAGAGAATAATCAGGAACACGATCTAAAGGATAACGACCGATATCTCTACGCGCACAATGCCCGCTTGATGGAGAAGATCGTGTCGAGTTTAACAGCATCGACCCTCTCGATCCACAGGTATAAATACCAGGGAAACCCATTGCAATAGGTACGCAATATCTCACACCCCCACTCTAGTCTACACAACTTAGACCCAGTTTCCCTAGCCTGACTTTGGCATCGGAGGGTCCCCTGCTTGAGCCAGGGTCTCCTTTGTTTACTGTTCTATGCAGGACCAGGGTTCGTCACGAGCACGCAGGGCTCGCCGGAGGGGGGTCTAGATTCTTGCAACAACATTTTTGCGCCATCTATGGGATTAGAATAAAAGGACTAGAAAGCTTACCAGCAATGGCGAAAGGAAAGAAGAAAGCACTACCTGTGGCGAGTACGGAGCCCGAGCCAAACGGGCAATCGCGTTCGTCCTCCCTACAACCTGCTGAGTCAACTCCAACAGGGCTATCTCAGAGGTCCCGGAGCCGAGGAGGCAAGTATAAGGCCATGCAGAACGAGATTCAAGCATTGAGGGATGAAATTAACACTTTGAGGCAACAACGGGTGCAACGGCTGCCCACGATCCGAGAAGAAGTTACCCCGGTAGCTTCAGAAGAACCAGTGTGGAGTAGCTCGCAGGCTGGAGCATCTCGGAACTTGTCTGCTAGAGCTAACCCCCGCACGGAATGCGATGACTCGAGCCCCAACCTACATATCGGTGACCTCGGCACTGGTTCCGACCGACTTTCACCACGAGATAGAGAGGAGAAGAAGAGGCAAGATGCCCGAGGCCGAAGCCCCTCGAGAGACTGTTGCTGAGAACCAAAACCCTTGGGAAGCCCAACTCGAGGAACTTAGGAGTTAAATTAAGACTCTGCAGCGGAACCAGCCAACCCTGACCACGAGCGGTGCAAGTAATGATGGAAGACACCGAACTCCATTCACCTCGGACATTACGACGATGTGCCTCCGAGGTTCAGGATGCCTCCCGTCATTTAATACTCAGGGTCCAGGGACCCTATAGAGTACGTTGAGTCCTACCGATCATAGATGCAAATCCAGTCAGCCCGGAAGCAATGATGTGTCGAGCCTTCTCGATAACTCTAACCGGGGCTGCAAGGAATTGGTATCGACAGCTGAAGCCGAGGTCGATAGTACCTTCGCTGAGCTCAGCAGACTATTCCTGACCCAGTTCATTGTGGGCAAGAAGAGTCGGAAGCCGTCGACTCACCTGCTTACACTAAAGCAAGGGAGCAGAGAGTCGCTGAAGGACTTTATCTCTCGCTTCAACGAGGAAGCTCTCCAAGTGGACGACTATGATGATAAAATGGCATTGTCCGCCATGATTAGCGGACTCATGGAAGGAAAGTTCCTCTTTTCCATAGGGAAGAATCCACCGACCACCCTGGCCGAGCTCATCAACCAAGCTCAAAAGTACACAAACGCTGAAGAATTCTTCAGCTCATGTAAAAATGTCCAAGCCACAGACCATTCGTCTAAAGGGAAGAGGCCGAGGGACGATGAGCCACAGTTGACTGACAAGAGATCGGATGACAGAACCTCTTAAGACCGAAGACCGAGTGGGGAGCCCAAGAGTAAGTTCATCTCATATACTCCTCTCAAGATGTCTCCGAAACAGATCCTATTGGACATCCGAGATCAGAGGCTACTACATTAGCCGAGTTGCATGAAGACAGACGCCGGCCAACGAGATAAGCGCAAGTATTGTCGCTTTCATCGCGATCATGGGCACAACACCAGCGACTGTGTTAATCTAAAAGAAGAAATTGAGACCCTCATCTGCAAGGGTCACTCACGTCAATACCTGAAGGAAGAGAAACCAACTCAGTAGGATGATCGGCCGAGTAGGGCCGCGGAAGAGGCTGCGGAAATCTGGACGATTTATGGCAGTCCCTCTAGAGGTGGCGACTCGAATAGGGCCCGTAAAGCCTATTCCCGGAGTTTCGACCCCGAGCACTACGTCCACTTGGCGGAAAGGCCGAGGAAAGAGCTCCGAGTAAGCCCTTGCAGCCTTATATTCATAGAGGACGACACACGCAGAATCCATCATCCTCATGATGACACCTTAGTGGTGACTATGACAATAGTCAACCACAAAGTCTATCGTATCCTAGTCGACACGGGAAGCTCGGCCGATATAATCCACTCTGAAGTATTCAATAAGATGGGGATAGATAGGTCGCGCCTTTGACCCGTGAAGACCCCACTGTACGGATTTGTCGGAGATAAGGTTATCTCCAAGGGTGCTATCTTCCTCCCAGTCACGGCGAGAGAAGGGCAGAACCAGGTGACTCTGTTAGTGGACTTCCTGATAGTGAATGTGTCATCAGTCCACGACATTATATTGGGTCGATCGTCCCTTAACGCAATGAGGGCAATTGTATCTTCTTATCATCTGATGATGAAATTCCCCACGGAAGGAGGGGTTGGGTACGTCCGAGGAGATCAGTGAGAGGCGCGGAGGTGCTACTCGATGGCAGTAAGGAAGGGTTTAACAAAGCAAGCTCTCACCATAATTGTACTCGACTCCGGAGACCTTGTAGAAGACTCCTTCACAGAGGATCTAGTGCTCATCTAGCTTGAGGAGGCCGATCCGAGCAAATGTTCAACTCGGGTCGTCGCTAAATGCCAAGCAATGAGCTCAAATGCTAGCCTTCCTGTGAGAACGCAAGGACGTCTTCGCATGGTCACACGAAGACATGCCGGGCATCCCTCCGGAATTAATGGTTCACAAGTTGAACGTACATCCCGAGTACAAACTAGTGAAGCAGAAGAGGAGAGCGCTCGAGCCAGAGAGATATGCAGACATAGCCGACGAGGTATTAAAACTCCTCCGCATTAGCTTCATCAAAGAAATCCACTACCCGGACTGGATCGCAAATGTGGTCCTCGTTAAAAAGGCTAATGAAAAGTGGCGTGTTTGTGTTAATTACTCTGATCTGAACAAAGCATGCCCTAAGGACAGCTTCTCACTACCTCGGATCGATCAGAACATTGATAGCAGAGCTGGCCACGAGCGGCTCTCCTTCCTGGACGCTTACTCCGGGTATGATCAGATCACAATGTACACCCCAGACAGGTAGAAGACGACCTTCGTCACGGACAAAGGACTCTACTGTTACCAGGTCATGCCATTCGCTTTGAGGAATGTTGGGGCGATATCATAGGCTGGTGAACCAGATGTTCACCCGACAGATTAGTCGGACCATGGAGGTCTACGTCGACGACATACTTATCAAAAGTATTAGAGCATCCAACCACATCACAGACCTCGGAGAAACCTTCTCGGTCCTCCGAGAGCATCGCAGGAAGTTGAACCCCTCCGAGTGTGCCTTCATTGTGGGCTCGGGCAAGTTCTTCGGGTTTCAAGTCAGCCAGAGGGGTATCAAGGCAAATCTCGACAAGATCAAGGCGTTGATCGACATGAGCTCATTGTGGATGATGAAAGAAATTCAGTGCCTCACGGGACGAGTAGCCGCGCTCGGACGGTTCATATCCAGAGCCACCGATAAGTGTCTCCCCTTCTTCCCGCAGTTGAAGAATCACAAGAAAGCGGAATGGACCTCAAACTGTGAGTAGGCTTTTCAGCAGCTGAAGTACTACCTAGGGTCACCACCTCTGTTGTCCAAGGCCGAAGAGGGCGAGCCCTTGTTTTTATACTTAGCGGTCTCAGGCTCGACTGTTAGCTCAATGCTCATCCGAGAAGTAGAAGGCAAGCAATGCCCTGTCTACTACACAAGCAAAGCAATGGTTCCAGCCGAGACCAGGTACTGAGCATGGAAAAGTTAGCCCTCAGCTTAGTCATCTCTGTTGGAGGCTGCGTCCGTACTTTCAGGAGCATTCCATCATCGTCCTCACGGATTCTCCTCTCCGACAGGTCTTCTAGAAGCTCGAGGTGTCCGGGCAGCTCACCAAATGGGCGATAGAACATGGAGAGTTCGATATCCAATATCAGCCGGGGACTGCGATTAAGGGTCAAGCCGTGGCCGACTTTATAGCCGAATTCACCATTCCGAGTGACGAAATCAGGAACACAAGCCTGGAGACCGCCCCTGAGGTTCCTCCAGCTCTCCTTCTTCTCAAGGATACAGAGTCGGGAGGGGGATATTGTAGATGGACTCTTTTGTGGACGGATTGTCCAACTCAAAACGAGCCGGGGCAAGGATCGTCCTAGTCACACCCGACTCAACCACCATCCAGTATGCAATTAAGCTCGGTTTCAAAGCTTCCAACAACGAAGCTGAGTATGAAGCTTTACTAGCCAGACTCAGACTAGCTGCTAGTCTTGGAGTCCAGCTCCTTAACGTACGTTGTGACTCTTAGCTCGTCGTAAACCGCATATCAACAGAGTATGAGGCCAAGGAGGCAAGGATGATAGTTTATTTGGCCGAGATAGGAAGCTGACTGGGGAGTTAATAAATCGTGTCATTAACCAAATCCCAAGAACCGAAAACTCTTGGGCCGACGCCCTCACAAAGCTGGCCTCGGCTACTGAGGGGAAGATCCCAAGGATTGTCCCCGTGGAATTCTTAGATAACTTGAGCATCGACCGAGGTGACAAGGAAATGGTCAATCCAATGCAAGTGACTCCGAGTTTGATGGATCCAATCATAAAGTATCTCACCGCTAGTGAAGTTCCTCAAGATAGATTGGAGGCTCGATGTCTGAAGGTTAGAGTGGAGCGATACGTGATTCTGGACGACACACTGTACAAGAAGGGATGCTCTCGACCATACCTCCGGTGTCTTCGACCCGACGAAGCGAATTATGTGATCCGAGAGGTCCATGAAGGGATCTATAGAAACCATTCTGGGAGTCGTGCCTTGGCCCAGAAGATACTTCGTCAAGGATATTTATAACGCCCTGAAAATCGAGGGTCGAGTAAAAGCTCAGCTCCCGAGTTCCAACGCATCACTTATGCAACATAGATAATGATGATTGAATGTTGTTCGTATTTGTACATTAAACATGAGTGGGATTATACCAAATCAGCATATCATACTCCAGAGACAGTTAAATTACGCAAGCAGAAGACTATGATAGATATATAAAATATATAAACTGTTGTAAGTCTCCAGAGTGTGAACATGTTACCAGGTTAAATATATACATGTATACCCCAAAAATGAATAAAATGAATATACATGGGTGTTCCAAAAGTGTAAAATAACAAGTGTAATTGCATCTAATTAGCAACCCTGTAACCCCCGATCAGAACATGGTCTCTATAGACCCGCCTGATAGTTGCATATAGGAGAAACCCTCCTCATCATCATAAAAGTCCGGCTCCACTTCGTAAGCATCGCCATCGTCTGAAACTAAAACAGGATCTGGTTGGTGTTTAACACACCATCCCATAACGTGGGAGTGAGTGATCAACTCAGTAGAACTATAAGGCAAAGATTAACATATTATCAATTCAATCAATCAGTAATGATAAAGCAATACAATCAAGCATCCCTAAGTACTCTAATTAATGCAAACATAATATGTATTAATGATGCATGCCCTCACCTACACTCCCTCAACGTCTTCATATCACGGCGCGCATGGCAACCTCCCGAAAGTTTTCTTCCTCACCAAAGCACATGCAGTGCGGTGTGCATGCTCATGTTAGCCAATACTTAATTAGATTGATTCATACAACAGTGTTGGGAAGCTAAGGTACTTCCTTATATCAATTCCCAAACAATGATTCATTCTAGAGTTGTCAGTCCTAGCAAATCTCATATAATGTTGTGGTTCTAGGTCACTACAAAGGGCTTGTCATCGGATCAGTATAGGCCTAGTTTATACTCTAGTTGCTACGGAAAGGCTCGTCGCCTCAACACAGTCTCAGAGTATGCTCAAGGTGACTACAAAGGACTCGTCACCTGATCATTGTAGGTCGATAGCTCGAATACAGTGTCTCATACTACCGTATTCTGCTCACGAGGCGGTGTTGCTCACTGGTCACTACGGGAAAGTTCGTCGCCCCAGCGTAGGCCGACAGCTCGACCATAGTGTCCCATACCACCATGCCAGGCTCATGAGTCTTAGCGGATAGAGGTACCAAGGTTTAAACGGGATTTTTACTAGTGAGTTTGGTATCTTAAGTTCAAGCAATGACGTCCATACATGGTGAACATACATCGAGTCAATCGGGTTACTTGACAAGTTCAATTGGTACGAGCGTACGCTGAATTAATCGACATGGAGCGCTAACCACAGTCGACAATCATTGTACGACTCGGAATCACCGAACGCATCAACTGTGGTGAGACTAGATCGGCCACTCAAACAGGAATTTTTTTACCGATTGCCTAGATTATGTCGTAGTCCCAAATACATTATGATGTAAGAAATATATACATGTGGTAATCATACAACACTTAACAACCATTTCAACCATGGATAGCATTTGAAAATACAATGAAACACATATAACATGCCATGTTACATATACATATTCTACTCAAACACACCATATAGATATATAGCTACTTGAAGGAATTTATGTAAATAACTAAGGTGGTTGAGAATCCTATCTCAACTACCTTATTAACTACAGTTCATCTAGCAACAACATTCAAGCATTTTGTCAAACATTTAGACTACACATAACCGACATACATGACGTATGTTGATTTCAACATATAATAGGGCAAACCCTTTCACCGAGGAGTTGTCTAATACACATCAATCATGTTCTTACATTTCATACACATGACACGCACAAATCATGAATCCATATTCATTCAGTTATTTCAACAAACACTTAGACTACACACTATAACATACATGACATATGTTGGCCATAACATGGATTAGGGCAAGTCCTTTCGCCAAGGAGTTGTCACGAATACAACAGACATATATCCACGATGGATAATCATGGCAAGCAGGGATTCAAATTCCATATTCATTCAACATTTCCACAAACACTTAGACTACACATTTCAACCAGCACGATACAACTCAGTTATAAGCTATATTAGGGCAAATCCTTTCATAAGGAGTTGTCACGAATTCAATAATCACATGTTCACGGTGAATAATTATGGCAAGCACAAAACCAAATTCCCGACATATCCGGTCATTTCAACCTACACATGAAATAGCCTATATTCAACATAGTTCATATATAACCGTAAAGAGAGGGAAACAGCGTATCTAACATGTGAAATGACAATCCAGTCAGTTATAAATCATTAACTGACATTGAAAGCCTTGAAAACCATAACCTATACGTTTATAGTCCGCACCTTTCGCCGGTAAACTCGTAACGGATTTAGTTTAAACACTCTGCCTTCGTCTACAGCACAATGGCAACCTATAGTATGAAATAGGTTAGCTATTTCATCACACACACTATCTGAATCCCTAAAACAGATTAGGGTCAGGATTTCTTACCCGAAAATGGAATCAGAATCGCCGGAATAGCGATACGGTAATAGTAGCTAAGCACGTGGAACGGCGGGATTGAATCCCGAGAACAAATCCTAACTCTACCTCTCACTTTCTCTCTCTTTCCTTCTCTTTCTTCTCTCTTCTCTTTCTAGGGTTTAAAAATTCGTATGTGAAGGGAGAGAGAGGGTTTAAGCTCCTTATATAGGCCCAAAATCGACCTCAATGGCCCCAAGGCCATGGTATACTTAGGTTATAACCAAAACTTGACTGTTTCGGCTCAACGGAGCTGTTCTGGAGGCCCTTTTCTGTGTGCGGTCGGACTTAAGCTCCCTGACATTAGATCCAGGTCGAGTTAGGTTTTCGGTCCGATCAGATTTATAGATCGACCGTGGCGGACCAGTTTCAGTTCAACGGTAACCGGTACTCGATCAGGGCCACAAGTGCACTGACATGTGTTGGAAATTTTTGTTGTTTCAAGAGTGTAATTGGGTCAGATTCTGACGGTCAGAATCTTTAGATTTGGCCCGCAAGTGAATGACTCAATTCACTTAAGTTTCAGTTCATTTTCTAAAGATATTCGCATTTCTCACACACTTCGCTCCGGGCTCAAGTTGTGCGGTTCGGGATACTATTTGGACTTGATTTCCGGGATGGTAATCAAGCCTAATAAGGCGGTCATATTCGTATAGTTTCACAGCAATCGGACTTTCGACGCGCGGTCCAGGTCCAATACGAAGTTTCAACGTGCTCCCTAGAGCAACTGGGTTTGGTTTAGAGATTGATTCTAGATTTTAAGGTAATGTAGCGTTAACGGTTCATTTCGTTTTGGGTCTTACATATCATATTTAAAGTGGTTCAAGCTAATTATACTAATTATTCAGTTTAGTACTTAACTAAATTATGCCCTAATTACGACAGAATAAGGCCCTAGGGCAGGAGAGGCTGATCTTTCCAAATAACCTATTCGTTTTGTGAGATTCCATAAGGTTAATGGTCAAAAACCCATTTTATTTATGTATGTACTATTTACAGTTAGTTTAAGTATTGTTCTTCATCATTTAAACTTTAGGATTTGTGTCTAATGCGAAAGTACTTAGAAAAATCTGAAGAACAAGGTGGTGAAAGGTGAGACTTTAAAAGAAATGGGTTGAAAGGGAATTTGAGGCTTTAAGATTAAGTTCTGAGAAGTCAATTAAGATATCATGATCGACTCATTGCCCAAGGACGTCTATCTCAAAGTTGGCAAATTTTGGGGTGTTAGAATACTTCTGGCCAACAATCTGAGAAGATTCCAAAAGCTTCGTCTAGAGGTGCGACAAGTGCCAAAGGTTCGCTATCGTGCCGAGGCAGCCTGCAGAAGAGCTGACCCCCATGAGTGGGCCATGGTCGTTCGCCCAGTGGGGGATTGACATTATTAGGACTCTGCCTCCCGGGAAGGGGCAGACCAAGTTCGTAATTATGACAGTCGACTACTTCACCAAGTGGGCCGAGGTAGAGCCAGTGACTAAAATTACTAAGTAAAAAGTGACAGATTTCGTGTGAAAGAAATCATCTGTCGGTTCGGAATTCCTCAAACTATCGTGACTGATAATGGTAAGCATTTTGATAATGACTGATTCCAAGGCATGTGTTGGGGGCTCGACATCGCCAACACTTACTCCTCGCCTCGACACCCTCAGTCCAATGGGCAAGTGGAAGTCATGAACAAGGTCATCAAACACCACCTCAAGATGAAGCTGGAAAAAGCCAAAGGCAACTGGGCCGACGAGCTCCCATTCGTTCTATGGGCCTACAGGACCACTGCTCTGTCTTCCACAGGGAAAACCCCTTTTTCCCTATCTTATGGCTCGGAGGTGATCGTCCCAGTCAAGATCGGCCTCCCCACCACGCAAGTAAGGAGTTATCAGGAAGACCAAAATGCCGAGCAGATCTCGGCAAACCTCGACCTGCTCGAAGAAGTAAGAAACGTCGCCAAACTCCAAGTCGCAGCTTAGCATCAGCGAGTCACCCGATTCTACAATTCCAGAGTTCGAACAAGGCGATTCAAACAAGGAGACCTCATCCTTCACCGTGTCTTCCAGAACACCGAGGAACCTGGGGTGGGGTCCCTGGGCACGAACTAGGAGGGACCCTACAGGGTAGTAGGTTCAGCAAAACCGGGGTCGTATCGCTTGGAAGACTTGGAGGGACGTCTGCTACCCCACCCCTGGAACGCCGCGAGCAGTTAAAGATCTTCTACCCCTGAGGGGGGAAGTTATGTACTCGAATCTATTATGTAAGACTCGGATCAACTGTGTACGACTCGAGTCTACTTGCCGTTTTGGCTTTCAATAAAAAGTTGTCTTCTTTCTACTTCAGATTATCTACTAAATGATCGCTCCAAGTACGATATCCCTCGACGAACTGACCCCTTAAAGAAGAGGTCAGCTTGTCATTCGATAAACTTTGCAAAAGTAATTCGTCATAAACAATCAACAAATCATCATCCACATGTCAAAAAATTAAAAATTGTTTTAAAATATCTTTTGTGTCAATGTCAGAAAAGTAAAAAAAAAAAAATATATCCCTCCAAGAGGATGGGCCAGCTGCTGAGCTAAAGGGTGGGGCATCGAGGGTCGCATCGGCGGTAGCTGGAACTTCTCCAACCTCCTGGGCAGTAGTCGGAGCTGCTTCAGCTTCCTTGGCGTCATCTGTGGCCATGGAATCTAGATCAATGTTGGGATGGAGATCCCGAACATCGGTGAGGCAAGCGTTGTAAGCAGTGTTGTAGGCGTAGCAATATAGCCTATCTAGCTCCTTGGATGTCTCTGAGGACGCCTTATATTCCTCAACTGCCGTAACAGCCTACGATGCAGCCGAGGCCTCAAGCTCAGCCCGATGATTGGCCAGCCCCTTAGCGGCCAAGGCCTCCAGCTCAACCCGCTGCTTAGACAGCTCTTCGGCAGCTTAATGCCTTGCCATCCCAACTTTAAGTGAAAGGCGTGTATTGTCTGCTTCCACGCGCTCGACGTAAGCTTCCATGCGCTCGATAACAGCCTTTAAGCGTACGAGCTCGGGCTCTGCTGCGTTCAAGCGGGCTTGAAGCTTGTTAACCTTACCCTGAAGAGCTAACTCCCTCGACCGGCCTTCCTCCACGAGCCCTTTCAATTCTTCCCGCTCGCTAGCCGAGGCCTTCAAGAGCCTTTCAAGCTCGGCCTTTTCCGCCTCAAGACGACCCATCTCCCTCAGCCTGTCTCAAACTGCAACAAAACATCGGCAACGACTGGAATAGCAAAGAGAGTTAGAAACTACGAGTGACAAATGAAGTCAACAAGTCAGCCTAAAAAACTTACCGTATAGCAGACTGAGGCGAAATCATTCACGAATGAACCGTAGGCTCGGGAGAGGGTGTTGGTAGTGGACGTCTTAGGCGCATGCTTAGCCACCCAATTGTTCAGTAGCGACATGTGATAGCCAGGGGGAAAAGTCTCAAAGCGAGTCGGGCTCTCCCCACACCACTGGCTTCGGAAGCTTGGTGCTCAACCTCGGGCACAACAGCATCCCCGACCAAAGTATCTGTCTTGCCAACCAAGAAATCAACCTCGGCGGTAGTAAGGCGGACAACGGCATGGGCAGGGACAACGAAAGTTTTCCCATGCTGGGAGAGTTCGGCGTTAGCAGTCTCTCCTACGACCTCCCTCCCAACCACAGGAGGCCAAGAAGGAGTTGTGAGTGGAGCCTCAGGGGGCTATGTCTCGGGGGCAGAGGTTGGAGGGGTCGTAGGCTCAGCTCCAACAATGGCCGGGGGGCTGTGTCTCAGGGGCGGAGGTTGAAGCGATCAGGGGATCAACTCCGACTGGGGTGGACTCCATGGCGGGAGTCTTCCTCTTCTTCGCCGTTATCTTCACCTTCGGCTTGGCGACCAGGACTACGCTCATAGGAGAGCGCACTATGGCTGACCTCCTTCTCTTCAAGCCAGCTACCTCGGCCATTCTTGCTCAAAATAGAGTCAGCTCGAGCATAAACATAAAGAAATCATTGAATAAAGTAGCATGACGCATACCCAGAGCAAAGGGGTGAGGTTTGAACTTACAGAAGCCTCAGGACAGGAGGTTGATAACGCCGATGAGGTCGTGCCAGATGTATAGGTCCTCTCGGAATACCAGAGCTCTAGCAACCTGGGCTCGGTGGAAGTTAGAGAGATCGAGAAGCCCTTTTAGCTGGGCTGTAAATAAAAACAGAAAATAGATCAGAGTACGATTGAAAAATCAGATGTAAGAGATACAACACATAATAAAAGGCCCTCAACCTGGGTTAGAAAATCTTGTGGGAACTCGGACCCGTAAGTTGCCAAGCTCAGCGGCGGGTGCTTCCCATTCCCCCGAGGCCCGAAACCATTTTCCCTTCCAATCCTTGTTAGAGGTTGGAAGTCGGGTTATTAAACCCGGGGTACACCGGGGTTTGGCCGAGAAGTAATACTAGGCTGGATTAGACTTATCGTACTTGGCCAGGTATAGATACAAAAACTCGTCTGGTGTCAGGTGCTGGTTCTACGCCCGTTGCCAAAGGATGAAGGCAGAAACCAAGATCTGCCAGGCGTTCGGAACCAACTGACCCGAACCAACTGTAGGCGTGTGGTCACCAGGCGCACAAACAGATGGATGGGGAACTGAAGTCCGCACTGAAGGGCGCAAATGAATATATCAACGTCCCCGTCAGCGGGCGCACCCGGTTGATCCAAAGGAGAGGGATCTCAGATATGCACTGAGTCAGGAATTTGGTAGTCAGCGCGGAGCTGGGCCATCTGAGACTCGATCAGAATCGAGCCCCAAAGAACTGCCACTTCAGATCTGCCTCCTGAAGGGCCAGCCTTAGACCTTCCCGTCGGGTCCCGAGGCTCCTTTTTTGGCCTCGCGTCTCGATTCTTGGCCCTTAGACCCGGAGTTTTCTTGATTGATGATCGTAACGATACAACTTCCAAGGGACCTTCAGAGACCCCGAGCTCCGAGTTTGTAGCCTCTGGCTCGGAGTCTACATACGTTCCTCGGACCTCTTGGACTTCGTCCAAATTACTCGACATAATGGAAGAAAAAACTAAAACAGTGGAGGACTCATAGCGCTTTGGGCAATTTACTCCCGCAAAAATTCTCTCATCTTCGACTACTTTGCCCGAGCAAGATCCCCTCTCCGATTGGCAAAATCCCACTTCCCGGTAAGAAAAACCCTTTTTTCCAGCAGAAGGCGATTTGAGAAAAGCAAAGAAAATGGGAGCGAAGAAGCAAGAGCGCAAATGCAAGAGAGTCCAAATGGGCACGGAGAAGGGTTTATATAACCTTCGCTAACCCATCGCCATCATTGTAGACAGCTGTCTCCGAAGCTGGAGCGGCTCGGTGTCGAGCCTATTGGGACACGTGAAAGGAGACTATACGATCAGGCCCTTGTGCCCAGAGCCGAGTATTGTCGGCATTGAATGGCATTTATGGCATAAGCGGTCTCTCACCTCCCTATGGACACATGGTATCGTCCCACTTTCCCTGTCGATTAAAATCCGTAACAGTCGCCACGTACCCACCATCCAGAGGTCAGAAAATAAAAAGCTGCGGCCACCATACTTTGTACGTATCCCGAAGCGTCATCATCACAACGATTGCGCTTCGATTACCCTGACCCGTCATCATGTGTAAAAGCGACGCTTCATTTCCCAAGGCATTTACTCTCTAGGTCCGAGCTCGAATTAAGAGAGTAGGAGGCTTCTGTTAAGGAAAATCTGAGCCGAACCTAGGAAAGCCGACTCGGACAAACCAAGCTGATGAGTAAAACCATAGAAGGACAGTGCTACATCACGGCCAGCTATGCTTCCAGACTACGGTTCCACAACTAGGGTTCTGGAAGAGAGGCAGATTGGGTTCCCTGGGCGGCCCGAGCCCTCATCCAAAGAACTACGGCCCTGGATCGGCCTACTGGAACTCTCATTCGAAGAACTACGGCCCTAGATCGGCCGACTGGAACTCTCATTCAAAGAACTACGGCCCTGGATCAGTCGGCTCGAGCCTTATCTTCGACCTTTAAGCCGGAGATCGAGTCCAAGACGAAACTCCGACCACAGGCCCTGATCACAGACTCCGACAACAGGATCCATGGATCCGACCATAGCTTTGGATGTGGTGAGTCGGAGGTCCAAACAAGGTTAGTCCCACCACGAGCTCGGGACCGAGTTGCAAGACCACTCGGATGAGAACGTGGCCAAAGATCATGTACAGAGCTCAACCCAATAAGGCATATGAGAGAATAATCTGGAAACACGATCTAAAGGATAACGGAATGCCCGCTTAATGGAGAAGATCGTGCCGAGTTTAACGGCATTGACCCTCTCGATCCACAGGTATAAATACCAGGGAAACCCATTGCAACAGGTACACAATATCTCGCACCCCCATTCTACTCTATGCAACTTAGACCCAGTTTCCCTAGCCTGACTTTGACATCAGAGGGTCCCCTACTTGAGCTAGGGTCTCATTTATTTACTATTCTGTGCAGGACCAGGGTTCGTCACGAGCACGCAGGGCTCACCGGAGGGGGTCCTAGATTCTTGCAACAACAGTAGTCATTTCCCTACCCACTTTGCAACCAATCAATAAGGATTCATTCTTTGTAAGGGGTTGTTTGATTTTTTGTACGTAAATAGTGGTAAATAGGCTTTTATTATTTTCCAGAAGGAATTCTCTCTAACCACCCGTAGTCATAACTAATAGCTTTTGATGCTAAAATGGAGAATTAAGAATTAAAATATGTGGGGCCCAACATGATGTATGCATCTTGTGCATGCCTTCCAATCCTTTTACCAGCTCATTTTGGAGCATGAGCCCAAGATTGAAAGGATCCAAAGCACAAGTGGACCACACTACTTGAAATTGAGAGAATTGAATGCCTACCATTGATATCTTCTTGATGGCCATAGAAGTTTTGGATAAAGCTCACCTCATTTAAAATGAGATTAAAATTACTCTTTTAACTTCGGTTAAGCTTCAGTCAAAAATATTTATAAAGCTCAACATTCATTTTACAACCATACAAGTTGAATGCAGTATGGCTTAGGGCAATTTTGAAAGCAACTAATAGACTGAATCGGTAAATTGAAGGGCGTTCACAAGCTTATATTTGTGTTTTCCCTTCATCCATGTTTGTTTGACCTTATGAACATGTTAAATTACTGTTACACATAACTGTTACTTGTAATAAGTTTTCAGCTTTCAACAATGGACGTCATTATCTATCTTATTTCCTGTGGTGTGGTCTACATGAAATTATATATAATCTGCCTCATTTGTTACTTTTTTCTCAAAATGAGATGGCAAGACAGTTGGACACCATGCGTGATCCGTACACATACATCACGGTGGGACCTACAAATCGTTGTTGCTCAATCTCTATTTATTTTCTAGAAGGTAATATAAAAATTTTAAGCCTAAATACTAGTCTAAATCTCCTTAATTTGATCAAAACGCTGGAAGCCATGATTACATATTTACATTGTTCGGGAATGTAAAATATATATATATATATATATATATATAATATATATATATATATATAAACTTTTAAATAGTTTTACAAAATTCAATGGGTTAAATTAGGATTTTAAGTTAGATTTTTTACCTTTTTTTATTAAGTTAGATTTTTTTTACTTTTTTTTTTTTTATCAAGTTAGATTTTTTACTTTTTTAAAATTTTTTATTATTTTTAAATTTATTTATTTATTTTGAGCTATACTAGGAGTTCAACATGTTTTGTTTATATAAGGCTATGTTGTACACAACGTTATTTTATTCAATAATATCATATTTTATTTTATTTTATAAATTTATATATTTAAGTACTACTTTTCATTAGAAAATAATAATACCTGCTTTTTATCTGCGTTCTGGGTCTAATTTGGGGTTCACCAAATCAATGATCAGGATTCCACTTGCTGCCACTAAGGATCTACCAGAACAGACATGTTAGGATAATCTAATGATTTTGAACCGTCCATATTCTAGCTATAACCATGTAATAGCCATAATCTCTTAATCACACTTCAGCAATGATTACAACTTTTGATGTTTAGAGTTGCACGCAAGCCATTGAAATTTTATCTTTGATTGCTATAAATTTGTGACAGTGGTGTTCACTATTAGCGCCATTTGGAGTAGTTTCCTAGGGTGGTAGGTAAGGAATAGGGTGTTGTGAAAAATATTGATTAAAAAATATTTTAAAAAATAAATAAAAATATGTATAAGCGGTTTTGAAACAAATTGTATTTTGGTGTTTTTAGGAATATTCTCATACCAAAAATGATATATATATATATATAGGGTTTATACGAGAGATGTGGCGTACTTTGCACTTCGCATGAGACCTATATAGCTTTTATAGAGGCTAGAAAGTACTGTTG
Source organism: Magnolia officinalis (assembly GCA_021015155.1). NCBI lineage: Eukaryota > Viridiplantae > Streptophyta > Magnoliopsida > Magnoliales > Magnoliaceae > Magnolia > Magnolia officinalis. Next base: position 9,976,770 of record JAJHSJ010000013.1, read on the forward strand.
CATTTAGCTAGCCCGTAAAACGGCTAGCCTGCAACAACAATTATCTCACTTGTACAACGGTTAGAAACTGCAAATAACGGCTAGTTTCTTACCAATACCAAAAAAATAGTTACATTGGTTTATGACCCTGGACTAAAACGATCAACCACCATAACCTATATAAACAGTGCCTGAATGGTTCAATAAACCATCACTACCACTCGAATCATATCCACTTACGAACCAGAGCAAAGAAACAATAGTATACTTTGATTAATCAGCAAAGTTCTTACAAACCTCAGTGAAGAGACCTAAGAAAACAAACCATTCCAGTGGTCTAGAATTTTCTAATTCTCTTTCTGAATTTTGAATTTTTTTCATTATTTTATTCACCAGAAAAATTGTGTACAAAGTTCCATTCATGGTTCTTCGTATTTGTTGAACGTACATCCACACCCAAGCTCATCGTATCATAAAAGTCATTTGCTTGAGACCTATTATCATTCTCAATCTTTTCGAGAAGAGGTGAATACCGATTCAAGGACAACATAATCACACATGCTTAGGCCTCTCTTTCCTGTTTGGTTATATTAATTTTTACAAAAATTGTAAATTCTAAAATTTTGCGATAACATAGGGTTCACAAAATCAGACAACTAAGCGTGTGGGCCACAGTGAGCAATGACACGCTAGATCCTGAGTCCTCTTACTTGGGTTTTTCAGTAGGCATAGGCGAGACCCATATTTCAGTGATCTCGACCACTTGTACTGATGGGATCACTGTAGATAGATCATGCAAAAAAAAATAAAATAATAAATAAAATAAAAATCCCCCAGTTTGGAAGATCCAACGGACGAATTTAGTGCCTTTTTCATATGAATGTGGCCCATTGCTGTATTTCCCTTCTTAACGGTCTATTTGCATGCAATAATTTAAAGATCAGTCTCAACCTACTACAAGCTTTTTACGGACGCGGATTGCCTCCTACCCCGCCCGTCTCCAGCTGGGGACGGGCATGAGCTTTGCGTGGCCACCGTGATGTATGGGTCTTATCCACACCGTCCATCCATTTTTTTTCCTATCATTTTAGACTTATAACTAAAAAAAGAGGCAGATCCAAGGGTCAATTCGACCACACCATAGTAAGCAGAGGTGATAATGATTCTCACCGTTGAAACTTTTCTAAGGCCCACCATGATGTTTATTTGTCATCCAACCTATTCATAAAGTTAAAAATAGCTGGATAAAGATAAAACACAAATATCAGCTCCATCCAAAACTTCTTTCAACGGTAAGAGTTTAATCCCATTGTGCAATCCACATATGTCTTGCATCTACCTCAATTTCCTTATATCCTAAAATGATTATATATATAATAATAGATGGTCGGTGCGGATATGACCCATACATCACGGTGGCCACTCAAAGCTCTGCCCGTTCCCAGCTGGACACAGGCGGGGGTAGGACGCAATCCGCGTCCGCTTTTTACCACCCAGTTCATCCACCGTAGATTAATTACAAGAGATCCAACGGTCTAGATAAATGAACCATGGTCCCCAGTCCCCACCTGTAAAAATTAAAATTCAGTACACATTCAACATCCACGAACTGAGTATCATATAGTTTCCTAACCCAATCTCCCCAATTCCTATTTCTTCCCATCTCTCTCTCTCTCTCTCGAACAAACTCTCCCAATCTTCCAATCTCACCACCCAATGCCAATGTACAATCTCAAGAGAAGAACCCAAATCCTACTTTCTTCAATTCCAATCTCTACCCTTCTCCTCCTACTATTTGTATTTCATACAACCCAACCCAACCAAAAAACCTCAAACCCTTTACACATCCACCAACACCTCCAAATTGCAAAATCCACATGCGAAGGTACTCTACACCATGACCTCTGTGTATCAACTCTCTCTTCCATCCCCAATCTCTCCTCGAAATCTCTCCCTCAGATTATCTCCTCCACCATCAATCACACACTCAACGCCGTCCAACTCTCCGCCTCCAACTGCTCCGGTATCCGTCACAAACTCCCAAAGCTCGACACCCTCCAGAAAAGAGCCCTCGATGACTGCCTCGAGCTCTTCGACGACACCATCGAACAACTCCACGTCTGCATTTCCGACTTATCTCCGAATTCCGCTTCCAAACACATCAACCAGCTGCAAGCATTTTTAAGCGCGGCGATAACCAATCAGTACACATGCCTCGACGGATTCTCGCATGGGGACCACCACATGATCCGACCGTTGATTAAAGATAGATTATTCCACATTTCACATCTGGTTAGTAATTCTCTGGCGATACTCAAGAAGCTACCAAAGGGGGAAAAGATGAGATCGAGAGAAGCGTTTTCGGGTTATGGAGAAATGGTGGATGGATTTCCGTCGTGGGTTTCGAAGAAAGATCGAAGGCTTTTGCAAATGAATGGAATGGATACGAAACCCGATTTGATTGTTGCGAAAGATGGGAGTGGGAATTACACTACAATCAGTGAAGCTGTTGAAGCTGCACCTAATCGTAGTGATGTTCGATTTGTAATTTATATAAAGTCGGGGGCTTATTTGGAGAATGTGGAAGTTGTGAAGAAGAAGACGAATCTGATGTTTGTCGGAGATGGAATTGAGAAAACGGTGGTGAAGGCGAGTCGGAATGTGGTGGATAACTACACTACTTTCAGATCTGCAACCGTTGGTAAGCCTCCCTCTCTCTCCCTATCTCTCCTTCCGATAAAAGGAAAATACAAAGATCAGCTTCATCCAAGACTTTTGTGGCCCACAAAACGTTTTTAATGGTCATTTATCACTGTTTCAAGTGGTGTGGTCCACCTGTGATCTGAATCTTCTTAATTTTTGGGATCTTGTCCTAAAACGAGATGGGAAAGAAGATCGACGGCGTGGATATGGGTCCCACACGGTTCCGCTCACCTCAAGTAATGCTACGGCAAGGCCACGGTGATGTGGATGTGACATCCACTCCTTTCATCGTTTGCGACGGATCGTGTTAGGACGTGAGACGAAAAATCAGGTGGATTCAGACTCATGTTGGCCAGAGCCCTATGAACGGTTACCGTTGAAACCTTTATGGGGCCCACCAAAGTTTGGATAATATGATATTTAGTTTTTTCATACATGAACGGTTGTAATCACGGCCGATCTGCCTCATTTTTTAGCCAATGCCCCTAAAATTAGCTGGAAAAATAGATGAACGGCGTCGATAAAACACATACATCATGGTGGGCCCACAGTGCGTAATGTAGGACGCGGATTAGTTACTGACGGGTTGAGCAGCGAGACTCGCTACTGAAGTTACGTCACCAAGTTCTGTGAGTCGCACCATGACGTATGTGTTGTAGGACATTTGGAGAGATCGTTTTAGGACATGAAACAAAGAAGGGAACAGATCCAAATCTGTAGTGGACCCACCACAGAAAACAGAGACTGACACCCCCCGTTGAAACCTTCCCAAGGTTCACCGTGATTTTTAAAAGACATTAAAAAGAAAAAATAAAAATATCAGCTTGATACAAAATTTTTGTGGCCATTGGAAGTTTTTAATGGTGGGCGTCACTCTCTCCACTGTTTTATATAGTGGGGCTTCACTCGAGGTTTGTATCTGACTCATTATTTAGTTCACGCCCTAAAATGGTCTGTGTGGATATAAAACATACATGATAGTGAGACCCACAGAATTTGGTGTCGTCACTTCATTCAGCAGCGTGGCTAATCCCCGGTAATGGAGGGTCGCTACCGAACTGAGTCCAGTCTCAACACAGTTCCCACGTGATTGACGGGACACGTTTGAGCGCGTGAATTGTTGACACGTGTCGTAAACTGCAGAGGACTTGACCATACATGCGTGTGGTCTTAGCAAACCGCTGTTTACCGTACGCGGATTGCGTCTTACCTCCGCCGTCCCAAGCCACGAACTGGCAGTTCTATGGGTGGGCCCACCGGGATGTATCTGTTTATCTATGCCTTCCATCCCTTTTCCCTCCTACCACGCAATATATGACTATTACATTTAATGCAACTTGCATTTAATGCAACCAAGATTATTATTTGGTGTGGTCCACTTTGATCGTTGGATCTGTCTAATTTTTGTACTCGTACCTTTAAATGATTTTAAATGACGTGAGAAAAGGCATGGACGGCATCGATAAACAGATACATCACTGTGGGTGGGCATACCCCCAGATACATCCGCGTCCCTCGACACTTCGCCAAAAAAATCTTTGATACTCGGAAGATTGTGATGGATGATATGCGGGCACGTAAAAATTAATTGCACACGAGGCATGCTAGTAAATCAAACGGAATCACCCAAAATGCGGCTCCCAATTTAGGTAAATCATGAATGAAAATTACAAATATTTAATTATCTGACATCATATTGACGCATTAATTAGATGGGTAAAAATGAAAAATGGTCTTATTTTTATTAAAAAGTGTCCGGCAATCAGAGGTTAGGGCCGTCCGTTCATTCGATCTGTTTAGTAATAATGGGTTATGATGTGTTTTCTACAGTTTAGTAGTTTGGATTGAGTTCATGATGCCACGTGCGTAATTTCTATGTGCGTGAGTATCGTCGACCGCCAGAATATAAAATAACTCCACTTTTACTTTATTTGGCAAATGATTGTAATAATGGAACTCTCTGTACTTTCTTCGCACGCGGTTTGGCCAGTGAACCAACGACGCGGAATGCGTACTACCCCACCCATCTCTAGCCACGCACGGGCAGTTCTGTGGGCGGTCCCACCATGATGTATCTGTTGATCTATGACGTCCATCCCTTTTCTTAGGTAGTTTTAAGGTATGTTAATAAAAATATGGTAGATCCAACGTTAAATTGAACCACACCAAAGATGACTCTTGCATTTAATGTAACTGACATTTAATATTCTTTGTTTGTTTAATGAAATAAAGTTTATTATTTTACGTTGTCTACTCAAGCGTTTGATCTTACTCTTTTTGTATACATACCTTAAAATTAGGGCTGTACACAGGAGCCAAGCTAGCTCTAAAAGCTCTCGACCCAGCTCGGATTGACTCGGCTGAAAAGGCCGACACAATGCTAGTCAAGCTTATTTACAAAAGCTCGAGTTGAGTTCAAGCCAAGTTAGATCATTGTGTATTTCGACTTGAAGCTTGAGCTCGACTTGGCTCGAATAATATATTTTAATTATATATATATAAGTTTTTTTTAAAATGTTAAAACTTAATAGTTTTTACTAAAAAATCATACCAATTATACCGGTATGCATTTCCTCTTTTTCTTTCCCTTACCTACCGAGGTAAACTTGACTCGACTCGAACCACTAGCTCGACTCAAACTCGACTCAAAAGTTTTGGCAAATAAGCCAAGCTTCAATGTTGAATTCAAGGGTGAGCTTGAACTCGAGTATAGCATGGACAAGTCAAGCCGAGCTTGGCCTACCTCGACTTGACTCGGCTCAATGTACAGCCCTACTTAAAATTATCTTAGAGAAGAGATGGACAGTGTGGATTAACAGATGTATCACAATTGACTGGCTCACAGTACTGCCTGTTCGGGGCTAGAGAGGGTCGGGGGTTGTACGCATTCGGTGTCCCTGAAACAGACAGGGTAAGCTAGATGGTGTCAAAGTTCTGTGTGCAACACCATTATGCATGTGATTTATACACTGTTTATACATTTTTCCTGTTCATTTTAGGGTATAATCCTAAAAATGAGGCAAATCCAAATCTCTGGTGGATCACACCATTGGAAACAGTAGGGATTGAACGAGTACCCACGAGAGTTTTTGGATCAAGATGATATATGTGTTTTTCCTTCATCAGGTCTCTGTGTCCTAATCAAATTGGTTGGATGGAAAATAAACATTACAGTAGGCCTTAAGAAATTTTCAATGGCGAAAGTTCAATCAATACTATTTAGTTGTGGTGTGGTCCACTTGTGATTTGGATTGGTCTTATTTTTTAGCTTATAACATAAAATAAGAAGGAAAAATGGATAGACGGTTGGGTAAAACACAAATATCATGGTGGGTCCGCTTTTTACCTTTTATGCGTTTTTTATTATTAATTTTTTTTTAAATGAAGGGTGAAAACTTGTGTTACGAAAGTAGATTTTCAGGTTAAAAAAAATAGTTTCGGACAAAAATGCTTCTGATTTTTTAGGCAAAAGCAGCTGAAAAGGTGGAGATATTTTTATTGGTTCATCCTTATCGGGTAGGGAAGTTTTGTTCGGGTCCAAGAAAAAAAAAGGTAGATGGACGGTTGTGTCTATGGTAAAAAATTACCCTTGGTGTAATTTTAAACTGTTTTCCTTGGGATGGCGATAGTTGAATCATACTGATATTGAAGGGAAAAAAAAAAGGAAAGAAAAAAAAAAGAAAAAGGTAGAGCATCCGATGGACGGAATAGATTTAATGCACGTTAAATTTTCCTTCTTCCACACGCAATCTCTTTCCTTTAACCAAGGCAGGACGCATGCGTGATAAGTGCGATAAGGGATCAGGACGGTTAGCCTTTTTGTCGTTTTAATGGGTAGAAACAATCATCTTGGAAGCGTGGCATTGGATGAACGGTCTAGATCCTCAAGATCTTGGCCATACGCAGAGTATGAGTTATGCTGTTGTACGGTAGTTTCCAGAGTGTTGGTTGATTATGTTCCGACACGCGGGCTATGGTCCCAATGTAGCACACGCGTTCCAACGCATGATAATTACATAAGTTCTATCTGCGTGGGCCCCACGGGAAAAGAAATTCGTCTGCTGTCGCGACATACCGAGCGCGCGTCGGAATCCAAGGAAAAGTAGGGAATTTTATAAATTATAAATTAAAAACTTTTTCGTTCCGTTGCCTTCGTCAAAATGATTTTAAAAAGCTCTCTCTCTCATCCAGTAACTATCATTGGAGTGCCGGGTGGGCCCCACTTGATGTTTAGGTGAAATCCATCCTCACCCCTCTGGGTCCAGGGCAAAAAACTTAGATCCATCCATGATTTAGGTGGGCCACACGTTTACTAACAGACTACGTGACAACACTCATCGATCTAATTAATTCCCTTACTGCACAATGATTGCATGTATTAGATGGGTTTAACACCATTATTGGACAATGATTAAATGTCTAAAAATACTATGGTATTTTAGCCATCTGGTATAAGATAAAAATTTTGCTAAGGCAAATTATTGGATTAAGCATAATCCTGTTTGGTGGACCATGGAATTGTAATCATCGACCTAAATTCACAATGGATTCACTTGTACACATATAATGTGTATATGGATGGACAACATGGATAAACACATGCTTCCATGCGGGGCTCACATGTGTAGTAGATTTTAAAATTCTCGAAAACCTCGCATGGTACCAAATGCAATTTCATCCCACCTAATCTCAACATTTCCCATCTTCCCCAAACACCTTTTATAGAATTTGCACGGTGTAAATGCAATTCCATCCCACCACCCAATCCCATTTAATACCATGTGCCAAACACCCCCTTAGTGTAGTTTACAATGGGTTGAGATTTAAATTTTGATGTGAATTTAGAGTGAATTTTAAATAGTAATATTAATTTTTGAGGTTTTATATTTATCTGATGCGACTCACTTCGTGGGTCGGTTCACCTTGGATGGATCATTTTAGTAAAGATTGATAGGTTGTGCGTCGCATAATGACACCTGGATAAAAAATCACGATCAATTTCCGGTTCACCTTCTTTTGGCTCAACCATGCTAGGAATGTATTTGTGACATGTGCTACATATGTAGCTCACCTAAATTACAAGTTATATTATTTTTTCAAGTAGTATACCTAACATGAGATTACACACCTAATGATCGAAGTGGATTACACATTACAGTATCCTTTTTTGAAATTTAAGTGTCAATGTCTACTCTCACAACCAACTTTGGAAAGGTAAATAAGAGGTCCACCCATGATTTTTATTTTCAATGGGAGTACACCTTAATGTATAACATTCACTCTAATCTAACCATTAGTTGTATAATCCCTCGCTTAGAAATGTTCACTCATGATTGTTTAGGGTTAGAATGCGGTGATTATATGAATCCACTCCAACCATTAGATTTCACACAAAAATCTAAATCCAGCGCCCTAAATTCAGGTCCATTCGTGATTCATTAGAGCCACACCAAATCAAAAGTTTGGAAGGTGAGCATTGCTCTCTTAATGGTTTCCAATAATGTGGTCCACCTGAATAATGGATGTGGCTGATTTTTGGACTGTGAGCCTAACATTGGTTGACTCACTTGATGGTCGTGGTGGATTTCACATAAACACCACCGTGGGTCCACCCAAGTCGCCCATCCCTTTGCTGGCATGGTTAAACGCGAATCGCCGTCTAGTAAATCCCAGAAACGTGTTAGATGTTATTTCAAGCTTCTTGTACATTTCCAAGATGCATACATGTGTGAGATCTGGCCCGTCCATATGGTGGGTTTCTTGTTGATATTTAGTAACCCTAAAATACGCGCCAGGTGTCATGATCTGCCGGGCATTGCGTGTATTTAATGGGCATCGTTGGTTATTCGTTTTCTTGCTGTCCGCGCCCACCTGAAGAGTGGACCATCCAGATCACCGGGCTAAGAAATATTTACTGGTTGACTTGACCAATGAACAGCCCAGATCTCATACATGTGTGTCATGTATGGAGCAATTTTGTTTCGCACGTGCAGATTCGTACTTTAAACTTACAAATAGCATCCTTACAGGGTCGTTTTCCCGTGTGGTGTTTATTTGAAAAACTATCACACGTGCCTCATGATCGAGATTGTCCACTCATGGGCCTGATTGTAGATGGCCACGGCAGAAAACCATTGGTGTTGGATGATCCTCACCATCCATCTAACAAATTGAGATTTGCCTTTTTCAGCGCAGAGAGCATGATGCCGGATCCACCAAGTTTTGTGGATTAAGCTTAACCTACAACTCGATGTATGGTTCCCGAGTGATGTTTTTCATAACATCAAATCCGTCCATCATCTATGCCTTCTCATGCTTTACTTGGAGGCACAAAATTAGGCTGATCCAAAAATCAGGTGGGCCACACCATGTAAAATCATGCCTACAACCTCTACAATCTCATGGGATGGCCCACCTGAGTTTTAGAATGGCCTGATGTTTGGGTGTACAGTCATCCTGGTGGAGCACATCTTCTGAATGAATTGGATGGTATATAAAAAACACATTGGTCCCACACACAATCTGAAAGTTTTTAACGATGAGCATCCCCATCTCAACCGTTCATGTCGTGTGGCCCACCTAATTTTCGAACTCACCCAAGTAGAATGAGGGGACTACACAAGATGGACGGATTGGATTTCGGTCTCGAACTCTTAATCAGTCAGCCAAAGACAGGCCTGTGTGAGGTAGCACCCTGGTTAATCTGTATCAAGGTTTAAAGATACAACTCATCCGAGTTGACTCGGAGTCAGTACAATCCCATCTGGTTTGATACACCGAGTCAACCCGACTTGGGCAAGTCCTGACTCGACTCAGGGCTGAATGAGTCGATCTCAGGGCTGAATGAGTCGATCTGAGTCACCGAGTCTTTAAACCATGATCTGAAACGACTCGTTCTGGGCCGACCTATTGAAGTAGGCTAGCCCAAGCTCATTCCTTTCTCTACTTCAAACCATTCTACATGGGGTGTCATATGGGCTTTCTTAGCCCAGTCCATCTTCGATCAAGCCCACTTTCATCGAGGTCCAGCCAGAGCTGCGAGGCCCATGGCTTGGATGCTGGCATGAGTTACAAGAAGGGCTGAAAGTTGGGCGGGTTCAACCCTACTGACTTGACATTAGGTTGGGCTCGGGCAGGATGTATCGGTTCGGTATGGGGCTTGGGCTATGCAAACACCAACCTGATAAAACTTGAGTCAGGCTTGGATTGAGGTCTTGGGTTGCCCAATCCAATCCAAACCGGTTCGATATATAAGTTACTTAAAAATTATAATCGAGTACGGATAGTCTGTTTTGAAGGCACCAGGATTTCTAGTGTTGTGGGGTTTCATTGGTCCACCTTATTATATGATGACTCAAGCTAACAAGATAAGTCAGATCTCTCTCCCAAAAAGATTGCATACTACGCAACACGACTTTTAAATTAGTAGTTGTCATATATTTTAGCTTGTTTGTTTAGAAAAAAATGAAGTTCTTTACAATAAATAACTACATATATAATTAATAAAATTATAGGGACAAAAGCTAAGACGTGTATTAAAAATATAATAAACTAATGTAATGATGAAAATATTAGCATGTATCCACCAGACCAACTCGACCAAGCCTGCTTGGGTTGGGCTTGGATTGAGAATTCCCAACCTGAGATTTGGTTGGCTTGGTTAGGGTTTAAGTACAGGAACCTTCGGTTGGGAGCTAGGGTTGAGAACCAACCCAACGAACCTGACAGAGTCTACTTGAGTTGGGCTTGGGTTGAGAATTCTCAACCTGCGATTGGGTTGGGTTGGGTTGGGTTAGGGTTGAGGTATAGGAACCTCGGGTTGGGCTAGGGTTGAGCACCAACCTGACCTAACCCGCCCAACCTTCACCCCTAGTTACAAGCCTCATAATAAGTCGACCCATTCGGGTCCGACTCATTTAAGTTGGTGGGCCTAGCCTGCACAAAGCCCATAACGGTTGTGCTAGGCCTGGACTCAGCTCCTTAGCTCAAGAACAGAAAGAATGCATTCCTTCTTCTTCTTTCAATCTAATTGACAGCTTTGCTTCAGCTGTAGTTGGTTCTGGATTCCTCGCGCGCGACATGAGCTTCGAGAACTCGGCGGGACCCAGTAAACACCAAGCGGTCGCATTAAGAAGCGGTTCTGATCTATCGGCATTCTACCACTGCAGCTTCGTCGGCTACCAAGACACCTTATACGCCCATTCCCTTCGCCAATTCTACAAAGAATGTGACATTTATGGCACGATTGATTTCATCTTCGGAAACGCAGCTGCGGTATTCCAGAACTGCAATCTCTACGCTCGTAAGCCAAATCCAAATCAGAAGAACATTTTCACTGCTCAAGGAAGGGAAGACCCAAATCAAAACACTGGAATTTCAATCCAAAATTGTAAAGTGACGGCTGCAGCTGATCTCACCTCAGTGAAATCATCATTTAAGACATACTTGGGCCGTCCCTGGAAACAGTACTCAAGGACTGTTTTCATGGAGTCGTTCATCGATGATCTAATTGATCCGGCCGGGTGGTTGGAATGGGCAGGTGACTTTGGATTGAGTACCCTCTACTATGGTGAGTACATGAACCATGGGCCCGGCGCAAACACCTCTAGTAGAGTGACATGGCCAGGTTATAGGATCATCACTAATGCTTCAGAGGCAAGGCAGTTTACAGTAGAGTATTTCATTCAAGGAAATGAATGGCTCACATCAACTGCAATTCCATTTGTATCAGGTTTGAAATAAGGAGTGTGTTATTCTCTCACATTCTATTTCATGCTACATTGCATTTTTTAGGTCTTGTTCTTATCTAAGATGTTGTATGAGTTGTTTCATGGTTCAATGACTATGATGCTATTTAATGCTTTAATTTATGGGTTTTAATGAAAACTAGGAAAAATTGTGTTTGGGTGTGCTATTGAATTGAATTGAATTGTGATAATTTTCTTGATGCAGAGGAAATGACCAAACTGTAGTTTGGTAGTATTCTTAATGTGGAAGTAGCCCTCAAATTGCAATTACATTCCTTTCAATCTCAATGGATGCATGGATAAAAGAGAGGCGTCCATCGTAGTCTTCTCAAAATAAGCTCTTAAATTCATTGGGAAAGAAAATTTCTAATAAATATAAATAAAATTGATGTTATTGAGCGAAGTACTGATGATAATGCATTTGATGTGCTTTTATAAGCAAAAGCAATTCCAGAATCATAATTTGACTTGAAATGAGAGACTTTCCCGAAATAATTAAATTACGAAAATAATAAAAAGATGTCTAATCCTACTAAAACTCATTAAAAAAAAAACTCTTTAAATTATTAAAATAAAGAATCTGAACCACAATCAGACTCTTAAATATAGAAGGAAAAAAAAAAAGTCAAGTTTTTGAAGAAAATAATAAGTTTTAACTTAAAATCCTAATTTTACTCTGTAAGATTGAATTTTGCATAGTTATTTGGGAGCAAACTAAACTTAGTTTGTTAGCTTGGATGTAGGGTTCGTCGACATCTTTTTAACAGTATGTTATACATACAAAATGGATAACCGGAAGCAAAGTTAAGGCCGTTGAAAGTTATAGTGCATATTTAGGCCATTTTTCACTTAGTTGGTAACTTCTGGCCCGATTTCTTCCGATCTTTCTACCACTTGTTTTACATCACTTTGGAACAAAATATGAAAGTATCATATTTTTCTAAAACCTTGTTATAAAATATTGCAATTTATTATTTTTATACATGTTATTGAGTGGATTACTGAAATTTCATTATAAAGTGTCCAAACATGCCCACACACCCTTGGATCAGTTAATAGAGTGTCATTTTCTCGTCAATTTGATGTCCCATGTGAACAAATCAAGTGGGCCCACAGACACCTATTTCCGATTAACATTCATCAAAGTCACTAGGAGCCTAGGAGTAGAAATTTAGCTGCAGGCGCCAAAGGTTCGAACAAAAAAATGCCCTCTAACATTGGTGATGAAGCGGCATCCATACGACAGAAAAATGGTGGATAGTCGATTAGGCTGAACCTGGGCTGATTGGACAAACTTGAGCCCACATGGGTTCAATCCCTTTACACTCCTTGCAAGTTCTTGTTACTTAGTCTACATGACCTTATTAAGGCTACTAATGGGCTGGGCTTGGGCTGGATTGAGGTCTGTCCCATCTTGGCCCACAAAATAAAACTAATTCCAAGCCCAGCCCAGCCCTATGATGGGCCTAAACAAACTGGTTTGGCCCAGCCCAGAAGAGCTCAGTTGAGATCAAGATCGTGTAATCAAATGTAATTTTGTTGCTATACGAGCTTTAGCTCGACTCGACTTGAAAAAGCTCGATTCGACTTGGTTCGAAATTGAGTTTGAGCCGAGTCGGGCTGATTTTTTTATCTCGAAAAAATTTTGAGTCAAGTTCGAGCTTGCTCGACTCGACTAAGATCGAAACCCAACTCAATCGAACTCGGTTATTTTGATATTGCTGTTACTTAGCAAGTGTTCAATGAAATGACGCAGGAGAGGAGGTGAGGTCGAGCACCGTCTTCCTTAAGAGGATAACTGTTTTGAATCCATGGAACTTATTTGGACTCCTCAGAGAGACTCCTCAAATCCACGAGGAAAAGAACAAGAAAATAAAAAATTAATTCTATAAAAATCGAAATTGATTGATGAATGAAATAAACGAGTTCACAACCCTTTAAATAGGGATGTCAAGCAATGGGAGAGAAATCAGAATCAAACTATAACTAAAACTCCTAGAATTCGCAACTTACTATAAATAGTAAACTTACTATTTATACACAGTCATGATGTCTACTAGCGAGTAAGGTTTTTGGCAAAAAATAGTAAGTGTCTTATTTGGCTGCACCAAGCTATTCTTCTAATTATTCTAAGCTCTTTTCATGATGAACGTAACTCCTAAAGCCCAACGGATGAAGAGTTATAATCAAACTAAGACTTACTATTTATAGTAAAAATGGAATTAAAATAGGGAAACGACTATTGATCTGGTGGTATTTCGCAAATCCGGCTTGCATAACCCAGCATAGCGGGGTTGGGTGGCTAAAGTAGCTTGTTCTACCCCAAAATCATATATTTTACGTCCAATAACTCATTCCGGATTGCGAGATACGCCTGATTTAAGATCCAACGGTTCAAATCACTTCTGTCGTCGACTGGGCCTTTTCTGATCTATCTTGGCCATGAAACTGTCCGCGATCCTCTCTACATCAGTCCCCTCCACTTCAAAAGAACTCATCCTTGAGTTCTCGTCCTACTTTGGTTCATGATACTTGTCAGGTCCGCCACATTGAAAGTTGAAGAGATTGCCATGTCATCTAGAAGATTAATAACGTAAGCATTGTCATTGATCTTTCGGATGATTGGTACTGGTCCAATCTTCTTATTCTTCAACTTATTGTACGTCCCGGTTGGAAATATTTATTTGTGCAGATGGACTATAACGTGGTCGCCCATCTCGAATAAATTTTGTCGTCAGTGCTTGTTCGCTTGCTCCTTTTACTTTTCATTCAAGACATGTAGCTTGTTTGTACCTCCGCATGAATGACTATGATCATGTCTGCCATATATTCTGCTGCAGTGATCATGCCCAAGAGATTGGGTAAAGGGACTAAGTCAAGTGTGTGGCGAGGTACTCGTCTATAAACAATTTGGAACGGGGATTTCCTTATCGAGAGGTTCACCATGTTGTTGAATGCAAACTCCGCTTGAGGCAAGACCAAACCTCACGCTTCGATTTTTCTCCTAAAATATATCAAATGAGGTTTCCTAACGTGCAATTCACAACCTCGGTCTGCCCATTAGTCTCTGGGTGGTAGGCGCTGCTGAACTGAAGTCATATATCGAATCGATTCCATAAAGTTCGCCAAAAGTGGCTAACGAACTTCGTGTTACAGTCAGAAGTAATAGTCTTGGGAATCCCATGTAGCCGCACAACTACTCTGAAGAATAGATTCGCCACGTCTGTTGCATCGAGAGTCTTCTTGCATGGGATAAAGTGCGCCATCTTGGAGAAATGATCTATTACCATGAACACTGAATCTATGCCGAGTTGTATTCGTGGGAGATCAAGCACGAAGTCTATAGATAAATCCTCACAAAGGTTGTCAGGCACGGGTAATAGGGTGTAAAGGCCCGTATTCAGAGATTGCCCCTTGAAGGTCTGACAAATATAACAACGTTGAACTATTTTTGTCACATCACATACCAATTGCGACCAACAATACCGTTCTTCCACAAGAGCTCGTGTCTTGTCTTGCCTAAGGTCTCTACTAAGGCTACCTCCATGTAGCTCTTGGATGATCTATTCCCTTAACGAACTTTTGGGGATGCACAATCGATTCCCTTTGAAAAGGAAGCCGTCTTGCATATGTAAGTTACTGGGGTGACCTTCTTGACATTTAACCTTTGCGTCCTTGAAGTCATCGTCATCGGCATATATGTCCTTGAGGTGCTCGAACCCGACAACATCATTGCTCATAGTAACTAATAAAATTGCACGGTGACTCAGTGCGACTACTTTGTTCTGTTGCCCAGACTTATGTTTCAACACGAACATGAATTCCTGCAAAAATGAGACCCACCTAGCATGCGCACAGTTAACATTAACTTGGCTATTAATGAATTTGAGAGATTGATGGTCTGTGTAAAATATGATTTCCCTTTGAATCAAATAATGTCTCCAATGTCGCGGTGTTTGGACCACTGCGTACAATCCAATCTCATATGTAGACCACTTCTTGTGTGCATCACTAAGTTTTTCACTGTAGAAGACTACAAGCCTACCTTCTTGAGACAAAACTCCCTCAATTCCGACATATGAGGCATCACATTCAACTTCAAACAGTTTCTCAAAGTTGGGAAGTACAAAAACCATGGTCGTGGACAACCTACGTTTAATTTTAGCAAAACTCCTGTTGGCTTCGTCAGTCCACTGAAACTAATCCTTCTTCATGCAATTTATGATTGGTGACACAATGGTATTGAAATTTTTCATGAACCGCCTATAGAATATTGTCAGTTTATGAAAGCTTCGCAGTTTGTGAATTTTTGTGGGAACCGGTCATTCTCTGATTACCTTCACATTTTACTCATCCACCTGAATGCCCATGGATGTTACAACAAAGCCCATGTTATCGGTCATGAAGCTGCACTTTTTGACATGAAATTGCACTTTTTAAAATTGAGATACAATTTATTTTTAGTGAGCACTTGAAGGACCTTCTTGAGGTGTTTCATATGGGTGGTTTCGTCTTAATTGTATATCAAAATAAACCACAACAAACCGCCTAATAAAGGTTTCAGAACTTGGTTCATCAACCTCATGAATGTGTTAGGCGTGTTCGAAAGACTAAGGGCATGACCATCCATTCGTACAATCATTCATTGGCCTTAAATGTCGTCTTTCACACATCACCTGGCCGTATTCAAATTTGATGGTAGCCGCTCCTCATATCCAATTTAGAGAATTATTTCGCGCCCTCAAGCATGTCCAACATATCATTCAGCCGTGGAATAGAAAACCTGTATTTTATAGTGATTTTATCGACGGCCCAACTGTCGACGCACATGTGCCAATTCCCATATTTCTTAAGAGTTAATAGAGCAGGTACGGCGCATGGGCTCATGCTTTCTCGAATGAGACCCTTATAGATCAGTTCCTCCACTTGTCCTTGCAGAATTTCGTACTCCTTCGGACTCATCCGATAGTGAGGACGATTTAGTAAGCCGACCCAGGGATAAGGTCGATATGATGTTGGATATCTCACATAGGAGGTAATTCATTGGGAAGGTCGTCAGGTCAAATTTCTTTAAACTCATGCGGTAAGGGTTTTAGTTCATAAGGAATGTTAGTGGGATCGAGTTCTTTCCCTTTCACAATTAGTATATAGGTCTGTTCTGTTTCTTTGGATTCCTCCACTAAGTCCTGTATGTTTAAGAGAAAACGACCCTCTACTTTAAAGATTCCAGGTAGTCTCTCTGGATCCATAGGGGCCAATATGGCTTTTCGATCGTCCTTGACGAAGATATACAAATTATCTCGCCCTTTATGAGTGGCGTCACGATCGGATTGTCAGGGTTGACGGAGTAGTATGTGACATGCTTCCATGTCAACCACATCACATACTACTTCATCTTTATAATGTTTGCCAATTGAAAAGGATATGGTACATTGTTCAGTTACCTTTGTTTCATTGATCTTATTCATTCAACCGATCGTTTATGGTGAGGGATAACGCTCCGTTTTCAATAATATTTTTCTACCATTACCCTAGAGATAATGTTCTCGCTGCTCCCACTGTCGATAATCACATCACGAACTTTTCGTTTCACCGTACACCTAGTTCAGAATATGTTATGTCATTGTGGGAGTACTTCTTTCCTTAGTGCATACAAAAGTCACCTCACGACAAGCGATTCGACATGATCCTATTGAACCCAGCCTAACTCGTCCGTTTCGTCTTCTGTAGCGTGCCCTGGTTCCTCAATACCTAGATACTCGTCGGCATATTCAGCACTACCATCATTTATGACGAGGTTCGTCACTTGTCGCTGGGGACAAGTATTTGATAAGTGACCCGGCTGGCCATAACAAAAGCAATGGTCCCCCATTGGCCTAGCATAGGAGTTCGGGATCCTGCTTGGGCCAACAACAGTTGATACACCCCTTTGGGATTCATTTTCTCCGCTTCCTTGATCTCAATTCACGGGTGCAGGAGATTGAGTGCATGCTCCTACGGGCTCCTTCCCCTTGGGTTGTGGAGTTCCTCGGGGTGAGCTTGTCACAGCAACCCTAGCAGTAGGAAAAGTCCGTATGTTAGGACGTTCAGGTTATACTTTCGCTCAGGTAACCAACTTGATTGCATCGTTCACCGTCCAAAAAAACTGCATCTGGACTCGATCCTGGATCGACATACTCAATCCACCATTAAATTGGGCGACTTGTTGCGATTTAGTTTCGGCCAAATTGTTACGCGCCGCTAAGCGGTAGAATTCTTCTGTGTAATCTTTCACCGTCTGACTACCCTGTCGATAATTTTAGTATTGTTGGAATAATACCTAATCGTAATCGCTAGGGAGGCATCGTGCGCGTAGCAGTTGCTTCATCCTTTGCCATGTGTGGATTGGTACCTTCATTTTTTCTCGCCCGTGTGAGTTGTAATTGTTCCTACCAAGTTGAAGCTCCACCTTTCAACTTATAGGCCACAAGCTTAATCTTTTTTGCTTCATGGATGTCTATATAGTCAAAGAATCACTCAACTTCAGAAAGCCAATCAAGGAAATCCTCAATGTGTAGTTGGTCATTGAAGCTAAGAATATCGACCCTCATCTTGAACTCCCGATCTACCCAATCGCCACCTTGTCTGGGATATTGGAGGACTATGTCGTCGACCTCCTCGTCCTTGGATCCTCTTTCCTCAGGAATGATTCTTTGGTTCGTTGCTGGCATTATTCCGCGATCAGAGTGATCACGAGTTCCGGCAATAGGTGGTGGTGGATTACCACCATGAACACGGAGCTGCCCTAGGGCCTCCTCTAAGCGATCCGCTATGCGATCGATAGAAGCCTACAGCCCTTGCATGGCTTGCCGATTCTCTCGCTGCGCTTCTTCGAAAGTTGTCATTGTTAAAGGTAAATTCTCTGGATCACCGTCCGTGGGATTGTTGCCCGACCCGTCGTTAGAAGCCATATATACGAAAAAAAGCCTCGTTCTAATACTAAATTGATACAAGGGAGGACATGAGGTCAAGCACCATCTTCCTCAAGAGGATAACTGTTCCGAATCCACAGAACTTATCTGGACTCCTCATAGAGTCTCCTCGACTCCACGAGGAAAAGAACAAGAAAATAGAAAATAATTTCTATAAAAATCGAAATTGATTGATGAATGAAATAAACAAGTTCACAAACCTTTAAATAGTGATGTAGAACGTGTCACAGATACGGTCCCAGCATGGTTGAGCCAAAAGAAGATGGACCGTGAATTGACCATAACTTTTGATCCGGGTATCGTTATGGGGCGTACAACTTATCAATCTTTACTGAAACGGACCATCTGAGGTGAACTGACCCACAAAGTGGGTCACATTTGTCCGTTTCGTCAGAAAACGTGCGCTTTCAACTCAAAAACGAATTTTTAGAAAAAACAATTTTTACTAATATTTTTTAATATTTTTAGAGTTTTAGATTTTCTTTCCTTTTAGAAATAACTTTTAGTTATACTAGGACTCTTCTAGAGAAAGTTTATTTGCAATTTTTATTTTTAAAAATTAGGCCTTAGAAGAGTTTTATTAGAATTAGGATTTTTATTAGAGTTAGAATTTTGCTATTTTTAGTAATTACGAATTTTAGTTTATTTTTTTCTATATTAATGGTGTAAGGAGACGCATTAGACAATTTTCTATATTAATTACGAATTTATTTTTTTCTTAGAATTTATTTCTATTTTCTGCTTTCTTTCCTCATGGATTTGAGAAGTCTCTGTGAGGAGTCCAGAGAAGCTCCGTGGATTCGGAGTAATTATCCTCATCACGTTCATCCCTGCGTCAATTGGTATCAGAGCAAGGATTCCCCTCGGGCCGATGACAAATAATGAAGGTATGAATCAAAAACCTGTGGACGGTGATCCAGGGATTCGTTATCTTTTAGAAAGAATGAAAGCTTTCCACCGGGAGAGTCAGTTGACCATGCAAGGGCTGCAAGCAACCCTCAACCGTATTGCGGATGCGCTAATTCCGCCCCGAGCTCAAAGTGATGCTGAAACGCCTGTGGCCGCTGTACGACACAACTCCAATTTCTACAAAGCACCATCAGATGATGGTAAATCACAGGCCACTACTTCGATTATGAGGAAACTGTTATACATGCCAAAGGTAGAAATAGAATTACAGCGAGACAACATCTTTCGAACAAGGTGCATTGCGTACAAAAAAGTCTGAAATGTGATCATCGATGTCAGGAGCGATGAGAATTTCGTGTCAAAAATAATGGTAGAAAAGCTACAATTGAAAACAGAAAGACACCCATCTCCATACATGATTGGATGGATCAAGGAGGTCAACAAAACAGAGGTAACTGAACGATGTCGTATATCTTTTTCCATTAGTAAATATTATAAGGATGAAGTAATGTGTGACGTGGTCGACATGGAAGCTTGCCACATGTTACATGGTCAACCCTGACAAAATAATATTAATGCTACACATAGGGATCGGGATAACTTATTTATCTTTATTAAAGATGGTAAAAAGATTATCCTCGGCCTTATGGGAAGGGAGAACCAACCTAAGACTTCTAAAGTTGAGGCACAGTCTCTTACAACTGAACAGGTTTTTGTCAAACAATCTGAGGAAACAAGACATATATATCCATTAGTTGAAAAGAAAGAATATATGGAGCCTGTGAATATCCCAGAAGATTTGAAGCGAATTTTGCAGGAGTTTAAGGAGATTGTGCTCGATGAACCCCCTAATAAATTGCCTCCCATATGAGATATACAAAATCACGTTGATCCCGTCTTAGGGACAAGTCCGCCTAATTACCCACATTATCAGAAAAAATATGAGATCTTGAAAACATATGTGAAGGAACTGATCAATATTAGTCAAGTCAAAGAAAACATGAGTACATGTATTGTGTCAACTCAAGAGCTTAATGCCAAGTACAAAAAAAAGGTTATTGAACATCGGCGTCAAAAGTTATCTCAGACTCATGTGCTAAGTCTCTTGTGTAACTCGAGGACGAGTTTTTTTTTCAAGTGGAGGGGTCTGATGTAGAACGTGTCACAGATACGTTCCCGGCTGGTTGAGCCAAAAGAAGATGGACCGTGAATTGACCATAACTTTTGATTCGGGTATCGTTATGGGGCGTACAACCAATCAATCTTTACTGAAACGGCCATCCGAGGTGATCTGACCCACAAAATGGGTTGCATTTATCCGTTTCGTCAGAAAACGTGCGCTTTCAGCTCAAAAACGAATTTTTAGAAAATTTTTACTATTTGTAGTAATTCCGATTTTTTAAATTTTTAGAGTTTTAGATTTTCTTTCCTTTTAGAAAAACTTTTTATACTAGGACTCTTCTAGAGAAAGTATGCATTTGCAATTTTTATTTTTAGAAATGAGGCCTTATAAGAGTTTTATTAGAATTAGGATTTTTATTAGAGTTAGAATTTTGCTATTTTTGGTAATTACGAATTTTAGTTTATTTTTTTCTATATTAATGGTGTAAGGAGACGCATTAGATAATTATCAATGATCAATTAATCAATTTTGAATTTCTTAGAATTTATTTCTATTTTCTGCTTTCTTTCCTCGTGGATTCGAGAAGTCTCTGTGAGGAGTCCAAAGAAGCTCCGTGGATTCGGAGTAGTTATCCTTATCACGTTCATCCTGCGTCAAATAGGGATACCAAGCAATGGGAGAGAAATTAGAATTAAACTATAACTAAAACTCCTAGACTTCACAACTTACTATTGATAGACGGTCGTCATGTCTACTAGCGCGCAAGGTTTTCAGCCAAAAATAGTAAGTGTCCTATTTGGCTTCACTAAGTTATTCTCCTAATTATTCTAAGCTCTTTTCACGATGGCGCAACTCCTAAAGCCCAACGAATGAAGAGTTATAATCAAACTAAGACTTACGATTTATAGTAAAAACAAAATTAAAATAGGGAAACGACCATTGATCTAGTGGTATTTCGCAAATCCGGCTTGCACAACTCGACATAGCGGGGTTGGGTGGCTAAAATAGCTTGGTCTACCTCCAAAATCATATATTTTACGTCTGATAATTCATTCCGAATTGCGAGATATGCCTGATTTAAGGTCCCATGGTCCGGATCACTTCTGTTGTCGATCGGGCCTTTTCTGATCCATCTTGGCCATGAAACTGTCCACAACCCTTTCTACATCATGAAATGACTCAACGAAGTGTCCCCTAGTGGTGAGGAAGGTATAAATATGAAAAAAAAATACCCTTGTATCTTGATTTTTATGTTGCTTACTGAGTGTTTGATGAAATACCTATAAACTGATGTTGTTGTTTTACATTCTGTGAAAAATTGAAGGTGCACTCCATGTATTTGAGAAAATGCTGCGAAGGCTCGATCTTGGCTCGAACTAGCCCGAGCTGCTAACCAAGCCGAGCTGGCCAGTCAGGCTCAACGACCGAGCCGAGCCGAGTTCGAGCTAGGGTCAGCTAGTGGCCGAGCCAAGTCGAGTTGTGCCAAGCTCGACTCGGTTCAACTCATGTACACCTCTCCTTCTATTATGAAATCCCACAACCCATTTCGGTTGCTTGATACTCGGCTTTTTGTACATATGACAATATCGTAAAAAATTTGAACCGATGGTCCCGTAGTCCTTACCTTGGATGCTCTGTGTTCAATAATTCAGGCCAAATAGATAAATTCTAACCGTTGGATTGGATGAGTTCTTAGTTAAAAGATGGATGGTCAAAGGAACTTTAGTTTTAAGTCCTTCGATTACAATGGTTAGGATTGTCGATCAGTGCGTTCACTGAGTAATGGGCCATCTAAGGTATAGCTTATACTTGATGATAGGATCTCATCTTGTACATGTTTGACTCGTGTGTTGAAAGGAAGTCATCGGAGGGTCACCCCACGTAAAAGGGCAAACGCGAGGAGTTATGCTTTTGGAAAGTGCACCTGCATCGAAGCAGATTGGGTATACTGATTAAACTCTACAGGGTCCACCGTGATGTATATGTTTTATTCACATCATCCATCCGTTTTACCACCTCATTTTAGGGCATGACACCAAGATTGAAGCGTATCCAAATCTCAAGTGGACGACAAAATAAGAAACAATGTTAATTGAACGCCTATTGTTGAAAATTTCTTGGGGTCCATAGAAATTTTGTATCAAGTTAATGTTTGTGTTTTCCCTTTATTTATGTTTGTGTGACATTATGAACAGGTTAAACGACAAATATATTAGAACTCACGAAAGCAAACAGAGCAAAATCAAACAAAGTAATTACAATCGCACAAACAAACCCAATAAGAAGGTATTTTGAATTTTATGTGGAATACTATTTTTGGAAAAAATCACAGCACAAAGGGACAAATAATGCACTATGAAAGAAATGTTACAAGAGATAGTAGATCTTAGCTGATTCGAATAACTCTCGAATCTCCTTTGAAATCCCTATCTATGCCCTTGAACCCTTTAGAACAACTTAGAAAGTCCTAATTCTCTCCATAATCTCAATTACACTCTATATATACCACCTAATTTTAATAGAAAATAAATCGCGCACTTACGCAAAATTATATGTGCCTTCAATGGGTCCTTCGATGGTATCGATAGCCATCAAGGAGCAGTCGATGACATCGAGTAATAAACTCCAAAACTGTCGAACAATCAACTAGAATTTTTCTAAATTTTCTCGATGGGATTGATCATCTGTTGATGGCATCAACATTTGCTCGATGAGATCGAGTAGTCTGTTGATAACATCAACAAACCCTGTTACAGATAGATTGAAAATATCAAACAACATAATAAACATGAATGTGGGCTCTACGAAGGTTTTAACTATTGATGTCATTATCCCTATTCTTTTTCGTAGGTCTCCACTTGAGCATTAGCTATGCTTCAATTTTGTGCCCTTGTAATAAAATGAGCCAAAAAAAAAAGGATTGACACCGTGGGTAAGATATATACATCCACATTAGGCCCGACAACCAATACACAATCTACTTCCACCTGCATCATCCCTCAAAAGTCAAAACGAGGCAGATGTGTGAAGATTAGGGCCGCCCATCAAGTCATCCTATATAGCACACCTTGATCCATAGTTCAAGTGGCAGACTGAGTGAAAGATACTCCGTTTCAACACTGAGGTCTTGGTCCCAATTCCCTAGTGGGGGTGGCTAACAGTGATGTGTGAACTGACAGTATTGGGGTGTACAAACAAGCTAATTATTTTTTTATTTTCTATTTTTTAAAGTCATCCTATTCAGTAGTTATTTTGTGAACTATTGGTGAACAACTGAAATGAATGGTTAATGGTAACAAATCTAATGATGCAAAATCTGACACCCACATGATACGTGCTTTTATTTTGATACAAAACAACAAGTGTTATTCGATTAGATGAATTATACTAAATAATCTTCTTCAAGATTTTATAACATAACATACAAGATAACTCTTGTTCAATAAAATTTTTTAATTCTTTTATTACTATCTAAATAAATTGTATGAAATGAAACTTAATTTTTTTCAAAGCTTATAAAAATAATATTACTATTTTTATATACATTCATGAACTCTCTCTCTCTCTCTCTCTCTCTCTCTCTTATATATATATATATATAGAGTCCGTTAAGAATTCCTCTACAAACACCGAAACGGATTGGCTACTTCCCCCTGCCACCATCCCGGTGGCTGATGGTCGGTGATCCGTGGGGCCCACATGATGTATGTGTTTCATCCATTCCGTTCATCAATTTTTAAAGATCATTTTAGGACTTGATCCCAAAAATGAGAGGGATAAAAATCTCAGGTGGACCACACCACAGGAAAGGAAAACAGTATTGATTGGATATCCACCATTAAAATCCTCCTAAGGCCCACTGTACTGTTTATTTGACATCCAATTGGTTGATTAGGTAATACAGTTCCAGATGAAGGGAAAAAAACAAATATTAGCTTGATCCAAAACTTTTATAGCCTCAAAAAGTTTTTAATGGTTGACATTCATTCAACACTTTTTCCTGTAATGTGGTCCACTTGTGATTGGGATATACCTTATTTTTGGTCTCATACTATAAAATGATCTAGAAAAATAGATGGACGGCATGGATGAAACACATACATCATGGTGGACCCCACAGAGCACCGACCATCAGCCATTGGCTGGTCGCATGGGGAGTAGCCAATCCGTTTCCACGAAACACTATCCATGATGGAGTAAAATTCTAGCATTGGAATGTATGCAGTCACCCTAAAAAGAATTCACTTGGCGTACAAGTAATTCAAACTGACCAAATTATAGTTGACCGTTTAGATATATCATAAATTAAAAATTACACTTATCTAACCATAGGATTGGTGCACATTTATTTAACGGATGAGATTAAAATAATAATAATAATAATAAATAAAATAAATAAAAATCAATGATTCTGTTTCAGTAAACAAGCCTCCACTAGTGAGAGGTTAGGATTATTCAACTAATTTTATTACAGAGTTTTCACTAAGTTGCAATGGTTTCCACAATTTTGGCGGTTTAGTGGGAGTTAATGTAAGGTACAGCTACACTTTTTAAGTGCCCGTGTATCAAGCATCATAAGACTCTGGAGTATCAAATAACTTCCCTGAATTATATTCCTGGCCTTTACTTTCTCAGAGAAAAGCCACGCATGAGGAAAAAGAGTTGCTGGAAAAGGAGATAGCTTTAACGGGCTTTAATGAAAGAAGTACTGCATACTACCACATGGAGTGGATTGCGTCCTGCCCCGGTGGGGCCCAATGCAATGTATGGTTTTTATTTTGTCATCTCATTCGGGCATGAGATCAAAATTTAAGGATATCCAAAGCTCAATTGTACCATACCACATGAAACAGTAGGATTGAATGTATACCGTTAAAACCTTCTTATGGCCCACCATGATGTTTATTTGACATCCACCTGTTGATAAGGTCACATATACCTTGGGTGAGGAAAATCTCAAATATAAGCTTGATCCAAAACTTCCTAGGCCCCAATGAAGTTTTCAACGGGAGTTCAATACCGACTATTTCCTGTGGTCTTTGGATATGATTCAAATTTTGGTCTCTATGATATTCCTGTGCCCGAGGTTGTGTAGAGTACATTGAGATGTTCTTGTCAAATCCACTTCGTCCATCTGTTTTGAAAGATTAGAATAAGACAGAAATTTTTTTAAAAAAAAAATCAGATAAATCAAAAACTCAAGTGGGATACACCAAATGAAAAAGTAGTGAAGGAAACATCAACCATCGAAACTATGTTATTTATATGTCATCCAAACCGTTCATAGGGTTATTACCACCCAGATAAACCGTAGGCACAAATATCTTCCTGATACTAAACTTTTGTCACACGACTCACACCAAGCATTCAATCCCCCACTGTTTTGTATGGTATATATGCCCCCACATGAGTTTAAATGCACCTATCTTTTAGATTCACGTAGTAATGTGTTCTTTCAAAACAGGTGGACTGAGTGGAATTGTCATGGACATTTCTGTGGGCCCACACAACCCTGTGCCAGGGGTAACCGGCAATCCGGTTTCGTAGAAAAGGAGCTTTAATGGGAAGGGATTGCCTATGACGTGGGGCTTGTACCTACGACTGTATGATCCAAAACTCATGTGGCCCACGCTACATGAAAACAATCCGGATTGGGAATGTATTTTTTACTATAGTTTATCTGGGTGGTATCCTATGAACGGTTTGGATGGCATATAAACATCGTGGTCAGCTCCAAGAAGGTTTCAACGGTGGATGTTTCATTTTTCACTGTTTTGTTTTGTGTGGCCCACCTGAATTTTAGATCTACCTGATTTTTCGGGTCGTGTAGTATTGTCGTCTTTAAAAACAGAAGGACGGAGTGGATTTGTCACAGACAACTGTGGAGGACTCCACGCAGCTCTGGGCAGTACCGGGGTCACAGGCAATCCGCTCCCGGCTTTAATGGGCATTGATGGAAGGAGTACGTACTCCGAATCAAAGAAGAAGCCGAAGCACGGCCAGGACAGACATGGTCCATGCAGAGGCTCCGTGGGGCCCACCATGATGTATGGTTTTATCCACACTGCCCATCCATCTTTCTAGATCATTTTAGCATTTGAGCCCTGAAAAAAAAAAAAAAAAAAGTTAGATCGAAGGTTTAAATGGACCACACCAACACGAAGAAGCGTTGATAACGACGCTTGCCATTGAAACCTTCCTAGGGCCCACCCTAATATTTATTTGTCATCCAACCTCTTCGTAAGATTACATTGTCTTCATAATATGACATTGTCTTGGATGAAGAGAAAACTCCCAAGAAATATTTAACGGTAGGCATTCAATCCCCAGTGTGGTCCACTTGAGCCTTACATCTAACTAGGTTTTTTACCTCATGCCCTAAAATGATACGAAAGAATAGATGGACGGCGTGGATAAATCCCTTACTCACGGTTAGCTCACACAGCCCCTGCTGGACGGACGCTGATTGCGTCCTACCCCCGCCCGTCTCCAGCTGGGAACGGGTAGGAGCTTTGATTGGCCACCGTGATGTATGGATCTTATCCACACCGTTCATACATTTTTTCGTATCATTTTAGGCTACAAGCCTAAATTTTAGGCAGATCCAAGGCTCAAGTCGACTACACAATGGGGATTAAACTCTTACCGTTGAAAACTTCTCGGGCGAAGTAGAAGTTTTGGATGGAGCTGATATTTGTGTTTTCTTTTCGTCCAGGTCTATGTAAATTTATGAATATGTTGGATGGAAAATAAACATCACGGTGGGCCCTAGAAAAGTTTCGACGGTGAGATCATTATAACCGCTGCTTCCTGTGGTGTGGTCCACTTGAGACTTATATCTAACTCATTTTATATTTTGAATCTGAAAATGATACGAAAAAATGGATGGACGGTGTGGATAAGACCCATACGTCACGGTGACCACTCAAATCTCCTGCCCGTTCGCTGCCTCGATCGAGTCCGTCCAAGGCATGGCAGGAAGCAATCCGCTTCCATTCTGACACATATCTTGCGTATGAACAAGTATCCAATGAAATGGGGGTGCATGTAGATATGGGAATCCTAGATATGGAAATCCTACCAAGGAAAAGACGGTTGGAATCTGGCAGATAGAAAAACTATAAATAATGAGTAGGATGTTGATATTGTGGCTAAGGGTGATGGATGACAAGCCCCACATGCACATTACTTATAAATTGTATTTGGACTGGTTCCAATTTAGATCTGTCATGGCCCAAAAATGGCTCTTACCTTATTATTTGACTATAAAATCGGTGGATGATCATTGGATTATTAAAAATGAAAAATATCCAATAGTTCGTTTCAAACAAGTGTTCACAAATAAGAAGTTATGAATATTCAGCCAATCTCATTTTCAGGCTGTTTCTACAATGTAGTCCATTTAATTTCAATTAATAATTACTCACTTGTACTTTTTTTTAGTATCTGTGTATCAAGCATCATACTTAGTTAGATTATCAAATAATTGTCATAAATAATAGGAAGCTTTGGTCTAAAACATCACAATAAGATATATTGGGACTTTAGCAATTGGATGGGAGATGCTCAAAAACATACTTATTATAGGTAAAAATGGACTGACTAAAGAGAAGAGGTAGGCTCGGACATCTCAGCGGGACATGAGGTCAGCCAGCGCTAGTCATGACTAATGAGTCCTAATGGCCAAGGTAGAGATGTCGGCCAAAACCAACTCAGCCTCGGCACCTCTGCTCGGCCTCGCCAGCTCTACTCGGCTGGTCAGTGCGGCTCGGCCACGCCAGCTCTACTCGGCTGGTCAGTGCGGCTCGGCATCGGTCAGCTCAGCTCGGCCAGATCATTTAGATACGATATTTTTTCCCAATAACACATGGTATGAGTAACCACCCACGACGTGATTCTTGCGTAACTGCCGACATCCATCACTCCCTAACTTATCATATAATGGCTGAAATTGTGCCTAGAATTACGGATCACACCGTCCTATCTTCACTATAAATAAGAGTCTCATCTATATTGGAAGGTACGCAATATCTCTTACCTGAAACCTACCCACACTACTTAGACCCAGATTCCTAGCCTGACTTTGGCATTGGAGGGTCTCCTACTCTAGCCAGGGTCTCCTTTGTCCTTCTCTTATCCAGGCTCATAGGGCTCAAAGTGAGTACTCGGAGTTCAGCGAAGGTGAACCAGATTTTGCATCAACAATACTCACATTGAAATATTTTGACCCTTTGACTATGTAAAAGTAACAGTTGTTGGCTTATTTTATTTGAACATGGTCAAACCTTAATGCATGTTGTTACAATTAATGGCTTGAAATATTCAAGCTTATAGCTGTTGTTGGCACCGTCATCCAAGAAGAGCCCTCTCAAATAAATGGTTTATGTCATTGAATACGGTCAAGTATGATTATATGCCCACCTATCTTATTAATGAAAAGATATAACCGTGGTTCTTTTCAAAGTTTCGGAGTCTTTCCTGTTCAAGAATTAAGAATTTAAAAAAAAAAAAAAAAAAAAAAAAAAAAAAACATACATGTCAACCTTTTAAGATATTAAAATAACTTCAATCTAGCAATAAATTTTAGTTTCCTCATATCCCATCCACAGAGGCGTGTCCTATAAACAGTTTTGATTATTGGAATATGACCTAGATCCACCGGCTAAACTTCAGGCATATCTTATTGCAACACTTGGGGTGTACTCTAGAAAAAGCACCCAACATATTACTTATTTTTAACATGAGTCTCTTATGCTGTAGGATATGAGATCATAATTTATCCAAACCATTTATATGATGGGCCTCATCGTAGGGATGCAGATTGCCTACTAAAGTTGTCGGTAATGAGGTGCCTAGGGGATAGTGCTCTGTAGGCTCATCATGGTGTATGTATTTTATCTACATTCTCTATTTATTTTTTCATATCATTTTAGGGCATGAGCCCAAAAAATGAGATAAATCTAAATCTCAAAGTAAACCACACCACAAGAAAACAACGGTAATTGAACACGGCCATTAAAAACTTCTTAAGGCTCATTGTCATTTTTATTTGCCATCCAAAGTTGTTGATTCCATCACACACTTAAAAAGAGGGAAAACAAATATATCAACTTCATTCAAAACTTATGCCCATAGGAAGTTTTTAATAGCAAGTATTCAATCACCATTGTTTCATGGGGCCTCTAAAAAGTTTTTAATGGTGGACGTTTAATTAATCACCATTGTTTCCCGTGGTGTGGCCCACATGAGATTTGGATTTGCTTTATTTTTGGGCTCATGTCATAGAATAATCTACAAAAATGACAAGCTAGCATGGAAAAAATCACATACATCATGGTGGGCCCACATAGCACCATCTAGTAAACAATTTGTGTAGATTGGGTTGTCTCTCTCTCTCTCCTCTCTCTCTCTCTCTCTCTCTCTCTCTCTCTCTCTCTCTCTATATATATATTATATATATATATATATATATGATCAAAATATTTCAAGCATTTGTTTTTAACTCACATCCCAACCATCCCCTTTAAACATCTTTTTATTGACCATTGATATGATCTTTTAATATTAAATATTTTTTTGTGTATCCCTCGTTCATAGCGAGACCTATCATTAGGGGTGTACATGGGTCGATCTGAGTCGAATTGGGCTAAACCCGGCACGGCCCGGCCCGGTCACCAGCCAAACCCAGCTCGAACCTGACCTGACCCGGTCATCGGGCCAACACGTCCAGCTCGAACTTGGCCCAGTCAGCAATCAGGCGAGTTCGGGTCAATTTCAGACCTTACAACAAGTTCATGGGAAGGGTTTTGGCAAGTAATCAGCGTCCCATTACAAGGCCCTCGATCAACGGGTTAGATAGTTGAACTATAGACTCCACAGAAAATCTAACTAGTCAGGACAATATAATATATATATATATATATAATATATATATATATATATATAATATATATATATATATATATATAGGCCAAGTCGAGTTAGGTTTGGGCCGAGTCGGGCCGAACTGGGACATATCCGAACTCGGCCCGAACTCAGTTTCGGGCTGAAGAAAATGGCCCGTCCCGATCCGAACTCAGTTCCGGGTCGGGCCAAGTTGAGCTTTTTCGGTCCGAGTCGAGTGATTTAACCGGGCTAGCCCGGTTCGAGTACAGCCCTACCTTTCATATAGACGGTTTAGATCATTGAAACATGATCCCAAATCCAACTTCTATCATCCACACCTTAAAAAAGAGACGCATTGTAGCAAACGTGGATGGAAGCAACATGGCATGCGTGGGTGCATGCCATCCTCAAATTGGATTATTCATCAATACACGTGCCATGATTAATTGGACACTGATCATCTAGGGCCAACGTTACTATTTTCGGGCCAGGTAACTCAAAAGGCGGGACCCACCCCACCCGAGTCATCTTGATGCCGCATGTATCTTCGATCACGATTCTAATCCTACAACCGCGATTAACCTTGGAAGAGCTCTGGAACTTCCAAGATCTAGCCAGTGCACTGGGAAACTGCACAAGCGGCGTGTATGAAACTAGATCTGTACCGTCAAAATCAAGAGCCCACTTTAGACGGAGTAAAACGTATTTGTAGAGATAAAAAGGACGTTAAAAATAAAAACTAATCAACGGTCCAAATTCAACAAACAAACATAGATTAATCAGAAACTCTATCATCATACAAGCGATCAGATTTTAAGATTGTGGCCTATCTAAGAGGGTCCCACATTGGAGCAGTTTTATCTTGAGTTATACTTATGCCACGTATGCAATATCTTTGTGGATGCGGATTGCGTCCTACCCCCGCCCGAACGGTAATCCGTCCGGGCAGGGCTTTGTGGGGCCCACCGTTATGTAAGTGTTTTATCCACCCGTTGAACGATTTTTTCAGATAAATTTAGTACGTCAACCAAAAAATGAGGCAGGTCCAAGGCTTGAGTGGACCACAAAGTGGGGATTGAACGTCCACCATTAAAAGCTTCTTGGGAGCCAGAGAAGTTAAGGATCAAGCTGATATTTGTGTTTTCACTTCATCCACGTCTACATGACCTTATGAATAGGTTTTATGGTTAAAAAAAACATCACGTGGGTCCTTAGAAAGGTTTCAATGGTGGGTGTCATATCAGTGCAGGTTCCTTTGTTGTGGTCCACTTAAGCTTTGGACTTGCCTCATTTTTTGGTTGACGTACTAAATTTATCTGAAAAAATCGTTCAATGGGTGGATAAAACACTTACATAACGGTGGGCCCCACGGAGCCCTGCCCGGACGGATTACCGTCCGGGCGGGGGTAGGACTTAGGGGTACACACTGGTCGGTTTGGTCCAGTTTTGGGGTAAAACCGGAACCGAACCGTTCCTGACGGTTCTGGGATTTTCGAAACCGGAACCGAACCGTTAGCACATTAGAACCGAACCAGAACCGGACCGTGAAAACCGGTTCGGTTCCGGATCGGTTCCACGGTTCTAGCTGGAAAAAAAAATCCCTACAGTCCCTTTGCAATTTTCTCAGTGTGGCCCACTCCACATTCAAATCGTCGATCTGTACCGTCCATTGTTTACAGAAGGGAGATTTAACCCTTGGCAATGTGGCATTCTGAAACCATGCAGGTTGTTGTAGAATTATGGTCGTTGAACATGAAATGGACCGCAGAGTAGATAAGCACATGGGCCACGCTGATTTTCCACCCCACATTCCGTTTTTCTCACCAAAAGTCATTCCTGATGGTTTTTCGTCCTCAATCTCATGAACGGAGTAGATTTTCCAAAAGATGTCAGTAAGTGGGCCACCAAATTTCACAGAGTCGACGTACGCCAACTCGGTTGAAAACAAAGCTTCCGTCATTTTGTTGTGGGCCACCATCATGCAGGGAGAGATGGATCTGAACCGTTCATCAGGTAGAGGGGGTAGAACCCATCAAAACCATGTTGAGCTTTCTTAGCCGTGTACATCCTCGTGATCTCTACAACGATTGAAAGAAGGCCGTCTGACTGCTTTTAAGGCTTGATTATTCAGGTGGGTCATATCATCAGATGATCAAAGCTCACCATTCATGGTCTAAATTTCAAGATAAAGTCAATGGACGGTGTGGATCTGGGCCATGGTTTAACGGATCGGGTCCTTGGTTCGGTTAACGGTTTGGTTCGGTTCTGCGTGCCCTTGAACCGGAACCAAACCGTTTCCAACTGTTCTAGCAATTTTGGAACCGAAACTGGAACCGGTGCTGTCTAGAACCGGACCAAACCGGACCAATCCAATGGTTCCACGATTCTACCGGTTAAATGTGCACTCCTAGGTAGGACGCAATCCGCGTCCTATCTTTGTGGACGCAGATTGCATGGAGACCCCACACCACGACACTACATGATGTCAGTAATATATGTGGCCTACAGTGAAGTATGTGTTCTATCCATGCGGTCCATCCATTTTTTCAGATTATTTTACGGCATGATCTTAAAATTGAAACATATCCAACGGTCAAGTGGACCACACCACAGGGGGATAATGGCGTCCACCATTGAAACCTTCTTAGGCCCGCAGCGATGTTTATTTGTCATCTATCCTGTTCATAAGGTCACACAATGAAGGGAAAACACAAATATCAGTTTGATGGTCCGAAAGAAGCTTTTTCAATGGTAGGCATTCAATCCTCACTGTTTCTTGGGGCGTGGTCCACTTGATCTTTGGATCTAATTCAATATTAGGATTTTTCCCTAAAATGATCTGAAAAAACGGATGGACGGTGTGGATAAAACACATACACCATGGCGGGTCCCATAGAATCCTGACACCACATAGATACGTGGTGTTAGGGTCACCACGCAGTCCGCGTCCTATCTTTAACTCGTATGAACCTCATGCTCTCTGTCGCGAAGTCACGTGCAGCCTGAAATCTCGCACATGCAAAAAAGCTGGGCTTTGAAATTCTGCTTTCTTCCTTCCATCTCGACCACTGAAAGGAAAATGCCCTCGTCTTGTCGTTAAATTTCAGTTTCGCCACTGTTTTCTCGAGAACAGAAAAGGGTAGAAAAGTAGTGGCTCCAGCTTCTCGAATTATTTAGCGGCCATCTCTAACGTACGCATGCAGTGCAGGTCTTATCAATTATCATACTCCCATGTCTTATCATACTCCCTTATCCATCCAGATTTATCAATCTCCCCAGAATTTCGCAGCGGCTTCTCGAAGCAGTCTATTATCTTCAAGCGCTAAACACAGACGCGCTGCAAGAGCCAGCAGGGCATATGATCAGTGTTTCCCTTCGGTGGGTCTTACTTTTCACGTGTTTCTGACCACTCATCGGGTGAGAAACACCTGCATATTAAATGTAGACAGTTGATTATGATTTTCTACCATCCATTTATTAACCATGCACTGTTTCCAACCTTCTAAATGTAGAAGAAATACCCTAACTAATATCTATGTTTTCTATCACATGAGCGTCTCAGATCTGATCAATATACGATGCATTCGATGATGTGATGCGTTTCGTATTTGGCGCTTGTTGATGGACTTTCTGAAATTAATATTCTTCGTAATCGAAAAAGACACAAGGGTCCATGTCCCGTGATCTTGGACGTTACTTTCCCATACCCTGCAAGCTATGTGGGCCCCACGATGTCTGTGTTACATCCGGACGTGGATTGGGTACTACCCTGCCCGCCCTGAGTTCTGCACAAGTGGGGGCTATGAGGGGCCACAATTATGTATGGGCTTTATCCACACCGTCCATCAAATTTTCCATATCACTTTAGGTCATAAGTACAAAAAATGAGGTAGATATAAGGCTTAAATGTACCACACAATAGGTATTAAACGCTTACCGTTGAAATCTTTGTGGGGATCACAGAATTTTGGATCAAGCTGATTTTTAATTTTTGCCTTCATCCAAGTCTACCTGACCTTATGAACAGGTTGGATAGCAAAGAAACATCACGGTGAGTCCTAGCAAGATTTCAATGGTGGGTGTTATTATCTCTCCTGTTTTATGTGGTGTGGTCCAATTTATTTTTGAATCTGCCTAATTTTTAAGATTATATCCTAAAATGATATGAAAAAATGGATGGACGGTGTGGATAAAACGTGTACATCACGGTGGCCCCTCAGAGGCCTAGCCCGTGCTGGACTCAGGACTGACTGGGTAGTACCCAGTCCGCATCCGCTATATCCATATCCACTCCGTTCATTAGTTGCGCTATCCCGTTTGAGAACGTGATCTCAAAATACTCGAGCTCGCCACATCACGGTACAGTGGGGATTAAATGCCCACCGTTGAAATCTTCTCGACGGCACATAAGTTTTTTTTTTTTTTTTTTTTGAAAGCTTGCTAGTACACCCCACTGTCAGTTAACACTTCACTGTTAGCCACCCCCACTAGAGATGGAAACGGATTGGCTACTACCCCATGGCTGGTGGTCGGTGCTATGTGGGCCCCACCATGATATGTGTATTTCATCCATTCCGTCCGTATATTTTTATAGATCATTTTATGTTATGAGTCCAAAAATGAGGTGTATCCCAATCTCAAGTGGGCCACATTACAGGAAACATTGTTGAATGAATATCTACCATTAAAAACATTTTGGGGGCTATAAAAGTTTTGAATCAAGATGATCTTTGTTTTTTCCCTTCATCTGGGTCTGTATGACCTAATCAACAGATTGGATGTCAAATAAACACTACAGTGGTCCTTAGTAGGAGGATTTTAATGGTGGATATCCAATCACTATTGTTTTCCTGTGGTGTGGTCCACCTGACATTTATATTCCTATCATTTTCTGCAACAAGACCTAAAATGATATGAAAAAATGGATGAACGGAATGGATGAATCACATACATCATGGTGGGGGCCACAGGGCACCGACCAGCAGCAAGGGGGAGGTGGGACATGGGAAGGTGTGCATCTAGTGGGCCCACTAGTAGGGCGCTCTCTCCACAGTACGTATTAGGCAGCTGTCCATCTAGTGGGCCCTATCCCTATCATGGATGGGCTATGTTTCTATAAGACTTTCGGAAAACCCAATCTGTCAGGATTTATCGGGTCTTGGTATTGAATGTTTGATTCTTGACTTTAGTCTCTACCATTATTAAAAGGCCACTGATCAAATGACCATCATGTGGTTGATATTACCATGCGTTGAAGCTGTGTGGGGCCCTAAATGATGTGTAAGTGCCATCCAACCCGTCCATTAAATTCAACCCCAGGTTACATAGACCTAGATCCAAAAATCCATCCGATTCATGACTCAGGTAGGCCACACTAAAGGCAACAATGGTGGACCCTGGGGAGATTAACACCAGCCGTAGAAACTTCTAGGTGGAATGCCGGATCCACCATGTTGAGCACATGCCATCCAGCCCGTTCATCAGGTGGGCCCACTGGTATAAATGGACACACCAAAACTTAGGCCATTCAACATATCATGGATAGACCCCACACAGATATAACAGATGATAATTACCATACGTTGGAGCGATACGTGATTATCCCTTAAAATGAATATATAAATCTGGTATTGTAGCTTTTTTTTAAAAAATAATAATAATGGTTGTCTTATGATGAAGAATTGTACCGTATCATCCATACTCCACAAGAATACTGTCCGTCGCTGTACCTTATCATGCATGTATCTCAATCCAAACCGTCCAAATGTGGACCTCATTGTTAAAAACGACCCAATTCCAAGAACCACACTGTATGCTGTAAACATCTGTTCGGGTTGGTAAATTTCTTTTAACCATGTCCCATGCTTGTGGCCCCCTGATGATATGTTGGAGTAGGGGGATTGCTTGATGAGCGGCTCTGATTTCTTTCACATGTGCCTTCCCTTGCATCGAAGTTTAATGCGAGTACACTTACAAAAGTGCACTTCTTATGATCCCTGTTCTCGCGAGAGGTGTGAAATCTGCATGAGTGTTGTACCTTCTTGCTGCGGCTACGAACCAGCAGCGCAGGGGATACGATTGTCGTGTTTAATAAAAGGGAAGCGTACTGGCTGGTGTACCACACACCACCGACCTGGCTGGTGAGGGTACGTGTAATGCGCCGATGAGTTCTGACGCTCCTCCAGCTCAGAGTTATTGTACGAACGGTTGCAAGGAGATCAAAGTTACGTGAGCCCACGATGACGTATTTATTATATTTACACTGTTCGTCTAGAGGCATTTCATACCGAACCGGTATCCAGCGCAATCACACTCAATCCGATCTAATTCGAACAGAACCGATAGTCAGAATTGGGCACCTTAATTCATATCCGAATTATTTTCGGGTCCAATCCGGATAAGCACTGTTTCGAACCGATCCGATTCGAAACTCAATCCGATTCGGACCGGCCGATCCGGACCGCGTATATTAGTGTGTGTGTACATATATATATATATATATATATATATATATATATATATATATATATATATATATTCTTTTTTACTTTTCACGTTCGGGCACCAAAAAATTCCGCCCAATTTACACTTTGGCCCGTCGCTATCTCTCTATCTCTCATTCTTTCTATATTTGTGATTCTTTCTCCATATATGCTTCTATATCTGCTTCGAAATTTCTATTGATGAAGAAGATGAGAAGAAGGCTTTGGAGCTTGAATTTATCTATTGGAGAGAGATAAATAGAGAAAGAGGGAAAGAGAGTTGCAGAGAGATATACAGAGAAAGAGGGAAAGAGTCTCGCAACTTTAATCGGCGTACGAAGCGGATGGACTCAGGTACCGTTAGCATATTTTGTGGGTATGATCACAAGGTATGTGTTATATCCAAACCGTCCATCCAGTTGGCGAGTTCATTTTAAGGCTTGAGACAAAAAAATAAGACAGATCTAACCATCAACTGGACCACACTGCAAAAATTAAGAGGGAGATTGAACGTCTACCATTGAAACCCTTTTTAGGGTAACAGAAGTTTTGGATCAATATGAAATTTATTTTTCCTCTTCAATCATGTACCTGTAACCTTATGAAATATGTTTTTTCAGGTACTTGTGGCCTTATGGACAGATTGGATGTAAAATAAACGTTACGGTGGGCCTTACAAATTTTTTAACGGTGAAAATCATTATCTTCGCTGCTATTTATGGTGTGGTCCAGATGATCTTTGGATATGATTCATTTTTTAAATAATGCTCTAAAATGATCTCTAAAAATAGATGAACGATGTAGATATAGTAAATACGTCACTGTGTGGCCATGTAATGCGGATCTCCTTTGAACCGTTCGTACAACTCGAAGCTCGAGGAGCGTTGGCGCTCATCTTCGCACGACACGTACCCTATATAGTTGGTGCTAGGCTGCTAGCTACAGACAGCAAGACAGCGAGAGTGACACCGCCCGCGGCTGATGGTCGGTGCTCTGTGGGCCCCACCATGATGTACGTGTTTCATCCATTCCGTTCATCCATTTTTACAGATCATTATAGGGCTTGATGGAAAAAATTATAGGGATATAAATCTTAGGTGGGCCACACCATAGCAAAACAATAATGAATGGATATTCACCATTAAAATCCTCCGAAGGCCCACTATACTATTTATTTGAAATCCAATCGGTTGATTTGGTCATAAAGACCTAGACGAAGGGAAACAATAAAGACGAAGGGAAACAATAAATATCAGCTTGATCCAAAACTTTTATTGCCCCCGAAACGTTTTTAATGGTCAAAATTCATTCGACATTGTTTCCTGTAATGTGGTCTACTTAAGATTGAGATATACTTCATTTTTTTTTATCATATCATAAAATGATATATAAAAATAGATGGACGGCATGGATGACACACATACATCATGGTGGGCCCCACAGAACACCGACCACTAACGTGTAAAGCTTCTTCAATAAGCTATCTACCAAGCTTCTCCAAGAAGCTATTGCTGTAGTGTAAAGCTTCTTCAAGAAGCTATCTACCAAGCTTCTCCAGGAAGCTAACCGTCCGATTTTTTTGTACTGAATAAATTATGTGGGGCCCATCTTGAACCTCTTTTGGTTTATCCACACCGTCCATTAGTTTTTATCCGAACCTTACTTAATCCGATCCGACTCGGTTTTTTAAACCGAGTCGGACTCGGATCGATTTAGGCCAGCAGGAATTCGGGTCTGTTCGAGTTTAATGACCCGGATCCGGTGTCTAATGAGATCAGGTTTGGATAGGGACCTACAAATTTCGAACTTGGTCGAGTTGGACCAAATCCGATCCGACTCGATCCGATGCCCAACTCTATTGGAGAGATCATTTTAGACGATTATTTCAAAATTGAGTTGTATTCAAAGCTTAAGTGGACCACAAAAAAAAAATGTGGGACAATAATTCTTTAAAACATTCATAGTTCCTACATCACGTTTACTTTTCATCCCATCCGTTCATAATGTCAAGTCCGAATGAAATGGAAAAAACTAATATTATATTGATCCAAAACTTACGTGACCCTTTAAATGGTATCAATGGTATACATTTATTCTCTCCCTGATTTTTACAATGTGGTCCACTTGATTTTTGGATTTGTCTAATTTTTTCGCTTGAGACTAACGAACTCTTCAAATGGATGGATGGTTTGAATATAAAACATACTTTTGATGAGACCACAACAGGTGGCGATGTTAACGCACAAGCTAAAGCAGTGTTGTGTGGTACACCCATCAATCCTTCGAAAAAAATATCTCACGTGCATTATTAGGGAGCGGATTGGCTGGTGTGTCTCCTCGGTGCCTGGATGTCAACAAGTTATGTGGGTCCATCGCGAGATATGTTTTGCAAGTCCATTCCAGATTGCGAGTGTACCGCTCACCAGTAGAGTCGGGCCTCGTTCCGAGTCGGATCAGATTGTGTCCAACTCGATCTGATCCGAAATCTCAATGGCCTGACCCGAACTCGATCTGATCCAGGAACGAGTCCGGGTCACCTGATTCGAACCGATCCGAAATGTACATGGCCTCATCCGATCCGAGTCCGACTCGGTCAAGAAAACCGAGTCGGATCGGATTGGGCACTGCTCAGATCGGTCCTGATTTACTTTTATTTTATTTTTAAAAAAAAATTTAAAAAAAATTATTAGGACATCTTGGTACATGCAATCCTTTCTTTCTCTGACATTTGCTTTGATCAATGCATGATACATCTCTCTATTCATTGGAATCACAGCACTCAACAAACGTACGAAAGCTTATGTCCCTTCAGCATCACCTTCGTCACCCAACCAACCCAACACACTAGAAACCACCATCTTGTTTGGCCTCCATCCTTCATTCCCTAGAAATACCGAAATTGCCCTCTTCATATATTCCACCGCCTTCCCCATCTCACCCTTCTCTACATACATTGAGGCGATGATCCCAAAACTATTCGATATCGGGGTCCACCCCTCCTTTACCAACCATTCGATCATAGCTTTTGACAGTAACCGATAAGGAGCACATTGGGGACATGAAAATCATAGCCATTTCCAGACATCTCCCACTCTTTCAGTAATGACTCGGCCTCTTCTAGCTCGTCGAGCTTCACCAAAGACCCGAGAATCGTACTGGATAAGGCAAGAAAATAATTATATATATATATATATATATATATATATATATATATATATATATATATATATATATACACTAGACCCGGTCCGGATCGGATCTAATCGAATCGGATTCCGGATCGGATTGGTATGGATCCGAACTCGACTCGAAAAGCTTTCGGATCTGGATTGTATATATATATATATATATATATATATATATATATATATATATATATCTATATATATATACATACATATACTAGACCCGGTCCGGATCGGATCCAATCGAATCGGATTCCGGATCGGATTGGTATGGATCCAACTCGACCTGAAAAGCTTTCGGATCTGGATTGCCCTACTTGATCCGCACCGATCCAGGCCGTCGGATTGGTTCGGATCGGGTCGGATCCACCAGATCGGGTCAGGATTGCCCAGCTCTACACACCAGTAATATGGCTAGTGGGTTGTGTTGAGACTCAAATAATGCATAATTTTCTCCATTTATATCTTGGTTTTATGAATATGAATCAGCTTAATGTTCTATTTTACTCATGTATGTGTTGCAAAGTGAATTTAAGAGCTTGAATTAAAAAAGGGTGTTAAAAGCATGGATTTGATGTTTAAGAATCACCAAGGCAAGGGATGGATCTTAGGAGACCAAGATTGAAGAATTCACATGCCAAAGATCCAAGAAAACCAAGTGGGGAATGAAAAGAATCGAAGATTTGAAGTTAAGAATCCTCAAATCGTCCTGAAAAGTGTATTTTGGAGCTCTGAAGTCTATTTTGAAAAATTGAGCAGTGTGAATACTATTTTAACAAAATTGTGCAGCGATAAGTTTATTTTGAGAAACTGCGTAAATTTGAGGCGGTTTCTAGAGTTTTCCAACTTTGTATGAAAATTGGAGTTCCCCACTTATAAATAGGGCACCCAGGGCATTCCTAAGCATCATTAAAAACATTCAAGAGCAAGATTTAAGGTTTTTAATTTTATAAGTTGTTTTTTTTTTCCTTTTAGATCTTTTCTATTTGCATTTCTTTCTTTCTTGTTGCTTTCTTTTTCTATTCTAGTTATGTTTTTCTAAGTTCCTTCTAGCCCAAGTTAGAAGGGAAGCACATGGGTTTAATAATTCTTTAAGTTATGATGATTGATTATTTTAATGATGAGAAGAATGGTGTATGCATGTTATCTGTTGTTTAAGTTTTGTTTTTGATCCTCTTGTGAGATCCATATGTTTCCATCATATGAGATCCACATTGATGGATAGGCTCACCCTGAATTAATCAGATTTCCTAGACAGGAGAGATTCTCAACTTATTATATTTCTTTAATTTTCATTATCTCATTGATATTGAATTTTTAAAATAACTGACGCTTAAGAATATATATCAATGGTGCAAATCCATGATTTTCTAATCTTTTATATCATTTATTTAAAATGTTTAAATTATTTTATTTTTCGATTAGGTTGACCATAATGTTCAGATCCTAGTTGTGTTATCCAAGTCATCATGATTTTGGAACACTAACCTATGTGTGGAACTTTGAAGCTTGGGTGTTATTTTGATTCAGTTGAATTACATCCATTCAAAAATCTCAAAATCAAATCATCGGTTTAATTTTTATTACTTAGTTGGTTTTGCATTTGATTTTCTCCTTCTCGCAATTCATCTCCTTATGGGATCGACCCTGTATTCACGGGATATTACTTACGAACCTCTACACTTGGAGGCAAGTAATCAAGTTTTTAGCACCGTTGCCGGGGAGATACTGAGATAAATTAGATCTGGGCAAGATAGCTAAGGTAAGTTCTTTTCTAAGGTAAGTTCTCTTCTAAACCTTCGAAATTTTCTGTAGATTTTTTTTTTTATTTGAAAGTAAATTCTGTTAGGTCTTTCAAGCACTAACTATGACACAAGGTTGCCCTGCTTGGGATTTTATCACCCAAGTGTTATGGTTGTCCTACAGTTGTTGTTTGATCACAAAGATCATCCGCTAAATCTATTTTCCAGATTAATATAGTTTAATTTCTGCATTAGTTTTACTTTTGTTGATTTATTATTTATTTATTTTTATTTTTGTGGTTTGAACCCTCATGGTCGGCCCTGCCACCTAGGTTGTTGATTTATTTTTGCTTTGTGGAATGAACCCTCATGGTCGGCCCTGCCGCCTGAGTTGTTGATTTATTTTTGCTTTGTGGATTGAACCCTCATGGTCGGCCCTGCCACTTGGGTTGTTGGTTAAATTTTTACTTTGTGGATTGAACCCTCATGGTCGGCCCTGCCGCCTGGGTTATTGGTTAAGTTTTTTCTTTGTGGATTGAACCCTCATGGTCGGCCCTGTCGCCTGGGTTGTTGGTTAAGTTTTTACTTTTATTTTAAGTATCATATTTGCTATTTGAATTAATGGTATTTCTTGTGTAGTGTGGATGGTTTATGTCCCGTTGGAGTAAGGATCAAAACA
Source organism: Magnolia officinalis (assembly GCA_021015155.1). NCBI lineage: Eukaryota > Viridiplantae > Streptophyta > Magnoliopsida > Magnoliales > Magnoliaceae > Magnolia > Magnolia officinalis. Next base: position 10,019,175 of record JAJHSJ010000013.1, read on the forward strand.
ATCGACTCTCTTCCAAAGGCGGACTAGTTCCAGGCCTTAATCATTCACTTAGAAGAGGCACTCAACATCACTTGGATTCCATGGCAGACCCAGTTGATAATCCAAATCCAAATCTGTCAGATCCAACTATAAATCAAAACAGCGAAAATCAACCTAATCCTCCTCTTGAGAATGAAAATGAAGTTCATAGGAATGTGTTAAACTAACCACGGACTTTATGTGAACATTTACACCCTAAGATATCAACTTTACCATCTTGCATAGTGTTCCCTGCTCACACAGGGAACATTGATTTTAAACCAGGTGTGATTCAATTAATTTCTAAATTTAATGGCTTGGATTCTGAAAGCCCCTACTTACAGCTCAGGACTTTGAGAAAGTAAATGCAACATTACAAGTAAACAATGGCAATAGGGATGTACTTAAGTTTAGGTTATTCTCATTTTCTCTAAAGGATCGGGCCAAAGCATGACTCAACTCTCTAGGACCTAATACCATGACTACATGGTAAGCCTTAAATAGAGAGTTTTTGTAAAAGTTCTTTCCCGAGCACAAAACAAATGCATTAAAACAAGAAATCATGTCATTCTCCCAAAAGGGGAATGAACTATTTTTTCAAGCTTGGGAGCGCTTCAAATACCTTCTAATTACTTGTTCACATCATGGTTATGAACCATGACACGTGATTGATGCGTTCCGAAAGGGGCTCACCATAGATACTCATCAGTTCATAGAGATGATGTGTGGTGGAACCTTTCTTGACAAGGATTATAATGAGGCTTGAGATTTTCTAAATATGTTAGCAAAGAATACGCAAACATGGGATGTCTCTGCTAAACCAGACCAAACTAGACCATTCCTAGAGAGAAAGCGGGGATATATGTCCTAAGAGAGGAAGACGACCTTAATGCAAAATTCGTTGCACTGGCTAGAAAGGTCGAAGCCTTGAAATTAGGAAGGTTGATATGGTTAAAACAAATACTTCCTTAGATAATTTTTGTAGCATTTTTGGTGGTATAGACCATGACACAAAGGATTGTCCAATAATCTCAGTTATACAAAATATCACGCATGAGCATGAGCAAGCAAATGCTATAAATAACTACCAAAGGTCAGTTATGCAACCAATGGGAAACACGTATAATCCAAATTGGCGTAACCATCTTAATCTTAGTTGGAGGAATGGACCACAAATTAATGCGCCCAATGCACCTCAAATGCCTCCACAAAAAAACTTCTTTGGGGCACCTAACAATGCACCATATGTGCCCCCGCCAAAGCGATCATCTGTGGAGGATGCATTAACCGCATGCATGAACTCTCAAGCTCAAATGAATCAGTCTTTAATCCAATCAAATCAAGAATTAAAGACGGTCGTGGCTAGGATTAAGACTCAACTAAATGCTAGGCAAAAAGGTACACTTCCTTCTCAACTTGTGTCAAACCCTATAAACACACATTTCATTGGAGACTCAAATCCAAGTGAGCTACATCATGAACAAGCAAAGGCCATCATTACCTTCAGAAGTGGAAAATAGGTCGATAACAATATAATGCAACCGGTTGAAATATCGGAGGATGAGCCACTGTCTCAAGAGAATGATGAACCGGCTATGGTTCAAGTGTCGCAACAAAAAAAGGATAAAGAGACTAAGTCATATGAGCCTCCAGTTTCATTCCCATCTAGACTTCGGAATCCAACTGTCCCCATGAAATATCAAGAGGTGTTGGATGTGCTCCAAAAGGTTACTATCAATATTCCTCTGCTTGATGCCATTAGACAAATTCCATCATATGCTAAATATCTCAAAGACTTATGCACTGTAAAGAGGAAATTAAATGTGCACAAAAAGACCTTCCTTATTGAGAAAGTGAACGCTATCATTCAACAAAGGGCCATACCCAAATACAAAGACCCGAGAAGTCCCACTATTCCTTGTATTATTGAGAATTTTCAAATTGAGCATGCTTTACTAGATTTGGGTGTAAGTGTCAACTTAGTACCTTATTCGGTTTATAAATAAATGGGGTTAGGCAAGCTTAAACCAACCACGATTACACTCAAACTCATTGACCGCTCCATTAAGGTACCAAGGGGAATTTTAGAGGACGTTTTAGTCTAAGTGAAGAAATTCTATTTCCCCGTGGATTTTATTGTACTAGACACTGAACCATGTGTAAACACTAGCGCTCAAGTTCCCATCATTTTAGGTCGCCCATTCCTAGCAACTTCAAATGCAATCATAAATTGCAGGACCGGAATGATGAACTTGTCTTTTGGTAACATGACTCTAGAGTTAAATATTTTCAATCTATGTAAGCAGCTCATTAATAATAATGAAATACATGAGCTGAATTTTTTGGATTGCTTGATAGAAGAAGAGGAATTGGAACCTAGTCTGACTAAGGAATTGATTCAAGTCTTTGGGGACTTAAAAAATTCTGATTTAGAAAAAGTGCTTGCTAAAATTTGTGATGATAATGAGAGCACTACCACCCAGGACATTGTTATGTAGCAATGAAGACCGCGCACTCAAATCCTATCTATCGAGGACTCGCAACCTCTGCCATCACCTACCAATATTTCAAAACTTGATTTAAAACCACTACCAAATGAGCTTAAGTATGTATACTTATGTGAAAACAAAACTTATCATGTGGTGATCTCTTCATTTTTAGACAAGGATCAAGAGATTAAATTGTTGAATATTCTAAGGGACCATAAAGAAGCCTTGGGTGGACCATTTTCAACATCAAGGGTATAAGCCCTTCCATATGCACCCATCGGATCCACCTCGATGACGACGCCAAACCAATTAGACAACCTCAAAGATGTCTCAATCCAAATATGATGGAAGTTGTAAAAAATGAGGCGAACAAATTATTGGATGTAGGAATCATCTGCCCAATATCCGATAGTGTTTGGGTGAGTTTAACTCAAGTAGTCCCAAAGAAATATGGAATAACCATCGTGCAAAATTTTAATAATGAACTCATACCAACACGTGTCACCACTGGTTAGCGTGTTTGCATTGACTATAGAAAATTGAACCAGGTCACAAAGAATAACCATTTCCCTCTACCATTCATTGATTAAGTTTTAGAGAGGGTAGCAGGTCACTCCTTCTATAGTTTTCTTGATGGATATTCCGGATATAATCACATAGAGATAGACCGGGAAGACCAAGAGAAAACCACGTTCACTTGTCCATTTGGCATGTTTGCTTTCAAACAGATGCCATTTGGATTGTGTATCACCCCAGCAACTTTCTAACGATGTATGTTAAATATTTTTTCAAATATTGTTGGAAAGTTTCTTGAGGTTTTCATGGACGACTTCTCTGCATTTGGGAGAAGTTTTGAGGAATGCTTCAACAATTTATCTCTTATCTTATCTAGGTGTGAAGAGAAACACCTTGTGTTAAATTGGGAGAAATGTCATTTCATGGTTCAAAAAGGAATTGTTTTGGGTCATGTTATCTCCAAAAATGAAATCGAGGTAGATCGCTCAAAACTGGACATTATAGCTAATATATCTATCCCCCGAACTGTTAGAGATATTAGATCACTTATAGGGCACGCTGGTTTCTATAGAAGATTCATCAAGGACTTTAGTGTCATTACTAGACCATTGACTAATCTTCTTAAAAAGGATGTCCCATTTAAGTAGACAGATGAGTGTGTAAGTGCCTTTAATAAAATTAAATCATCCCTTACCACTGCACTAGATTGGACACTTCCTTTTGAAATAATGTGCGATACAAGTGATTATGTCATAGGGACTGTTTTGGGCCAAAGGAAAGATAAATGGCCCTACGTTATTCACTATGCGAGTAGAACTCTAAACTTGGCCCAAGTGAACTACTCAACAACTGAAAAAGAGTTACTTGCAGTAGTTTTTATTTTGGATAAGTTTAGGTCCTACTTGTGGGATCCAAGTGGTCATTTTCACGGACCACTCGACTTTGAAATATTTACTATCTAAGAAGGATGCAAAGTGGAGACTTTTGAGATGGATCCTCCTACTCCAAGAATTTAACTTAGAGATAAAAGATAAGAAAGGAGTAGAAAACTGTAACACCCTGATTCTCAAAACCCGAGGATAGTTGTTCCTCATTGAGAACTTGAGTATTACATTATAAAATGGACCATCATACATCCAATTAATAGTAAATTACAAAGCATGAAGTAAAGAAATCACTACGTAAGTCAGGGATATCAAGAGTAACAAAAGGAAGTTTAATACATGTAAATGGGAGCAAAATGAAATCCCACAACAAGGGAAATATTTTTACAATTCAAACAAAACACATAGTCTGAAATGTAAAAGAAAGTAAATCCTAAGATATCGATTGAGCTCCTACGACTCAACTACAACGATATGAAGACTCTCCTTGCCAAACTCCGCCTCAGCCATCCCTGGAATCCCGTCATAGAGGTCTCCACCTGTTCATCATACCTGTGTCTATTTGGTGCAACCGCACGATTGGGTGAGTGAAAACTCATTGGGAACTTCCCGCGAGGATTCATACATATCGTTTCATTCCAAAACAGTTTAAATTAATATTTTCAAATTATAAGGAGACTAATCATGAAATTATAAATGATTGTATGGGTGTATGAATGAATGTGAAAGTCACAGATCTGGGGATGCACATCCAGCTGTCAAAATAAAGGGTCGCCCAAGGCGAACTAGTCACCCGAAAAAATACTCATAGGTACAGCCAAGGAGAACTAGCCACCCGGAAAAGACCATGCAGGCCGCCCGTGGTAGATTATCTACCTGGAAAAAGCCATGTTAGTGAGTACACCCAAGGATATCTCCTGAAAAAATACACGGGGTATGCCCAAGGAGTGTCTAATCCCAGAAAATCCTCATGTAAAGAAAGAGCGCCCAAAGTGGCACAAATGCACATGATCTGTGAGTTTAATTGAAGTGTTAGAACCTTCAGGAATTCAATCAGAGTGTGACTTACATCGAACACTCGGAAAAGCTCATATGTCATGCGTGAATGTCATGTACGGTGATGCTCATGCACATTCCATAAGATTAACAAGATTACTCTCATAAGCATGATCAAGACTTGTAGTCCTTTATTAGGATATCTAGTATTTAAATATGAGCTCAATATAAATTCATTTACTTTCCCAAGGTCCAAAGGAAGGCCCACAATTATTACATTTCAAGCATATTAAATTGTTAACAATTCTATTCAACATTTCTCATGAAAGATAGCGTTCCATACATAACTTTAGTTTGTAAGATAGGATGAGATGGGATATCATGACCCTTGTCATTACTAGTAGGACTATGCCCAAAATCAAGCCATTGCTAAAATATCATAGAGAACGTAATGCTAAATTCCAACTACATGGTTATTGACTGTGGGGCTTGAGTAATGGGATTTGATATACTAACTCATATTCATCACATCCATATGGAGACTAAAGAGTTACTTACTATTGGTATTAACTTCATTAGTATCAAATTATAACAATTCTAACCCATATAATGAGAAATGGAGCAAGCTTATCATTGTAATGGAAGAAAGATTTCTTACATTTAATGCAACTATATATGTACTTAAGTAATTTCAAATGTGGCATAATGTATGTGCAACAACCCTTATGAGATGGATTAGAGTAACATACTTTAAGGCATTCCCACATGTTTATTCATGTCAATTCAAAGTTAAAGGAACACAACTACTATTATATAATATCTTTCTACAACTATTTTAGAATTCCATGAAATGATGAAGCCATGTGGGATATCCCTCACCTTGAATGGATGACTCACTTTGTTCGAGTTTCCTCCCAAGTGAGCTTACGAGCTCAAGATTGAAACTGATTGAAGGAAGGTGTCCTTCAAGGATATCAGTTGTAAACACCACCTGTAGGAGACATCATAAGCTCCTAGTGAGTCATGACCGAGTTAACTCAGTTGGGGTCTTTAACTAACAATGAGTCAGATTAGTTTGGGAGGGTTCTATTAGCCACAAGGTTCTGTTAATGATTTCATAGAACCCAATGCTACCCAGAGCATTCAAGGATGATTGGAGTCATCCTGACTCAGCCAGAAAACTAACCGAGTCAGCTTGTCAATGAGGATAGAGTCGACTTAGTCAGGTAACATGGTCGAGTCGGCCCCACAATAGGCAGGTATTGATTGCCTAAGTTGGGTTTTAGGCTGACTGGTCAACCCTACTACCCAAGCCTTAACTGAGTTGGGACCCAAGTCTAGGATGACCCTGAGTTGTTGACTTGGGTGTGATTCGACGCAACCGAGGCATCTTGCTTAGTAGAGCATGTAACCAAGTGAAAGTATCTGTGATCGGTTTGCTGCACTGAACATTAAGCAAGGCAGACTGATCCTAGCTATGGATTTGTGTCGGGGTTTTGCACCCCGAACATCGCTCAATGTCGCTCAACTTGTGACCGAGTTGAGCCGATTGTGAAAACGGTCGGTCAGTTAGGTGGAACCGTCAATAACAGGGGAGTGACGAGCATGGTTACCTGACCAACGGCAGTTTCTGGTTGTTGCAGAGGCCAAGACACGACGTACTTCACTCCGGATCTGACGGAACTCGATCCTACGTCTCCCTGACTCAATCCCGAATGTCGTTTCGACGTGAAACGGCCTAATATAGCAGAGTATTCGGGTCAATTTACTGGTTAGCTAGTAATGTCATGCCCCAAACTCGGAGACTGGGCTCACAAAATTCTCGATCGTCGAATCCGGTGCTGATAGCCTTCGTAGTACCCCATTCTCAGCTTTCAGCGCCCATTCACCAGGTTTCGATCTTGGGATGCTACGAGGAGGATTTTCAACGTCAGTTTGATTCCCGATAAGCATAACCAAAGGCATAACCCACAAACAACCCAAAACTCTATCACATTTTCACTATAATAAAAAACTTTATAATACAATGAGCATAAAGGAAAATACAATGGTAATAACAAAAAGCTCCAAGATGATCTGCAAAGCGC
>JAJHSJ010000013.1:10026264-10085444 GCA_021015155.1 Magnolia officinalis
AAGGATTGGTCCCTCAGACTATCCGACGCTTTATGGGCTTATAAGACTGCTTATAAACCCCCGATTGGAATGTCCCCATATAGATTGGTATATAGGGAAGGCTTGCCACTTGCCTGTGGAATTGGAACATAGAGCCTATCGGGCAATAAAGAAATTAAACTTTGATATGGACCAAGCAAGTGGACAAAGGAAATTATAGTTGAATGAATTAGAGGAGTTGAGGAGAGACTATGAAAATTCTAAAATCTACAAAGAGAGGACCAAAGCTTTTCATGACAAAAACATCCTTAGGAAGAATTTTGAACATCAGTAAAAGGTCCTATTGTACAATTCTCGTCTTCTATTCTTTCCGGGAAAGTTAAAATCAAGATGGACAGGCCCCTTCATTGTAAAGAATGTTTATACTCATGGGACTGTTGAAATTAAGAATCCACATAATGATAATGTGTACAAGGTTAATGGTCAAAGATTTAAGCCTTATGTGGAAAACTTTCATTTGGGAGAAGAGTATGTTCCTCTTCATGAGCCAGAATATTCAGATTGATGTTCCTAGTCTGACGGAGCATTTGTATAGGATTTATATCATATTCAATTTTTTTAGTGTCACCTAGCAAGTGAGTTTTTCATGGTAGGTATTATCCACCCTTTCTTTTATTTTTATTGTTTTCTGTGTTACATTATCATAACATTGAGGACAATGTAGATTTTAGGTTGGGGGTGTGGATAGTCATCCATGTAAGGTTTTTTTTTTTTTTTTTTTTTAGGTTTCAGTTTTTTTTTTTTGGGTTTATGGGAATTTTTTTCAACATTTTCAAAATAATATATACAAGAATGTGAACATGATATTATGCGAATTCCAAAGGCAAAGTTAATACTTAGTCTAGGTCGATAGTAGTCAGAATTCTGATAACTGAAAATTATAGACTTGTGTTCAATTATCTAATCACTAGTTTAAAGTGAGTTGTAATTTGATATACTGAATTCACCATACACCCTAGCTAACTAAGTGAGGAATGTGATATGTGAACTAGAATAACAACTTTTGATTCAAACAAGGTTGAATGAACTAGTACCATTGATATATGCTTAAAAGAGAGAATATTGAAGAAAAAAAAGTGATGGAAAAAGAAAATTTTATTATAGAGCATGAATGCAATGACCATAACAATCGTGTCAGTAATTCGGAGTAAGGATACCTAAGTATCTATTACTGTTACCATTACAAGTATGATACCTTAGGTTATGAAGCAAACCCGATAGGAATCTTCATCGAAGGGTGATCTATAATAATGAGGATATGATGATAAAACAAGAAATGACATGAAAAAATGAGATAACTAGAGATTTCATATTCTTGGGATGATTGAAAGGAGTTAGGATAGGAATATGCATATTTCTCAAAGCTAGACTAATGTCACGGTGCACCTAAGGATATTGGATCATAACTATTCTAAATTTTGATTAGGTCTCTGAACTCAAGGATGTAATGGATTAGGAAATTGAGATTCTAACCAATTTCATACTTAAGGTAAGTATTGTTTTGTTTTGGAATTCACATGATGAATGAAGGCATAATTGTATGAATTTCTAGGTGTTGAACTATTTTTCATGTTTTCAATGTTTGTAGGTAACATTTCTGAAAACCCTCACGAGACTATAACTCATCCACTAGGAGAAACCTAGGGGTTTAAAGGCTTGTTGCATATGCTAAATGCAATCGAAATTACCTGTGAAAGTGTAGTTAGAATTTTTTTCGTTTTAATTTTGTTTCTAGAATTAATTTTTATTTTTATTTTTATTTTTCTTCGCTTATTTTGCTCAAGACTAGCAAAATGCCAGTTGGGGGGTGTGTTGAGACTCAAATAATGCATAATTTTCTTCATTTATATCTTGGTTTTATGAACATGAATTAGCTTAATGTTCTATTTTACTTATGTATGTGTTGCAAAGTGAATTTAAGAGCTTGGATTGAAAAAGAGTCTTAAAAGCATGAATTTGATGCTCAAGAATCACCATGACAAGGGATGGATCTTAGAAGACCAAGATTGAAGAATTCACATGCCAAAGATCCAAGAAAATCAAGTGAGGAATGAAAAGAATCGAAGATTTGAAGTGAAGAATCCTGAAATCGTCCTGAAAAGTGTATTTTAGAGCTCTGAAGTCTATTTTGAAAAACTGCGCAGCGTAAAGACTATTTTAACAAAACTGTGCAGCAAGAAGTCTATTTTGAAAAAGTGGGTAAATTTGAGGCAGTTTCTAGAGTTTTCCAACTTTGTACGAAAATTGGAGTTACCCACTTATAAATAGGGCTTCCTAAGGCATTCATAGGCATCATTCAAGGCATCCCAAAGCAAGATTTAGGATTTTTAAAGAGTTTTTAATTTTATTAAAGTTTTATAAGTTGCTTTTTTTATTTTAGATATTTTTTATTTGCATTTATTTCTTTCTTGTTGCTTTTTATTTATGCAATTTAATTATGCTTTTCTAAATTCCTTGTAGCCCAAGTTAGAAGGGAAGCTTCTTTAATTTATGATGATTGATTATTTTAATGATGAGAAGAATGATGTATGCATGTTATCTATTGTTTAGGTTTTGTTTTTTATCCTCTCGTGAGATCCATATGTTTCCATCATATGAGATCTACATTGATGGATAGGCTCACCCTGAATCAATCAGATTTCCTAGATAGGAGAGGTTCTCAACCTGTTATATTTCTTTGATTTTCATTATCTCATTGATATTGAATTCTTAAAATCACTGACGCTTGAGAATATATATCAATGGTGCAAATCCATGATTTTCTAATCTTTTATATCATTTATTTAAAATGTTTAAATTGCTTTATTTTTCGATTAGGCTGACCATAGTGCTCAGATCCTAGTTGTGTTACCCAAGTCATCATGATTTTGGAACATTAACTTATGTGTGGAACTTTGAAGCTTGGGTGTTATTTTAATTCAATTGAATTACATCTATTCAAAAATCTCAAAATCAAATCATCGGTTTAGTTTTTATTGCTTAGTTAGTTTTGCATTTGATTTTCTCCTTCTCGCAATTCATCTCCCTGTAGGATCGACCCTATATTCATGGGATATTACTTACGAACCTCTGCACTTGGAGGCAAGCAATCAGGTTGACATCACCAAGTTCTATGGGTCCCATTAGAGCTATACATGAACTAAGTTAGCTCGGTTAGCTCACTCGACTCGACTAAAAAAAAGCTCGATTTGACTCGGTTCAAAATTGAGTTCGAGTCGAGTCAAGTCGATTTTTTTTACCTCAAAAAAATTTCGAACCGAGTTCGAGCTTGCCCGAGCTTGACTCAACTCAAATCGAACTTAGATCGAACGAATTTAGTGACTCGATTACTTCGATATTGATGTTGCTCATAGTGTTTGATGAAATGACTCAACAAAGTGTTGATTGATGGCAAGGAAGGTATGTATATAAAGTAATTACCATTTTTTCTTGATTTTAATGTTGCCTACAAAGTGTTTGATGAAATACTTGTAAACAGATGTTGTTGTTTTATATAAAGTAAGAAATTGAAAGTGCACTTCATGTGTTTGTGAAAATGCTTCATAGGCTCAATCTTGGCTTGAACTAGCCTGAGCTGCTGATTGAACTGAGCCAAGCTGGTCAGTCAAGTTCAAGGACTGAACCGAGCCAAGCCAAGTTCGAGCTAGGGTCGGCTAGTGGCCGAGCCAAGTCGAGCTATGCCAAGCTCAACTTGGTTCAACTCGTGTACACCTCTAGGTCCCATCATGAGGTATGTGTTATATTCTAACCTTTCATTCATTTGGCAAGCTCGTCTTAAGGCTTGAATCAAAAAATAAAACAAATTCGAAGATCAAGTGGACCACATTGTAAAAAGTTGTGGGGATTAGACATTTACCATTGAAATCCTTTTGGGGTCACAGATGTTTTGGATCGATATGATATATGTTTTTCTTCTTCATCCAATTTTGTGTGACCTTATAAGCAGATTGGACGGAAAATAAAAGCTATATTCTTCTTCTTCATCCAATTTTGTGTGACCTTATAAGCAAATTGGACGGAAAATAAAAGCTATGGTGGCCCTATAAACGTTTTAACAATGAGAATCTTTGTCCCACTATTATTTGTGGTGTGGTCCACTTAACCTTTGGATACCAATCATTTTTGGTATAATACTCTGAAATGATCTCACAAAAATGGATAGAGGTTGTGGATATAAATACATCATTTTGGGGCCACATAACTTTAATCTCCTTTGAACCGTTCGTACAAGTCGGAGCTCGAGGGGATGCAACGCTCGTCTTCTTACGACATGTACCCACACCAACTATATCGATGGTGTGCGGTGCACCAGCCAATGCGCTTCCGTATGCGTTATATCCAAACCGAGTTGAAAGACAAAAAGCATTAATTACTCTGGCAGAGAGTGACGGATGATACGCAGTAACTAGGAAAAAAGCATACGTCAAGCACAAATTAAGACGTATAAACTGTAAGTCCACAGTTTAGGCAGTTGAATAATTTTAATTGATGTATTTCCTAATAAAACCTCGGAAACGGATTGGTTACTCCTTTGCCACCGGCCAATGGCTGATATTCGGTGCTCTCTGGCCCCATCGTGTGGTATGTGTTTCATCCATACCGTCCATCTATTTTTTTAGATCATTTTAAGGTATGAAACCAAAAATGAGGTATATCCTAATCTCAAGTTGACCACATTATAAGAAACAGTATTGAATAAATGTCGACCATTAAAAACTTTTGGGGGGCCATAAAAGTTTTAGATCAAGATGATCTTTGTTTTTTTTTTTTTTTTTCTCTTCATCTAGGTCTGTATGACCTAATAAACAGATTGGATGTCAAATAAATAGTACAGTTGGCCTTAGGAGGATTTTAATGGTGGATATCCAATCACTATTGTTTTCATGTGGTGTGGCCCACCTGAGATTTATATCTCTCATTTTTGGGATAAAGCTATAAAATGATCTGTAAAAATAGATAAACAGCACGGATGAAACACATACATCATGGTGGGGGCCACATAGCACCGACAACCAGCCACCGAGTTAGTGGCAAGGGGAGTAGCCAATCCGTTTATACCTCAGTATCAAGCATCATATTCTGACAGAGTGCCCAACGAAATGCTGTTTTCATGTGTAATGAGAGGGAATGCATAACACATGCATGATGATCATAATTTGAAATTCATCATAACCATATAATCAAAGATATGGTAAAATCATCTCTTACTTTCTTAGATGTTAGCTTGGCTTTTGATTTTTCACCATCCATCTTTAACTTTTGTAAAGATTTTAAAATTATATAATCCATTGCACTCTTCCGCATGCGAAGGTCTTCAAACTCTTTATTATCACGCCTTAAGAAAAAAAAAAATTGATAAAGAAAGCATAATAGTTTCTACGATTACAACCTTTTTCATTTTTGGCATATAAATTGTTTAGAATATAAATGCAAAAAGATTTGTTTTATTCAAAAATAATAATTTTTGAGGCAATTTAAAAGATAAAAATTAGAAATTTGACATCTATTTATTAAATTGAGTAAAATGTGAAAAATTTGAGTGGTGATAATTTGTTTATTTAAGGATAATTGGAAAACGAAGGATTTGAGAGATGTAAAAAATCATATTAATATAATAGTCTATACATGTTTATAAAATTTTATAAGTTTAATTAATTTTTATATTTTAATCTTTTTTTATATATAGAAACACACGTGTGTATATAATGGTTTCTTTTACTCTGTCATTCTGAGTTGCCATGTATTTAATCCAATTTTAAAATGATCTATTACCATTTTCATAACATATATAAAAAATTAATTATTATGAAAGCAAAAATTATAAGAGATATAGAGAATATTCGATTCAAATAAACCCCGAATTGAATCTTTTCTTACAAACCTTTTGAAATTACAAGTATGAATTAGAAAGACCTTAGAATACCATTTGATCCCAATTATATTATATATGACTTTTAGGAGAATTCACATTCAAAATCGAAAACAAATCCCTCAAATATGCAACTTTGCATAATTCCGCGCATACGTTTGATGGGACTTCGATGACATCGATCGCCCGTCGATAGCATCGAACTCACTTCAATGGCATTGAACTAATACGAAAACATTTCTACAACCAAACATGGAATTTTTGGATTTTACTAATGACATCAAATAACCTTCAATGGCATCAAAGCTTGCTCGATGGCATTGATCCTGTCATTGACATACTGTTAAATTTATAGATTTAAGACATATCAACAATATAATGGGGCAATCTCAATTTGTGCATATGAGTCTCATGGTTTACTGATCAATAACATTGACGTCTTAGGCACCCATAATTTCAATGATTTGGAACACACTATTCACCTAGTAACCCAATTATATGTATTAAGAATAAAAACAACACATGTTGTGCAAACTTTTGGGCTGTAGATTTATTAATGAGTAATGATCACTTAGGTTGGTAATTACCGTGGACGCTAGCAGCCCGATGTGAAAGATCTAGGGACCCCACCAATCCACCAGATGTATGTGTTTTACACATACCATCCATCCATTTCGTCAGTTTATTTTATGGCACGAGTTTAAAATGAGTCAAATCTAAATCTCAGGTTGACTAGAAAAATAGTATTAATTAAATGTTCACCATTAAAAACTTTTAAAGGCATGAGGTGATGCTTATTTGCTATATAATTTGTTAATAAAGTTGTATAAATCTAAATGAAGGGAAAAGACAAATATCAACTTGGTTAAAAACTTATGCCATCCTTAAAAAAGATTTCAAAAGTGTTAAATCCCATTGTTTCCTAAGGTGTGGTCCACCGCAGACTTGGATCACCCTCTTTTTGGGCTCATGCCCCAAAATGAGCTGGAAAATGTATGGATAAAACGCATACACTATCCTGAGGCCCACAGAACTTTGACACAGGTTAGCTTGCTGGTGTTGGGGGTCACTGGCCAAACCGTATCCAATTACCATATATTTGAGTTGTGTGGGGCCCACCGTGATATTGAGGGCCACCCCACTAATGGACGGCCTCCAAAGCTAAGTCCAGAGCCCAAAATTCATCTGATTCAGAACACAAACAGACCACAACAATGGAAACGGTGGGGTACATTTGGGAGGGGTTGCCCACCACAGAAGCTTCCACATGGAAAGTGGGTCCGCTGTGTTGTTTACACGCCATCCACCCCATTTCATTAGGTGATACCCTTCAAGCGGGCGCTGCTTCGGTGGATCCCTGACTGTGGGGCCCACTTTGATGTATGTGCCTTACATCCACGTTGTCCATCCGTTTTTACAGCTTATTTTAGTGGATGATGTCAAAACTAAAGCAGATCCAAATCTTAGGTGGACCACACTCAGATAACAGTTGTGATTGAATACCCACCATTAAAAATTCCTTGTGGGCCACGAGAATGTTTATTTGCCGTCCAACCTGTTGATAAGGTCACAAAAACTTGGATGAATGGACCACACAAACATCAGCTGGATCCAAATCATTTGTGGCCCACAAGAAGTTTTTAATTGTCAATCACCACCTTTTGCTGTAGTGTGGTCCACCTAAGATTTGGATCTGCTTCATTTTTGCGATCGTGCCCTCAAATGATCTGTAAAAACAGATGGAGGGCGTCGATTTAAGGACCATACATGAAAGTGGGCCCCACAATCAGGGATCCACTGAAGCGGCGCCCCTTTAAAGCCATTCAAAACTCACTTGGAACACAACACGTGAATGGACAGGATTTTAGCGTGATTGTATATTGCCCCCTCAGTGCGGCTCAATTGAGTTTTGGTTTGAAATTATTCTTGGTCTGTACGGTGAAAACAAGGGTTCTCACCAGATGCACCGTTTGGATTCCATACATATATCACGGATGGGCCCACATAGCTTGAACTTATGGTAATTATCATACATAGGAACGTATGTGATCATCCCCGGCAGTGTCACATAACTGGGAGAAATTTACGACTGTGGACCCCACCTTTTATCCAACGGTTTTTCTGAAGCAATACAAACTTAGAATACGCACTTGGACCTCCTCGTACGGACTCAGCATTTCAAGACGAAAATACCCCTCCTTTCACGGCTGTGGGTTTTCCTCTCCCATTTTCACTGCTTGCTTTTCCCCTCCCTTGCCACTGTTGCTTTCACAGCCGTTGCTTTCACCCCCTTTCCTCACTGTTTTCCGGCAGAAAGACCTCTAAAAACCCTTTTTGTGGGCCCCTCTCAATTACATTTTGTCTTCTTCTCAAAATGGTCGGTCCAGAGAAGAAACCACGCAGCAAAGGTATATTTTAAACTCAGTTGCCCCCACATGAAATGTATGTAGTTCCTTTTATATTTTTTAACTAGAGGAAAAGGTTATATACGATCGAGCTCATGGGATCTCCCCATGAGGTCGAGCTGTGTGGGCCCCACCATGATGTATGTCGAACATCAACACCGTGAACTTGATGGGTCCCCTCTAAATTATGGGATAGCCAAAAAATCAGCCGTATACGGAACTCAGGTGGGCCATACCATCTAAAATCATGTGAAGACATGGCTAAAACATATAAAATTACTTGGTGGGGCCCACCTGAAATTTGGATGTGTCTAAAACTTGTCTGACCCCTCATCCAAGTGGGACACACATTGTGGATGGGCTGGATTTGTGAAACACATTTCGGTGGGCCCAAAGGGCAAATATGAATGTTTTAATGGAAGGTAACCCCTCTCAAGTTTTGTACGTGGTGTAGCCTACAAAAGTCACAAATTAACTTGATTTTTCTGCTCTAGGCCCACCATGGAATGGTGCATCTAACTGATGGGGTTGATGTTTGACATACCTCATGATAGGGCCCACACAGCTCGACCTCATTGGTAGTTCACATGAGTTCGACCATATAGAACCTTTTCCCACACAGACGTATATATACATGCATGCCCGCTGATCTTCTAGTTTGCCCCGCTGATTTCCTTTGAATGTAATTGCGGGCATGTGCCAAGGTATGTTTATGTATCCTTGTATATAACATGATGTGGGGTCCAACACTGTAAAAGCTACAAACTTGAACAGATACATGCCTTGACTCCCTGTCATATGGCCATGTGCCTATGCTGGCCGAATAAAGGCAAGTGTTCTTTATCTTTTGTGCTAACAAAGCTACGCAACCTTGTGATGCGCTACGTTGACTAAGCTACGCAACCTTGTAATAACGAGGAAAGTCATATATGACTCATGAACACCTCATTGAGTTATCCTTGCGAGCATTGCTCAATGCTAGTTGCCTAAGCGGCGAGCTTATTTTAGCCGGTTGAAGCTAATTGATCCTTCAATATCTTTGGCTCATGTGTATCATGCATATTACAACTTTCTTGAGTTGTACCTTAGAATCAACGGTATTTTCCTTTGAATATAATTAAGGGCAAGTGGTAAGGTATGTCTATGTTGTGATGTAGAAATTGGTATACCTTGATGAGAATCAGCGGGGCAAACATGAAATCAGTGGGCCCAACAGTGATGTATGTTTGTTTGTTATCAAACCTAGACATAAGATCATACTGACATGGATCAATAGAATAAACAATTATAAGCTTGATCCAAAACTTCTGTGGCCTAGATGAAATGATCAACATTAGAAGTTCAATTCCAAATTTAATTTGGTGTGTTCCATTTGAACATTGGATACGTTTATAGGAATTGGCTCAAGCCATGAAATTATTTGTTAAGTTTGTCCCGTTGATTGCCTAATTTGCCCCGCTGACTTTCTAGCTTGGCTCGCTGATTTTCTAGTTTGCCCTGCTAACTTTCTAGTATGCCCCGTTGATATTCTAGTTTGCTCCGCTGAATTTGTAGCATGCCCGTCTGATTTTATAGACAATGTTTTATCTTGTGAATTTTATGTTTGATATGTTTTTAAATCCATCTCTGCAGGCAATGAAAATTCTGTCGTCATCTCCAAGCCAACATGTAGGTGTACACTGACTTGGTGGTTTGACAAGGTGAAGGATGGAGTAGAGAAGCACGATAGTCGCCTAAATCTGTTCAGGCAATCCCCTTTCGTGTTTTTATTGCATGTTACATCCTTTAGCTTTGTAGGGACTATATTTCAGCTACTTTTAGAAAGATACAAAGGTGATTCAGTATTTAAGATCAAGGGGAGGCGATTGCAGTTTTCCGAGATGGACTTCGCCCTCATTACCGGTCTTAAGACTGGAGATCTTACTGTACCCAAGAATCGTTGCACTACGAGTATACTAAGAGACAAATACTTCAAAGAACATCAAGTATTAAAGAAGCACCTAATGAGCGTGTTTGAGAGATTAGTTGACACCAATAAACATGAGGACGTCGTGAAGCTTGCCCTACTTCTAGTTGTGGAGTGCTTTCTTAGGGAAACCGATCCGAAAACCATGTGCAACATGGAATATATTCACCTGGTGGACTCGTTAGATGATTTCTATGTGTATCCTTGGGGTAGTTTGGGATACATTATAATGTTGCAAGGAATCGAATTTGCCGTAGATGCATCAAGTTCCCCTCGGTACACTGTATGTGGTTGCGTCCTTCCTCTACAAGTAAGAACATCTTTTATTTTCTATATGTTTTTCCTCTATAGTCATCTTTGAATTTTTAACCTGGTGCAATTTCATTCTAACAGGTATGGGCAGTAGAGATATTACCGGCCCTACAAGAGTGTATTGTTTCGTATGTTCCCCATGAAATTTCACGCTTCATTCAATATCAAGGCTGAAAGTGTTGGAGGTACAAAAGAATACATGCTATTTTCCAGAGTAAAGCTGTAAGTTTATATATGTTCAGCATTTACTTTGCTTAACTTAACAACCTTATCAATTTTTTATTTAACATTACTCCTTGTTATTTTGCAGACATCGATAGTAATGAAATTAGAACCAACGCTACGAGAATGAGAAACGGATGCTGTTCGCTCGGTGCGTGACAGTTTCCAGGTGAGATGTTATGAAAAATGAACTATATTTTTTCTACATGTGTAAAGTTATCCTTACTCTTACATATCCATCTATACATTTTGTAGGTCACTGAAACCCAAGAAGATGATGAGGAGGGTAATGAGATTGATCATGATGAGGATGACGAGTCAGATGATAACGATGAGAAAGGCGTGGAGGGAGAGGGACCGAGGGAGGGTTTACCAATGGGGGGTGTTATGAAGAATGTTATTTTTATGAAGGAATTTCGGATTAAGAGGGAGGAGTTGAAGAGGGAGAGAGAGGAATTGAAGAAGGAGAGGGACGAATTGAGAAAAGAGAGGGAAGTGATGAGACGGAAAGAAGCAATGATTGATGAGAAGGAAAATATGTTACTGAAAGAGAAAGAACAATTCAGGATGGAGAAGGAATTATTTTTTGAGGACAGAGAAAAGTTAGCTAATGAGAGGGAGGAGTTTAATAAGGAGAAGGAAGGTAGGAGTACACAGAGGGGATGTTTTGTAATGGAGGAGAGGGTGAGGAGTTGAGGAAGAGAGGGGAAGTAAATGATGGCCCACATACAGAACCTAGACATGGGGTTCTGAATGGGCTGTTGTATAGTAATGTCAAAGGTAATGTATTGAATGCATCCACTTCTCATCCCGTTTATAAAAGGAAAAACAAAAGGATACCGAAGCCGCCATATTATAAGATGTCTCCGTACTTGTCCCTGTCTGCATTCGATACAACCCGTGGGCCGTTTCCCGAACCCAAGCATGCAACAGCTTTTGCAACTTCTCTGATACCATTTCCCCTACAAATGGATCCTTTCAGGATACTATCCGCACAAGAGGTGAAAGAGGCAGAGGACTGGTATGAAGCAAACAAGGCTAAGGCAGCGGGGAAATGGTTCAGTACGATATGGTTGAAGGATGCATGGGTTGATAGCGAGGTAAGCATTACTAATTTATTCTCTATATGCATTGACTGACATATAATTATGTGTTATATGAATCTATGACTAACATTCTACTATCCTATTGATTAGGCTATCGACACATACATCGACTTCCTTGAGAAAAGGCATAACGACCGTTCAATAGCATATCCTCAGGATTGCAAGTTTTGTCTTACGTATTTTACGGTAACTGTTTATTGCGTTAATCTATAATTTGTTAGAAAATTTCATTTTCTTACATGTATTGAACTTTCATCATGTTTGTAACAGCAAAGCCCTGAGGAACTTACCTTTGATGGGGAGGTTAAAATGCTAGAGCATACCGTCAATGGCATAATCGGGTGAAGTTATGGCTTGAGCAGCTTCAATGGTACCACACAGTTGCTTTAAAACCAGACGTGTAGTTCCAAGAACTCTTCGAGGGGCCTGTTGTTGAGACCTCCTGGAAACGCCGTAATCAAAACCAATTTCAGTTTTCCTCGCTGCTTTTTCCAGTTTGCCCCGCTGATATTCCTAGTTTGCCTCGCTGTTTTTCCTAGTTTGCCTCGCTGTTTTTCCTAGTTTGCCCCGCTGATATTCCTAGTTTGCCTCGCTGCTTTTCCTAGTTTGTTTCGTTGTTTTTCCTACTTTACCTCGCTGCTTTTCGTAGTTTGCCTCGCTGTTTTTATCATTCTGAAGACTATTTATTCTATTGTTAAACTTGGGCATATTATCTTCAAAACTATTTTCCAGAGGCACTCTTACTCGTATGATCACATCAAATAAACGGCTGGATTCATCAAATTTTTGAATCACCGCTACGACAGCCTGTCTCATGAGCCTCGACCTCCCCACTTCCTTCCATCCCCGTACCAGTACGGAGAACACTGAAATACTATCATCTCTCAAGTAATCTCATATCTGTTGCCTCATGCGTCGTGATCAAGCACTCACAACCTCTCCTCCTCCTTTGAGCCGTCGATCATCATCGTCCCTAGAGTCTGCCATCGCCTCCGTAAGATCTCTTTCCTGCAAAATCTAAATTACTTATCTTGTAAGGGTATCAATAGCCCGAGAAACCCGCCCAGCCCGATGATCCCTGTGGTATGGGTTTTGACCTGGCATACTTAGCAATATCAGTTTTGGAGTCGGCGTTGGCCTCAAGCCATTTTAGCCGGAGCCATCCCGATCCGACTTTACATTTCATGGGCCTCCTTTGATTCTCATTTGTAGAACGATGTTCTAGTGAAACACAGAAACCAGTTCATGTTCATCAGGATGTTCATCATTTAGAGTGTATTATTCCAAACCTCACTCATCTTCTTACTCTACTAGATGATAAAAGTGGCACTTTCTCTATTGATGGATTTGATGTATCCAAATTCATTTCAAAATTAGAAGCTCAAGTGGGCCACGTGACGGGTAAAACAGTGACGAGGTTACTGTTTTACCCGTCACTGGACACTTAACCAGTCGACCCCATTTATGTAAAATATACATAATGGGGTCGACCGGTATAGAACCCGGTCGACCGGGTAACTGTCCAGCGAGTTGGGGTCGACCGGGTATGACCCGGTCGACCCCGATAGGGGTTTATGGTTGCTGTAATCGGCCGCTGTGATTGAACTCCTTGGCTAATGGCCGCTGTGATTAAACTCAAGTTCCTAAGGATGACAGCGGAACCCTCCCTTTTAAGCCATGTATATATATGGTGAAGGTAAACCCACTCATTAATTATTTCATTAATAACATGTCAACACAAGATCTAGTCATCATGATCAATATTCGATATCATTAACATTATCATTAGACAAGATCCATGTTAGGTTTTTTGGGCATGCAATACTAATACTATGGTCATTAACCTAGGGGATGATGGTTCTATCGTTCCGTCGATGGATCTTCCAATTTGGATTGATTTTCTTCCTTAGTTATTATAAGTTAGAGGATGGAAGAAATATTTGTAAAATATAGATATGTTTTGGCTTGAAAAATAACTTTGTACGTAAATTACATGAATACCCTTTTACTTTTGTACAAAAACTATTCATGTTCTTTTTTTTTTTTGTTATAGAATCAATTCCTCTTCAACTATTGTGGATGATAATAATCTATAACTAGTTGCATGAGCCTACCACGCATAAAACGTATATAAAATAGACATCTTATAATGAAAATATAACATATAGAAAATTAACATAATCCAATCATTAGGTAGGATACACCATAGGAATCATTGGACAACCACCTAAAAACCTTCGGAATCACATGTTGGGGAACACTTCTGGATGAGTTGGGTGCCACACACACATTAAAGAGGTCCACCTAGTAATAGAGACTTTTTATCTATAAATTCTGCAGAGTCACTGGGCTTTATATTACACGGTTTAGTAGTTTTGAGTGACTAATCGTGGGTAAATTTTTTCTAGTTTGCCCCGCTGTATGTTTTTTACGGGAAATTTCTTGAAAGACAATAAAAATAAAGAAAAAAGAACCCTTTAACACTTTCTTGACGATTTGCGATTGTATAATCATTTTGACAACATTGGCCACATGACTCACATCACTCGCATTTGACTGTAATGATGGTTTTGCTGCATTGTTTGTTTTACCCACAATATACGAGCCACAATTTATGTTTAAACAAACACTTGAAAATGGTAATGATGGCTCCTTTGCATTTCATATGAAATTGAAAAATCAAACACGCATTATGAAGAAAATATTCTCTTGAAGAGGGAGAGTTTGAACAAAAATCTGTTTTCCTAGTTTGCCCCACTGCTTTTCCTAGTTTGCCTCGCTGCTTTTCCTAGTTTGCCCCGCTGCTTTTCCTAGTTTGCCTCGCTGTTTTTCCTAGTTTGGCCCGCTGCTTTTCCTAGTTTGCCTCATTGCTTTTCCTAGTTTGCCCCGCTGCTTTTCCTAGTTTGCCCCGCTGATAGATCAAGTTTGCCTCGCTGTTTTTCCTAGTTTGCCTCGCTGCTTTTCCTAGTTTGCCCCGCTGATATTTCTAGTTTGCCTCGCTGTTTTTCCTAGTTTGCCTCGCTGCTTTTCCTAGTTTGCCCCGCTGATATTCCTAGTTTGCTTCGCTGTTTTCCTAGTTTGCCTCGCTGCTTTTCCTAGTTTGCCCCGCTGTTTTTCCTAGTTTGCCTCGCTGCTTTTCCTAGTTTGCCTCGCTGCTTTTCCTAGTTTGCCTCGCTACTTCCTAATACATTTGTCCATGTCATTTCCAAGGACTCAAGCTAACAAAATATACTGGATTTCGCTCTCTCAAATATATTGCGTGCTATGATACATGACTTTTTAAAGGAGTAGTAGATTGCGTGCTATGATACATGACTTTTTAAAGGAGTAGTCGTGTATTTTAGCTTGGTTTTTTAAAGAAAAAAAATGAAGTTTTTTATAATGAATAATCACGTATATAATTAATAAAATCATAGATACCAAAAATAAGTCCTATATTGAAATATAATAAACTAATGTAATAACGAAAATATTAGCAAGTATACACCCGACCAACCCAATTAACCCGTCGAGCCCTTTGGGGTTGGGCTTGGGTTGAGAATTCCCAACCCAAGATTGGGTTGGGTTGGGTCAAGGTTTAAGTATAGGAACCTTGGGTTAGGTTAGGGTTGAGCACCAACCCGAACCATCGATGTTGATTGAAATTGACCATGAACTGAATGAAATAGATTTTTGACCATCAACCCGATGGAATCTTGGAAAATAAATAGGTTGGTTGGCTAAATTAGTTTCTCCTACCCCAAAATCATATATGGTAAGTTAAGTAAATCATTCTAGTTTAGGAGATATGCTTATTAAATAAATAGACAAATAAATGAATTAAAAGATAGAAAAATATTTTTATATACTTATATATACATATTTACATAATTATGTATTATAGAAAAATGTAAGGGGAAAAATGTTCTCCATGTAAAAAATAAAAAAATAATAAAAAAAATAAAAAAGAGAAAAAAGTGCATAGCACTATAACTATGGCTACGGTTATAATCCGTAGCGATAGGTAGGGGTGTACACGGGTTCGGGCCGAGTCGAACTGGCCTCAGCTCATCCAGGCCCGTTCAACAGCCACGCCAGGTTTGAACTCGACCGGGCCTGGTCACCGGGCCAACATCTCCAGCCCGAACCGGGCCAGGGCAAGTTCGGGCCGAGTTCGGGCCAGTTTCGAACCTGAGTTCGAGCCAGTTTCGAACCTTACAACAAGTTCATGGGAAGGGCTTTGGCAGGTAATCCGTGTTCCATTAATTTACAAGGCCCTCGATCAATGGTTTAGATAGTTGAACTATAGACTCCACAAAAAATCTTCTGGCCTAGAACGTTCAATTCCTCCCGATGACCATACTGCCCAAAACAAATGGGTGACTAGAGAATTTGTTTTAGCCGTTTATTTGTTTTATACCTGTGGCCAACCTAAGGTGTTTACCGGCCTGATTTTCGAATCAGAAGATCTAATTAGTACATCCAACCGAATGGAACTAAGATTTCATTTTTCTAATCCATATTAAGACAAGAAATGTGGCACATGTGTTTCACATCTAGGCCAGTCCTTATTGGGTCCCACTTTGAACATCCAATGGCCCAAAAAATACGATGATAGACTCACCATCAGTCATTATTGCTTTTCCAACCATTGATTCTTCTGGTAGAAATGTGGCCCAACTGATAAGTGGGAACCAGGGCTAGCCCACCTGATGACTGACCCAGATCTTGTACACATGACATTTTGTCATGTTGCAAATCATCTTCACAATCTTCATGAAGAAATGATTTGATACTCTTGCAGAGTGATGGATGAGACATGAGCAGTTAGAAGTTATTTAGAAATTACATATATGGCTTTAAACCTTTCAGATTACAAGAACTATATATATAATATATATATATATATATATATATATATATATATATATATATATTATATATATATAATCATGAACCGGGTTTCGGACCGAGTCGGGTCGGGTCGGGTTGGGCCGGGGCGAGTTGGGTTTCGGACCGAGTCGGGCCGAACTGGGAGGTATCCGAACTCGGCTTGAACTCAGTTTCGGGCTTAGAAAATTGGTCCGTCCTGACCCGAACTTAGTTCCGGGTCAGGCCGAGTCGGGCTTTTTCGAGCTGGGTCGAGCGAGCTAACCGGGCTAGCCCGGTTTGTGTACACCCCTAGCGATAGGCCAAGCTCTGACCCGGTCGACTGGGTCCTAATCCGGTCGACCCCAACTCGCTGGCTTCATTTTTAAGAAAGCCCGCCTATGGCTACGGATTTGGCGGTCTCTATGGCTACGGTTATAATCCGTAGCCATAGGCCACGCTCTGACCCGGTCGACCGGGTCCCAACCCGGTCGACCCCAACTTGCTGGCTGCAGTTTTTTTTCTCTGACCCGGTCGACCGGGTCCTAACTCGGCCAACCCCAACTCGCTGGCTTTGTTTTTTTTTTTTTTTTTTTGTAATCCCCATCAATTTTTGTGGGTCCCATTGTGAGGTATGTGTTATATCTAAACCGTCCATCTATTTGGCGAACTCATATTAAGGCTTGAGGTGAAAAATAAGACACTAGCTATCAAGTGGACCACATTGTAAAAGGCAGTGGGAAATTGAACGTCTACCATTGAAACCCTTTTAGGGGTTACAGAAGTTTTGGATCATTATGTAATTTGTTTTTCCTCTTCATCCAGGTCTTTGTGACCCTATGAATGAACTTATATGGGGAGGATTTCTCACAAACATCACAGTGGGCCCCAACTTAGACGGGGGAGGATTTCTAATGGTTGACGCTCATTCAACACTGTTTCCTGTAATGTGGTACACTTAAGATTTGGATATACCTCATTTTTTGTCTCATACCATAAAATGATCCCGAAAAATATATGGACGGCATGGATGAAAAGCATACATCATGGTGGGCCCCACAACTATGTATTTATTATACGAACGGCTCAAAAGAGATCAAAGTTACATGGCCCCACAACTATGTATTTATTATATCCACAACGTTCATCCATATTTAGAGATCATTTCGGAGCATTATCCAAAAAAAAAAAAATCATATCCAGATCAAATGGACCACACCACAAAGAGCAGCAGGAAAATTGATTTTCACCGTTAAAAATTTTGTAGGGCCCACCACTTGATAGTTAGATCTGTCTTATTTTACGTCTCAAGCTTAATATGAGCTCGCCAAATCGATGGATGGTTTGGATATAACACAGACCTCATGATGGGACCCATAAAAGGCGGTGGGATTACAACAGCAAAAAAATAATAATAATAAATAAATAAATAAGAAAAAAAGAATCTATAGCTACGGATTATAACCGTAGTCATATCCGTAGCCTAGAAAATCAGCGAGGTAAACTAGAAAACGGCGGGGCAAACTAGAAAATCGGCGGGACAAGCATGAAAAACGGCGGGGCAAACTAGAAAATTGGCGGAGCAAGCAAGAAAAACGGCGAGGCAAGCATGAAAAACGGCGAGGCAAACTAGAAAATCGGCGGGGCGAACAAGAAAAACGGCGGGGCAAACTAGAAAATCGGCAGGGCAAGCATGAAAAACAGCGGGGCAAACTAGAAAATCGGCGGGGCAAGCATGAAAAACGGCGGGGCAAACTAGAAAATCATCGGGGCAAGTAAGAAAAACGGCGGGGCAAACTAGAAAATCGGCGGGGCAAGCAAGAAAAACGGCGGGGCAAGCAAGAAAAACGGCGGGTCAAACTAGACAATCGGCGGGGCAAGCATGAAAAACGGCGGGGCAAACTAGAAAATCAGTAGAGCAAAATGAAAAATGACTCATTTTCATGTTTGTCTCGCTCAATTTCATGTACGGCTGAAAGTTGGGCGGGTTCAACCCGACCGACCCGATATTGGGTTAGGCTCGGGTAGGATATATCGGGTCCGATCTCAAGCTTGGGCTATACAAACACCAACCCGATAAAACTTAGGTTGGGCTTGGGTTGAGGTCTGAGGTTGCCCGACCCAAGCCAACCCAACCCAAACCCAAACCCGATCAATATATTAGTTACTTATAAATTATAATTGAGTGTGGATTGTTTGTGTAGAAAGTACACTAGTGATGTTGTGTTTCATTTGTCCACGTCATTTCCAAGGACTCACGCTAACAAGATATGCCGGATTTCTCTCTCCCAAATAGATTGCGTGTTGTACTACATGACTTTTTAAAGAAGTAGTCCTATATTTTAGCTTGGTTTTTTAAAGAAAAAAAATGAAGTTCTTTATAATGAATAATCACGTATATAATTAATAAAATCATAGATACAAAAAATAAGTCCTATATTGAAATATAATAAACTAATGTAATAACGAAAATATTAGCACATATACACCCGACCAACCCAATCAACCGTCGAGTCCTCTTGGGTTGGGCTTGGGTTGAGAATTTCCAACCCAAGATTGGGTTGGGTCGGGTCAATGTTTAAGTATAGGAACCTTGGGTTGGGTTAGGGTTGAGCACCAACTCGAACCATTGATATTGATTGAAATTGATCACGAGTTGAATGAAATAGATTTTTGACCATCGACCCGATGGAATCTTGGAAAATAAATAGGTTGGTTGGCTAAATTAGCTTCTCCTACCCCAAAATCATATATGGTAAGTTAAGTAAATCATTCTAGTTTAGGAGATATGCTTGTTAAATAAATAGACAAAGAAATGAATTAAAAGATAGAAAAATATTTTTATATACTTATATATACATATTTACATAATTATGTATTATAGAAAAATGTAAAGGGAAAAGTGTTATCCATGTAAAATAATAATAATAATAATAATAATAATAATAAAGAGAAAAAAGTGCATAACACTATAGCTATGGCTACGGTTATAATCCGTAGCAATAGACCTAACTTTGACCCGGTCGACCGGGTCCTATCCCGGTCGACCCCAACTCGCTGGATACATTTTTTTTTCTTTGTTTTTTTTTTTTTTTCCTCTGTTGTGATTCCCACCGATTTTTGTGGGTCCCATTATGAGGTATGTGTTATATCCAAACCGTTCATCTATTTGGCGAACTCGAATTAAGGCTTGAGGTGAAAAGTAAGACAGATCTAGCTATCAAGTGGACCACACTGTAAAAGGCAGTGGGAAATTGAACGTCTACCATTGAAACCCTTTCAGGGTTACAGAAGTTTTGGATCATTATGAAATTTGTTTTTCCTCTTCATCCAGGTCTTTGTGACCCTATGAGTAAACTTAGACAGGGAGGATTTCTCACAAACATCACAGTGGGCTCCACCTGAGTTTCTAATGGTTGACGCTCACTCAACACTGTTTCCTGTAATGTGGTACACTTGAGATTTAGATATACCTCATTTTTGGTCTCATAACATAAAATGATCTGGAAAAATATATGGACGGCATGGATGAAAAGTATACATCATGGTGGGGTCCACAGACCACCGACCGTCCGCCATTAGCCGTGACAGGGGGAGTACCGAATCCGTTTCCCTCAAAAGGGGGAGTACCGAATCCGTTTCCGTCAAAAGGAGGGATAATTTCGTCCCGAAGGAGGTCTAAGTGCGTATATTAAGTTTGTATTGTTTCAAGAATATCCAACGGATAAAAGGTGGGGTCCACAGTCGTAAATTTCAAGCTTTGTAGATAGGACTGACGGTTGCATGGGCCTAGATTTGCACAAATCCAGCCCGTTCAAATATCGGGACTGAAATGAACAACCCAGCCTGATTGCCTGACCCACCACGGAACTCTGCATGGCCCCACCACTGCCGTAAATACAAAAGAGAAAGGTCGTTTTCTGTAGGCGAGAACAACTGCTTGGATTGCATCATCATGCACCACCGCCCCTGCCTGCACCTCTACCTATACACCTACGTGCCTACATGTCTCGAGTGTGCGAGATCCAAGCCGTTCATCAAGTAAAACCCATTGTGTACAGATCTCAACCAAAATTTAGGCTGGTACATTCCTCATGTGGGCCAAATTGCTGTCCAAAAAGAATGGATGGTCAAAAAATAACTACTTGTCTACATTGGAGTTACACTTGTGGCCCACCTGATATGTGGGTCATGGCATCTGTATGTGGCCGACCTGAAGAATGGTCTGTATGTAGCACATGTGCCATGTTTGGCATGTGCGTGGGACTGGGATCCGGTGGACCATGCTCCACCCTTGGGGGGAAATCTCACCAGAATTGAAGGGCAGATCTGCTAGTGTGGCATCCGTGGACGAAATCCGGACCGTTCATCATGTGTGCCATATTCCAAAAGTTAGCCTGGTGTGGTCCGCAATATACAATGCTGGGCCAGGTTTCTTAACTGATCATTTTCACTGAGTGAGCTGGCCTAGCTTTGGGTCAGGGGCACACGCGCTGGGGCCTGCCCACTGAAAGGCATCGATCATATCATACTGGGACCACATACTGAGTTAGTCCGATGATCTGAACCGTTCATATCATCATAACTACTATATTTAAGCTATTACCCTATAATCGCACGTCAGTGATAATCCTAACTTCGATTTTTTTGAGTTTTATGCGATAAATTAGAAATTTTCATTTGATTGTTGTAAATAATCTATCTATTATATTTCTTAAGTTGGGCCATAAATCATAGAGTCCAAAACATGCGGGATTTCGATCGTCGAATCACTCAAATGTGGGCCGCAGTTGGCTGCGACAGACGCTTTTTCCTCGAGTCGCGACAGAGGGAAAAACGAACTCTCCCGGAGGAGCGAAGGACGGTTGGAAATTTCTCTTCGTCCCATGCAAGGAAAGCAGCGGAGAGTAAAGCTGCCCAGACAGTGTACTCGCCCGCGTGAGATGGAAGATAAGACTATGCATCGCAGGTCTTAATGTCGACGCATCTACGATATCCGAGCCACGTGTACGGTGTGGCTCAAGAAGTAGACCGTTATGGTATGATGTGAGCCACACATGTACGAAAATGGGGTAGTTTAAAAAGTTGACAAGCTATCTACATTCAGCGAAAGAGTGTGGCCCATCTAAGTATCCGACCGCCTGATTTTCTTCCAATATTTGGTGGCCACCTTATGAACGGTCACGATCTCTCACACATGGATCGCATTTTCAAGCCTACATAGAGTCGCTTTCGAATGATTCTAATCCGGCGAGTAGCCGCAGTGTGCGGCTCGAGATGACTGTATTGTCGTGGGAGCTCTTTGATACTCTGGCAGAGCGCGATGTTTCATACACAGGCCAAAAATTTCACACGTGGCTAAAAATAACTCAAGACATACCGTCCAAATGCCGGAAACGATTGTTGATAGTTCATTATTACAAAATCAGATTAACTGTACGATCTTAAACACTGATCAACGGTTTGTTGAATTCACACCGTTGATTATTTTTTATTTCATCCCTCCAATCAGCCCGTCACAATCTTAAACACTAATCAACGGTTTCTAACGACTTATTTATACTGTGACATGCCGAGCGTGCATTTTCTCAGAGCCCACGTATCAAACACCACGCTCTGCCAGAGTATCAAAGCTTTCCTATATATTTTTTTATTATCACTCCTAACTCTAGAGTAATGATGTCGATTAACGATAATAATTAGTAATTAGGAATTAAGAGAAAAAAAAAAAAAATAAAAAAAAAACCGGTCTATCAGGTAGAAGCGGAATATCGTAGATCCATACTCCACAATCCTAACTTCGCATTTTGGACCGTCCATCTAGTTACACCTACTGTTGATGGTTTATGATTCAAGATCCAAATAAATCAGATCATCATATCCATCCGATCAGTGGCCTTCAAAACGACGGTTGAAACAGAAGATTTTAACGGTCGACTTTCAGTGCAGGAAACTGAAGGAAAGTGATGGTTGGCATTGCCTGAGAGAAGTGGATTCTGACATATGGATCATCAGTCATAGGGTCCACTAGATGAGTGGTTCGGATTGATATATTACCTACCACCTACTTCAGTCAGATGGCTATACTGCATTACGGTTCTATCTACTCAACCGTATCATCTCCCTACTCACCAACTTACCCATTGCGATGTACGACATCGTTATTGCCGTTATGCCAGGTGTCATTAAAAAAAGGCCGTTAGGTCTCAAAAGACAACGGTCTGATGCAAATTCCTATGCGGGAACCAGGTGGACCCACCTACGGTCATGATGGGTATTTGGGCATCTTGTAGGAGGGGACCACCGTAGATCGCACGGGACCCTAATAGCATGATCTACGCTGCGCCAATCAGAGCGTGTCAAATTAACGTTGAGAGCAAAAATTATCTTGACCGTCCATTTTTCATGCCCGTAACCCTTTCTATGATTTTAATCTTCCGATGACATATATTAGCGATTTTTGAGCCATGTGCAATCCACTCGGACTCCGATCCAACGGTCATTCTAATCATAAGTGGGCCCACCTGCGAGTCACAGAAAATCATTGCGCGTAGTTCTAAGTACGCTATCCTAATACATAGCCCGCGGGTAAGACAAGTTTACAGATGAGAAACGATCTAGTGTTCCATACACCTAGTTGCATCTGGATTATTTGGCATCCAAATCAGTTATCTGGACCGTCCATAAGTTCCAGTCGACTGTTAAAAGTCTACCTTGAGAAAATCATATTGATCCGGTCATTCAAACCATAAAGTCACTCACATGCAAAAATGGATGGATAAGATCGTTTTCAGGAAATGATGTATATTCAATCACAAATTGCTGTGATCTTTAGATGGTCTTGAACACAGAATGGAATCAAACTAATGGACGGTCCAGATATCTGATGTGGACAGCATGGAGTCCAAATGCATCTAGTTGCATAGAAAAGTTTACTTATGGTACAACACCATTTCTCTGCGGTTAAAAGTGAGCTGAAATCACATCCGAATACTTACAAAACAGCAACAGCCAAACGAGTCATCTTCTCAAGATGAACGTTGGAGGACTCACCATTTCGTTGATTGGGACAGTCAAGGTCATATTTCAGATTTTTGGAAAGCCCCCTGCAACCAATCAAATTCCCAAATTCGTGCTTGCATGGCTAGGGCTTTTGGATCAAGGTGAAATTTTTTTATTTGATACTCTGATAGAGCATGATGGATGATACTCAAGCACTTGCATTTTACACGTGGCATGCATACAACTCAAATTAAACAGTTCAAATAATAGAACGGAGATGGATTATGAATGTGAATTAATATTGATTGAATGAAATTTTGTTTTGAATTAGAACCGTACGTTGTTATTTTTTCATGGTGACTGATCCATTGGTATCACTTAATTTATATTTGTTTTATAAACCATCCAAAAATTGGCCCACTATTTGGACGGTTTAATTTAAGTCACACATGTGGCACGTGTGCAATTTTTGAGTGCCTGTGTATTATCCACCGCACTCCAGCAAAGCATCAAGAGTTTTCTTATTTCGGAAGCAACTTGTAGCAGCAGGTCTATATAACAGAAACGGTCTGTCTTCGTTGGTGTTATGTTAGGAAGGATGGCTGTTGAAACAGCTCTTGGTGATGCAGGATTGCTGTGGGGTCAACGTCAACTGTGCAACAGATCTACCCCGTCCATTAAATGAGCCTTTCGATGCTAGGCCTTTGTGTATGCTGTTGTCTAATCCATTCAATAGAAGTGTCCAACGTGATTTTGGACCAGTAGGCCTTATTTTCTGTGTCAAATCCCATGTGGGCACACCACGTGATTTTGCACCAGTGGGCCTTATTTTCTGTGTCAACCGTGATCGTGAATGGGAGAACGATGTAGAGCAGGTTACGGACAGTTTCATGGTAAAGATAGACAAAACATTAAAACAGTTGCATCTTCCAATTAGAATGCTTTTTTTGATGTATTGTATATGTTTTCTACAAGAGAAGATACTTTAGCCAACAAACCCGCTATGTTGGGTTGCCCATTGGATTTATGAAATTCCATTGGATAGATGTCAAAAGTCTATTTTATTTTCATTTTTACTATAGATAGTACATTTAATTTTATCATAACTTCTGCTCATTTGAGTTTTACAAGTCGTGCCTAACGTGAAAAGGGTTTAGCAAAATTAGGAGAATAACGTGGTTAGACCAAATTAGACACTTACTATTTTTTTTTGTTGAAAACCATGAAGTGTAGTAGAAATGATGATAGTTTATAAATAACGAGATTACTATTTATAGTAATTCACATTTACAGAGTGTTTGAGTCTAAAAAACTGTTCTAAGTTTGAGTTTACTATTTAAAAGATTATAATTTCATTTTTTTAATCATTAATCAATTTATTTTTGAAATTATTAGAAATTATTACTATTTTATCCGTCACGATTCAAGAAAACTCTATGAGGAATCTATAGAGCTCCATGGATTCAGAGCAGCTTGATGAAGACAGTGATCGACCTCAACACGTCCTTCCCTATGTCAGAGAACAATATGGACAAGGTAGATCGGATGTGCACATGACATGGGCCCCACATCAAAAGGGACGCGACTTGTTGATAACTATGTTACAAAATCCTTTTGTAACCCCCAAAGCTCGGAGTTCGTAATGTAATGTTCGTGTTATACCCACTCATCCATCCATTTTCCCGGCTCATTTTTGCACGAGAGCCCAAACAGAAGGGAGACCCAACCTCAAGTGGGCCACATTGCAGCAAAGAGTGGATATGGAAAAGCATCATAAAAACCTTCTAAGCCATAAGCCATAATGATGTTTATATGCCATCCAACTCATTTATAAGGTTATTGCCTTCCGAATGAAGGGTAAACACAAATATCAACTTGATCCAATTGATGTAAAATGGGTTATGTATTTGTTTATGGCTAAGATGGACCAAAGAAAAGAAGTTGCAAAGGATCGACCACACTCAGTATAGTTCGATCGGTCAACCTTTGTAGTCGACAAGTTGAAATTGCTTGTTGGTTGATTTTTGCTAATTTATACAAGTTGATAGATTTTGTTAACAGGTTAAAATCCAGTTCAACAGGACGACAAGCCGGGTTCTTACTCTTGCTCGGGTGGTAGACTCTCCGGAGTTTCAACACCTGGTCAAGGCTTCGAGTACCCATAGGTGGTGAAATTCCACTAGCGTAGTGCATGTGCGTGTGTTAAAAAAGAAAAAAAATAAGGATGACAGTGAATATTTATTTTTTATTTACACACAACACGCACACCCCCCACCCATTCATGCTAGTGAAATTTCACCACCTATGGGTACTCGAACCCTTGACCGGGAGTTGAAACTCCTGAGAGTCTGCCACTCGAGCAAGAGTAAGGACGATAAGTTGAAATTCAGTTCGAGTCGACATGTCAAAAATAACAGAATCTTCAGATTAATTCTCTAAACACTTTTTTGTTGTTTCGACTTATCGACTCGATTAGCTGACAATAGGTTGATGAATACAAAAAAATTTGCGTGATCTTCTGAATTCGTTTCCTAATTTGATTAGAACTTTTTAATTAGGTTTTTGTGATTTATTTAAGATTGTTTTAAGGTGCTAAAATAATTTTTAATGATCAACTACTAGTTAAAACTTCTTAAAAATTCTCTCTTCGTATAGATTCTAGATTTTCTCTCATGAATTCATGAATGCCTTACGGATTCAATCCTATTTATTGATCCAGAAAGACTGATCAACCTCATCACGTCCTTCCGTTCCTGCGTCAAAGACTCATATGGCCTAGGAAGGTTTTTATTGATGGGCGTTCAATCCTTATTGGTGGGGTACGGTTGAGTTATGAATCTTCCTGTGATTGAGCTTATGTCCTAAAATGAGCAAACAGATGAACCGAGTCGAAATAACACAAACATCATGGTGGGCCAAAAGAGCCTTTATTACAGGGGCTTATAGCTAGTCGCATCATATATATATATATATATAACAATGAAGTACTTACCATGCCCACGCAGATAGCAGCTACTGCCGTTACATTACAGCAACGCAAGTTGCTGGTACGAGTTCACCTTAAGCCCACGTGTGTGGAATAATGCCCATCCAGCCAAAAGTACACTGCCAATATGTGACACGTGTAAGAGATCTAAGCTTTCTATCAGGCGTCTCCAATAGTTTACATGCTCCTGTAGGCCGTTGGGTCCTTACTCTTACTCCAGTGGTAGACTCTCAGGAGTTTCAACACCTGGTTTAGGGTTCGAGTACTCATAGGTGGTGAAATCCCACTATGGCGCGCGTGAGTGTGTGGTGGTGTGTGTGCGTGTGTATATTTAAAAAAAGAAAAAAACAAAAGCTTCTGTAGGCCGTTTCACTCCCCCAAGTGGGCTACATTGTTCTAAACTAACAACTTTTCCATTAACCATGTGTTTTAGAAATCGGATTGGGT
Source organism: Magnolia officinalis (assembly GCA_021015155.1). Lineage (NCBI taxonomy): Eukaryota > Viridiplantae > Streptophyta > Magnoliopsida > Magnoliales > Magnoliaceae > Magnolia > Magnolia officinalis. The sequence continues at coordinate 10,053,467 of JAJHSJ010000013.1, forward strand.
ACTGAGTTACTCAGTACGCTTTTATCGTACTGAGTAAACTCAGTTGGGCCAACTGTGAATTTATGTGGTTTATCCACACCGTCCATCCATTTTTACTGCTAATTTTAGGGGTTGATCCCAAAATTCAAGTAAATCCAAAGCTCAAGTGAACCATTACACAGGAAACAGTGCGGAATAATGATTTCCACCGTTGAAACCTTCTTAGGGTCTAAAGTAATTTTTATTTGTCATCCAACCTGTTTATAAGATCACAAAGACACGGATGAAGAGAAAACACAAACATCAGCTTGATCCAAAACTTCTTTGACCTCCAAAAAAATTTTCAATGATAGAGGTTCAATCAAACTGTTTCCTGTGGTGTGGTCCACTTGATATTTTAATTTGCTTCGTTTTTGGGATCAAGCCCTTAAATTATCTGTTAACATGGATTAACGGAGTGGATAAAATAAATAAATAACAGTGGACCCCACACTGTTTACTCAATACGCTACGGGTACTGAGTTACTCATACGCAATCCGCTTCCTGTGAACGAAGCGGATTCCCACCTGGCCTAGGCTGGACGATTATCCGTCCAAGCATGGCTCTTTGGGGACCTCCGTGGTGTATGGATTTTATCTACTCCGTCCATCCATTTTTACATATCATTTTAGAATATGATCCAAAAATGAGGCCGATCAAGGCTCAACTGGACCACGAATATGGGATTAAATATTTACCATTAAAATTTTTGAGAGCCGCAGAAGTTTTGGATCAAACTGATATTTGTGTCTTCCCTTCATTCAGGTTTATATAATCTTGTGAAAAGGTTGGATTGAAAAAAAAAAAACATCACGTGGCTCCTAGGAAGTTTTCAAGAGTGAGTATTATTATCACCCCTGCTTTATGTGATGCTGTACATTTGAGTTTTAGACCTGCCTCGGTTTTTGTGTAATACCATAAGGCCCTGTTTGGGCAACGGTATTAGAAGGAATTAGGTGGGATTGGATTCATCTGGTTCCTTGCCAATCCATGTTTGGAAAAGCTTGGAATTAGATCGGATGTAATTGCATTGGGTCTCGTGCCAATTTCATTCAATGTTAGCAAGTTGTGTAGGTCTACCCTGATGTGTGGGCTATATCCACACCGTCCACCCATTTTTTGAGATTATTTTAGAGTATGGGTCAAAAATCAGGTGATTCTAAAGCTCAAGTGGACCCACCATTGAGAGCAACGGGGATTGAATACTTACCATTGAAAACTTTTTTGGGGCCACATAAGTTTTGGATCTACCTCATTTTTCGGCCCCTACCATAAAATGAGGTTACAAAACAAATGAACGGTTTAGATATAATACATGTGTGTTATTCTGGTAATTTCAAATGATGGTGGGTGTATCCATTCAATGTACCACCGTATTACCAACAAAACAGAGCATTAATCTAATCCCATGGAATCAGGGGACAATCCCTGCCATGGGTAATAATGATGATTTTTTGAATCCAATCCCACCTAATCCCTTCTAATCCCGTTGCCCAAACAGGGCCTAAAGTAATCTGTAAAGATGGATGGACGGCGTGGATAAAACGTATATATAACGGTGGGGCTCACAGAGCCCTTGACCGGATGGATTACTGTGGAGGAGGGCAGGACGTACTCTGCTTCGGTGTTTCAAACAGAATGACCAAGCTGCATTTGGATATCTGTGTTTTTCATTGATTCGGGTTTGTGAGCACAAACAAACATTGCTGTAGGCCGTAGAAAGGGTTCTAAATCATACTCACTGTTTCTTATGGTGTGGTCCACTTGAGCTTTGGATATGCTTCAATTTTGGAGGCCGAAATCTAAATTGAGCTAAAAATGGATGAATGGCATGGATAGAACACTACATCAAGGTGGGCCCTACAAAGTCCGGTCATTGTGGAGGTCATCACTACTCAATCTACATATGGGCAACTTGTTGACAAGTGGAGCCACATCTGGGGCCGCCCACAAGTAGTTGAGGTTGCGCGGATTTCGTGTCACAAGTCCTTTTGCAACTGGGTCGCAAGTCTTTCGCAACTGAGATGTGGAAATGAAAGTTGTCAAAATTATAAATTGGGGTCCCTAGGGCTATTCTAGGGTTAAGGTGAATATTGGGAAATATTTCTAAGGTCTGGGCAAGGGATTTTCTCTATACTTCCAAGGGAGAGGTTAGTATATTGCCTTGTAATCTTTGTTTCTCTTCATAGTGGAATTTTGCATCCGTTGTTTTTTACCATAGTTTGGAGTTTTTCCACGTATATCTTGTCTTGTGGTTTGTTTGAATGCTTTTATTCCTTTCTAGTTTATATTTATTCCTGTTTATTGTTTGTGGGTGAGGCCTGAGATTGGATCTACGCTCACTGCGTCGTTGGCGTGCTGCGGAACAACTGGTATCAGAGCTATTGGTTTAGTTCTATTGGGAGCGATGACAGAAGATGAGAAAACTAGAATTGAGAAGTTTGATGATTCAAACTTTTCATTCTGGAAGATATAGATGGAGGGTTATCTGTATCAGAAGGACCTCTATAATCCTCTAGGAGGAAAAGAGAAGAAACCAGAAAAGATGACAGATGATGAATGGTTTTTACTGGATAGGAAGGCTTTAAGAACGATCCGACTCTCTTTGTCTAAGAGCGTCGCCTTTAATATATCTAAAGTAAAAACGACAAAAGAATTAATGGAAGCCCTAACCACCATGTATGAAAAACCCTCAGCATCCAACAAGGTTCATCTTATGAAACAACTATTCAACATGAAAATGTCAGATGGTGAGAGTGTGGCAGAACATCTAAACGAGTTCAATACAATCACGAGCCAGTTGGAATCCGTTGGCATTGCTTTTGAGGATGAGGTCAGGGCATTATTGATCTTATCCAGTTTGCCAGACAGTTGGGATGGTTTGGTGATTTTTGTGAGCAATTCTTCAGAATCGACAAAGCTGAAATTTGATGATGTGACCGGTCTAATTCTCAGCGAAGAATCTAGAAGGAAGGCATCAAGAGTTTCAGGGGATTCAGGGAATGCTCTAAACGTTGAAGGAAGAGGAAGATGCTGAACAAAGGAGGCAATAAACACGGGCGTTCTAAGTTGAGGAAGAAGTCTAATGGACCGAAAGACAAAGACGGGTGTTGGCATTGCGGCAAGAAGGGGCACATGAAACGTGATTGCAGAGCGCACAAGAAACAAGAAGGAACCTCTCAAGGCGGGAAGGATTCAGTGAATCTGTCTGAGGAGAGCGACACAGAGGCGTTGATCTTGTCTCTTGATGCAAGGAATGAGTCTTGGGTTATAGACTCGGGTGCTTCGTTTCATGCTACTTCGTGTAAGGAAGTTCTGCGTGATTATGTGTCAGGTGACTTTGGGAGAGTCTACCTGGGTGATGATGAGCCGTGCAATATTGTTGGAAAGGGGGATATTCATGTAATCAGAAAGACGGAACGGTCTTGAAATTGAAAGATGTCAGACATGTACCGAGTTTGAAACGTAATCTGATCTCAGTGGGACAGTTAGCCGATACCGGTTATGTGACGACATTCACCAGTGACTCCTGGAAGATCACAAAAAGGTGCCTTGGTAATATCTCGAGGCAAAAAGGAAGGTACTTTGTACGTGACTTCAGGATCGTATAGTTCACTCGCAGTCGCATCAACTGGAGTGAATGGGCAGTTATGCATCAGAGGCTGGGACATATGAGTGAGAAAGGGATGAAAGTGTTATTGTCAAAAGGAAAACTACCAGGGCTGAAGTCTATTGACTTGGAATTCTGCGAAGACTGCGTGTATGGCAAGCAGAAGAGGGTAAGTTTCAAGAAGACAGGATGCGCTCCAAAGACACGTCTGTTGGAGCTTGTACACACTGATGTGTGGGGACCGGCACAGGTATTATCTCTTGGTGGCTCACGTTATTTTGTTCCTTTATTGATGATGCTAGTAGAAAACTGTGGGTCTATTTCTTAAAACATAAATTTGATTTATTTGATGTATTTAAGAAGTGAAAAGTTATGGTAGAAAATGAGACAAGTAAAACAGTAAAGTGTCTCAGATCTGATAATAGGGGAGAGTATTGTGATAAGAGGTTTGAGGAGTATTGTGCAGCAAATGGAATCAAACATTAGAAAACGATTCTAGGGACACCACAACAGAATGGTGTGGCTGAGTGCATTAACAGGACCATCCTTGAGCGCGCCAGGAGCATGAGGTTACATACAGGGTTGCCCAAGACCTTTTGGACAGATGTTGTGAATACTGCCGCATATCTCATCAATATAAGTCCCTCAGCACTATTAGATGGTGGGCTACCAGAAGAAGAGTGGACCGGGAAGGAAGTGAACCTTACACATCTCAGAGTGTTCGGTTGCACTTCATATGTTCACATTGATGCAGAGCACAGAAATAAGCTGGATGTGAAGTCCAGGAGGTGCACGTTTATAGGCTACGGGCATCATGATTTTGACTACAAGTTCTGGGATGCAGAAAATAGGAAAATCATCAGAAGCAAGGATGTAGTCTTAAATGAAAAAGTGATGCATAAGGACAGTATGCAGGAAAATAAGGTCGAGAAAAAGGAATTCATAGAGTTGAAAGAGTTACCGGACATGGGTGTTACAACGCCACAGGATGAGGCAGAGCCGCATACACCGGTTGCGAGGAGGTCTACTTGGGAGAGGAGACCCACGGTCCGATACTCACCCTCCTTATATTATCTACTACTGACAGATAATGGTGAGCCAGAGTGTTTTGAAGAGGCGTTACAGTCAGATATACGGGTTAAGTGGGAGCAGGCCATGGATGATGAGATAGACTCTCTTGAGTCTAATTGTACATAAGAGCTAGTCACTTTACCCAAGGGTAAGAAAGCTCTTCATAACAAGTGAGTTTACAGACTGAAAGAGGAGCATGATGGTTCGAAACGGTACAAGGCCAGATTGGTTGTGAAAGGGTTTCAACAAAAGGCAGGTATCGATTTCATTGAAATATTTTCACCGGTAGTGAAAATGTCTACGATTCGCATGGTCTTGAGTATAGTGGCTTCAAAGGACTTACATCTAGAACATCTAGATGTTAATACAACCTTTCTTCATGGGGACCTTGAAGAAGAGATATATATGCATCAGCCGACAGGATACGTGGCACCAGGTAATGAGAACAAGGTGTGCAGACTGAAGAAGAGTTTATATGGCTTGAAGCAGGCTCCGAGGCAGTGGTATAAGAAGTTCGACAGTTTCATGTCGAGAAACGGTTTTAGGAGATGTCATGCAGACCACTGTCGTTATTTGAAGAAGTTTGATGATATGCTTGTAGCCGGTTCAAGCATGAAGGACATCTAAGATCTCAAAAGACAATTGTCTAGAGAATTTGCCATGAAGGATTTAGGAGTTACAAAATAAATCCTAGGCATGAGGATAAAGCGTGACAGGGAAAACAAGAAATTAGTTTTGTCACAGGCAGAGTGCATAACCAAGGTACTTGATCGATTCAATATGAGAGGTGTTAAGCCGGTTAGCACTCCATTAGCCAACCACTTCAAGCTATCTAAGGAGCAAGGTGCAAAGACGCGAGAGGAACAAGACTACATGGCTAAAGTCCCATACGCATCAGTTATTGGGAGTTTCATGTATGCTATGGTGAACACGAGGCCAGACATTGCTCAAGCAGTGAGAGTTGTTAGCAGTTTCATGAACAACCCTAGGAAGGAACATTGGGAAGCTGTGAAGTGGATCCTTAGGTACTTGGTAGGTACTAAGGACGTAGGGCTGTGTTATGGTGGATCGGAAATCAAGTTACAAGGCTACGTGGATTCAGATTTGACGGGAAATATCGACAGCAGAAGAAGCACTACAGGTTATGTTTTTACTTTGGGTAGTGCTGCAGTCAGTTGGGTCTCTCAATTACAAAAGATAGTATCTATCAGTACGACAGAAACAGAATATGTTGCGGCTACAGAAACATGCAAGGAGATGGTGTGGATGCAAGGTTTTATGGAAGAGTTGGGTAAGAAGCAAGCAGATTACAAGCTGTACAGTGACAGTTAAAGTGCAATACACTTGGCTAAGAATTCAGCCTTTCATTTAAGGACCAAACATATTGCCATCAGATATCACTTCATACGTTCATTACTGGAAGATGGATCGATTGCTCTGGAGAAGATTCATACAAGTGAGAATCCTGCGGATATGCTGACCAAGGCGGTCACAAAGGAGAAGCTAAAGCTCTGTTAAGCTTTGATTGCTCTTTATGCTTGAAGACGGGGAGGTGGTGCACTCCGGATAAAGAAGATAAAGGTTTATGGCGATGTGTCTCCAAGTGAGAGATTGTTGAGAAGTGGAGCCACATCTGGGGCCGCCCACGACCAGTCGAGGTTGCGCGGATTTCGTGTCGCATGCGGAAAGGGAAGTTGCCAAAACTATAAATTGGGGTCCCTAGGGCTATTCTAGGGTTAAGGTGAATATTAGGAAATATTTCTAAGGTGTGAGCAAGGAATTTTCTCTGTACTTCCAAGGGAGAGGTTAGTATATTGCCTTGTAATCTTCGTTTCTCTTTATAGTGAAATTTTGCATCCGTGGTTTTTTACCCTAGTTTAGGGTTTTTTCATATATATCTTGTCTTGTGGTTTGTTTGAATGTTTTTATTCCTTTCTAGTTTATATTTCTTCCTGTTTATCGTTTGTGAGTGAGGTCTGAAATTGGATCTAGGCTTACTGCGTCGTTGGCGTGCTGCGCAACACAACTGTACCACAACTTGCAGTGCACTGCTAATCTTTTTCGCTAACATGCCACCCGTTCAAAAAATCTGTACCATGGAAACAATAGGCCCCACCATGAAAAATCAGGGCCATCTAACAAGCAGACAAGCCCTATTTCTGCAGCCTATGGAACAGGCGTTTGGCGCGGGCGCATGCAAGGGGGAAATATGGTACGGTACCCGAAGTTGTGGTACCTTGCCTGCCTATAGGTGATCCGTTGGTCCTGCCCAGGATTGCCACTGCGCAAATGTTCATCAGACCGTATGATCCCAACCATCCAATCAGCGAAAGCTTTGAATACTGGATATGAACCACTGCCTGCTACTTTTCTTACCATCAAGTACACCCTCTAAAAAAAGTTTAGAACCGTCCAATCAGGGAGCCTTTTTTGGGAACGTGCAATCTAAGACGTGGGCCATGTTGTGGCCCCCAGTGTACGTGAATGGTTACTGTGGCGAACGCGGATTGCGTCCTACCCCGTCCGTCTCCAGCTGGGAACGGGCAGGGGTTCCGAGTGCCCACCATGATGTATGAGTTTTATCCACACCGTCCATCCATTTCTACGTGGAATTTTATTGAAGAAGACCAAAATATAGGTAGATGAAAGACATGTATGGACCACACAATGCGGATTAAACTTTTACTGTTGAAAACTTCTTGTGAACCACAGAAGTTTTCGATCGAACTGAAATTTGGTTTTTCCCTTAATCCAGTTCTATGTTACTTTACGAATAGGTTGGATGGCAAATAAACATCACGGTGGGGCCTAGGAAAGTTTCTACGGCAAGCAGCATTATCACCGCTGCTTCCTTTGATGTGGTCCACTTGAGCTTAGATCTCTCTAAATTTTATCTGCGCTCCATAAAATTCCAAGTAGAAATGGATGGACGGTGTGGATAAAACACATGCATCACGGTGGGCACTCGGAGCCACTGGCCGTTCCCAGCTGGAGACGGGCAGGGGTAGGACGCAATCCTCGTTCGTCGCAAGGTGGTGTTAATAATGGCAAGGCGAGTTATCTAGACTTATAGTTCGTACACACGCATTAAAATATGTACACGTGGCATAACATAACTCAAATCAAACCCTCAATATCGTGGAATCCATTCTAGATAGTCCAATAAACGTAAAATCATACCCACTAGACGATCCAATCACTTGATCACTGACCGTCTGTTTCTTGATTTAGATCATATTATTTCGACTATATATAGATGTCCACTAATCTTCCATTTTAAAAATAAATCATAGTACACGATCCTGACAGTTCATTTTGAGTAAAATATATTCCAGGTATCCAATATAGTAGTGCTTGAACATGAAAGTAACACTCCGCCAGAGTAGCAAAGTTTTTCAATACTACCATAAGTACAATCGAGCGAGCTGACTTCTTTTCACACTCGCCAGAAACAACGCAAGCTAACTTGACTAATATTATAAAATCTAAACCGTAAATACCTTCTGGCCCGAAATTCAGACCGTTATTATAGTTAGTTTAGCCACAAATTTAAAAAAAAACAAAAATAGATAGTTATGATTAATGAATTTTGTACATGCAACATATTTCCTTTCAAATTATTTATATATATGTTTTATTTTTCCATTATATTTATTCATACTTTATATTTCACATTATAAACGTATTGGATCTCATACAAACGTGCTAATTCATCAAGTGTGAGAAGAGAGCAGCAGAAAATTGCAGTCGCGCGAATCTGCATTGAGTTTCCATAATAACAAAGCAGGAGATTAAAGAGGGAGCATGTCTTTATAAAAACAACTGCATTCTCCCACCCTTTTCACTCAGAAGCAGGCAGTTGGGTCAGATCAGTTGGGTTGGTTGGTTCGACCCAAATGGCTCTGTTTTCTCATTTCTCACTCTCTCTGTTCTCACTCTCTCTCCTCTCACTCTCTCTCACCATTGCAATACCAGTCCACAAACACCACCATCCCCACGTAGCTTCCCACAACTACAGAGATGCCCTCTCCAAATCAATCCTCTTCTTTGAAGGGCAGAGGTCTGGGAAGCTCCCTTCTAGCCAGAGGCTTCGATGGAGAAGAGACTCTGGTCTTTCAGACGGTTCTTCCATGCATGCAAGCTATCTAACCTTCTTCTTCTTCTATTTTTTTTTTCCAGTTTTTTCTTGATTCTTTGAAATGCTGATGTGGGTGTTGTTTGGGGAATGCAGGTGGATTTGGTTGGAGGGTATTATGATGCTGGAGACAATGTGAAGTTTGGTTTTCCAATGGCTTTTACTACCACCATGCTTTCATGGAGTGTGATTGAGTTTGGTGGGTTGATGAAAGGGGAGTTGGGGAATGCAAGGGAAGCTATTCGTTGGGGTACTGATTATCTTCTCAAAGCTACTGCTCATCCAAACACCATATATGTGCAGGTTGCTTTTTCTTTTTCTCTTTCTTTCTTTTTGGGGTTGGATTTGCTTCCTTTTTCTTTTTTCTCGTGCGGTTTCTCTGTTTCTTTTCAGAAAAAAGCTGTTTATTCTCCATTTGTTTGGGATTTTTATTTTTATTTTTGGATTTCTTTGTTGGGTTTTTCTAGCCGTTATTGGAATGTTGGTTTCTGGTTCTTATAACGTTTTGAAATTTTATAGAAGAAAAGAGGAATAAGAGACAAAAAGCTGTTTTTTTTTTTCTTTTTGGTTGTTGAAGATTTTCAGCAATGAAAATGGTTTTTGGGATTTTTAGAGGGCTTGAAAGAAAGAGAAGCAGAGAAAACAGAGCAATGTGAGTTTTTCTTTTTGGTTACAGGTGGGTGATGCTAACAAGGATCATGCGTGTTGGGAGAGGCCAGAAGACATGGACACTCCAAGAACTGTCTACAAGATAGACAGCAGTAGCCCTGGTTCTGATGTAGCTGCTGAAACTGCTGCAGCCCTTGCAGCTGCTTCCTTGGTCTTCAGAAGATCTGATCCTTCATACTCCAAACTTCTTCTCAATAGAGCTATCAGGGTAAAAATCCCCCCCAAAAGAACTGTTTTTTTCTTCATTGATTTTTTTTTTTTCTCTGAGTATTTTCTTTTCCCCATTTTGAGTTTTTTCTTTTTTCCTTAAATGTGTTGCAGGTCTTTGGTTTTGCTGATAAGTACAGAGGTTCTTACAGCAATGGGCTGAAGCCATATGTCTGTCCTTTTTACTGCTCTTATTCTGGCTATCAGGTTTGTTTTTTTCTTTCTTTTTTTATTGGAAACTTCTCTTTTATATAGATTTTTTTATTTTAAAAATCTCTGATTTTTCATTGTCTTTATCTGAAGGATGAGCTATTGTGGGGAGCTGCTTGGCTCCACAAAGCCACAAAAAACCCAGCTTATCTTAACTACATTCAGGTGAATGGTCAGACACTTGGAGCTGATGAGACTGACAATACCTTTGGTTGGGATAACAAACATGTTGGGGCAAGAATCTTAATTTCCAAGGTCTGTTTTTTCTTTCTTTCTAATTTCCATCCCTTCTATTTTGAATTTTCTCAAAAAATAAGACATGGTTTTTAAGCTATTTGTTGTTTTTTGCCATTTTCAGGCATTTTTAGTTCAAAATGTGAAATCCCTCCATGATTACAAGGGGCATGCAGATAATTTCATATGCTCTCTTATACCAGGAGCCTCTTTCTCTCAAGCCCAATATACCCCAGGTCTTTTCTTTTCCCTTCTTTCCCCTCTCTCTCTCTCTCTCTCTCTCTCTCTCTCTGAGAACTGAAAGGGAGGATTATTGCTTTGAACAGGAGGTCTTCTTTTCAAGATGAGTGACAGCAATATGCAGTACGTGACCTCCACCTCCTTCCTCCTGCTAACCTACGCCAAGTACTTAACCTCCGCATCCAAGGTCGTCACCTGCGATGGTGCAACCATCACCCCAAAGAGGCTCCGAATCATTGCCAAAAGACAGGTATAACCCTCGGTGGGCCCTACTTATTTTCATATGGGCCCCACTAATTAAGAATGTTGTTAGGTCGGTCCAAGTGCTTCATTCATTTGTTGAACCGAACTGGGCCACCCACCAATCAGAGAAATTCACAAGCTGAACAGCGGATGCTTGTTCAGATTTTAAAACCTTGGTCTGGACGGTGAGGATCTCTGATCAATGGTATTTTCTCCATTGGATGAACGGTCTGGCTCTACCCACTGCAGCATTCTTTAAAAAAAGATCTTTGACTCAAGTCTCTTTGACTGTTGATGCCTAGTCACTCAGAAATTGTACACGTGGACACTTAAAAAAAAAAAAAAAAAAATCCAAAATCAGATTAGTTGTATGCCACGTATGCCATTTCTCTAAGTGGCTGTGTATCATCCATCACGCTGCCAGAGTATCAAAGCTCTTCTCTTTATACAACTGTTCCATTGGTTGTTTTATGGTGCTTAGGTGGACTACTTGCTGGGAGAAAACCCAATGAGAATGTCATACATGGTGGGGTACGGAGGGAGATACCCACAAAGGATCCACCACAGGGGCTCATCACTACCGTCCATCGCCACCCATCCATCCAAGATCCAATGCTCATCAGGCTTCACAGCCATGAAATCCGAATCCCCCAACCCAAACATCCTCATCGGGGCAGTCGTTGGTGGGCCAGATGCACATGACCGGTTCCCTGATGAGCGGTCCGACTACGAGCAATCCGAGCCGGCCACCTACATCAACGCACCCTTAGTGGGCTCACTGACCTATCTTGCACACTCCTTCGGTCAGCTCTGAAGTCATCATCAGATCCGTTGATTATGTAATTGGGCCCAAGGCCCAATCTGGGCATGGATAGGGAAAATGAAGTATTTTAGGATAGTATTGGGATATGGATTTTTATAGTACAGTGTCTCTCTCTTGCAAGTCGCGAGTAGAGTAGCGTGCCTCAAACGGCATTTGTGTACGTGAGGGTTTATATAGTACATTTGGGTGTATACAAGAGGGTGGGTTTCACTCTTTTGTATTTTGGTATTGGGACTTGTAATTTGTTTTCTATTATGTATCTTTTAATTAGTGGAGATAGGTTTTGTTATTGATCTCGTTTTATATTAAGACAGATGGGACTCTTGTGCTGATCGGGGCTGTTGATGTGGTGGGCCATAGATCAAATATCACATTGATGGGGTGATCCTATACTTTCTCCCTTTCTACTAGTTTAGTTGCAGATGACCCAATGATCGTGGATTATGGCCAAAACATGTGATGGTCCACTAAATTAGATGGCTATCTAATGCAATATATAGATTTCTGGGCCATGGTTAAACTAAGTGATGGCACCTGTTGAGGGTGACCGTCCATCTTGCTATTATTAGGAAGCGGATTCCTGCCAAAGCTTTTTGCTGAAATCTTCCTGCTACTGGAAGCTAGGTGGGCCCCACCGTGATGTTTATAGAAAATCCACCACGTCCATCAGTTTTGCAAGATCATTTTAAGAATCGGGACAAAATACGATCCAAATCCAAAACTCAGGTGGGCCGTACATCAGGAAAACGTGTGTTGGTAAATTCTTACCGTTGAAACCTCCCTGGGTCTACTGTGATGTTTATATACCATCCATACCGTTAATAAGGTCATTCCTACCAGGATGAACTGAAAAAACAAAAATTAGCAATATTCAAAATTTCTCTTAACGGTGGACGTTCAATCATCTGTTGTACGGCTCACTTGAGTTTTGGATTTGAGTCAATTTTGGGCCATCTTCTAACATGATCTTAAAAAAACGGATGGAAGGAGTGGATTTCTCACAAACAATATGGTGGGCCCCATCAAGCTTCCCGTGGCAGGAATATCCTCATCGGGCACAGAGATATTCCAGTGCCCAGTGGGTCGACAGAGATAGTCCTCGGCAAATCCACTCCGTCTATCTGTTTTGCAAGACCACAACAGGACAGGTAACTAAAAATCAGACAGATCTAAAACTGATGTGGGCCATACCACACAAAACAGTGGGGATTGAACACATGGGAGTGTGACAGAAGTTTTGTATCACGATTATATTTGTGCTTACAGTTTATCAGAGTGGTATTAACCCTATGAACGGTTTAGATGGTATATAAACATCACGGTCAGCTCCAGGAAGGTTTCAATAGTCTATATTTTATTTCCCACTTTTTCGTTTGATGTGGCCCACCTGAGTTTTTTTAGTGTTTCTAGTTTTTAGTTTCCTATCCTATTTTGGTCTTTCAAAACAGATGGACGGAATGGATTTATCACAGACATATCTACGTGTACTCCACACAGCCCCAAACACAGTTATAATCTCTGTGCCCGGGGTGACAGGCAATCCTCTTCCCTGATATTAAGGAAACGATGTGTAGAGAAATCAATGTTTGAATTGAAAATTGGAGAGGTGGGGATAAGAGAGAAAAGGAGGAGGCAAGTGATGAATGGTCATGTGAAGTGGGCCACAGCAGTCGGGTCAAAGGGTATCCCATTCTGTCAGTGTGAAGTCTCAAAAGCAAAGAGCTTTTTTATTTTAAAGTAACATGGAGCTCTGACCAACCTAACATGGGAAGGGGATGAGAGAGCAGAAAAACATTCCACACTGGGACCTGAGGGTCACACCCTGCATTATTCCAGGGCTTCCTTTCTTTTCTTTAATATCAAACCAAGCTGCCTTTTTTTAATGATTTGACCAAATGGCACTCCATGAAGAGAGAGAAGTGTGGGCCCCAGTAAATTTTTAATAATGGGCGTTCAATCACCCACTTGAAATCATTTTCGGATCATGTTTTGGGGGCAAAATCGATGGACGGTGTGGATATAAACACGTCATCGTGGACTGTTTGAATATATATATATATATATATATAGGCTCAGGTTAAGGTGGTTGACCCAAGTATATCTGAGCCAAACCAACTTGGCTCAGCTTAAAAATTAACTCGACTCAGCTCAAACTCAGTTTCAAGCCGAGTCAAGTCAAGTGAGTTAACTGAGCTGACTCGATTCATGTACTTATGACCCCAGGAAGTTTTCATCCATAGGCATTCAGTCCCCGCTATTTCTTCACATGGTGTGGTCTTGAGTAGAGTTGTACACAAGCTGAGCCGAGTCAAGCTTGGCCCAGCTTGACTTGACTCAACCAAGAGGCTATCAGTTTGAACTCGGCTCACTCTGTCCTCGAGCCTGATTGGCTAGCTCAGCTCAGCTTAGCTAGCAGCTTGGGCCAACTCGAGCGAAAGCTTGAGTTCGATCTTTTGAGCTAAGTTTGAGTTTGGGTTTTATGATTTTTAATATATAATATATATTTTATTTAAATAAATATTTACAAAATATTTATAGCAAGTGAATCCAATTAAAGTCGAATCGATTCGAACCAAGTTAAGTTCGAGTCAAGCTTGGTCTATCTTGAACTTAGATAAAAAATTTTCCAAGCTCAAAACATTAACTCGACCTAGCTTTAACCTAGTTTCCAGCCAAGTTTAGTCAAGTGAGTTAACCGAGCAAACTCGATTCATCTACAACTGCTTTGGATCTTCCTCGTTTCAAGTTCATTCATAAAATGAGATGGCAGAATAGATGGATGGCATGAATAAGACACATACATCATTGGATACTAACACCGCAACCAGTGACGTGGCCACTTGAAGAAGCTGTGGGCCCTACCATGATGTATATGTTTTATCCATACCATTCATCCATTTGGGACCATTATTTTAGGACAAGAGCCAAAAAAAATGAGACATCCAAATCTGAATCCATACCACAGTAAAACAGTGGTGATTGAAGGGACACCATTAAAAACTTCCTAGGGTTTATTATAATGTTTGATTAGCTCACACAGACCTGGATGAGAAAACACAAATATCAGCTTTAGCCAAAACCTGTGGCCCCGGGAAGTTGTAATGGTGGGCGTCCAATCAAGACTTTCATGTGGTATGGCCTACCTGAGATTCAGATCTGTTTCATTTTTGGGCTCACGCCCTAAAATAAGCTAGCAAAATGGATGGACGGTGTAGATAAAACACACACATCATGGTGGGGCCCACAGCATTCAAACCGCGTCCGTGGATGGGTATGTTTTAACTTTTTGACCTGAGTCAAAGATTTCAATGTCCTATGTGGGAAGTTGGAACTATAAAAATGTTCTTAAGCACAATCTCAATGCACCCTGGTAAGGACTTCGGCCCATCATCTCCAACCATTCAAAAGACAGCTGACAGGAACCTACGAACATTTCAAAATTTTGAATTTTTAAAAGTCCATTTTGAAATGCAGGTTAAGATTCCAACACACCATTGTTGGATGGGAATCAATGGCCAAAAGACTGATATGTACATTAAACCACATGAGAGAATCATCAAGGCACTGAAGAAGATTGATTAAGGAAAATAAGAAACAGAAAAAGAAGGGATATTTGGTTTTCATTAATAAATAATGCGAAAAGGCACGAACAGCTTTCGAGATCATTGTATTTGGCATTTGAAAGCTAAACAGATGAATTGGCAGAATGTAATAGTGCGCCATGCTGGACCTTTGAGACTCTGCATCAGCGTTTCGGTGGGCATTGGTAGCATTTTTCGAAGAATCCAAAGGAACGGATTTGCCTGATGAAGTTCGTCCCGCTCGCCCATCCACCAAATCCAAATCCAAAAACAAACACCCATGTCGCCACGAAAGCGCTCGTCCAGTACATCAATCGTCCGCGTTTCGCAATATCATCTTGGGCCTGCTCATGCAAAGAGAACATAAACAAAAGGTGAGGAAAGAAAACATTTGGAGTGATAGAGCCTATGATCCAGTAAGAAATCTTAGTAACCTTATTAGGGAACACTCATGATAACAAAGATCACTAGATAGGTGTGGCCCACCATAGATTGCATATGGTCCAAAACTAACCATGATTGAATGATCATAGCAATACAATTATCCATTTTGCACGTCATTTAAATGAACGTGATCGTCTGATGTGGGTAATATGGAGGCCATGTGTAGTTCGCGGAGACCGCTCCTATCTAATGGTCCACTGTGGTGGAAGGTAGGCCCACTTGGGCCCCATATAAATTTACATGCATGGTACATAACTTTCTATTGCTAATTGTATAGAGAGCTATGAGATGCCGATTCGCACATTTGCATGAGGCCTGACCTGGTATGTGGTCCAAACCGTTCATCCGGTGGTCAGTACCATTCATGTTGGCATGAGTTGTCTTCCGAAGATTAGAGGAGCAAATTAAGGGATGAAAATCCCTATGTCATAGGGTCAACTACAGCCCAACGGAATCAGCAATTATAGCCAAGATTTTCTATGCTTAATAACGAGATTTGTGTATACTAAAAATATGAGTAATGTTTGTTGTTATATACAATCACTATGTAAAGGAAAAGATACGAAAATTACAAAATTTGAATTCTTCCTAGCTGAGATGGTATCAAAGCAAGTTTTTCTTCCATATCCTCTGTCATCCAAAACATAAAACAGAGACAAGCACCCTGCATCATGGCTGATGTAGACTCGCATCCGGACGAGTCTTTCTCATCTTCTATCTTGTCCGAATTCAATACAAAAATGGCTGAGGTACTGTCCAAAACCTCAGCTCCGACCCAGACTACCGACATGACCACCGCACCAATTAGGATTAAGTTGGATGGGACCAACTACGCACTTTGGTCTCAGGTGGTGGAAATGTACGTATCTGGTAAAGACAAATTGGGGTATATCAACGGTGATTTTCCCCAACCTCCATCGACAGACCCAAACTTCCGCAAATGGCGCACCGACAACGCCATAGTGAAGGGGTTGGGTGATTAATTCCATGGATCCATCATTGATTGGAAATTTCATCAGATTTTCCACAACAAAAATGGTGTGGGACGCCATAGCAACGACCTATTTCGATGGGAGTGATGCCTCCCAAGTGTATGACCTTCGGCGTCGAGTAACACGTCTGAAGCAAGCGGGTGGCTCACTGGAGAGATATTACAACAATCTGCAGGGATTGTGGAGAGAAATTGACTTCCGGAGGCCAAATCTGATGCAGTGCCAGACAGATATTCAGAAGTATAACACCATGGTGCAAGAAGACCGGGTGTATATCTTCCTAGATGGCTTGGATGATCGGCTAGACGGCATCCGGAGGGATATTCTGCAAATTCAACCATTCCCCACCGTGGAGCAAGTGTACGCTCATGTTCGGCGGGAGGCGATACGGCAAGCCGTGATGACAGGGACCACGAGCGAAGAACCACAGGGTGCTGTGATGGTATCCAAAAGCTTAAAGATTGGAACTCCTGCACCGAGTTTTCTCCAAAATGGAAAGCCGATTTCCACTTCTAAGTCAAAGACTGCATCTGACGGGCAGAAGTGCTCTCATTGTGGAGGTTCTAAACACACTCGGGAAACGTGTTTCAAGCTCAATGGCTATCCCGAGTGATGGTATGAGTTACAGGCAAAGAAAAAACGTGATAGCGGCACAGGCAAAGTGATGTAGAGCGGGTCGCGGACAATTACATGGCAAAGATGGATCAGAAAAGGCCCGGTCGGCGACAGAAGTGATCTGGACCATCAGACCTTAAATCAGGTGTATCTCGCAATCCGGGAAGAGTTGGCCGACGAAAAATATATGATTTTGGGGTAGAACGAGCTACTTTAGCCAACCAACCCAGCTATGCTGGGTTGCGACGCTCGGAATTGCGAGAAACCCCTGATTTGACGGTCGTTTCCCTGTTTCAATTTCGTTTTTACTATAAATAGTAAGTTTTAGTTTGCTTATAACTCTTCATCCGTCGGGCTTTAGGAGTTGCGCCCAACGTGAAAAGAGCTTAGAATAATTAGGAGAACGGGTTGGTGAAGCCAAATAGGACACTTACTATTTTTGGTCGAAAACCTTGTGCACTAGTAGACATCACGACCGTCTATAAATAGTAAGTTTACTATTTATAGTAAGTCGCGAATTCTAGGAGTCCTAGTTGTAGTTTGATTCTGATTTCTTTCCCATTGCTTAGTACACTTATTTAAAGGGTTGTGAACTCGTTTTTATGAATTAATTAAGCTATTTCGAATTTATTTAGAATTTATTTCTATTTTCTACTCTCTTTTTTCGTGGATTCGAGAAGTCTCTGTGAGGAGTCCAGAGAAGTTCCGTGGATTCGGAATAGTTATCCTCTTGAGGAAGACGGTGCTCGACCTCACGTCCTCCCCTGCGTCAGTTTGGTATCAAAGCGAGGTTTCTCCTATGGTCGATGGCTTCTAATGACGGGTCGGGCAACAATCCCATAGACGGTGCTCCAGGAAATTTTCCTTTAACGGCGGCAACTTTCCAAGCAGCGCAGCAAGAGAATCGACAAGCCATGCAAGGGCTGCAGGCTTCCATGGACCGCATAGCGAATCTCTTGGCAGAAACCCTAGGACAACTCCGTGTTCCTGGTGGTAATCCTCCACCACCAATTGCTGAAACCCGTAATCGCCCTGATCGCAGGATAATACCAGCAGTGCATCCAAGGGCCGTCCCTGAGGACGGGGGTTCCAGTGAAGAGGAGATCGATGACGTGATCTTCCAACACCCCAGGCAAGGCGGCGATCAGGTAGATCGAGGCTTCAAGATACGGGTTGATATTCCTAACTTCAATGGCCAGCTGCACATTGAGGATTTTCTCGATTGACTTTCTGAAGTTGAGCGATTTTTTGACTATATGGACATCCCTGAAACAAAGAAGGTCAAGCTTGTGACCTACAAGTTGAAAGGAGGAGCTTCAGCTTGGTGGGAACAACTGCAACTCGCACGAACCAGGCAGATGAAAGCACCAATCCGCACATGGCAGCGAATGAAGCAGCTATTACGTGCTCGATTCCTCCCTAGCGATTACGATCAGGTATTATTCCAACAATACCAAAATTGTCGACAGGGTAGTCGGTCGGTGAGAGAGTATGCAGAAGAATTTTACCGCCTAGCGGCGCGCAATGATTTGATCGAGACTGAATCGTAGCAAGTCGCCCGATTCAATGGTGGATTGCGTATGGCGATCCAGAATCGGGTCCAGATGCAGTCCGTCTGGACGATGAATGATGCGATCAAGTTGGCTACTCGGGCAGAAGCGCAACTTGAACGTTCTAACACACGGGCCTATCCTACTGCGAGGATCACTGCGGCAGGTCCACCCTAGGGAGCTCCACAGCCTAAGGGGAAGGAGCCCGTAGGAGCACGCACTCAACCTCCTACGTCTGAGAACCGAGATCAGGGAAGCGGGCAAGCTAGACCCCAAAGGGGCGTATCGACTGCCGCTGGTCCAAGTACAATCCCGAACCCTTATGCTCGGCCAAGGCCTAACAACTGCTATCGTTGTGGCCAGCCCGGCCACCTGTCAAATACTTGTCCCCAACGAAAAGTGGCAAACCTCGCGATTAATGATGGTAGTGCTGATAACGCTTATGAAGATCTAGATATTGACGAACAGGAGCATACCGCCGAGGACGAGGTAGATGATTCAGATTGGGTTCAGCAAGATCACGGCGAGTCGCTCGTCGTGAGGCGGCTATTATATGCGCCAAGAAAAGAAGTGCATCCACAGCGGCATAACATCTTCCGCACTAGGTGTACGGTGAATCGAAAGGTTTGTGACGTGATCATTGACAGTGGAAGCAGCGAGAACATCGTCTCCAGGGGCATGGTGGAAAAATTGCAATTGAAAACAGAGCGTCATCCCTCTCCATATACAATCGGTTGGATCAAGAAGGTCAGTGAAACAAAGGTAACTGAACAGTGCACCATATCTTTTTCAATTGGCAAACATTATAAGGATGAAGTAGTATGCGATGTGGTTGACATGGAAGCATGTCACATACTACTCGGTCGACCCTGGCAATCTGACCGTGACGCCACTCATAAAGGGCGAGATAACATATATATCTTCGTCAAGGACGGCCGGAAGACCATATTAGCCCCTATGGATCCAGAAGGACCACCTGAAACTTCTAAAGTGGGGGGTCGTTTTCTCTTAACCATTGGGGACTTCGTGGAAGAATCCAAAGAAACAGGACAGACTTATGCATTAATTGTAAAAGGGGAAGAACTCGAGCCTACCATCATCCCTGAAAAACTAAGGCCCTTGTTACATGAATTCCAAGAAATCTGGCCCGAGGACCTTCCCGATGGGTTACCCCCTATGCGAGATATCCAACACCATATCGACCTTGTCCCTGGGTCTAGTTTACCTAATCGTCCTCATTACCGAATGAGCCCGAATGAGTGCGAGATTCTGCAGGGAGAAGTGGAGGAATTGATCCGTAAGGGTCTTATTCGAGAAAGCATGAGCCCATGTGCTGTACCAGCTCTGCTAACTCCAAAGAAAGATGGGAGTTGGCGCATGTGTGTCGACAGCCGGGCCATCAACAAGATCACCATAAAATACAGGTTTCCTATACCACGGTTGGATGATATGTTGGATATGCTAGAGGGCGCAAAAATATTCTCTAAATTGGACTTAAGGAGCGGCTACCATCAGATCCGAATACGGCCGGGTGATGAGTGGAAAACAGCCTTCAAGACCAAGGAAGGATTGTACGAATGGATGGTCATGCCTTTCGGTCTTTCTAATGCGCCTAGCACATTCATGAGGTTGATGAACCAAGTTCTGAAACCTTTCATTGGGCGGTTCGTTGTGGTTTATTTTGATGATATTTTGATATACAGTCAAGACGAAACCACCCATATGGAGCACCTCAAGAAGGTCCTTCAAGTGCTCACTGAAAATAAACTGTACCTCAATTTAAAAAAGTGTAGCTTCATGACTGATAGCCTATTGTTTCTGGGTTTTGTGGTTACATCCACGGGCATTCGAGTAGATGAGGAAAAGGTGAAGACAATCAGAGAATGGCCGGTTCCCAAAAATATTCACGAAGTACGAAGTTTCCATGGACTAGCGACATTCTATCGTCGGTTCGTGAAAAATTTCAGTAGCATTGTGTCACCGATCACAGATTGCATGAAGAAAGGGCAGTTTCAGTGGACTGACAAAGCCGATAGGAGCTTTGCAGAAATCAAGCGCAGATTATCCACGACCCCGGTTCTTGTACTTCCCAACTTCGACAAACTGTTTGAAGTCGAATGTGATGCCTCATATGTCGGGATTGGGGGAATTTTGTCTCAAGAAGGTAGGCTGGTAGCCTTTTACAGTGAGAAACTTAGTGATGCACGCAAGAAGTGGTCTACATATGAGATCGAGTTGTACGCGGTGGTCCAGGCACTGCGACACTGGCGACATTATTTGATTCAAAGAGAATTCATACTTTACACGAACCATCAAGCCCTCAAGTTTATTAATAGTCAAGCTAACATTAACCGTGTGCATGCTAGATGGATCTCATTTTTGCAGGAATTCACATTCGTGCTAAAGCATAAGTCAGGGCAACAGAACAAAGTAGCCGATGCGCTGAGTCGCTGTGCAACTTTGTTAGTCACTATGAGCAATGAAGTTGTCGGGTTCGATCGCCTCAAAGACATATATGCCGACGACGACGACTTCAAGGACGCATGGGTTAGATGTCAGGAAGGTCACCCCGGTGACTTACATATACAAGACGGGTTCCTTTTTAAGGGAAATCGACTATGTATCCCAAAGAGTTCGCTAAGGGAACAGATAATCCAAGAACTACATGGAGGTGGCCTCAGTGGACACCTTGGGCGAGACAAGACGCGAGCTCTTGTGGAAGAACGGTATTACTGGCCGCAATTGGTACGTGATGTGGGAAAGACAGTCCAACGCTGTTATATTTGTCAGACTTCCAAGGGGCAATCTCATAATACGGGCCTCTACACCCCGTTACCCGTGCCTGACGGCCCTTGGGAGGATTTATCTATGGACTTTGTGCTTGGTCTCCCACGAACACAACGCGGCATGGATTCGGTGTTCGTGGTAGTAGATCGTTTTTCCAAGATGGCGCACTTTATTCCATGCAAGAAGACTCTCGATGCAACACACGTGGCGAATTTATTCTTCAGAGAAATTGTGCGGCTACACGGGGTTCCCAAGACTATTACTTCTGACCGTGACACGAAGTTCATAAGCCACTTTTAGTGGACTTTGTGGACTCGATTCGATACACGCCTTCAGTTCAGTAGCGCGTACCACCCACAGACTGACGGTCAAACTGAGGTTGTGAATCGCACATTGGGAAACCTCCTTCGATGTATTTCAGGAGAAAAACCAAAGCAGTGGGATTTGGCCTTGTCTCAAGCGGAGTTTGCATTCAACAACATGGTGAACCGCACGACAGGAAAATCCCCGTTCCAGGTTATTTACGGACGAGTACCTCGCCATACACTAGACTTGGTCCCTCTGCCCAAGCTCCCAGGCATGAGCATTGCAGCAGAACATATGGCAGACAAAATCATGGGCATTCATGCGGAGGTACAGAACAAGCTACATGCATCGAACGAAAAGTACAAGGAGCAAGCGGACAAGCATCGGCGACAGAAAGTGTTCGAGGTGGGCGACCAAGTAATGGTCCATCTGCGCAAAGAAAGATTTCCGACCGGAACGTACAACAAGTTGAAGAATAAAAAGATTGGACCGGTACCAATCATCCGAAAGATCAATGACAACGCTTATGTTGTTAATCTTCCAGATGATATGGCGATCTCACGAACTTTCAATGTCGCGGACCTGACTGAGTATCATGAACCAGCGCATAATGATAACTCGAGGACGAGTTCTTTTGAAGTGGAGGAGACTGATGTAGAGCGGGTCGCGGACAATTACATGGCAAAGATGGATCAGAAAAGGCCCGGTCGGCGACAGAAGTGATCTGGACCATCAGACCTTAAATCAGGTGTATCTCACAATCCGGGAAGAGTTAGCCGACGAAAAACATATGATTTTGGGGTAGAACAAGCTACTTTAGCCAACCAACCCAGCTACGCCGGGTTGCGACGCTCGGAATTGCGAGAAACCCCTGATTTGACGGTCGTTTCCCTGTTTCAATTTCGTTTTTACTATAAATAGTAAGTTTTAGTTTGCTTATAACTCTTCATCCGTCGGGCTTTAGGAGTTGCGCCCAACGTGAAAAGAGCTTAGAATAATTAGGAGAACGGGTTGGTGAAGCCAAATAGGACACTTACTATTTTTGGTCGAAGACCTTGCGCACTAGTAGACATCACGACCGTCTATAAATAGTAAGTTTACTATTTATAGTAAGTCGCGAATTCTAGGAGTCCTAGTTGTAGTTTGATTCTGATTTCTTTCCCATTGCTTAGTACCCTTATTTAAAGGGTTGTGAACTCGTTTTTATGAATTAATTAAGCTATTTCGAATTTATTTAGAATAAATTTCTATTTTCTACTCTCTTTTCTCGTGGATTCGAGATGTCTCTGTGAGGAGTCCAGAGAAGTTCCGTGGATTCGGAATAGTTATCCTCTTGAGGAAGACGGTGCTCGACCTCACGTCCTCCCCTGCGTCACAAAGGTGGGCCAATGGTTACAGGCCAAGCTGCCCTGGCAGATCAGGGTGCTTTGGTGGGCCAAGCTTCAGTTGCTGCAAGTGAGCCGACTCTTTCTTTAATTCCAGCCGAAGCTCATAATGCCACTACAGGTACCATTCTACTCGGGGCCAATGTGGAGGAGGCCCATAATGAGTGGATCCTTGACTCAGGGGCCTCCGACCATATGACCTATGATGAAAAGGATTTCTCCCAATGGTCTACACCTCGAAGATTGAGCATTGTAAATGCTAATGGAAAAAGTTGCTCGGTATCCGGGGCGGGTACTGTGGTGTTGTCACCAGATCGACCTCTGTCCAATACACTTCTTGTCCCTTCTCTTTCCCATAAGTTATTATCTGTGAGCCAGATTACCAAGGAGCTAAAATGTGTTGTGATTATTTACCCTGATGTTTATTTTCTTCAGGATATTCTCACCCAGGAGATCATTGGGCGTGGTATTGAGAAGGGGGGACTCTACTACATGGAGGATTTCAAGATGGGCCGTGCATGTCAGATTACCCATCAGAATAAATCAAAAGAGGAGCAGATTTGGCTTTGGCATCGCCGGTTAGGTCATCCTTCATTCGGTTATTTAAAGCATGTATTTCCTGGTTTGTTTTCGGATATATCGAGTTTGGAATTTAAATGTGAAACATGCATTCTAGCTAAAAGCCATCGGACTACTTACCCTTTGAGTTTTAATAAAAGTGCGGCTCCATTTACATTAATTCATTCTGATATGTGGGGTCTATCACCTAAATCTACTATGCTTGGCTATCAGTGGTTTGTGATATTTGTAGATGATTGCACTAGGATGACGTGGTTATATTTGTTAAGACACAAAGATGAAGTTTTTGATATATTTCGATCCTTTTATGAGATGATTTGCACCCAATATTCCACCAAGCCTCGGGTTCTTCGCTCCGATAATGGTGGCGAATATGTGAATGTTCAGTTCCGTGATTTCTTTCGCCAGCATGGAATGATTCATGAGATGTCATGTTCCCAAACTCCGTAGCAAAATGGGGTTGCCGAGCGGAAAAATTGGCATATCCTCGAGACTGCTCAAGCCCTTATTCTTGGAGCTAATATGCCTAGCCATTATTGGGCGGATGTAGTCATGACGGCAGTTCATGTTATTAACAGAATGCCGTCGAAAGTTCTTGAGATGCAGACTCCTCTCCAAGTATTATCCACCTTTGTTACTTTACCTTCAGTCTTGATGATTCCACCACGTGTCTTTGGATGTGTTGTCTATGTTCACCTCCACAAGGACAAACGCACTAAAATCGATCATTGTGCAATTCGGTGTCTCTTCTTGGGCTACGACATACATAAAAAAGGGTATAGATGCTACGATCCTACTCATCAGCGTACATATGTGTCGATGGATGTCACGTTTCTGGAATCCAAGACTTTCTTTAATTCCAAGACATCCACTTCTCTTCTTCAGGGGGAGAATCATGATGAAGAGATGAACTGGTTGCGGTTTGATTGGCCAGGGTTCAATGACCTGGATACGATTGAAGGCACAACAGAGACGACGCCTACAGAGACAGAGACGACACCTACAGAGATAGAGACGATGCATAGAGTCCCCTTTCACTCCTCAGTATCCATTGACGTTTCTCCTGAGAATATCACTGAGGTAAACTCTCCAAGCTCTCCAGTTACACCTCAAATTTCTAACACCATCAATACTCCTGCTCCTGTTGGTTATGGGTTACCTTTCAGGCATAATCGTGGCAAGCCACCAAATCGATACTCTCCTGAGGTGGAAGAGCAACAGTCGAAATATCCTATCGCCAATTATGTATCCACTGAAAAGCTCTCGAAACCAGTGAAAAGTCTTGTCGACGATCTTTCATCTCATCACATTCCTATCAGTGTTGAAGAGGCGTTAAGGGATCCTAGATGGGTTCAAGCCATGAAGGAAGAGATAGAGGCCTTACTAAAAAAAGAGACATGGGTACTTGTCTCATTACCCGAAGGAAAGAAGACGGTAGGATGCAAATGGGTCTTCTCCATCAAATACAAGGCAGATGGGTCGATCAAACGATAAAAAGCAAGATTAGTTGTCAAAGGTTATACACAGACATATGGAGTCGATTATCAAGAAACCTTCTCACCAGTGGCTAAACTGAACACGGTTAGAGTTCTATTATCTCTTGCTGCGAACCGTGATTGGCCATTACATCAGCTTGACGTAAAAAATGCATTTCTTCATGGTGATCTCGAAGAAGAAATTTACATGGATATCCCTCCAGGGTACATGGCTAATTCTGAAGCCAAGGTTGTGTGCAAATTGCGGAAGACTCTATATGGCTTGAAACAATCTCCTCAAGCTTGGTTCGGGAGACTGAGTTTGGCAATGAAAAAATATGGCTTCCAACAGAGCAACTCTGATCACACCCTATTTCTTAAACGTCGACAAGGTAGGATCACAATACTAATTGTCTACGTTGACGATATGATCATTACAGGAGATGATGCAGACGAGATTGCAAGACTTCAAGAACAATTAGCATCAGAGTTCGAGATGAAGAACTTAGGGGGGCTCAAGTACTTCTTGTGGATCGAAGTTGCTAGATCTAATAAAGGAATATTCCTTTCTCAGCGGAAATATGTTCTGGATCTGCTAGCTGAGGTCGGGCTACTAGATTGCAAACCTGCTGATGTACCAATAATCCAGAATCACCGACTTGGGGAATATCCAGACCAAGTTCCAGCAGACAAAGGCAGATATCAAAGACTGGTTGGCAAATTGATTTATCTATCGCACACGCGACCTGACATTGCCTATGCGGTAAGTGTGGTTAGCCAATTCATGCATTGCCCGAGTGAAGATCATATGAATGCTGTAATGCAGATTCTCAGATACCTGAAGTCGTCCCCTGGAAAAGGACTTCTGTTTTCAAAGAATGGTCATCTAAATGTTGAAGGCTATATAGATGCTGACTGGGCAGGAAGCATATCAGACAGGAAGTCTACTTCAGGCTATTTCACATTTGTTAGAGGGAACCTAGTCACCTGGAGGAGTAAGAAGCAGAAGGTAGTAGCGTTATCAAGTGCAGAAGCAGAATTTCGGGGAATGGCCAAAGGACTATGCGAGCTTCTCTGGCTCAAGAGACTTTTATCTGAGATTAGGTTTACCCCTAATTGCGAGATGAATCTATTTGGTGATAATAAGGCGGCGATTAGCATTTCACATAACCCAGTTCAGCATGATCGGACCAAGCATGTAGAAGTTGATCGGCATTTTATCAAACAAAATCTCGAAGGGAAGACAATTCAGTTTCCTTTTGTGAAATCTGAAGACCAGCTGACAGATATTCTAACAAAAGCTGTATGTAGTAGGAGTTTTCACAACTCACTTGGCAAGTTGGGCATGATAGACATATATGCACCAACTTGAGGGGGAGTGTTGGCATGATGAGTTGTCTTCCGAAGATTAGAGGAGCAAATTAAGGGGTGAAAATCCCTATGTCATAGGGTCAACTACAGCCCAACGGAATCAGCAATTATAGCCAAGATTTTCTATGCTTAATAACGAGATTTGTGTATACTAAAAATATGAGTAATGTTTGCTGTTATATACAATCACTATGTAAAGGAAAAGATACGAAAATTACAAAATTTGAATTCTTCCTAGCTGAGAATTCATACGGTATGCAATTTGGCTGGTGAACCAAACAACAGCCAGTTACCTGGTGTCAAAGCTCTATGGGTCCCACCATGATGTATGTGTTTTATCCACGCCGTTCGTATCTATTTTGCTAGATAATTTTAGGGCATGAGCCCAAAATTTTAGGTAAAATAAATAAAAACAACAGATTTTGCAGCGTCTGAACCAGGCAAGCGATTCGGTATGGGTTCTAGTCCTGTTCCCTACCTTTTTTATTTTTATTTTACGAAAAAAAAAAGCATCTGAACCAGGTGAGTGACTCAGTCGAGTTGAGTCACAACGAGTTGAGCAGGTTTATGAGCCGACTCGACAAGTCTCATTGAGTTGTGCTCAGCAGCAAGTTTCCAAGAGAGAGTTGAAAATCTCGTCAAGTTGAGTTGACTCAGCTGAGTTTCTAGTCGAGTTACCGAGTTTTAGAACTATGAAACATACAACTTATAAATCATAATTGCCATGCAATATGGAAGTAACAAAAAAGAAAAAGAAAAAAGAGAGGTTGACTACTTACAGTTTCTAACTGCTTCTTTGAGTAAGCTCTCATGAAGGCAACGCTTGGAATTATATAGACTGAGAACGATATGAGGAATGCACCCATGATGGAGTTTATGGGTCCGAAGAAAGGAATCGCCAGTGCTAAAAACCAAATAACCAAAACGACCGGTACCCTCGCCAGCGCTCTAAGCAAGAATATTTTGCTTAAATGAACTCCGACGAGTTTCTCCCATGCCAGAAATAAAGGGTTTGCATTCAGTAGGAACGCTACGTACTGTGCAAGGAATAAAAGAAATTAAATGAATGTTGTCAGACGTTAGACGAGCTTGTAATTGTCAAATAAGAGGTTAGATGCTTTTTTTTTTTTTTTTTTTTACCTGATGAAGAATCATGGAGATTATGCAGACGTTTTTCACTTTTGAAGGTGGTAGGACTCCAAATGCATTCGATCGATGGAGGAGGATGTCTCCATATGCCCAGTACACAGAGACAGAATTTGGAACGGTTAATAGGTAGGTGTACAATACTGCAAATATATACGCATACTTATATCTTCGAGGTTTCCACATTGCCTCCATTAATTCACTGTAACAAAGAAACAAAGTACAAGCTCTTAGGCGGGTGATTGCATAAGCGTATCACTGATCCCATGCCTCCGATAATAGAAGTTGAAATATTCTTAATATAGGTTGCTAATTCTGCACATGTGCAAGGTCCACGTTGGTGTTTTTCAAAATAAAATATCATTTTTGTAGTGTTTGCCAGTAGTTGTAACCCTGATGTGGCCTAATGAAAAAGTGACATGTTTGCATGTTGGATGTGGGCCCTGTAGTGAAAAGCAGAGATTCCGTTGGATGAAATCATGATTGTACCCTTTTTATTGTGATTCCCAGATGGACAAATGCACATGACACTTTTTCATTGGGCCACACCAAGGCTTACTGTAACTGCTGGTTACAAGCAATTCACATCCACAAAAAGACAAGGTAACACAGGGCCATTTTCACACCGGGCTCTAGTGGGGTCACCTGTGGGATGCAGGGGCACACTCGGGGTGAGCGGGGCCTATAGGGGAGGTCTCGTGTTCGAGACTCCTCACCAGGGGTGATTAATGCGCATTTCACACCGGGCTCGAGTGGAGTAGCTTGTGAGATGCGGGAACACACTCGGGGTGGGCGGCCCATGTGAGACGGTACCCACGTGATTTGGGGGCCACGAGAAGAGTTCGGCTGAAGTTCTAACCCATTAAATGTGGGGCCTGGGCTATGAGATAAAGGGATTAATTCGTCATTATATAATAGTTCGAGCTTTTAGAGCAAGTGGTTAATTGTCCTGCATCAAATTGGTATCAGAGCAGGAAGTCTCGTGTTCGAGACTCCTTACCGGAAGTGATTAATGCAGGGGCATTTTCACACCGGGCTCGAGTGGGGTAGTTACTCTTCGAAAAGTAAATAAACTTATCGACATGAACACTTTATCATAAAAATGAAAAGGTGAAAGTGGCTAAAGAGGAGGAGATAAGACTTGCATTTTAACTTGGGTTTGAGTCTCGAGTCTCCATAAAACGTAAGCTTCGTCTCTGCTCCGCTAGCCACTTTCCCTTATCTATTTTGAAAATAACCAATGTCTCAGTCCAAGCTTTAGGCTTGTCCAATAATCAGGTGGGCCACAAGTATGGAACAAAACGAGAACTAAAAGACTACACCCAAGAAATTTTTATCCACTTTTTGTATTTTGTATATTCTGCCAAGCTGATGAGTGGACTGGCTAGATTCTTGGTCGAGGTCATCTATGTAATGGGGCCACATGTGCCACATGTATAGGGGCTAGGATCTACATTAACTCCTTATATAACCAATACGAAAAATAAAGAAGCCGCAAGCATACTAACATGCAGAGTCCATGGCTTCCAAATGAAAAGAGGATGTTTGTGGCTCCTGTGAAGAAATCCACCAAATTTTGGGGTCCTTGATGAGTCACTTGTCCAATCTGAAGTTCGCAACACCATTCATTCACTCAGTAAAAAACATCAATGAGCAACTGCAAGTTATTCTATGTTCAGTGCACAATAATAGAAGCGTCTATAAAATGGGATTGGAAAAAAGATGGAACAGTCATCACCTGACCATGCTGGACAGCAGCCACTGTCATGTAGGCTGAAGTAATGCTGGTTGTAGCAATTCCCAGAAGAGAGATGAAGCGGAAATTGTGAACAGAAGGTAACAGAACTGTCGGGATTGCAAGAGTGCCGAATAAATAAAGCCACTCCCTCTTGTTCCAGTTTGAGTTCATGTAATAGACATGACTGCATCACCACAGCAAGAAAAATCCCATATTGGAAGCCGTCTCAAACACAAAACCAATCATGATCTCAGGGATCTTCCCAAATGGGACTCTAAGCTCTGGATAGTATAGAAGATCAGGAGGTTACTTCACCTAGAACAAGCAATGAGTTGCAATACGCACGCAAAGGTAAGAGCGGTCATGTTAAATGCCAGCACCAGGTTTCCCAGTTTCTTTCCAGCAACAATACTGATCACCTCATGATACTGAGTGCAACAAATACGGAAAAGAAGAATAAGCAGGAAAGCATTCACTAGAATAACAGCAAAACAAAACCATTGTTAGAGAAGATATTAGACAAATATCATTTAGTGATGAATCCTAAGGTGCACAAGAGAATTGGGTTTTGAACATTCAGTTCAGAAGAGAAAATAACCAAATCGTAATGAGGTTTCCTAGTGATCATCAACTCGAGGGGGATCTGTAAAATTCCGATTAGATTATGTTCAAGTCAGACTTGAAAACCATGAAATTTGCAACTCAGAACCCAATCTCCTGAAAATTAATGCTAAGAAAGGTGGTTATAACTCGGACATTTCACTTTATTATGCTAATTATTGCAATTCACTTCAATGGTGCATCAGTACTGAATAGGAAAAAAAAAAAAAAAAAAACAGAGAATCCTTGGTGATGGTATTGAAAAGTGTCCAAAACAACATGGTTAACATTTTAAGTCTATATAGGGACAACCATATAGGTTTCCGTATTTGAAATCATAAAAAGAGGGACCCATCATAGGGTTACATTCAATTATCAATACAAAAGATACAAAAATCAGTGGAAGTATTATAAGAAAAACAAAAACACCAATCATTCTGAATTTCTTGTTGGCATTCTCTTGGCCTGCCTTTCACAAAACCCTATATTCTTTAGTCGAAAAGAAAAGAAAGGAAATCAAGTTCCAGATTGATATATAGGTGGGAGTTTTATAAATACGAGAAACTATCTAGGAGCCAGTGCCACATGTAAGAATTCTTCCATGCTCCAATAGACAAAAATCCAAAATAGTATATTTAGACGTGATTGAGATACAGAGCTCCATGACTAAAAAAGAGGTCTTCATGAATACAAACTCTTTATTCGATGGGGAGATCACCTCTGCATACACTAAACTCGCTGAGAAATCCAACCTCACATTTCCAAAAGAGAATTTCCTAGACATATTCTCTCTCTTTAGTCTTTACTATGAATTCCAAAACCTACAGGTCTAGTTACAACCCAAATAAAGAGATAGAAATTCATTATTACCCAACTAAACTGCCTGCTCCTTAGATGAGCTGGTAGAGACTGTGTACTGTGTGTGAGTGAGTGTTGCCTTTAAAAAAAAAAAAAAAAAAAAACTGCCCGCCCAAAATGTTACGAGCTAAAAGTACATTCACCAAGTAAACTTAACAAAGCCAAGTTTGGAATGTATGAGTTAATTAGGGTGTGTTTGGATGGTCAACAAAATCGAATTGTGAACATTCAGTTCAATTAAGGAGTAACAATGAAATTGTAGTGATGGGAAAGCAAACCTCAAATTACAGTTACCTTCCTTTCAAATACTTTGGGATCCAATGATAGACTGTGGGTCCCACAGCCTTTTTCTGGGTGTACACAACTGTAAAGTATTATGGGTTTGTGTACAATCTGTACAGCTTTAAGAAGCTATACTTGTATATAGACGGTATTTTTTATATATAGTATTTGAAGTCTTTTATAGATTAGTTTCTTAATTTACCCTCTTTCCCTTCTTTTATTACTACTTACCCTAAGCTAGTTATTAGTAAAGTTAGGAAGTTTGAGTTGGGGGCCAACGGGATTTAATAATTACTTTTCATTTGGGAGTTCTTGTACAAAGAAGGCTATATATCGTCTTCATATAGTTGGTATCCTTGTGGGGAAGACTCCCCAAAACATTAATGTTCTCTATCTTCTTTGCCTCTTGCTTCTATATTGCTTTCGTGTGTGGGTTGGATGAAACTCCAAGATTTCAATGTGAGGTAACTCATTCATGCTTTTAGAATTTGGGAATTTATGAAAAGGTGTGTTCTTTATGCTACTCTTGCAATGGAATTGAAGCTAGATTTATTCATAGTTTCCATCCCCATCATAATACTTGTAGATGTTTCTTGATTACAAAAAACAACATAACTACTCAAAACCCTCGACAAAAGGATTTCGATCCAATATGAAAGGACCAGATGCTCTATTCCCCTCTTTTTTCTTGTTTTTATTGTCGGTTTTATTTTTCCCAATTTACCATTCGCAAATCAGACATGCGTTACGAGCAACGTTATCAAATGGCATAAGCGATCGCCAGTGACCCAAGGGGTTGTGCGCATAT
>JAJHSJ010000013.1:10085544-10105544 GCA_021015155.1 Magnolia officinalis
GGGGGCCACGGAGAACCGACCATCAGCCATTGGCTGATGGCAGGGGAGTAGCCAATCCGTTTTCCTCCGTCGTAGTGTAGTACGCAGCACCGATGGTGATACTGTGTGCTAATGTAAAAGCTGTGTGGACCCTACCATGATGCATGTGTTTCATCCATGCCATCCATATTTTTTCTGATCATTTTGAGGGCATGATCCCAAAATGAGGCAGATCAAACCGCAGGAAGCGGTGTAATTGAACGCCCACCATTAAAAACTTGGTGGGGCTGCTGCAATGTTTATTTTCCATCCAATCTTTTGATTAGGTAATGGATGAAGGGAAATCCATATTATCAGGTTAATTTAAAACTTTTGTAGGCCCCAAGAAATTTTTAATGGTGGGCGTGCAATCACCACCGTTTTCTATGGTGTGGTCCACCTAAGATTTGGATCTGCCTCATTTTTTGGATTAAGATCTGAAATGAGTTGGAAAAATGGATGGACGGTGTGGACAAATACATCATGATGAGACCCACAGAGCTTTTCTAGTAGTAGGCAGACCGCGACCTACAATTCAAGTTCACCCCCTCCTCACCGGGGTTCGGAATTCAAACATTAGAGAAAAATTTCCCACCGTACCATCCATCTATGCTCACTAACCTTTTTTAAGCCCACTTCTTTTTATCTCCCCAGAGTAAGCCCAGGTCAAAAATTCTCCTGATTTAGACCAGACGCACCTTCCAATGCTGCCAGCCGCATTCTTCAAAAATTAGGTTTTTCCTTCTTTCATTTTCCTAATCCTTCATCCTAGCTGAAGATTCTCATTTTCTTATTACTTCTCCCCCTCTGTGACTGTCCACCCTAGCAGTAAAACTCTCTCTTTACTGCTTTTTTTCTTTCCCCTTTATCTGGTCGAGAGTACATACCCTACACACGTCATTTTTGACTTTTGTGAACCTAAGATAGAACGAAAATGGTCCCCCATCTAAGAAGCTTCAACAGCAGATACATTTAAATCACTGTTTTCTTTTTATGGACCCCACTATATATTATACTATATACACACACAGTCCACTATCTATTTTCATTTTTTTAAAACACTGAATGGTATGACATGTCCTGATAAATGAGAAAATTCAATACTCAAATGGCCCACATTGAGGATTTTTAAAATAAAAAATGAAATGAGATGTGAAACTAAACGAAGACCGTGAAAGAGACCGAGCACCAACTGAATTAATAGACCAAGGACCCACTGAGTCATTGATGAGGACCGTGAACTGAGCTAAAATGACCGTGAACTGAGCTACAATGACCGTGAACTGAGTTAAATTGACCGTGAACTGACTTAAAATGACCCTGAACTGACTTAAAATGACTGCGAAGTAAATGGAATTGACTAAGGACTAAGTGAAATTCGACTCACAACTGCAAGAAACATATAACTAACTTCACAGTCAATTCTGGTCAATTCCCTTCACTTCACGGTCAATTCCATGCATTTCACGGTCAATTCCGTTCACTTCATGGTCAATTCCATGCATTTCATGGTTAATCCCCTTCACTTCACGGTCAATTCCATGCATTTCACGGTTAATTCCGGCGATTTTTCTTCACTTCACGGTCAATTCCATGCATTTCACAGTCAATTCCTATGATTTTCCTTCACTTCACGGTCAATTCCATGCATTTCGCAGTCAATTCCGACGATACTTCTTCACTTCACGGTCATTTCCATGCATTTCACGGTCAATTTCGTGCATTTCACGGTCAATTCCCTTCACTTCACAGTCATTTCCATTCATTTCACGGTCATTTCTGGCGATTTCCCTTTACTTCACGGTCAATTCCATGCATTTCACGGACAATCCCCTTCACATCACGATCAATTCCACTCATTTCACGGACAATTTCCTTCACTTCATGGTCAATTCCATGCATTTCACGGTCAATCCCCTTCACTTAATGGTCATTTACAGTCCTCAAACAAATCCACTCACGGTCAATTTCATGACATTCTCGGCCAAAATGCAACATATAACTCGAAAAATTGACCCATAACTTAGTGAAATTGGCCGCAGACTTGTTGAATCTCACTTATGAGTCGACCACTTTGACATGGAATTCGTCAAAATGACCGATAACAGCTGATATTGACATCTTTTTGACCGACAACCTTGTATAAATTTACCGACAACTTCATGAAATTGACTGATAAATGAGTGAAACAGGCCTAAAACTTGTGAAAATTCACTAAAAACTCTTGTACTTTCATTTGGAATTCGCCAAAAATTGACTGCGGACTCGGCATACTCACACCATACTTAATGATTTTTCACCACAACAAGTCAACTTTCATATTATGCTTCATTAAATATTGAATGTTATCGTTGATATAATTTCCAATTCATCCTTGCAGATGACAAACCCTTGCATAAGGGATTTGGCAAGTCGGCCCTCACCCTGTCATGTAGATGTTCTTTGACATGGTGGTTTGATAGCGTGAAGAGTGGGTTGGAGAAGAATAACACTAGATTAAATATATTTAGGTAGACCCCATTCTCATTTTTATTACACATTCCATCATTTAGGTTTATAGGATCCATTTTTCACTCACTTATTGAGAGATATATAGATAATCTTGTATTCGAGATTCAGGGGAATCGTGTAAAATTTTTTGAGATGGACTTCACTCTAATAACAGGGCTGAAGACTAGTGTTGAGGGTCAAATATCGCATATCAGACCCCTGTTATTGGCCAGATTTATGAACATAGTACTATTTAACGACCCGATTTGATCGTGTTTGTGATGCAAGGTACATTTGCAAGCATGGACTGAAAAAAGATGCTAACGGTCGAGATTTAATGATCAGATTTCACAAAAGTATGGGACGGACCCCAGGGGACCAAGATCAACAAATTTACATGCCAGATACCCGAGAAAATCAAGAAACTAAAGCTCAAGTGGCCCGAAATTGGTACATAATGCAAGATCACAGGGTTCCCACCATCTGTTCAGCTCGAAACTTCATACACGACCTGAGGACCATAAATTAACCGTACACGTCAAAAATCAGTCATTGGATCTTTGTGGAAGTGGCCCAGCGGACAGATCAGCCCACAAATCGTCAATCTGGGGCCTGCATGATATCTTGAAATACTTCAATTTTGGTGTCAACCATTTAAATTATATGGAAACCAGGTTGGACGGAGCTGATCTCTCATATACATCACCTTGGGACCCACATGTGCATTGCACATGTACAACGTGGGTGCTCAAGCCGTGCACCGAACAAGGGAAGTCGGTCAGCACTGCGCTGACCGACTCATCTTCCTCTCCTTCTCTGTTTCAAACAGCGGACGCTGGTGCGTCCGTCGGTTTCATACAGTGGGGCCCACCCATCATCCAGAACATCCATCTGGACCGTCCAAGGTGTCCAAGGAGGGGGTATTACCCTCACCTAGGTGTCGTTTCTCCACCATGCAAGCTATTGGAAGATCCTGGCCGTCGAAAGCAGGATGGATGGCGGAATAAAAGATCAAGTGGGCCACACTGAAATCAAACCAATTTCGCCCTTCCTGGATGGTTTTTCGTCCTGAAGCTAATGGACGGCTTGGATTCTCCAACCGACGTTGATTATGGGGCCCACCGATCTTCGCAGCGTCCTTGCTTGCGCTCGCACTGACGGACACGATTTTCCTCTGTGGGCCACCACTGTAGATCAATGGTTTGATCGGAACCGTCCATCAGACTTAATATGGCCCACTTACCAAGGCCTAGGTGGAAGTATTCCAAGCAAGAGCGAGGATCTTATTTTGTCCGTTCAAATTAAGGATAGACGGTGCACTGGAAATCTTGTGGGTTTCATCAAAAGAAGAAAAAAAGTACACCGTTCCAACTGAAATTCCAAGAGAAATCTGATGGACGGATTGGATTCTTCAACAGATACCGATGATGGGCCTCACCAACACATCAGCGTAAGATGACTTACGCAGGTTCTGTTACAGCACGTCAGAGACCCGGACGTTGCGGGTCGTTTTACACGCGTGGAGAAGATCGGTCCAGCGATCTTGACGGTTCAAAATCTCCCTCTGGACCAACCGGCCATAGCTATGAGGGCTGAACGGCTCAGATCTTGCACTGGCAGCCCCTGTAGTCGAACATCCTATTCCAAACACAGTCGGTTGCGTTTTGCTGCGGAAGGAAGTCCCGAACTACCTTCTGCTGCACGGATTCGAATTTCTCACGGCTTCTGGGTGCGAAAAGCTCCTCCCCACCGTCCTTGAGAGCTATAAACAGGGAGAGAGAGAACGTGATCTGGGATCTTGGCTGGAGGCTGGAATGTGAGCAGAAAGAAAGAGTAGTTTGTTTTGTTTTTCTTTTCTTTTCGTTTTCTTTTCTTTTGAGATTTAGTCTTACCGATGGCTAGCTAAACCTCTAGCTAGGGCTAAGAGGTGACACTTGTGGTGTGATGGGAACAATCCTATGGCTCTGATTCATTGAACAGATTTCTTTTGATTTTAGTTTGATTATGGGAATGCTTTCAGTCTTTAATAGTCTGTTGTGACTGAAATTACAATGGGTCTGCGATGGCTTTGAGCATGTTCTTCTCTTTTTATGTTTTATGACGTCAGGAAGCCCTGTTGTTCACCATCATTTCCTGGGCATGGTTGGATGTCGGTACCCTTCCTAACTTTCATGGCATGTTGATGTGGTTGGTAATTAGTCTAATTCTATTGTTAGCCATCATCTCCTGGGCATGGTTTGATGATGGAATCCATTCTAATTCAAACACCTTTCATCTCTTGAAAACTATATCAAAGGCAGTTCAGTAAATTTTCATAATTCGTGATACTGTCATAAGATCTCCCTGATCTCTACAAGTGGATCCTCTGAATCCCTAGTTTCCTACCTCTGAATTTCTTAAGTTTTAGATAATTATTTCACCATCATTCTTCACATTACAATCGTTTTAGATTTCATCTTAGCCTAGTTTTAGTTCTGGTTATTTTCAGATAACATACAGGTTTCAGTCCCTGTGGATTCGACCTCGGTCTTACCGAGATTATTACTACATCACAACCCTATACTTGGGGAGTGAACAACTAGTGACCTCTCCATACCCAATATCCATCGTTCGAAGAAGTCAATAAGAGAAAAATACTTCAATGAATATCCTATCCTAAAGAAATATGTACATGAGGTGTTCAATAGGATAGTTGATAGCAATAAGCACGAAGATGTCGTGAAGGTAGCCCTAATATATGTGTAGAGTGGTTTGTTAGGGGAACCGACATGAATATTATATGTTGTACAGACTTTATCGACCTTGTGAACTCATTGGAAGACTTTAATATCTACCCTTGGGATAGTTTGGCCTTCCGGACAATGACGAAAGGGATCGAGAGTGCCTTGATGGCATCGCAGGGGTTTCATTACAATGTCATCGGTTGCATATTTTCCTTACAAGTAAGGATTCTTTCCTTATCTATTTTAATTCATATTTTTAGCAAGTATATATTTTTAAGATCATCTTGTCATTTCATTGTAACATATGATATCCCTTGAGAGAGTACCCCTCTCTCCTCTCCGAGATGTATAATTTCATATGTTCCCTCCAAATTCCACGATTCATACAATATCAGAGATGGAAGGGTTAGAGGTATAAGAAGATTCATCAAATTCTAGAGAGTAAAGATGTAAATTAATTTCCATGAAGCTAAGTGGTCACTCATTTAACTATATATATATATATATATATATATATATATATATATATATATATATATATATATATATATATATATATATTATATATATATACTGTACATGAAAACGAAGATGTTCTCTTGTAGATTGAGATAGTTCTTATCTTAGAGCTTACCATCAAGGAGCTAGAGACGGAGGCCGTTCATTTGGTGCATAACAGATTTGACGTAAGATATCACAAAAGTCTTCTTTTATGTTGATATTTTATATTTAATTTGGCATGTTATATAATTGATACATACATTGCTTCATTTTATAGGGCATTAAAGATGAAGATGATGAAGATATGGAAGAGAGATCGAGATAAGGAAAGGGAGAAGAAGGGGGAGAGGAAGAGAGTATTGATGAGGGAGAGGGAGAGGGAGTGGGATTGCAATTGACTGGGGAGTCGAGGGAGGATATGGAGGAGCTCGAAGCGCGGAGGCTTCAGTTGGAGAGAGAGAGAGGGAAGAGTTGAAGCTACTCGAATGCACGCTAAAAGAAAGAGAAGAATCGATGGAGAGGGAGAGAGAAGTAGTTCTCAAGGAGGTTGAACTAATGCTAAAAGTGAAATAAGCCTTGAGGTTAGAGAAGGAATAGTTGAATAAGAGGGCGATTTTGAAGATGGAGAGGAAAATGCTAATGAGAGAGAAGGAAGAACTGAAGAAGGAAAGGGAAGAGTTGGAGGGGGTAAGGCGGAGTTGAAGAAGTAGATGGAGGCGTTTCGTGTAGAGAAGATGCAATTTTGGAAGGAGAAGGAGTTAGAGAAGGAGAAGGAAGAGTTTGGGAAGGAGGATGAGGAATTGGAAGGTAGAGACCAGGGGAGAAGAGAAGTGGATGTTCAAAACTTGGATTCGTTAGGCATTGATATATGCGAGAAATCATTGCATTCCATTCTAGTATATAAGAGGAGAGCTAAGAGGCTGGTGAAGCCGTCTGTATACAAGCGTTCTCCATTCACTTCCATCTCTGTCATTCAAACCATTCCAAGCAAAGTCGCCGACACTGGGAAACTGAGAGAATTTCCTACTTCTTTGATACCCTTCCAGGTCAAGATCGATCCATTTAGGGTAATATCGGAGGACGAACTCCATGAATTGGAAAGTTGGGCCAACGCAAACAAAGATTCGGTGAAATTTGGTTGGTTTAAGACCATATGGGAGGAAAATGCATGAGTTGATAGCGTGGTAAGTAATTCACACACATACATATATGGTTATTCGACACTTATATTAGGTCAGAGCTTAATTTTTCATCTTTATTGATTAGGCTATTGACAAGTATATTGAATTCTTGGAGAGAAGGCACCGATCATTTCCTACTTTATATAAAAAGGACTGCAAGTTCTGTCCCACATTTTTCTGGTAACTGTATGAATTAAATCATGGTTATTATGTTATTTCATTATATGATATATGTTCTAATTTGGTATGTTGTCTGTAATAGCCATGTATCAGCATGCAAATGTCGACATCGAGAATGTATCGGGATGTTGGCAGTGACGAACCGCATTAATTATTAGAAGTAGAGAAACTCACTGTTCACAGCATTGTTAAACCTCGTGAAGGGCAGAAGCCCATGTGGCAGTATGAAGAGGTAATGGTGTCGTTATAAGTTATCAACGCTAGGTGCACCCATTTCTATAATTTTTGGATATTGATATCTTATCTTGTCAAATATGGACAGACATACGTACTAGTAACCACGCCAACAGTCATTGGTACCTGATGGTCATCCACCCTCGAGACCGAGAAATCGTTATACTCGACAGTTTATATTCGAGGGCACTCAGTCGATACAGAGAACATATCGAGTTGATAAAGGAGGGCTTGCCTATATTATTTTATGTCGTAGGAGATATGTCTGCGTTGGATGGGAATGCTTGGATGGTTTGAGAAGAGACTTCTATACCAAAGCAGACGAATATATATGATTGTCGCATTATTGTCATGAAATATATCGACATTTTGTGCAACGATCAAATTTTGTCAGGGAGAGACTTGCAGCAACTCACTCCCAGCTTTAGGAAGTCAATAGCTTATGATTGTCTGAGTGACCTCAATGCATGATATATTTGTCTTAGGCATGAGAGGAATCGGGAAATTTTGTGAAATGTTGTAAATTATTGCAAATGATGTCTTGTAAAACATTAAGGGTGAAATGATGTAAATGATGTCTTATACATTTTGTCATAATTTTGTAGTAAATAATGTCTTCTTAATAGTGATTTCATTATGAATGGTGATTTCTTTATGTATTAGATAATTTTATTTACTCCACCATCAATTCCCTTCACTTCGCGGTCAATTCCATGCATTTCACGGTCAATTTCCTTCACTTCACGGTCAATTCAATGCATTTTACGGTCAATTTCCTTCACTTCACGCTCATTTCCATCCATTTCACGGTCAATTCCCTTCACTTCAAGGTCATTTCCTTCTGTAACACCCTGAAAATTGGGGGTCGTGCATACACTTGACTCCCAAGTTCCCGGGTATCACTTATAATTGATTTTTACTAAATTGCGTTTAATCAGGTTTAAATGCGCAGCATGGAATTACTTGGAATATGGAATACAATCACCACTAGTCTACAGAAATGAAAGAGGTCAAATATATATAAGTCCAAAAGAATATAAATGGGTCGCACAAGGCGTTGCCTAATAAAATCACAAAGAATGACAAGTCTAAAACAATAGTGCGCTGAGACCACTACTTAGCGATCCAAAATCCGTCTACTAAGCCAATGGAGTACCGCCCATCAGCTGAAAGTGTAACAGCTCGTCCTCCTCGTCAAGACTCGCGTTGTCAGGTTCCTCGTACTCTACGTCACCTGCATATACGAGAGAGTCTGGTTGGTGTTTTAAAACACCGTCCCAAAGTGGGAGTGAGTGATCAACTCAGTGTGTGTTATTAATCCTAAGTTACAACAAACATTAATTATATTATGAATTTAATGAAAGACAAACATTCATAAAACCTTAACTAATCCTATTAATGCATATGCATGATAAATGATATGATGCATGACCTCGCCACGACACTCCCTCGAGCGACTCCGTCTAACGATCGCATATGACCAGCACTCCCTCATTGTGACCTCAACTGCCAAGTCGCCACAACCTAGCTAATGCGATGTATGAATAATGTTAACCGAGTATTTAGTTAATTCCGTTCATCTAACAGATTGAGAAAATTGGTACACCCCACGATATCAATGCCCTTAACTAGTTGCGAGGCCAAGGCCCCTCAACGCGTGAGGCCAAGACTCCACGATCATTGATCCCATCGGGTTCCCCATCCTCGATTTCAAGCACGTGGGGAGTGCTGGGAAAGGGATCGCTCGCGGTCAATACGGGGAGGCTCATCACCCCAGCGTAAGCCGATAATTCAGACACAGTGTCCCATTCCACCATGCCCGGCTCTCGAGACGGTGAATCAATTTCAAATGGTTATCAATGGTCTTCAGTGGGCGAAGGGTGTTCCAGGTTCCATTCAGGCATAAGCAGACATAGTTAACAATCATAGTTGGTCAGTAATTGGGCTAGACCGTGCGAGTCCAGGCGAGTACGTGACTGACGACTTCGGGTACAAACGACCCACGTAGTCCAGTTTGGTGATGTCCAATAACGCTTCAATAATTCAGAATTCATCAACTAATATGAGAAATGTCATGCATTCACACTTCTAATATAATTTCAGATTTCTCTATAATTACAACTACTAACAATATTAAGAAATAATGTGTATGTATGTGGTGTGGGTTAATGAGGAGGCCAAGCATTACATGTAATTCATAACACAAAAATACACAAGGGTTAATATATCATATGTGCTACAAGGAACATTGCATAAGAATCAAGTAGGAAATAAGCATGCTCTCACCAAATTCGTACCTAATCATGTTGATGAACTACGACATACCATAATCATTCCATGTAATTTAGGAGGGTAAAAAATGTAAAGTCTTACCTAGGTTTTCTCTAGATCATCCAAACATTCAAAATCATTAGATTCATAGTAAAATTGGTGCTAAGCCACCTAAGAATAATAGTCTGCACCTATAAATCGTTGAGAACTCTAGGAAATAATCTAGGGTTACCAAACTCGCGGTGGATACGTAGAGATCCTGAGTCAAAGGAACTTTGCATGTTAGGATTACATGCAACATCTAGCTCAACACAAAGGATATCAAGAAGATGGGTGTTTACCTCTCTAATTGGTTAGAATTCGAATTTTAGAGTGGTGGGTGTGGGATCTCTTAAGGAAGAAGGAAGGAGTTGTAAGGATCGACTTCTCTTGGGCCCCACCTTCAACTATGTCCTACTTTCTCTCCCTTCTTCACTCTCCCTTCCACTCTTCTTCCTTTCTTCTTTCTCCCTTTTCTCTCTTTTCTCTTTCCTTCTCTAGGACAAATTCGTATGGGGAGAGGGGTGCCCAAAAGAAGCCCTTTTATAATGCCAGATTTGGTGTAAATAGCCTCAATGGTTGGGTTTTTACTATACTAGCCCTATGGGAGGGTCTTTCTAACCTTTAGGGCCCATTACGGGGTGTACATATTGATATACACTGTAGAATAGTTAGCCCTAATGATGATCTACGTATGGCCATGTTCGGCCCGCCATTTGGACCGTCGATCGACAGATTGATTAGAAGTTTGTTCAAGGGTCACCGATGGTCGATCAGGGCCGCGACTATACGGATATGAGCAGGAAAATATCCTTACTCCACGTATAAAGTTTGGTTGTAAACTGACGGTCCGAAATTCTCAACTTTGCATAAGAGTGGACGACCCAATTCACTTAAGTTTCAGCTTCTTCCCTTAAGGTATTTGCACTTCTCATGCACTCATCCTTTGGCTCAAGTTGAACGGTTCTGGACAGTACCCAGGTTCGAATCCCGCTATGGACGTCAAGCCCAGTAAGACGGACATTATTCTATAGTTTTGGAATTAGTGGTCCACTAACGAGTGGTCTTGAGCTTGTTTGGAAAATCGGGGCATTTTTGGAATGAATTTGGTAGTGAGATTTCTCGTGGGCAATGATTAGTGTTTGGATTAACTATGTTCATAGTGTGGCCTATTTATAACTAGTCAAAGTGGAGATTTGGTCATGATTACTCTAAACCGTCGGTTTTAGGCCAAAAGAGTAACGGGGTTGATTTGGTCTATTAGTTAATATCCGGGCCATATCTAACTGGGCTTCGGTTAGATCTTTAATTTAGTTATGCTTGTCTTGATTAGTTAGCGATGAGTCGGTTAGATTTGGGCCCTATGTAAGTAAATCATGAGGCTAAACTTGATATTCAAATGATCGGGCAGATTTCGTTGGCTTCCTATGGTTGATTAAACGAACTTGTGCGGTTCTTTAGTGGTTCCACCCGTGTTTAAACTAATATTGAGTGCTAATGGTCAGTAAGTGACATTATAAGTTAATTACACAAAATTTTTTTAAAGGATTTTTAAAAATCCAAAACAGTAAAAATTTAGGATGTTACAATCTACCCCCCTTAAAAACAATTTCGTCCCCGAAATTGCCTAAGGGTAATAAGTAAAGATATTATTATTTCATTTGCTTAAGTTTTATTAGTTTCGGGTTTACATATGTTTTAGGGTATATAATAAATATGTTGGCTTAGCCCATTGTGATCTACCCTCAAAAGTTTTCACCTTTGAGGTTTGAAAATAAATGTCAAAATCATCATTATCGTGTTAAGTGTTTGATGATAAAGTTTACCTAAGGGTGGTATATTCTACTCTTTATGATTGGGCTAATACGGAAAGACAGTTGTGGTAGGCTTTGTCCCCATATGTTGATCCTCTGCCTGACCAGGGCAGAAAGATCGTTGTATCTCTTCCTAGTCCTGGTAGATGCTGATCTTATGCTCGATCAAAGTGAGTCCGTTGGTATTCACCTAGGATCGAGAATTGAGTTAAGCCGCGAATACTTTGCAAATGTATGGTTCCGTAATTCTATAGTCCGATTATTCTCAACATTTGGAAGCTATCAAAATTTATTAAAAAGTTCAAGTTTCACATTTATAATATTTTAGTGGGTGGTGAGTCTCCCACAGTGCTTATAATTAAATGACTATCCTATAAAGACTTCCAGGAACTTAAGGTTCATCTCGACCAGGCCGCCGTGAGGTAGGCAGACATATTACCTTCCCCCCATGGAGGCATTTCCTGGAAGAATGTCCTTGATAAGTTAAGTACTAGAACATTGCTCATACCAAGGCCATACACAAATATACAGAATCCTTATATATTCTATTCGTGAACATAGACAACTATACATAAAAGCATTCTCATAGCCACAAGAAGATTTCAAGGCAATCCATACATTCACATCAATTCCAAAATTCCATCCATATGGCCCGTTGCATCCTACAACATGGATTACATACATCTCTAGATATTCTGAACGCAAGGGAAAATACAACCTAGTCAAACAAAAGTTCTAACTATCCTCTAATACATGCAATTAGACCTAACCGACTTAAAGCAAACTACTAGCTATTCGTAGAGTTAATCTACTATTCTTCTGAGTCAGACAAGAACGGGGGTGCTTCCTCCCCCATGAGTGAAAGAATCACCGGGATGGAGAAGACGGAGGCGACGGTTGCTAGGAATGCCATTTCCCTTGGCTAGGAAATGGAGGGTTGATAATGTAGGTGGATTGTTGGAGGAATGATCTTAGGGATGGCCTTGAGAATAGTTTGAGATTTGATCTAGGAGTGGGTTTTGGCAATGTATTTGAGAATGGGATTTGACGAATGGGTTTTGAGGATGGGCTAGAGAATGTGATTGAGAAAATGGTCAAGAAATGGTTTGAGGGGATGGATTTGAGACGAGGGAGAGAAAATGTGTTAGGAGAATTGAGATTGGGAATAGAGTTTAGTGTGGCTTTAAGAAATGGGTTTGTAGATGAAAGTTGGAGAGGATTTGGGGAATGTATGTTGGAGATGGGTTTGGGTTGAATATGAGAAGAAAAGATGGGGGTTTGTTGAAGAGGAGGTAGTTGAGAGTGGGTTTGATGGTGAGTTGGTGAATGGGGTTTGAGAAAG
The DNA here is from genome assembly GCA_021015155.1 of Magnolia officinalis. Classification (NCBI taxonomy): domain Eukaryota; kingdom Viridiplantae; phylum Streptophyta; class Magnoliopsida; order Magnoliales; family Magnoliaceae; genus Magnolia; species Magnolia officinalis. The sequence continues at coordinate 10,098,338 of JAJHSJ010000013.1, forward strand.
AGGGTTTATGTTGGGTTTTGTGATGAAGAAGGAGATGGGTTGGAGGAATGGATTCGAAAAATGAAATTTGAGATGGGTTAGAGTGAAGGAGAGATGGTGGATTTAAGATTTGGGATTGAGAATGGGGAAGGGAGAGGCTTCCTAAGGGTTTAGAAAGGGGTGGAGGGTAATGGGTGTAGTAGAAATAGGTGTTATGGACTCTAGATAGTCCTAAATAGCAATGAAAGTGGGTCCCACTCGTGTGTACAGTGAAAGAGGGGAGGAAACCCCTCACTTGAGGTCGGGCGGGGGCGGTGCCGGCACGCTGGAGCTCAGGCGGGGGCTGCGCCCGCTGGGGCGTGGTGGCACCGGCGTGCTGGATGCTCAGGCGGGGGGAGCGCCCGCTGGGAGTGGTGGCACAGAGGGGCTGGACAGGTGGGCGTGGCTATGCCTGCTCGGGTGCGGGTAACGCCTGTGGGCGTGGCGAGTGTGGGGTGGCAGTGCGTGGTGGTGCCGGCTGGTGTTTTCCCAAGTAAGGCCCACTTGCTTTGCAATTTTTCGGGCGCTGGTAAGGCCCCCAGGGAAGTGCCATATATGACTTTGGGGTAAAAGAAACTGATCTATGCAATGAGCTTAGTTGTTTCGGGGAATTCCTCTCGGTTAAAGGTCAAAAATCTGATTTTCCTACATTTCTACTATTTCTGAAAAATTTTCATTCGCCCCTACGTATTTATCCCCGAATGGGTCAGAACTATCAAGTTTGGCTCAGTATTAGGTCATTTGGTCTAAGACAACGGGTTCGACCGTCTAATCGTTCAGTTCCAGTTGGTTCCTGTCAACAGGCTAAAGTACTGTAAGCCTCTCGGACCTATTTCCTAGCGTCACTACTTACTCTTGCTACCCAACCCTAACACTCTGGGAGTCTTACCTTCCGTCTAGGAGCGTCAGTTCAGGGGGGGTGGTTCCTAGCATTTTCGTGTTTTCTATTGCGTTTCCTCTCAAGTCAGCAGATCCGTTAGTGAGTTCATGACCCAATGCCCAATTGATTCCAAACTATTGCTCTGATACCATCTTGTAACACCCTAAAAATTAGGGGTCGTGCATACACTCGACTCCCAAGTTCCCGGGTATCACTTATAACTGATTTTTACTAAATTGCGTTTAATCAGGTTTAAATGCGTAGCGTGAAATTACTTGGAACATGGAACAGAATCACCACTAGTCTACTGAAATGAAAAAGGTCAAATATATACAAGTCCAAAAGAGTATAAATGGGTCGCACAAGGCGTTGCCCAACAAAATCACAAAAGAATGACAAGTCTAAATGAATAGTGTGCTGAGACCACTACTCAGCGATCCAAAATCCGTCTACTAAGCCGATGGAGGACTGCCCATCAGCTGGAAGTGCGACAGCTCATCTTCCTCGTCAAGACTTGCGTCGTCAGGTTCCTCGTACTCTGTGTCACCTGCATCTACGGGAGAGTCTGGTTGGTGTTTTAAAACACTGTCCCAGAGTGGGAGTGAGTGATCAACTCAGTGGGTGCTATTAATTCTAAGTTACAATAGACATCAATTATATTATAAATTTAATGAAAGACAAACATTCATAAAATCTTAACTAATCTTATTACTGCATATGCATGATAAATGATATGATGCATAACCTTGCCATGACACTCCCTCGAGCGACTCCGTCTAACGATCGCACATGACCAACACTCCCTCATTGCGATCTCAACTGCCGAGTCACCACAACCTAGCTAATGAGATGCATGAATAATGTTAACTGAGTATTTAGTTAATTCCATTCATCCAGCAGATTGGAGAAACTAGTACACCCCACGATATCAATGCCCTTAACTAGTTGCGAGGCCAAGACCTGGCGATCCTTGATCCCATCGGGTTCCCTTTCCCCAATTTCAAGTACATGAGGAGTTTTGGGAAAGGGATCACTCGCTGTCACTATGGGGAGGCTCGTCACCCCAACGTAGGCCTACAGCTCGGACACAGTGTCCCATTCCACCATGCCCGGCTCTAGAGACGGTGGATCGGTTTCAAATGATTATCAATGAGCTTCAGTAGGTAAAGGGTGTTCCAGGTTCCATTCAGGCGTGAGCAGACATGGTTAACAATCATAGTTGGTCAGTAATTGGGCTAGACCGTGCGAGTCCAGGCGAGTACGTGACGGACGACATCGGGTACAAGTGACCCACGTAGTCCAACTACCGTCACCCATTCGCATCAGCCCGAACCCGCTGGTTTAGCCACAGGATGGTCCTACCAGCGGGACCACATTCTCTCACCTCAGTTTCCTGACCAACCCAGGGGTTTGGTGATGTCCAATAACGCTTCAACAATTCAAAATTCATCAACTAATACAAGAAATGTCATGTATTCACACTTCTAACATAATTTCAGATTTCTCTATAATTACAACTACTAACAATATTAAGAAATAATGTGCATGTGTGTGGTGTGGATTAATGAGGAGGCCAAGCATTACATGTAATTCATAACACAAAAATACACAAGGGTTAATATATCATATGTGCTATAAGGAACATTGCATAAGAATCAAGTAGAAAATAAGCATGCTCTCACCAAATTCGTACCAAATCATGTTGATGAACTACAACATACCATAATCATTCCATGTAATTTAGGAGGGTAAAAAATATAAAGTCTTACCTAGGTTTTCTCTAGATCATCCAAATACATCATCCAAACATTCAAAATCATTAGATTCATGGTAAAATTGGTGCTAGGCTACCGAAGAATAATAGTCCGCGCCTATGAATCGTTGAGAACTCTAGGAAACGATCTAGGGTTGCCAAACTCGCAGTGGATATGTAGAGATCCTGAGTCAAAGGAACTTTGCATGTTAGGATTACATGCAACATCTAGCTTAACACAAAAGATCTCAAGAATATGGGTGCTTATCTCTACAATTGGTTGGAATTCGAATTTAGAGTGGTGGGTGTGGGATCTCTTGAGGAAGAAGGAAGGAGTTACAAGGATCAACTTCTCTTGGGCCCCACCTTCAACTATGGCCCACTTTCTCTCCCTTATTCACTCTCCCTTCCTCTCTTCTTCCTTTCTTCTTTCTCCCTTTTCTCTCTTCTCTTTTTCCTTTCTCTAGGGCAAATTCGTATGGGGAGAGGGGTGCCTAAAAGAAGCCCTTTTATAATGCCAGATTTGGTGTAAATGGCCTCAATGGTTGGGTTTTTAGTATACTAGCCCTATGGAGGGTCTTTTTAACCTCTAGGGCCCACTACGGGGTGTATATATTGATATACACCGTAGAGTAGTTAGCCCTAATGATGATCTACGTATGGCCATGTTTGACCCGCCATTTGGATGCGCCGATCAACAGATATGATTAGAAGTCTGTTCAACAGTCATCGATGGTCGATCGGAGCCTCGGCTATACAGATATGAGTAGGAAAATATCCTTACTCCATGTATGAAGTTTGGTCATAAAACGACGGTCCGAAATCCTCAACTTTGCATAAGAGTGGACGACACAATTCACTTAAGTTTCAGCTTATTCCCTTAGGGTATTTGCACTTCTCATGCACTCGTCCTTTGGCTCAAGTTGAGTGGTTCTGGATAGTACCCAGGTCCGACTCCCGCGATGGACGTCAAGTCCAGTAAGACGGACATTATTGTATAGTTTTGGAATTAGTGGCCCACTAACGAGTGGTCTAGAGCTTGTTTGGAAAATCGAAGCATTTCTGGAATGAATTTGGTAGTGAGATTTCTCGTGGGCAATGATTAGGGTTTGGATTAATTATGTTCATAGTGTGACCTATTTATAACTAGTGAAGGTGGAGATTTGGCCATAATTACTCTAAACCATCGGTTTTAGGCCAAAAGAGTAATGGGTTGATTTGGTCTATTAGTTAAGATCCGGGCCATATCTGACTCAACTTCAGTTAGATTTTTAATTTAGTTATGCTTGTCTTGATTAGTTAGTGATGGACCAGTTAGATTTGGGCTCTATGTAAGTAAATCATGGGGCTAAACTTGATGTTCAAATGATCGGGCAGATTTGGTTGGCTTCTTACGGTTGATTAAACGGACTTGTGCGGTTCTTTAGTAGTTACACCCGTGTTTAAACTAACTTGAGTGTTAATGGTCAGTAAGTGACATTATAAGTTAATTACACAATTTTTTTAAAGGATTTTTGGAAATCCAAAACAGTGAAAATCCAGGATGTTATATCTTCACTTCACGGTCAATTCCAACGATTCCGCTTCACTTCACGGTCATTTCCATGCATTTCACAGTCAATTCCACTTCACGGTCATTTCCATTCATTTCACGGTCAATTCCCTTCCTTCACGGTCATTTCCATGCATTTCTCGAGCAATTCTGGCGATTCTGCTTCACTTCATGGTCATTTTCATGCATTTCACGGTCAATTCCCTTCACTTCACGGTCATTTCCATGCATTTCACGGTCAATTTTCTTCACTTCATGCTCATTTTCATGCATTTCACGGTAAATTCTCTTCACTTCATGGTCATTTCCATGCATTTCATGGTCAATTCCGGCGATTCTGCTTCACTTCACGGTCAATTCCCTTCACTTCACAGTCATTTCCATGCATTTCACGGTCATTTCCATGCATTTCACAGTCAATTCCCTTCACTTTACGATCATTTCCATGCATTTCGTGGTCAATTTCCTTCACTTCACGGTCATTTCTATGCATTTCACGGTCAATTCCGGCGATTCCGCTTCACTTCACGGTCATTTCCATGCATTTCACGGTCAATTCCCTTCACTTCAAGGTCATTTCCATGCATTTCACGGTCAATTTCCTTCACTTCATGCTCATTTCCATGCATTTCACGGTCAATTCCGGTGATTCCGCTTCACTTCATGGTCATTTCCATGCATTTCACGGTCAATTTCCTTCACTTCACGGTCATTTTCATGCATTTGACGATCAATTCCCTTCACTTCACGGTCATTTCCATGCATTTCACGGTCAATTTCGGTAATTCGACTTCACTTCACGGTCATTTTCATGCATTTCATGGTCAATTCCCTTCACTTCACGGTCATTTCCATGCAATTCACTGTCAATTTCCTTCACTTCATGATCATTTTCATGCATTTCACGGTCAATTTCCTTCACTTCACGATTAATTCCATGCATTTCACGGTCAATTCCCTTCACTTCACGGTCATTTCTATGCATTTCACGGTCAATTCTAGCGATTTCGCTTCACTTCACGGTCATTTCCATGCATTTCATGGTCAATTCCCTTCACTTCACGTTCATTTTCATGCATTTCACGGTCAATTCCGACGATTCCGCTTCACTTCACGGTCATTTTCATGCATTTCACTGTCAATTCCCTTCACTTCACGGTCATTTTCATGCATTTCACGATCAATTCCCTTCACTTCACGGTCATTTCCATGCATTTCACGGTCAATCCCGATGATTTCCCTTCACATTTAAAATTGAGGCGTCCCTCCCACGTGTAGTGCAAGTGCTTTTTTACTATTGCATATACATACATAGAAATACACATATGCACATGCATACCTAGCAGGGCTATTTGAACAAATTTTGGCCATATAAATATCTTATAAATCTCACCCTTTTCTCCCCATTCGAATTTGCAACCCTAGGATTGGGAGACATTGAGAGAAAGGCATGAAAGGAGGTGCAAGCATAAGTTCCCTCTCCCATTTGAGATGCAAACTTCATTATCTTTCTCGGAGAAGGTTGCCCCTCTCTCCCTTGATCTGTAAACTAACCGCTACCATTTTCGCTATAAGAACTTCCCCAGCAACGATCATGGGTAATGTTGTGCTTCTCGCTTATAAGTGTATGTTTTGTAATGGAACGATGCAGACATTTTTTTTCGAGGTTACTGTGTATCAAACTTATGCTTCTGTTAGTAAGTTCTACTTGTTGATTTATTAATGCATAATAACCTACATGTCTGATAATTTTCTATTGTACATTCTGAACATTAGCTTAGCGATGCATGCATGTTCAATGAAATGCCCGAATGAGCATCTTCCTCTACACTTATCACAATCCAAATTGCAGACAACAAGAATACCATGGTAGAAGGATAACCATACATAGGGGTGTACATGAACCGAGCTAGCTCGCTCGACTCGACTCGAAAAAGCTCGATTCGACTCGGTTCGAAGCTGAGTTCGAGCCGAGTCGAGCTGATTTTTTGAGCTTAAAAATGAGTTCGAGCCGAGTTTGAGCAGGCCCCATCTCGACTCGACTCAGATCGAATCCAGCTCAAAAATTGAACCAATTCGGTGACTCGGTTACTTTGCCATTGATGTTTCTCACCCATCGCGTCACGTCCCAAACTCGGAAACTGGGCTCACAAAATTTCCGATCGCCGAATCCGGCGCCGACAGCCTCCGTAGTACCCCATTCTCGGCTTCCAGCACCCATACGCCAGATTTCCGATCCTGAGATCCTACAAGGAGGATTTTCAGTATGAATTTTTTTTTGTAATGTAATGGAGCATAACCAAAAGCATAACCAAGTCACAAAACAACATCACCACATATCCACTATATCAAAAACTTTTAAGTACAATGCAGAAAGGGAAATACAAGGTGATCAAAAAGCTCCAAAAAGATCTGATACGCGCTCCTGCCTCAGCACGGCTGCTGTCCAACGCTACCTGCAAGCAACGGTCGTGCATAAGCTTACAAAAGCTTAGAGGGTGGTGTAAGTGTGTGTACAAGGTAAACGCCAAGTGTACAATATCAGAGTAATGTGGAAATATGCGGTAAGTTCATGAATGCTATCAGCTGTACCAGAACTATGTAATGTAAGGCATGAAAGATATCGGCCATACCAAGGCTATGCGATGCGAAACATGAATACTATTGGCCACACCGACGCAATGTAAGGCCTACGTAGCCGAATGCCATATGTGAGATGCAATACAAGCATGTCAGTCCTCATCATGTTCACATATCAGTACAGTTTCTCTCTGGATATCACCGGGGTCTAATACACCTCACACTGACTGCCTCCTCCCTAGCTGCACAGTCAAGCAAGTGGAAGAGACCACACTATCCGCCTGACCAGTAGTCTGCCAATACCTACCTGGCTCGTCGATAGCGGGCACATTTGCGAGCTGGTCAAACTCAGCCTAGCTTATAGCCGCCTCACTCAAGCAGATAAGGCCACACCCCTTTCCAACCGACCATGACACAGTGGGAG